>OY856414.1:826306003-826982253 GCA_963693085.1 Alisma plantago-aquatica | reverse complement strand
ATTATATTTTTCTTGATGATATTATAGAGTTGTTCTGGTATGATTGGTCGAATACTTCGATATTAGAAGTATGGATAAGGTAAGGATCTATCAATATAGAAAATTCCAATACACATTTTTTGCTTATTTCTACATATGAAAATAATTACAAATGTTTAACAGCCATTTATATACCGAGGCCACAAACTTTGATATAAAAAATGTTGGATTCTTAGTTCCTTCGGTCACTAGTCAGGTGGAGACACATATTGAGGAAGTGAGTGAGTACTTCTCTGATGCTTTCAAATATTTTGCTAGTGTGGGAAAGGAAATTATCCTAATTCCTTTTAACTTCCAATAAGTATTATTATTCAATATAATTTTAATAATGAAAAAATGTATTTATTTTAATGTTTGTTTTATTCTCACTCAGATCTAGACATTGGGAATTAGTGGTGATTGTCCCAAAATTGATGACTCTTTATTATCTTGACCCAATGGGAAAAACAACAAGGGGTCACAAACTGAAATTGCCAGCTATGACGTAAGCATAAATATATTCAATGCTTCAACATGATATTTCTGTTTAGAATTTCTATTTTATCAACTATCGTTTAATTGATAGGGGTATAAAAGCTTTTCGTGAAGGCGGAGGACAAATACCCACAAAATTAAAGACATTGACTTTGAAAAATGTCAAGGTAGCTACTTTGACAACTGCTTAGTCTTATATGTATTAATTTTCAACTCTTATATGTAAACTCTTATAGTCTTTTGTTTATAGTAGTTTACTAACATTAAGTATAATTCATTATTTGTAGTGTCCTATACAAAATAATGGTTGGGCTTGTGGCTACTATTTAATGAAATATATGTAAGCTATTGTCAAACAAGCATCAAATGACATTCAGACTATAGATCAGGTAATAAAGAATAACATCATAAATTTACAAGTGAGTTGTAGTCATTTTATAAAATATTAGCATGTGCATTTTCTGTTACAGATCTTTACAACTCAGCCTTACACACGTGAGGACTTAAATGAATTCCGAGAAGAGTGGTCAGATGCTTTTCTAAATGAAGTCAATATAGCATTGGAATAAATATGTCAGTTACGTTCCATTTATGTATGTGGTTACAGTACTCTTTCATATTTACTTCTATATATGACATTTAATATCATCTCAGACTTGCAATCTATTATTTTGTAAATTATGATGTGACTATGTGTACTCAACTCAATATATGAATCATTTTTGTTATGAATGTGTGGTTTGGAATGGTGACAGTTGAGCATCAATGCTCCCCTCTCCCATATCTTATTCTTGTTCTTATGTTTTGTTATGTTCAGTTTCTACAGAAGAAAAAAAAATTCGACCCTATAGCATCGGTTTTCTTAAAAAACCGACCTTATATGTGTCTTGGCCGTTCCACGTAGAACGGTCGTGCTGCATAGAACGACCGTGTTGGGATGAGGTAGAATGGTCGTGCCGCATAGAACGTCCGTGTTGAGATATGGTAGAACGGGCGTGCCATGTAGCACGGTCTTGCTAATATAGACCAACACGGCCGTGCTAGGTGGTACGACCGTTCTATCATATTCCAAGACTCTATTGAGTCGGTTTTTTAGAGTCATTTATTTAGTAAAAAACCGTCCTTAGAAAGAATCTTTAGAATCGATTATTTAGTAAAAAACTGACGTTATAGAGTTCATGTACAATTTCATTTCTCATTTGGGTTTAGTTTTTGAGAGCCTATAGGGTCGGTTTTTACTATACAAGGTCGATTTTTTTGGTTAAAAAAACTGACCCTATAGAGAAATTTCTGTAGCGACGACCACTTAGGCTTCGGCTGAAAAGTGACGCTATAGGCTTAAAAAAACCGACGCTATAGACCATTTTTATACTAGTGTTAAGCACCCTCACATACCCTTCTGATGGGAAGATGGTCAAAGAACTTATGGTTTAGGACTCTTTTAGTATAATAAGAGTAAAATGGAATAGAACATGGGTTCTTGTTTTGCTAATTACTTAAATTTATTATTCTTTATTTTTTTACTTATACAACTCTTTTCAAATTATGCAAAGCCACATATATGTTCCTTTCTACCCTGTACCCAACACCTTGTCTGTTGACACCCTTGTCACAAATATGTTTTTAGTTTAGAGAATAGTTTGTGAGTTATTCCTTAATGATCTATGTTAAAGTCTACTTGTTATACGATCCTAGCTAGTTTATATGATCATACTTGTATAATTTACTCTCAAGTTGTAAATTTTAATGATTTAATAAATGATATTGTTTAATATGCTTGTTGAATTTTGAGATTATGTTTGTGGTTTCAACTTGTTATTTGTTCTATATGATAATTTTTTCTAATTTTGCATTCATGATTTGGTATATCTATGCTAGGAGCATATGATCGGGTCCTTTAGCCATCAAATTTTTAGTCATTTGGAGGTTGGATTTGAGCAATAAATGATTCTTTAACAGATGGTATCATAGTAGAATTAATAACTACACGAAACATTACTCATACAAAACACAAATTATGCTCAACCTTACATCTCAAACCTAGAAACTTAATTATTTTTCCTTTATGGACTAAGTTTACTTGGACTCTAGGTTATAAATTTGATGTTCTAGGACTAGGTATACTTGTGCAATCTCAAGAACCTTTGTTTTATCCTCCTTCTATCCAGTAGTATGGGTTGTGGTTTTAGGAGGTGAGAAAAGGAAGATATTATTCTAACCCTAGACATATGTTTGTAGCATTTGCTGAGGGTATCTTCTCAAGTGTGCACCATTTTCTTCCTCGTACTCAAGGTTTCACAGTACTAGACTGCCTAATGAGTGTGGTAACTTGTTTTGTTTTTGGTTTATTTGAAAGGAATAAGGTGGCTTTTGATCTCATGATGAAGATGACAATGACAATGGTGATGATGATGATGATGATGATGATGATGATGATGATGATGATGATGATGATGATGATGATGATGATGATGATGATGATGATGATGATGATGATGATGATGATGATGATGATGATGATGATGATGATGATGATGATGATGATGATGATGATGATGATGATGATGATGATGATGATGGGGATGATTATGAAGGTGGTGATGGTGGTGGTGATGATGATGATAATGACAAGGATGATGATGATGACAATGAATAATGATGCTGATGATGATGATGATGATGATGATGATGATGATGATGATGATGATGATGATGATGATGATGATGATGATGATGATGATGATGATGATGATGATGATGATGATGATGATGATGATGATGATGATGATGATGATGATGATGATGATGATGGTGATGATGATGATGATGATGATGATGATGATGATGATGATGATGATGATGATGATGATGATGATGATGATGATGATGATGATGATCATGCCGACAGTGGTGATGATAATGGTGATGGTGATGACAATGATGATGATGATGATTATATTTATGTTTATTTTGATAATATGAGACTTCTTCTAGATTGCCTAAGTTTGTATTTGAAAGGGTCGAGTATGTTTTAATGACATGACATGAGTTTGACTATGAAATAATAGCTAGTCTAGCATCATGCATGATGCATATGACTTATTTGATGTGCTACACACAACTAGTGGGTTAGGTTTCTTGTATGTTCATAGTCTTGTATATGTTGAAATATGGTTCAAGAGATATAGTTTAGGATTAACAAAATCTCAATATCTTTACAAAGTAGGAACTCTAGCATGGGACGTACAATAAGGATCAACTCTTGATATGGGTCAACTCAACATGGGAGAATGTTAGAGTACCTAACCTCTAAAATATACATGAAATGTTGAGAAAAAATGAATGATGAAATGCAAGATTATGGGTATGTAGCAAGACTAATTCTTATTAAGTGAGTTGACTAACCCAGTGTATGGTTCCCTTGATAATGTTGAACCCTATATTTCCTATGAAAAGATCTAATCCTATCAAAGGATTTCAATATATGTATGTTTTCCATCTAGGTGAGGGAGATATACCAAAACACTAAGATGATGCATATGATATGTGACCTCCACAATGAGCCTCCTGCTTGGGTTAGATATTTTATGCCAATGAATATAGTGGTTTCCCTTATTATTCAAAGTTGGGTAGAAAATTTTGTTATGGGTTGACCGTAGTTGTTATCATGCCCTTTTGGACATGGATAGACCTTACCTTGAGTGGCTCAACATTTTGGATCTTCAACTTTTGATACAAGTGAGATAATTATGTGAAGATAATCTCACTTAAGTTAAAACTTGCTATGTTCATATGTTATGTCAGTCTCAGAAGCAAGACCTAACTTGAAACCATACCTTACATGAAAGATGTAGTTTGAAATCACAAACATGACATGATGATACCTTGGATCTTACCTTTAATAGCAATGAGTATAATGGTTAATTTTAGGCCCAAAAATGAAAAGTATACACATAATTGGGAGATAACTAGAAGAGTATTGGGGGAAACTAATCCAATTTCATGTAAAATATAACTTGATGAAAATATAGGGGTGATAGTAATCATGACTTAAGGTTATAGTAACAAACATGTCCATTTCAGAAATTGATAACATATATTTTAATAGCACAAATCTTGATAGCACACTTGGAGCATATATGAGCACTGGAACAAAACCCTAATTATATAGGGATAAGTAATACACAAAACTAACATCAAGATGATGTCATGATATGATATATAACCAAGTAATATGTATAATCGAGTGAGGTACACCCTTGATGATTAAAGCCTAAGTGTGCACCAAATAGTGGTGGATGTCTTATCACCTAGATTTAGTTCCCAAAACACTATGAATGTGAACTTTGACCTTTGACTATGTTCTTGGATGAATTCCAATGAAAACATTTATTTTAAGGAGGAAAGAATGTGACAACTTGACTTTCCTGTCTCCTCTATTGTACCCTTTCTCTCTCATCAAGTGGCATATTACTCAATCTAATGTCAATTCAATAGTTTGAATTTGGCGATGCTCTAATTTGGTCACATCAATGATCCATTTCACCATGTATAACAATAAGTTGCACTATTAATCTAATTTTCATGAATTAAGGAATCATCATCTTGCAAATGACATTAAAATTCATCAATATGACAACCTTGCTTCCTACTAAATTTCATATTGTAGAGTTTTCAAATTTCAATCCATTGGCACAAATTTCACCTCAATTGAAGCATTATAGCATAAGTTAAGAACAGCCAAAATAGCCTTGAATTATTTTTGTTTTAGCTCTTTTAACCACTTTGATTGGTTGTGTGGACCGATTGGGTCTGGCCACAAGTGGGAAACATGTCCCAACGCCACCTTGGATTGTGTGAAACTGTCATGCGACTCAAATGTCAGTTGTTGGTTTTTTATGATGGATCCAATTGATCCCAACTTATGTCCTACCTCCTTATGGTAGGAAGACATCATTGGCATTGAGCTCACCTGACCTTGCTTTAGCTCCACCAATCCAGCCTCTTCTCACCACCTTTGGCCAAATCAAACCCCCTTTTTTCTTCACCTCGACTTCCACTCTCATTTCCCACCTCATTTTCCTTCTCTAGCACATAGCAACACCCCCATCCTCTCCTTCTCCTTCAACCTTTCGTGTCCCTTCTATGGGCCCTTGATTGGGAATTTGTGCTCTTACCCCTCCTTGGCTAGTTAGTGCCCCCTCAAACTTTGTGTTCATCCATCCATGTGAGCATCAACTTTTGTGCCACTACGTCAGGTAGCCTAAAACACCTAATGTAAGAGCAGTGTGCAGTGATTGGTGAACAACCACCAATGTCAAACATAGTAGGGACGACATCTTGCATTGATGGATAGCAACTCCTCACTGCAAAGGGGCTCTCATTCTAGCCCATGACCAGCCCTACACTACAAGAATGATGGCGTGGCTGCTCAGTCATCCACTTGGTGTAGAATACAACCCCACTCTAGAATGTGTGAGAGGGAGGGGCGGGCCATCCATATAGAAATTGACAATGCATTACATCCAAATATGTATGTCACAGTCCTCATTGATTTGCTATAGTTCTTGAACCTAATCTTGTAAATTTCATAACTCTCAAAACCCTTAGCCAATTTAGGAAAACCAATATATCAGATTGATCATCTAGACTAGATCTACACAATGGACATTTATGCAGACCCTAATTCCACTTATTATTGCAAATTTTCCTAAATGTGCTAATTTTAATCGTCTGGAGTAAGTTGATGCATGTTTACACTAATGATTGGACCTTTATTGCTCAAAATACTCCCCACTCTTCAAATCAGTAACTTAGAAGTTCTTTTAAATACATTTAAACTCATAATCACCCCTACTGCTCATAAAGGATTCCAATTGCACGTATGTGATATGTCTTGGGTAATAATGATGGATTCTTCTATAAACTACTAATCTTTCTTCCTAACAAAACCAAATGGTTGATTACCTACAAAATTAATAACTTATACCTCACCATTACCTAATACCAGCCCCCTAATGTCCATCATTATGTTAGAGTCATATGGCACATAAAGCTCGAAGGTGTCCCCTTTATGTCAATGATTGGACACACTTGAATTCTTGAACATTGTAATACAATGATGATTTAAGACCCAAATGCCTAATATTCACCCCTTGTTTGGATATGATAGTGGTTAGTGGTGGAGGCAGAATTTGGCCAAGTGATGGGCACCTTGTTGTTGCAGGTGAAAGGATAAGACACAGTACATGATATTACATACAATTTTTTCAAAATATGTACAAATATGTCTTGATCAATATATATTTTAGCAAACACAGGTGGGGTCCGTGCCCACCTGTGCCTCCATGTGGCTACACCAATGGTAGTGGTGGTGACCCTAAGACCAGTAGTGATGACCTAGTGTGACACAAGTGACTTGTTTTTTTATTTTGTTCCCCAATCTTGTTATGAATTTAATTCTTATGTCATCCACTATTAATTAGGTATGCCCTGATACTTTTTATCCTTTTGATGTGGATGACCCAACTAGGTCCCATGTTGAACCCAAATTCCATAATATATGTATGTTTGGATATTGAATATGATGATGAATCTTATAAGGCTAGGCTTAGATGACCATTCATCAATATTTGATAAATGCTAATGTTGTCTCTAACTTTCTAATATAACATCCTGTCTTGGTTGAATATCATAAATTGATGAACTCTTGTTTTATTTTCCCTATTATGAGTACTTAGACCATGAAATGTATATAAGTGACCACACCTTATAATATTCATGAAAAATGAATGGAACATAAAAGTGACATGAAACTTGATTTACACCTTCATGATGCACTCTAAATTAGTACTAAATCAGTTCATGTACTAAAAAGAAACTTTAAGCTGACTTAGATAAAATCTATATTGGAGATAATTTGGGTTAATGATGAAATTTAATACATGCATGTAATCTTGTTCTTAATCAGGTGATGCTTATTACTAGATGATGAAGACTAAGTTAGGTTATGAACCTCTAAAATAGTTACGAGATTTATGAATTATAAAATGATGTCATTTTTTCTTGAAAACTTGATATCTATGCATATTTAATTACTCAAGCATTGCCATGTAGTGTAGTAGTATAGTACTCGATACTTTGCCTTAGTGTGTCCACACTTCCCCAAGGTAGATGGTGCACCACAATTGGTGTTCCCACACTCAACTGGAAACGATTTTTATGTGTATTTCACCTAGAAAACATCTTTAGCATTGATATTATATTGAGGGATATATATATCCTTATATATCCATTCACTATTCATATACACCATATACTATAATAATCACCACAAGCGATAAAATAGGATATGCCAAGTAGTAAGACATATTAATCCAATAAGTGTTGTAGAAAAACAACCAAGACTTACACATCTAATGTAATACTAAATTTTCCCTAGGGCTTCCAGTCACCCGACTGGGCAAGTCAGTCAGCTGATTGGAATTCTCTATTTTGGGCAGTTCATGTGTTGTTGATAGATTCAAGGTCTCATCTTGATCCTGAACCCTCCAAGGACCATTATCTTTAGTGTGGGCTTTTGATTGGCTTCTATTCTTCACCATGTCCCATCGATGATATCATTACATCATCCTATTCTAATTGCATAAAGTATAGAGAGAGGCATGACATGCAAGCCATATACATGTTACATAACTTTTGAACAAAATCAAAACGATGATGTTGCATGTTTCAGATCACACCACAATAACCTAATTATCTTATCCATACCATATCCACATCCACCAAACAAAAATGTTGTCAAGACATCACATTGGTTTATGTAATACAAATATACACATCATACCAAATATGATATTAGGTGATTAATGTGAATACAATTTTGCACATAATCTATCTGATGAATCACTTGCAGTTCAAAACCCAAAATGGTGTTAAAAGCATAATATGCTAGCACTATTACCATTGTAGGATTATCAAGTAAGGGGCATAGTGGAATAACAAAAAAAAAGGTTCTTTCCCTTTATACCCTAACGGTCATATCCTTCAAATCTATAAAATGTCAGTAAACAAAAAATGTAGAATGGATACATATTATACATTTGCACACATTAGTTGTCCAACAACTAGACATGTATTTTTAGTGAAGAACTTGAACTTTCAGATCTAGATCTAAATAAGAACAATGAAATATGGGTCGTCTACCAAGAACTATGGATTGCCCACCAAGATACTACTTGGTTGTCTTCTTTGCAACACCTTTTTGTGTCTCGTAGAATAGCTTCTCCAAGCTTTTGCAAGTGTTTTGCGGCCTATACTTCATCCACACAAATGAGGTAGAATGTGGTGCACCACTTTCAGCACCAAGTTGAAATGAAACATGAGTTTGGACTTTCTATCCATCCCAAACTTCCTTTTTTCTCCTATAATAGGAAAACATCCTAACGGAAAGTTGTTGTCATTTCAAGAGAATTATGACAGAAAACACGTATCACAAGTTGTGTCTCATGTGTTGGTACATGTGTATCTCACTCTTTGAGGCATGCCCCCTTTTATAGGAGGGCCTTAGTCTTACAGAACCCTAACTCCAATCCCTTTCCTAATCACAATCTCAACGCCTTAGTGCTAAAAACTCAAACTAGAATTTCAATTGGCCCATTATGTTTCCCATATCGGGTGACTAGGTCATTCCATATCTACACTTGAATTCCCTACTAAATTCCAACCGATCGACTGAGATCCCCAATTGACCGACTATGTCAAACCTGATCAAAAATCTGAATTGATTTCCAAATTAAAACTTTCCTTATTGAATTCATTTGGCCAAGTGAGAGTTCCTATCAGACTACTAGGTTACTCTAGAGAAAAAATAAATCCATGAATAGACAATCATTTATAACATTAACCCATCCAATCCACTTGGCCGATGAGACATTCCAATCGCTCAATTGGATAGGATATCATCATGTTTATGATTTAAAACCATTATAAGAATTTCTATGTTATGAATTGCAATGCCCATATGTATCCTTATGCATGCTACCCGGTACGTTCCTAATTACATTGGTAGTAATATTCAATACCCTACAAGCAAAGATTGTGTCTATCCAAACATGATTGTCACCCAAGTAACAAGAATGAGTTGGAGAACAACTACAACTTGTAAAGAAATCATATAACCATGACCATTTAATCCCTTTGTCATAGATATCTAGATCGAAATAGAGGCATGGATTGTTGTCCTCTTACATTCAATCAATGTTCGTTGAACTAGAGTAGACTATTTGAGATTTTCCTGAGCTCGATGTCATATATTAACTCACATGATCATGGCCATGCATTTCATAATCATGCTTTTCAAGTGGCCGAGAACCACTCCAAAGGAGGGACAAATTCCATCTACATCACTCACATAGGTCTTGATGTATCATAGTGTACCCAATCACCACCATTTTAGAAACCATAATTTTAGCAGCACGTGAGCTAGTGTCAAAGTACACAGAACAACATGTGATTACTATAGTGACTTCAGGTCTAAGGATCACAAACACCATTGTTACATTGAAATATTACTCTGGCATGTCATTACATGACTTACACATTTGAATCTCAACTTGGGTCTATCCAGCATAAATTGTTCTAAAACAAGTGCCGACTGAGTTGACATCTAATATCATGAGTAAAGATACATAGACATCACTCACAATACATGCTAGTCTTTTGTATTATTGTTTTCATGTCTAATCCACAATAATAATTGATTAGGAACATAAATGAGTGCATACCCTACATATTCATATGATCACATGGTCAAGTCCTCAACCCAAACCATCATAGGATGTTAAGAAGTTTATTCATTATCTCAATACATAAACAAATATAATAACTATAAACTCCTGATATTAATAATCAAACATATCCCTTTCAAAATCATTACATGGCGTCTCTCAAATCAAATAACCAACATATATACACATAATCATATATGAAAATGTATATCTATATGTATGTATATATATGCCTATATACACATACATACATATATATATAATGTGTGTGTATATTGATCTACCTAGCCCAAAAAGGCCAGTGAAACCTTTTTGATGACTTCATACTAGGTCCATTAATACATAGGATTGCATAGAAGCCCATATATAATAAAGAACATATAACCTAAAGAAGTCACCATAACAAGCCAAAAATCCAAAACTGAGCATTATCAACAATATGAAAAGATTTTTTATATAAATGTAGAGTAGAGAGTATTCCAACAATAATTTGAAAGGACATTCTAGGCTGACCGAGGTGTGAAAGAGTGATAGTGCACAAAAAAATAACCCATCAATAAAAGAATATGACATAAATAACAAAAAAGTAGGAAATGGCCAAGTAGGCAATTGACATGATACTCTTTAGGGTTGAAGGGGCTTCTAGATCTAGACCTGTTGATAAATATAACATCATAAGGTAGTGTGGTCTTTGAAGTGCATCAAATAACCAAATCTTATCAGTGAAGGACATATATTTTCTTTCTTACTGAAGAATAATATGTAATAAAAATAGAAGATGAAAATAAACAAGCATTATATTAGGCATAACCAATTCCAACAAATTTGTCAAGACAAATTATTGATAGTAGCCTTATAGAAAAAGTGGAAGATCAAATAGATCAAGAAGAACTAAGAAAAATGAAGGTAGTTCCATTCCAACAACTAATCTAAATAATAGATTTTAATAATTAGAAAGTTAGTTTATGGAGGACGAAGGTTCAACCTCCAACTAAGAACTGGCTAAAAGTAATCCAACTGGATAGTTATCTTAACATCACTTCCTATAAAGTTAGAGGATTGAAATTAAAGTCACGTAAGTTGAAGGAATAACTAAAGAGACTTAGAGGTATCACATTGTTAATCCTTAATGAATGTAAGATTAAAGAGAATAACATTATTAGAATCATGAGAAAGGTTTTCTTCTTAGTTATCTATGGGTATCTAGAAGTGAATACTCAGGCTCTTTGGAGATTTGTTATCATGTAGAAAAAGGTGTTATGCACAATAAAATGTATACATGAATATAATCAATTTGTTCATGGTGTAATTGTCATAGGTGATAATAGGTGGATTTATTAATGTAGTTTATGGTCAAAATATTTACCATGGTGAATTAGGTTGTGGGATGGACAATGAAAATATCCATCAATACATATGACCCTTGAAACATTCTAGTGGATTTACCTGTTGTGAGAAGGAGGAATGAGAAGTTGAAGAAAGAGCATCTATCTAAAAAATACATGAAAGAATTTAATCATTTCACTCTTATCTACGATATTGATTTAATTTAAGTTTTCATTTTGGTTTGTGGGACAATCACGAGTGCAACTCTATTTCCAATACTTTCAAAATTGACATGATTTTTTGGAATCACATGTTTATGAAAGGATTTTATGTTAAAGGATTTCATTAATACAAAATCACAAATTATTGAAAGTTCTTGAGCTCCATTATATGTAATAAGAAAAATATCAATGCTCCTTTCTTGTTTATCAATGCAAGGTTTAAATAGAGGAAATTATTGAAGAAAGTGGAAAAAAATGAATAATGAGGTTTAAGGCCATCCATTTCTAAAAGTGAATGCTAGATTGAAGAATACTAGATGTAGTCTTTCTATTTGGAATAATAATATTGTTGGTAATCTATTTTAGGACTCTTAAAATAATATATGAGTGTCTCTTCTTAGACTAAATTCTCATGTGCAATGGTTGAGGGGATGCAATACTAAATTATTTTACTATTCCATGAAATTTAGAAGACAATTGTATCATATGAAGGCTCATGAGACTAATGGCGACCTATAATTGATTTTGGCTCAATGACGAAAAATATTTTGAGTTATTCTAACAGAAGGTCTAAAAAGTTCCATGTCATCTTTGAAACACAACTTGAAGTTCCAAACTTTCCTAAGATTTATGACATTTAAAGGATGCAATTTGATAAATATGTTACCATTTAAGGGAATGAAGATGGTGTTTCTAGATTGATTGTTGACATGTGTCCTAGACATTATGTAACAACCCCGCTTCTCGGTAACCCCCAATTAAGGGAGACCAAAAGGTCAGAGCCGTTATCTCAATTTTCCAGATCAATGGTTCAAAAAATAATCAATAATAATTACTAAATTCTACCAAAACTATACTGAAAAGCTGGAATAAAATAAGAAAGCGTTGTCCATGGTTGACGTAGCCACCCTTGTGCTGGTATTCCGTGATCGGGAGTTGGGTGTCCATGGGCCATTGTGGGTCTGCACTGAAATGGGGTCAAATAATAAGGCCATATAGTTGAGACTTGACGAGGACGTCAAGAGTCTAAGTGGGGGAGATTGTAACATCCCATGATTTGAGGCCTCGGATAAGTTGGTTTTAAAAGGAATGATTGGACTACCAATATCACCAAGGTGCACCTCCTTTTCCGGGAGCCCATCACTAAGAACTCCATAGTTAAGCATGTTTAGCTTGGAGTAGTACTGGGATGGGTGACCTGTCGAGAAGTTGATCCTGGCATGCGCGTGAGTGAGGACAAAGCACACAGTTAAGGCTAGTGGTGGTCTGTGGGGACAGTCGTCATTCCTGAAACTCTACTAGAGCCTTGGGCAGTGGGCCCGGGAGTTACACATTATGCATCCAATTGAAAATGTTACAAAATTGGGTGGAATATAATTAAAAAGGATGTTTATGAAGGTGTTACATATTTATTTAAACTAGTAGTGTAATATCCTCAAATTTGGGGAATTGGAATTATATATATAAGGATTGAATTGATAAGAAAATTTCTTAATTATATTTGGTAGAAATAATAAACGCATCCACTTTATGGCATGGGTGCAAACCATGGTCCAAGTGAGACCCATGATACTATTTACTTTCAAAATAAGTCCTTGTGGAACAAGTTAAAGAAATAAAAAAGGAATCCATGCATAAATAAATGATAATGAGTTGTTGGATAATAGCAATATGGAATAATGGGCAAGTTTCCAAGAGATTCTAGAATAATTTTTAATTTAGGTAACTAATGGAGTAGTTATCTAACCACAAATGGCAACAAAACACTAGTACATTTCTAACCTCTAATGTCACTTTTGTTACCATCGATTTCATAGAAAAATCAACACCATAGTATTTATAGATTCAACTCTAGAGCACAAATGTCGCTATTGGTCAAGTCCTAACATTTAAAAATAATATGGGTACCGCTTTTTCTATAATGTTGTTATCTCTTATATAAACTGATCTCATAGATAACCTACAAAATATAATTGTTTAGAGGAAAAAATGCATCCAAAAAATTGAAGATTATCATCGGTTGCCTCAAAACTGACGTCATATCCCTTTTTGCAAAATAAATTTTGCCTCCAAAATACTTATGTTGTCAGTTTGGAAATAGTAAAAGTGATATTGTATGTCTTATCAAAGAAATGTACATGCTATATCTGTTTGCAGTCAAGAAACCCATGATAGAGGGTACATGCCACATCCCTATGAAAATACTATTCCCCCCAAATTTCTCTCTAGTGTTAGTTTGTCCAGAAAAAAATGATGACTAAGTCCTTACTAAGGTTGACTCTTTCTTCTTTTGAATACGAGCCTCTAGCATCGATTACTTTTTGAAAACCGGCTACCAAGTCCTTCCTTAGTCATTTATCTCTCCATAATCGATGATTAAGTCATTACTGAGGCTGATGTTTCTTCATTCAGATAAGTTCCTTTGGTATCAGTTTCTTTTTACAAACTAATGACCAAGTCCTTCCTTATTTTTTGGTTTTGGTTGCAACTGACATCTATGTCACACTTAACATCGCCCGCAGAATTTTTCTTTCTCACTTCCCTATTTTATTTCGAAACCTAGTTGCTCTAGTGGTTGCATGTTGTTGTCATTGTTGTTGCTCCCATGGCCACCGCTACTTGTGCTACTCCAGCTACTCCTGCTACTCATACCACCACTGCTAATGCTCCCACTACCGCCTCTACTGCCCTACTGCTCGTGCCACCACCGCTACTCCTGCCATTTCAGCCCTACTGCTCGTGCTGCTATTTCTGCTCCCACTGTCACAACTGCTCCTTCCATCACTGCTCTCTGTTGATGCTTCTACTGCTGACCACTATCACCATCTGATCAAGGTGCTTTTTTAAAAAAATAGCTACATTTTTTGTGTAATTTGATTCAATGTAACTAGGGTTTTAAATATAACCGTTTGTGTAATTTGATGTGGTTTAAATAGGATTTTAATACATAAATTGATATCAATTGGATAAACTATACTTGTATAATTTCTTTTATAATTGAAATATACAAATAAGTGATGTATATTTGTGTGCATTGTTCAATTTGAATTTTGTATCCTTACATGATCACACCTAAGAATAAATTACTCAAAATTTATGTGAATGACATAGATTAACTTGATTTAGACTATAATTGTTATGTATTTACCTAAATTCTAAATTGTAAACATTAATTGAGACATATATATTCTTTTCCTAGGTTTGTATTTACATTGGATATATATGAATCATAAACCTTAATTTTAGATGTATATCTGTTCACCTAGAAACCCATATGAGATTTACTCATTAGGAGTAAATATTGTATAGTCCCCAGTTTGGGTCTATCTTTGAACACTTAATCTCACTTAGGATGTAAGTGTATAATGTGTATTTAGTTTATAATATGTTTCATCGGCACTTTCCCATTTGTTCTCTAAGTACATACATAGGTGGACATTTTCCAATATACATCACTGCACTCTGAGAACTTTGGTGAAATGTTGTCCAAATTTTCTTGAAAACAAAATATACATTATACATTTTCATGTGAGATTTGGTGTTCATGAATAGAATAGGTGGTACACATATTCATTACTGAACCCTAAACCCTAAAGCGTAAACCCTTAATCCTAATCTGTAAACCCTAAACCCTAATATGTAGACCCTTATCCATAAATCCTAAATGATAAATGCTAATCTGCAAACCATAAACCATAATACTTGCTTTCTCTTTAATCATAGAATGGATAGATTATAGATGTCCATTCCATATAGTTGCACCTTGGATTTTATTAGTGGTCATGATCAGTTTGTAAGATTTGTGGAGGAACATATGAAATGTCTTGGAGATAGGTTTTGTTGCCCATGTAGGAATTGTAGTAACAACTTGAAATTTGACATTATTGATGAAATAAAAATTCATGTCATATGCAATTGGATTGTATAGGTCTGTCTATACATAATGGTATTGGCATGGAGAGATTCCTACTATGGGATCAGTAGATGTAAATATAAGTACTTCTATTGAAGAACAAATTGTTGATGGTGATGTAGATGTGAATAACCCCATTTTGATAGACATGGTTAATGCGATACTAGATAGTTTTGGGGTAGAGCACACTGATCCAACTTCCTTATTTGAAAACATAGTGCATTCTACTGAGAGACCGTTGTACTTAAGTTGTACTAAATTTACAAAGTCAGGCACTTTGTTGATATTGTATACTCTGACGGATAACAATAGACGGAGTGACAAAAGCTTCATGTCATTATTGCCTTTGTTGAAAGAAATTCTCCCTGAAGGCAACAAACTTCCAATCTCAACATACGAATTAAAGAAAGTGTTGTACCCAATGGGAATGAAGGATAAAAAGATACATGCATGCCTGAATGACTTTGTGTTATTTCAAAAAGACTACGTCAATTTGAATGGTTGCCCAAAATGTGGGGCGTCAAGGTATAAAATGACAACTTTAGGGATTCCAAAATTGGATCTCCTGCCTAGATGATGTGATATCTACCTAGAATAACATGATTTCTACTCTTGTTTGCCAATACCTTGGATGCAGAGAAGTTATGGTGTCATGCAAAGGCAAGGAAAAATAATGATGGGATCCTACGACATGCGTCTTATTCCCCACAATGGAAGAAGATTGATTTATTTTATGCTAAATTTGATGAAGAAGTCATGAATCTAAGACTTGAGGTTTGTACCAATGGGATGAATCCATACGGAACATCGAGCAACCAACATATCACTTGGCCTATTATGATTATTATATACAATCCCCCTCCCTAATTGTGTATATGCTTCGTGTAAAGAGATATTTAGTTTTCATGCTATGTTGTTTTGTACTATTAATGATATTCCAATATATGGGAATTTGTTTGGATACAATGCAAAAGGATCCAAAGGATGCCCTATATGTGATGAGAACACCAGTTCAATGCGACTAAGACATGATGGAAAGACTATATATCTTAGTCATCAAAGGTTTCTTCCAAAACATCATCCTTGCGAAAGGTTGCACAAAGCGTTCAATGGATCAAATGAGTAACAAAGTGGCTCTAAACCTATATCTGGGGAGGTTGTTCACGAAAGAATAAAAGACTCTATCAATGCATTCAGTAAGAGATCACAATGTACTATTCCAACACTGATTGACAATTCTTTATACAAGAAGGTCAATATTCTGGGATCTTACGTATTGAAGTTCTTTGGTAGTTAGACATTGTATCAACATCATGGATGTTGAGAAAAATGTTTGTGATGACGTCATTGATACTCTATTTAATATACCAAGAAAGACCAAAGATGGCATCAAATATAGAATGGACCTACATGGGGATAAGGAAAGAATTAACAACAGGAGTTAGTAGTGATGAAAAAATATATTTACCTACTATTTGTTACAAATGTCTAGAAAGGAGAAAACTTTTTGTGAGTGCTAGCTTAATATTAATGTAACATAGGGATACCCTTCTAACATCCGTAGATCGGTATCAATGAAGGATCTTAAATTTCATGATTGTAACACTCTAAGAAAATATTTACCATCGCAATTCGATCTATACAGTCGAAGCATGTATGGTTTGCAATCACTGATCTTTGTTTCTTCTTCAACACTCTATGCAACAAAGTTATTGAAGTTGAGAATCTTGATAAGTTACAAAGATAAGTGGTTGTTACCATGTTCCAGCTTGAGATGTATTTTCCTCCTTCATTATTTGATAGCATGGTACATCTTGTTGTCCCTTTGACTAGGGACTGGAAAATGTTGGGACCAATTTTCTTGCATTGGATGTATCCATTTGAATGGTACATCAGTATTTTTAAAGGTGATGTCCAAAACTATTGTTGTCTTGAAGGGAGTATTGTTGAGGGTTATATGTGTAGTTTTAGGAAATACAGGAACAAAGCAGGAAGTGGAAACAAAAAAAAATTATCGATCTGTATTCCCATAACATCAAGATCTCATCAACCATTATGAAATAGGAAAGATAGTTTAATGAGTTTATACATGGTCCTAGAGCAAGTCCAGCAACTACAACTCATTGTAGTGCAACTATCTTCTAGTTTCTCTTGGACGGTGTCTATGCAGCTTCTGGTTTTTACCACAGATGATAGACTCGAAAAGTGTATGTTGTAGCTCCTGCAGTCTCGCTACAGTCTACAAGCTGACGTAGTCCTCATAGAGACGGGAAAAGGCCTCCTCAACTCCAGAGAAATCCACACTAACAACTAGAACTCATGTTTTTCTAGTAGACCAGATAGGAAGGAGTTGTCCCTCCTGTTGGTTCACTATTCACCAACTTGCTCTGCCACAATTGTTTCTCCCTTACTATCCCTCCCTTTAGCGGGTAGGACTTGCTCGGGCTCTCTATTGGTTACATAACCAGAAAGGATAACAATTGTTATAGGCAATTGAGTTGTGTTATGAGAAGCCCCCAGTACCCCTCTATTTATAGGAGGGGTTAGGGTCTGGGTTCCCAGTCTACATGGGAGTGGAAGGAACCGGAAGATCATGAATTTTTGCAACATGCAAATATCAAAATAGTGAGTTGGCAACGGAACCGATCGATTCACAAGCGAGCCGATCAGTTCACAACCCAAACTGGTCATTTCTCTATGTTTCCCAATTGCATATGAATTAGTAATTTCACTTCCAATTAATGTACAACATTAATTCCTTGTACCAATCCAATTGAGCAAGTGAAACGATCATTTTTTCTCACAAATTCAAGTAAGCTATCAAAACATTCGATTGGTATGACTGAGTTGATTAGTTCACTAGGTGAACCGGTCGACTCACCCAACTTGAGTTGATCAGTTGGTGTCCTGATTCATGTAGAACTCAACCAAATCAGTTCTAATCAATCTGACACTCCAAATAGCCGTCTCAACACTTGAGTTGATCAGCTGGCAGTCCAATCAGTCTATTTGTTGCTTAAATTGAATACCCAAATACTTCAATAATCAATCCAATCATCATTCATGATCAAACCCCTCTTCTAGATGAGTTCCTATGCGTGTGACCCTATAGGTCCCATGTCACATTGGCAGTGGATGTCCATAACTATGATATGACATCACAAGCAAAGAGTTGTGCCTAGTCGCACATAAGTGCTACCAAGTGAATGGAAAATTGGAGAACAACTTCAACCTACAATCTGTGTAAGGTGTTGTAGTGATTGTATAATTCATTTGTCTCTGATATCCAAAATGAACTTGATACATGGAGTTGTCATCCTTTAATGTTCAAACCATGTTTCTTGATCCTAGAGCAGACTGTATGAGATATATGTGTCCTCAATATCATATATTGATTACAAGTGCATGCACATGCATTTATCAATCTCGCTTATCAAGTAGCCATGATATCGAACTCCAGTAAGAGGGACAAATCCCATCTACATCACTCACTGAGTCCCCATGTGTCACAACTACCCAATCATCACCTTTATGCCAATCCTTATTTTAGGGATACATTTGATGATGTCAAAGTATATCGAACAACTTGTGTTGAGTGTAGTGACTTCAGGTAAGAACCACAATCACCACCTTCACTATGAGAGGTGACTATGACCACCAATGATGGTTTCCATGTGTACCAACAACTAGGGAGGTTACGGACTTTTGCAAAAGCCTTTCTGAGTTGTAATGAATCTCCTAGAAATGAAAAGAATATCGAGGACTATTCGGGGAAATGGACTTTAGGAGCACAAGTAAAAGTAATATGTCATGACATGTGGGAACAAGCACACTTGTATATTTTACAAAACATTTATAAATGAGTATTTATATTTCCATATATACGACCTTCATCAACACAAAATATCATTGAGCCGATCGAATGTGTCTTTCTAGGGAGCATAATAAGACATTTATTAGGTAGTTTGAAGATAATGTCTTACATCAACTATCTCAAACACCAAATAATGTTGCTGAAAATATCAAATGCCTCACCACCAAACCAAAAATGAATCTTATGTCTTATAGGGTTTGAAATAAATGTATTTTTGTATTACACAAAACTTCAATATGATAAGAGTCTCATCCAAAATAGTAGGGTCACCCTTTAAGAGTCTTCATTATATATTTTTTGTGAGAAGGATAAGAATCCACGTGAAGCTAAAATGTCATATTACATTGTCACTAAAGACATATGGGAGTTTGACTATGAATTTTGAAAGATTGGGGATAAGGGTGAACCATTCATAATGGCATCACAGGTGAAGCAAGTATTTTATATCAATGATCTTATAAATGAAAAATGGTTGACTATTCTTCATGATAAAAGGGAGTTCATTGTAGATGTTATAGATGTAGAAGAGTACTATGACAAGTATGATGACTCTAGTCTATTCTTAGTTGGGTTTCCAGCACCAAATGTTGAATTTGACACTGACTTATATACTCATGGAGATCACATAGAAGGAATTTTAATTGATCCAAGATCCAATTAATATCATAGGCATGCTTTTATTTTTGTAAATGTTAGATGTGCATTTTACATTCTTTATCACTTATATTTCATTGTTTGACTATTTTTTATATGACAACTTTTTAGATGACGTCTGACCATGAGTATGATGATCATGGTGATGATTATCGTGAGGATGTGCACTGTGAGGATGACTTTGGATTATGTTGTATTGTTGTATTACATAGATGTGCATTTTGCAATGTCTGTCTTATTGTATTGCTGTATTATTTTATCACATTTATAAGTTACATTTTTTTATTACTTATATGTGTTTCTTGTCAATTTTAGCATGAGAATATGTGCCCTTAGGATCTTGTTGAGCATTCTGAATAAAATCATGAGAATGAAAAACTAAGTGGCATCACCATGATGAATAAGTTATCATAGCAAAGCGGTAAAGGACCGAGCTAATCGTTGATTTTGATGATGTAGAAAATCATGTTGGAAATAATGGTCATTCTTTTGTGTAATACTAGGGGTTCTTACTCATAGTTAATTGGGTATAACAGTAGAATCTTGGCATAAAATTTCTCAAGGCACAAAAGACTTAATATGGAAGGAACTATGTGTGCAATATTATGATTTACATTTTTGTTTTTAAAGATATTAACAATTAGGTTTTTACAAATATTCCATTAAGTATATGAACATTTGTAGAGCATATTTGACCTAGATGAAACATTACATCGTAAAAGGGTGTTGCAATGTTGTCGAAGGGTACTAAGTAATTATAGGACAAATCTGATAAGAGAATACATACTGAATGAGAAGAAGAGGTCAGGCACTGAGCAGTAGAACTATCTTGGCAGAAAGGTGTAGAAGGCATTTGTTGCTTCAAGAAAATTTGATGAATTCAAGGTATTAAGCCTCCTCATTAAATACATTCTTATGAATTCATTGTATTACATATTTAACATATCTTTTGGACTAATCAAGCTTTAAGTGATTCTCAAAGAGAAGCATCCGCAAAGAATATGCACAATTGCAAGATGGGTCCAGATGGCTATAAAAGGCTTCGTCAATAGAGACAGGAGGTGATTTATTCTTAGTATCCTACTCCTGGGACAAATGAGTCCTCTACTACTATTGCATCTCTACCTCTCCATGATCTATTAATAGTTGTGAGGCAAACCAAATTAGGAGAAATACCCAACCCCACAACTGCTGAGGTGGCTACTAAAATGGTAAAATTCAACTCTTAGAACAATTACTGTTGATGATTGTCATGTTTTACCTTGACTTGGATTGTTATGTTTTACTTACCAATTACTATTGATGATGATTATTGGGAGATATACGAGCAAAAGAAACAAAACAAGTCCATCCATGAGGGCACAAGATATGAATTGACAATTTCTCTAGGTAATTCAGAGCATCCTAGGCATGATAGGGCTACTAGTGCTAGTATTGATATAAGATCCTTCTTTGGGCCATTAGAGAATAAGCACAAATTTGTCCAGAATGTAGGATTCTTGTTAGAGAAGGTACAAGAGATGACTGCAAAAGGAATTGAGAAAGTAATTAGACAATATCATGCTCCTCATTCAGCTCCTCAGACAGTACATGTGGTCCCCTACTCTTCATATGAGGTGGACCCCTCTACGACAAAGGTGGTTGGGAGTAATTCTATGGACCCACTGGGTAGCACTTCTGTTGTAAGAACTCTTGTGATGTAGTAGTCTTTGAGAATGATTTGTATAATATGTTTGTATTTGGATAAATATATTACACTATATATAAAATTGTAGGGTTTGAGGGCATGCTGTCTTATATTAGAAAAATATGTCGTTACAGTGGGCGCGGTTTACCCACCCCTTGTAGGTGACATGATTCATGGTGCTCCAATGTCTGCTGATGTAGTTTGCATTACACCAAGGCTTTTCTACGTCACTTGGAAGTAGATTGTACTACCATATGGCCACCCCATCCACGAGACAATAGGTGATGTAGAAAGCAATGTGGTTCTGTGGCCCAAAGTGGGAGTTGTCTATATCGATGTATGCTAAATTTACATTGTGTTTTTATATATATAACTTATAATTGATATGAGAATATATATATATATATATATAATATATATATATATATGTATATATATATATATATATATATATATATATATATATATAGCCACACACATACACACAAAGGACACAACACCTAAAAATCCCCATATATCTTTTCCTCCACTTCCTTCTCAAGATATTCGATTACCTAGTTGTCTTGCAAAGGAACTACTCGAATTACTAGGTCCTAATTGCAAGGGGTTGGTAGTATGGATAGGTGACTTTAAGGAAGGGTCGCCTATGATGGTCCATATTAAGGAGGAAGTTGTAGGTCGACCTCATGTTACTAGTATAGTTTTGCAAGATGTTGTGGAGAGGTTTGCTTATTCTTAGTTGAATTAAAGAACTCTAGATATAGTGAGATATTATGGCTAAATACCTTATTTTTTATATGTTGATCTAATTTCTTATATTATAATGCATACGTGATTTACATTTTGCAATTTCTTACATAGGGTGTGTACATAGTTCACACTACCCCATGTGACATTTCTAGTTCCATCATTGATTAGCCGTGTACATAAAGACCCTATATCTATCGCTGAATATTGATATGCCACATTTAAATATTTTGGTAATGTGAGACAAAGCATGATTATAGCTCCTTTTAATGTTGAGTAAGTTTCAGTTACTTAGCTCATAATTTTGACTTGAGAATTACATTTTATTGTGGATTTTGAGTTTTATTTTGTTTATCTTCTTTACACTTAGGAATAATCATTGGGTGTTGTTTATTATCCCTGAGACACTAACTGTGTATTAACTGGATCCTAAGGGTGGCCAAGTAGACAATGGGGACACAAAATGAAAAAGACATTATTTACGTGAGTAAATTTTTATATCCATTAACATATATTAGTACATGATTATTTACTAATGCAATTTGATGTGTTACATTAATGCATAGGGCTACAAAAGAATTGAAAAATGTTGATGAAAAGGTGGATAAGAAAAATAAAGCATTAAGTAGGAAGAATGTTGAGGTAGTTTTCCTGACTCCAATGCATATTTATGCCAACTATGCTTACTTTTATATATTAACATTTTTAAAATGGTAAATTTACAGTGTCATGTACAATACATGGTTGGGAATGCACATACTAAATGATGCATTATATGGACATAATTGTTAGACAGGGGGCACTAGACATCCATTGTATACAAAATGTAATATATATAGTCTTGATCATCATAAGTAAAAACTCTCATTTGATAATATGAAAATATCAAATCAACACTTTAATTCTATCATTCTCATTGCAACTGTATGACATGGCAAAGCTCTATACGGAAAGAGAGCTAGAAGAGATACGAGAACAACATGCACAAGCCTTTGTTAAGGAAGTAAACTTTGAATTTTGTTGGGATAAAATATGAGCTCTTTGTACTTTGATGTCATTATTTTTATACACATGTGGTGCTTATGACTTCTTGCAACATAAAATCTGATGCAGGTAAATTATTGGTGCATATGTGAATGATGAATATATACATGTGTGTGAATGAATGTGAAGATGAATGAATATAAAGAGAATGGTGGAGAATAGAATTTTTGCATATGTGAATGATGTATATATACATATGTGTGAATGAACACAAAGATGAATGAATATGATAAGAATTGTATCTGTACATGTCATGAGAATAGAATTGGAGAATGGATCTTATATGTGGGTGGATTGTGTTTTTTTATTATAGGTTTTGTAGGTTGTTGGCCTATTGTTAAGCTGAACACATGATGGAATCTATAGGTTTTGCTTCCTGCTAAATAGTCATATAATATGTCTGTAGACCTGCTATTTTAAAAAAATAGATATGTTGCCAATTATTATAATAAAACTGACATTGCAAGTCTTAGTCATAGGTTTTAAGCCAAAATATGACATTAGAGGACTATCCTAAAATGGTCCTGATGGGTAGTATGATCTTAGTACCAACTAGCTTGTAACATCAATTGTGATGCCAATTAACAACACAATTGATTTGTTTCATCAGTTTGGACATATAAACTGACAACATTGATGTACACAACATTGTTTTGTTTATAAAATGACACCACATGTAACATCCCAGGATGATTGGACTACCCATATCACCAAGGTGCACCTCCTTTTCCGGGAGCCCATCACTATGAACTCCATAGTTAAGCATGCTCAGCTTGGAGTAGTACTGGGATGGGTGACCCGTCGGGAAGTTGATCCAGGCATGCACGTGAGTGAGGACAAAGTGCATAGTTAAGGCTAGTGGTGGTCTGTGGGGACAATCGTCATTCCTGAAACTCTACCAGAGCCTTGGGCTGTGGGCTCGGGCATTACAAATAGTATCAGAGCCAATTCCCCTCCAATAGGTGGGGCCCACATGGGCATGGCATGCCAGTCTTGAGCCGTGCGGTCCAGGCATGTAGGAAAGGGTTGTCCATGGTTGACATAGCCACCCTTGCGCTGGTATTCCGTGATTGGGAGCTGGGTGTCCATGGTCCATTGTGGGTCTGCACTGAAATGGGGAAGAGATTATGAGGCCTTATAGTTGAGCCTTGACGAGGACGTCAAGAGTCTAAGTGGGGGAGATTGTAACATCCCAGGATTTGAGGCCTCAGATAACATGATCTTAAAATGAATGATTGGACTACCCATATCACCAAGGCGCACCTCCTTTTTCGGGAGCCCATCACTAATAACTCCATAGTTAAGTGTGCTCAGCTTGGAGTAGTATTGGGATGGGTGACCTGTTGGGAAGTTGATCCTGGCATGCACGTGAGTGAGGACAAAGCACATAGTTAAGGCTAGTGGTGGTCTGTGGGGACAATCACCATTCCTGAAACTCTACTAGAGCCTTAGGCAGTGGGCCCGTGCGTTACACCACATATACCTTTATCAACTAAATATGTGACCTAGTTTAGCATATAACATGGATTGCTGCATCAAAACCAAAAATATAGAAACCCTTATCAATAAAAAATGTGACATGGTTTAGTAGTGCAATGGCGATTGTTGCACCAAAACCGACAACACAATTTCTTACATGTGTTGATTTCTTTAATCATAGAAACTGAGGTTGTGTCTGGGTTGTCAGTTTATGCGTCCACTAAAAAGAAACATTTTAGGTGTTTATCCATAGTGTCATTCACATAAGTGTCTATACAAAACCTATGTTAGAGGGCTATTTTAACCGATGTTATAATGGTATCTGTACTAGTGAAAGTTTTGAGGAATCAACCGAGAATAATTCAGTCTGACTTTTGGTATACGTAAAAATAATTAGGAAATGAAGATAATTATATATATTTGGGATAAAAAAGAATTATCATGTGATAACGGTAATTTAAAGAAATACTTGAAAGGAAAGTGTCATCTATTAAAATTTATCCCAAAAAATTCTAGAATTGAATATATTTTGGAAAGACTTTAATGAGATTCCCCATCAAGTTTAATAGAAAAAAGGGTGTTCATAAAAGCCTATAGAAAATCGTGAAGGATGAGGGACCTATTTGTAATAAGTAAATGTTGTTTGTTTATTTGAAGAGAGAGAAAAGGGCATCTAGAAGCATCCATTTGATACCCAATCTAGTTGAATCTGAGATTAAGTTATTAGAAGGTTTCTTTTAAAATTTGGAGTCACTTGGAGAAGAGAGGAAAGAGTTATGAATTTTATAAGATTTCATAAAGTGAATGATTAATGGATAATGAGATAAAATCGTCCACATTTAATGTAATAAGGAAAACTTTGACTCGGCCCTTTTATAACACGAGACCTTGGGACTGTCAAATTGGGGATCGACAACATCTGCATCATCCCCTACCCCAAGCCCAACTAGGAAGAGAACAATTTTTCACACGTAGGTCCTAGCTACCCAATCTCCCTCTACACTTTGCCTTTCCACAAAATTACAGCACCGATGGATTCCCCTTGCAAAATCAAACTAGGAAACCCCTTCAAGAAAGGAAATCGGTGCCTTATTAGCCAAGTTCCTCTTCCCACAATTATGTTCTTCTCACCCCATCTCTGAAGCCCTTGATCTTGCATCCTTAACATATGTAAACCATGTCTTTGGGTTCGTCCTAGACCCTAGAGAGTTAACGACACTTTCCTAGCCCCTGAATTCCTCTCCCTCACACTCACACCTTTTCCTAGTGAGCCTTTCACCGCAGAGCACCGTCACATGAGCGAGCATGTCTCTACGAGACATGTAATAACCTAGACTATTCTCTTTCCTCATGTATAGGATATGCACTTTATGCTTGCACTATTTTGTCACTTTATACCTCAAATTTCTGATTTGACATGTCTTCATGCTTTTTGGGCATGTCTTGAGTCCGCATATCAAGTATTGATGCTAAATTTGAGGTGAAACCAATTTTGCACCTATATTTACACTTCATCATATCTCTCCCCCTGTTGACCTCATCCATGTGTCTCACACCATGACCTTATTTTCATTATTTAAAGGACACTCTCATGTTTCCAATGCACCAAATATCACTCAATTCTGAGCTAGGATGAAAGAAATATGCTCGTTTGAATTGTCCTTGCTTTAACTTATTTTCTGGCCCTTTTGAAACGAATTTCAGGTGTTTGGACCCAAAATTTGGAGGCGAGGCCCACTCAAGGAGGGGTGCCCCGTCTCCAAAATATGTATCCCCCCTCCTTTTTCAGCCAATCACAGCCTTTGGATTCAAGTGCCACGAATTGTCCTTTTAATCCAACGACTAATACACCTCCGTCAACCTTCGTACACCTTGTGATTGAGCAAGGAGAGGGAGGTTTGGCACCACCTTTCTATTACTACGTTAAAAGATAGAATTGTATTATTAGACAATGATGAGGGTGGATGTTGTAGTGTCCAAAATATAATAGGTTGTGACGGCAGATGGAACCTTATTAGATATTAAAATTATGATGTTAAGAGAAAAATCTGTATTAATTAATAGATTATGACGGGGAGGGATGTTGTAGTGTCCAACAAACAATGACTTATGACATAGGACCGAAACGAGTAGTCACATTTAAAATGGTAGAATAGTATATTGTTGTAACTTGTGTACATAATTTTACTCATACTTGAACGCTTATATAGATAGTAATCACATACAATAGAGTTTTGTTATATGACTTCGTTTCACATGAATGTTGTTGTTATTTGTGAAGATTTAGTATGGAATGTCGAACATACACATGATTATTTATTTAGAGTTATACAAATAGTATATTATTAATGATCTTAGATAGAAAATTTTCAATTAAAAATCATCAACATCGATATCAAATTGACTATTAATTTGATCTTGTTAGAATTTAACAGTCATTATGCGTGTTGCTATTAAATACCAAAACGTTTAAGAATAAACTAATCAAACTTTATATATTTCTTGCAATAACTTCTTAAGACACGTCACTCTTTGTTTTGAGCAACCAATAAATCCTCTAGGATCTAAAGTTGAGTAGTGCAAAACACTTACATATGGCTGTGGGGGAGAGTTTCAAGAACCTATAACAAGTCAAGGAAGTTATTGGTTCTATGTTCAACAATATTTAGCCATGTAAGGATGCCCCCATCAACGCAAGGAGAGAACATTTATGAGAATGGGACCGAAAAATTTATGCATAGGACCGAACGGTGGAAGTAGGATAATGATCGTTGAATGTCGAAGTAGATAGGAACTATCGGGTTTCGCTCGATGAAGGTATCTTCTATTATGACAACGTGTATGAGGGAATAAAGGATAATAACAACCTTTCGAGGCTGCGCCCGCATCCTTGCCCGGATAACTGGCGGGTGAGCGCTTAACAGGGGCTCCGAATCGGGGATCTCCCGGAGGTGACACCGTGCCTGAACTACGCTGGCCCGATCGTGTATCCCGGAATATCTAAAGAAAATTCCCTGAAGGATTGTTACTATGGCGATTTAACATAGACACACTTGAACAACCAACTTCTATTGAGGCTGATTTCTTTGAGAATAATCGTGGACTGTTTTCTGAGAGAGATATCTAGTAATTTGTATTTCAGTAATTTTGACGGAGCTGAAAAATCAGATATTTGTTTTTGAATCGAAACTCAAATTCAGTATGAATATTATATGTCAAAACATTTCCATATCATATCATCATACTCTTCTCCGCTCGAAGAACGAAATATAATTTATATTCTCGTTTATACACAATCAAACTTCAGCAAGCTGAACATTCTGTGTTACTGAATATATGCTATTCGGGCAAAAAAGAAACTCCAGCAGTGTTTTTTCAGCTGACAAGCAGTTAACTGTAAACGAACTCCAAGACACACAAACGGCTTTCGGTCAAGCTCAAACAACTGCGCTGGCCTGGAGTCATGCCGCTCCAAATCACACACAAATGGCAGAAAATATATATTTCGAACACAGGTTAGCTTAGGGAATTAGACGGCATAGGTGAAGCAGGCTGCTGTGGCTGTCTGAATCTCTTGCCCCATTTGATCATGAGGTCTGTGATATCAGCGTCCATCCTGGTACCCTTCCCACCCCACACAAGCATGTGCGGTGCGTCTCCAATCGTCATCCCTTCCACCTCTCTCACCGTTCTGAACCCCATCCTGGTGTAGAACTTCACCAACTTCTTATGGTACTCCTCTGAGTCGTATATTGCCAGCAGCTCCACCCGCGCGCATCCGCAGTCATACCCGTGCCGTACAGCTGCCGCGCCAATGAATAGACCCAGTCCGAATATGGAACGCTCCATGCTTAGCGTTGCCCTGCTCATTCGCATCGAGTCAAGATGGAGAACGCTGCCGTCGATCCAAGGCCGGATCACGCCTTCAGCGCGGCCCAGCTCCTGCCGTTCATCGTCCCACCGGACGGCGCGGACACGGAAGAAGGGGCCCAATGTTTGGAGATGAAGACGCATGTTCTGGGCTCGGGAGGACTCCACGATGTCCGACATGGTTGGGTATGCCGCAGTCGCCGCCGTTGCCTCCGGTGGATGCAGGAGTTTGTTTTCCTTCTGTAGAACGGGAATGCAATTGGTCCAGGCGGTTCTGGTAAAGGTATGCCCCAAATTGGGTATGGTATGCCCCAAATTGGGTATTGGTTCCGCTGAATAATTACCTACCGGTAGCAGAGAACTGCGCGCCGACGGGAACGACAGGCGCAGCAGGGTTGAATCCATCGCTGGAAGAAAAGCACTGCTGCGTTCAACTGGCGTGTGTGGAGGATGGCTGATATGGATAAGGCGGAGCACCGGGGAGGGTTCGTTTTTCTCCTAATCCGGTGGCTTCCAAATGGGTAAAGTCCAGTTGGTTCTGTTTTCTCCATGGATGGGAAATTGGTGAACACGGTGTTTTTCAATACCGACGGAAGAAAAATACAAAATGTTCAATTTCATTTGCATCGTAAAATTAAGTTGAAAATCTTACCTTCTCACAAAAACTGATCCCTTTAAAACCTACTTGACGCACTTTTGTTCATAGTCAAATATATAGTTAAGTGATGAGGAATAAAATTTTGGTAAAAAAATTGGTTTTATACGTCGTCTATTCAATTACATGCTTCAAAGAAACATTTCAGCTAAAATGCCTAGATCTGGATATTTAAGATTGTGCTAAACAAAGGTACAACAACTCTCTACTTGCTGCTAAACGAAGGTATAATAAGTTAAATATCTTAATCTATACAAGTTAAGGTAATAGGGTTATCGGCGGTGAGAGCCCTCCCTCTCACTTTTTCTTTTGTCATGCAGGTCCAAGTTAGTGCAAGTGGTTCTATTTTTCATCCCCAAGGGATGAAAGAGGACTATGTGATACGTGTACGAGACTTGGTGATAGCATTGGTGATAACAGGAGGACACACTTGATTTGAACATTGTGGAAGAATAGGGCTATGAAGATCATTCCATGCTTGCGTTAGCAACCCAACTTCTAATCGATTGCCTCATAATATTTTGACAGTGAAAAGGACATTCACCCAAGCCTGGGACCTTGTCCAACAAATTTATGTTCAAGCTATTCATATATGTTGTGTTTATCATTCTTACATTTTAGTGGAGGGATAACAAATTGATCTTTGAAAATGGGCCATGGAATTTTGAGAACCAACTATTTGTCCTTTAAGACTTTGATGACAATGACCTACCATGAAAGATAATTTTTAACGAGAGTAAGTTCTAGCTAAGACTCTACAATCTTCCTCTTGGTTGTACGTCACAAACATGTTCATTGTTGTTGACATAACAGGTAAGGTTACCCAAATTCAAAAGGATACTCTCAAATGGGAAACTATCACCGGAGTAAGAATTTTGATGGAAATATGTGAATCACAAACAAGGAAAATTGGTGGACCTCAAAATTATGTGACGGGCTTCCTCATTTTTGCTACATGTGTGGAAGAACATGTGGAAAAAGACTTCTCAGAAAATGAAAAGGAAGATGTAACTTTCACGATATGGGAAGTGGATACTCAAATCTCTAAGAAAACTTAGAAAAGCGATCAACAAGGAAGTATTTAGAAAGGCATAAATAAACTTAAAATATTCATCTCTCTAATAATTCCAGATAGTAGCAAATCATCAAAGCAAGGAGGATGGTCATAGAGTTGTTACAATAAAATTGTTTTAGAAGTAAGAATATGACCTTCAACTGTGCGAAAAAATTAAACTCCAATGAAAGTGAGCATGAGGAAGGATTGGAATCTGAGTTGAGTAGACATATGAATTATGTAGGACATTAGGAGAATGACAAGACAAAATAATCTTAACCTAGTCGATATGAGCAAATTTAAATCTAGGAAGATAGAAGTCGATGAAGTAGAGACGACCATAGAGGATATGAACAGACCATGTGCACATAGGAGAAGAAAATTGTAGGACAATGAATGAAAGGAGGATCATTTTTGTCACAACATAGCATCTTCCATCATATCTAACTCCAAAAGGTTAAAGAGGTTAGCAATGTATGAGAACAAGATGGCCTCCATCAACGATGCATGATGAAGGCACTATTAATAAGGCATACATAGTTATATAATGTCAACTAGAAAGGAGTGATACACAATGACATGTATAGTGACTCAGTGAGAAAAGACCCAACCCCAAGTTTGGAACAATGTTATATGTCCATGGAAAACATCAATAGGGTTGATGAGAATCACCAAGTTTAAACATGCCTATAGAAGTATAAAGGCAACGCTAGATCTGTGATAAAATTTGTGGAGGGTGTGGAAGATGTTGAAGAAGCATGTCACTGACTACAAAGTGTGGGACAAAGGTCAGCGTACTCAGCTACTTATTCTATAGAGGAGTCTAATGTGACTAGGTATAGGAAAAATGAAGTAGAGACGAGGAGCGTTGTGACATGGAGCTTCATGAGATAATCATAGAGGGCAAGATTATACAAAGAATATAAAAGGAATGCATTTCTCTAGCATTGATAATATAAGTGTATCGCCTCAAGTATAGAAGGTTGGTGAGGACCAACCTCGAGAACAACTATCTAAATCTTGAGGGGATATTTTGGGGCATGGGAAACTCCAACTTGCTGAAATATCTCTGAACTTTTATGTGGGAAAGAGGGCCTAGATTTGGTTTTCATAATGGAAATAAAAAATTACTTCACAAAAACTAAAAATTGTAAGAAGAAACTATGGTTTTGTTTGAAGTGTTTACTTATATAGTACATGGAGGTAAGGAGATATATGAATATGGTTGAAGAACTTTGATCTTGAGGTTCTTAGCTATGCTAAATACTGTGAGGAGTGAATAATTAATGGTAAGATTGTATGCCATCTAGTGAAATTTGGTTTTTCTATGATTTGGATGACTGGTATGAGAAAAAGGACACTTGGGACACAATGAAGAAAATGAATAGAGGATATTATATATATGTGATTTTATTCAGGGACATTGATGAAACGTCTAACAATAAGAATAGTGAGATCTTAGGAGGTGGTAATTTCATGTCATACTTCCTTGATACTATTGTGGATTGTGAATTACTAGATTTAGGATATATACGTTATCCAATCACATGGAAAAGGGGTTGTACTATGGATCCACCTATATGGCTATGAACATAGTTTAACCTTAATATCTCTCTTATTTTTCTTTAAATTTTTAATTATTTGATCAAAAGATCATTTTTGTTAATAGAAATCCTTAATTTATCTCAATTTTCACTTTGCTTCCCCTAATTTTAAGTTTCCTTGCAAGTTGTGGATTTGATTCTAAATTCATCATAATATGAGGACCTAATTGTAAATTGTGTGCAATATATCTGAGCATGTGTTTTCCTTCATATCCATGCTTGGTTGATACCTAAAATAAGGTGATTAAAAGATCACTTTAAATGACTTCAATTGCATCTTGATTCCTTTGATATTGCAATTTCATTGATGCTTGTGGCTAATCTGCAATTCAACAATAATTGAAGATTTAGTCACAAACTGGGTTTAAACTATATTATATAATGTTTTTTAAAATAACCATGCTTGTTTTGTGTAAGACCCCTGACCTAGATTGTTGGCTAACCTTGTTTGCTTAGCATAATAAGATGATTATAACCTTAATCTAATCATGTGGTGATCCTTAATAACATGTGATATGCTTGTGTTTTCAGTTTGGATAACGTTTGAACTAGTTATGCTATGTGTGTGCTTGTTTTGGACCAAGTTGCAAATTACCCATGTTGAGGGTGTAGCTTGCAATTTGTCACATGTTGGATGTTCCTCCTATGTCTTTGCATCATGAGAGAGAGAATGATGCTTAGGGCGCCTTTTTGTACCTTGGATGATGAGGTGACACCATGAGTGGATGTCTAGGGTTTGCTTTGGTGCCTTGTGTAGGTGGTTGACCTTGCTGGAGTGTTGACCCTTTGAGTTGGTTTTTAGCGACCCACCTTGTTGTGTCTTCAACTTTGGTGACTTTGGTCAATGAGGTTTTGAGTGTACTTTGTGGCCTTAATTATAGAAGAGCCAAGAAACCCTAGCATGCTCTCTATGTGATCGATGACCACTCCTTATTTCTCTTCGACTGATGAGCCTTGTAGGTTGTGTTCTCTTTGACTGATGGTCCTTTGGACCAAGTGAGGTCACTGATCTACCTTGGTTTTCATGACCCTTGTTGCATATGCATGTTTAGTGCTTGCATGGAGGTTCTATGATGAACAAGTGGCATGTTTAGTTGGATACCTATCCTTCCTTACCTCTCTCCTACCCTTGGGTATATGTACCCCTGATGGAGCTTCCACTCGCGTGGAATTGTGTGTACCACTAAAAATCCCAAAGATAATAAGTCTTTAGGTTTAGCCTTGCTTATACTAGGTTAAAAATCCACCCACGTATGTTGGGATATGTGGAAGTCTTATCGCAGTATAGTTAAGGGTCGAATCCACAGGACAACGGTCTTGTTGGCAACAATAAGATGGAAAACGTAAGAATTTCACTTAACTCCTTAATAGTTGATATTTAGCCCAAAGATTTGATTTGGTTGTTTTAAACTAAGTGCAAGTAAAGTAAAAGCAAGAAAGTAAACTTAGGTTGTTAACAATGATAAGGAATCACTGGGATGTGATCGGTTTTCACCACCACTACGCATGGATCAAGACATGCAACATAAAAACATAACTTGCAATAAGAGTATAGTCAGTTAGTGTCTTTGTAGACTTAGTTTCCTTTTGGAGAACTAACTACAAGAAGTGCGGGAATGTTGCAAATTTAGCCATCCCCGAACGAATGGTCAACTACTTTGCATCATTCCCCTCGCAAAGTGTGTTCCTCGACTCATCAAGGTTGTACTTTCATGCGTTAATTGATTACATTTCATAGTATGAAAGTACAACGATGGAAGTGAGTTTACTCCACTTCTTGAGATACACTCCTAGACACCGAAACAGATGCATGGTGGATACATGCACTAAGAACCAACATTCAAACAAGTTTCGAATCTAGTAGGACAAACGTAGACAATTCATACTAAAAGATAAAAGATAACACAAGTTGGTGATCAAGCAACAAGCATTCATTAAACATTTGATGTTGAACTGAAAAGATAGTATCTCTATATTGCAAACTATGGATTACATTACATGAGATGAAAACATGGGTAATGTAAGGACCCTGACCTTCTTTTAGGGTTTACCCTGTTTGCTTTGCTTAACCCTGGTGCTTTGGTGCTTGCTAATCACCTTTAGTGGTGATTAGGGTTTGGTTGTGCGTTGTTGAGAGTTGGAGGTGCTACTTGCAAATAACCCAAGTCTAGGGTTTGTGGGCAAGTTTTCCACCTTGTGAAGTGTTCCTCTCTCTCTTTGCTTCCTCTTGTGTAGAGAGGTAGGGTAGGGCTCGTTGCTTGAGTTCTTTTGGGCCTAGTTGAGCTTGTTGGGCCTTGAGGTGCCTTGCTTTGCTTTGGTTGAAGCCTTGTATCAGCCAAGATGTGGATGTGTATCAGCCAAGGGAGTGTGTCGCCCATGGAAATGGAGTGTGTCGCCCAAGGAGCAACATGTTGTGTCGCCCATGATGCTTGACCTAGCCTTGACCTTGTTTAGTGGACACTTGGAACATATCTTGGACTTGTGTATGGAGCTTGCTAGAGTGGTGGCTCGTGCACTAGGACAAGTGTCCTTAGGCAAGTGACACCTTGCTTGGACCAACCTTGTTTCTCCTCCCTTTCCTTCTATATAGGCGGTCCCTTCCTCAGCTTAAGGACCCTTTGATCCCTCTCCACCTTGTTGCACAACACAACCCCTCTACCTTGCTAGTGGTGGCCGACACACCTTGGGGGAGCAAGTGGTGGCCGATAGCCTTGGAGTCTCCATCTTCCTTTCTTGGTGGTGCTTGGAGCTTGGAGTTACTTAAGGCGGGTTGCATAACTTCTAACCCTAACTACATTATCTCTTGCTATGATCTTGTTTACATGGTAGTAGCTTAGTTTCTTGCTTAGCTTTCATGCTGGCCAATCCTTGTGATCTAGGGTTTATAGGTGAGCAATACTCCTTTCTCCCCTTGGTCTAGAGGAGTGAGTTTGAGCTTCTAGTGTCATGAGAAACACCCCTCTTTCTTAGTCGATTGAGGTGAGCTTGTGTTGTAGTTGCTTAAGCAACACTCTCCTCTCACCACCCGTTTGGTGATAGAAGGTGATCTCAGTTAGTGGTGACACTTTCTAGGGTTTTTCCTTGTGACCCGTTTGGTGATAGAAGAAGTGCAAGACCCCTCCTTCTTAGTTGATTGAGGTGAGCCTCTTCTTGACCCACTAGGGTTTCGTGTGTCCATGTGAGAGGTGGTAGATGACCTTGAGAGTTAACACCTTGGTCGATATGAGCATGGGGAGGTGCTGCCCGAAAGCCCCCTTGACCTACACCCCCTTGTGCGACACATGAAGTGCTGGTGGTGGATGACACCTGGTCTTTGTGACGGGCGTCACACCTCACTGCCTTGTGTCGGCCGATAGGCCATGAGGTTAGATGGCTGGACGATAGGTAGTTGTGTTGCACCCTTAGACGATACCCCCTGGAGTGGATGTTGCTAATGGCCCTTGTGACGAGCGTTGCTGGTAGTTCTGTGTCAGGCGTTGCACGACACAGGTTGTTGCACGATAACCCTACCAGCCCGACACCCTGTCATGCATCATACCTCCTTTGCTGAGTTGCACGTTTAGCTGTTGTTGCTCTGGGTGGTGACGTTGTGTCGCCCGACACATAATGTGCGCGACATACCCTGATCACAGCGTTGCACGTTGCACTTGGGCGCTGGCCGCTATAGATAGGAGATAGAGTGAGCCCTACCCGATACCTCTTTTGTGAGGGTTTGTGATACCTCTAGTGAGGGTTCTGTGTATCATGGAAATCCGATGTGTGGGTTATACTCTTGTTAATCAATGGTGACTCGTTGCATGATAAGTATTTCATTTATAAAGCTTGTCCATCTAACTTAACATAGCTATACACACATGTGATCACCTTTATTATCTCTTTAATGCTAAGAACAATAATGAGCAGGCAATAGTGTTTTCTTAATGATGTGTCTTATACATGTGGTCATAAGTTGAAGCATGATTAAGAAAGTATATAATCACTAATGTCACTTTGTGTGATAAAGCACTTAATCCTAAATGTCACCCTTTGCTAATGATATGAGTTTCCAAGTTATTCATGATGATTATTGAATAGTGCTAACCATGCAGGTAATGCATAGTCAAATGAAAGGCTATGAAGAATGAATATATGAGAACAATGAGATAACATGTACATTATGAATGTTGTTCCATGATGAATGATGATGTAAGCCTTGAGAGGCAGTGGTACAATGTGTTGAGGGATTAAAATCCTATGAGATGTGATGATCCTTGAGATGGATCTAGATTGATTGGAAAGAGGCCAAGTGATAACATGTGATGTGGGATCCTTGTGATGGATCAGTATGATGTGAATTGTAATAAAAGTATAATGTTGAGTTTATGTTGTTTATTTCCTGTTATAATTGCATGTTATTATACACCTTGGTTGAATCTTGCAATCCATATAAAAGATACTAATTAGTCACAGTGAAATATATCATGTAGTTGCCCTGGCCATAGATCCATCATCGTCAGGAGTTGGTGATGGTGAAACGGGTTCTCTTGCGGGTTAACCCGGAGCGCATATTGTTGAATATGCGAGGTTGCTCCTAGCCTAAAGTGAGGAGGTAAGAGTGCAACTTCGGTTGTAGACTCCAGGGTGTGGATTTAGGCCCGTAGCCCAATTGTGATGAAGAGCATGGTGAACAGGACCATGGCTCAGGATATATGATATGAGAAGCATGAATGCGTTCATGACTCAGAGCACGGTGAACAGGCCCGTGGCTCAGTTTCTCTAGCACCGAGACCTGTACCGAGGCGGGCTTGGCAGAGGGTAGTCTGACCCTGTGGTTAAGACCACTTCAGCATGAGACTGCGGTCCTACTTGTGTTGTACTCGTGCACTGACCACGAGGGGCGAGGTCGTGGAGTCCGACTCTTCCATTGACCTTGTATGGCACCGACTTGGGTTTCGCAACCGAAGGTTGGATTTGAGTGGTATGACTCACTTCCTCAGGGCATAATAATACGTAATTCAGCCGAATAGTATTACCGCTTAAGACAAACACGAAACATTGGTTGAGGCCCTTTGTGTAGTCAACTCTGTTATATCTTGCAGTTGCTTATATGTTCTTCATATGTAGTAGAGCTTATATATATCATATCTTGTTAATCATGTTTCACAAGTGATATTTGATTACATCTGATAAGTTGCTAGGCATAGACAGCTTTATTTCAAAACTGCTCTTTTATACCTTTTAACAGTTAGCTGCTTTATACATATCTGAGGTTTTGTAGTTTCGGCGGGGAGTTATTCTTCTTGCTGGGACAATGTTTGATTGTCTCACTCCGCTGGTTCACACCCCTTTTTAGGTGGTCGATCTAGGCGTGGTGGTGGTCGTGGAGTTGCGACCGAGCAGCTAGACGAGCAGTAGAAGGCAAGCGATGGATATGCTGCTGTTTTGGATGTTTTGTAGTAGAGTCTAGAGTCATCCCTGTACTCTCAGGTCCTTGGCAGTGCTTTGACGTTGTTTCACGATGTACGATCGTTAATGTTTTGTATATCCTGTGGTTGGCCGGATGTGGGCCTTTATGTATATGAACAGGAGGTGAACTCATGTGATGGATAGACAGCTGTTTCTGTAAGCTTTGACACGTATCAGATCTCGTGTATGTATATATATGACATGTTTCCTTGGAAGATGAGGACTGGAACGTAATAGTTTCTCAGTTTATCAGTTTTCCACAATCAGTTTTAATTAACCCGTGTTTTTGGTAATCTGTGGTTATGGTGATTTCCGCACGTTTTTGCGTAACACCTCGCTGTCTGTGTGATAGTGGGATGTGTTGCCACAAGTTTTGGTATCAAAGCTTTAGGTTCGCTGAGTCTACAGGGATTTAGGACTAGGTTGTGTTTGTTCCTATGCGTTTTCCAGATTTCCTCAAAATTATCTTCTGCTTCAGCGGAAGAAAAACCAAGATGTCTGGAAACCATGAAGAACATGTTGATGAGCACAGTGATGCTGCATCAGTTGATGGAGCTTTTGGGCAGTCACATGAAGATCGGGTGCCTGAGGTCCCCCAACCTAACCCAGTCATTCTTGAACACCCTACCTACCAACAATTTATGGGGTAGATGATGGCTACGATGAATCTCATGGTTGAGCGATTGTCAGTGCCTCCTCTGCGAGCACAGGCTCCCCATGGTGAAACATCAGGTATTGGGAAGACCTTCGAGCGGCTTCGCCGAGTCGGAGCTTCAGATTATGCTGGAACGGCTGATCCAGCGGATGCAAATATGTGGCTGACAAGTCTTGAGAAGGCTTTCCGGATCCTCGACATCCCCAAAGCAGACAAAGTAAAGCACGATTTCTACCTTCTGAAAGGTAGTGCTGGTCACTGGTGGACCATCGAGGAAGAGAAGCGGCCTGGCAAGGTGATCCGTTGGGAAGTGTTCCGGCACGAGTTTATCACCAGATACTTCATGAAGACATATCTGGATGAGAAGATCAGTCAGTTTGAGAGCCTGCGACAAGGAACGATGAACATCACCGAGTACGAGGCCAAGTTCATGGATCAGTTGAGGTTTTGTCCTCACATGGCAGCGAAAGATGAGGAACGGATCAGACATTTCGAGAAGGGTCTGAGTTCTGAGATGAAAACCCCAGTGTCTGCATTAGAGAATCTAGAGAGGTTTGTAACGTTTGTGGAATCTCTCTGAAGAATCAAACGATCAGTTAGGGAGAAGAGAGAGTCTATGGCTAAGAAGAGACCTGCTCAGTTCTAGGGTCAGAGGTTTGGTGGCTTCAAGAAGCCAAGGTTTGCAACACCATATGTGATGAGAGGTTGTAGTGGACCGTCTCAGTGGTCTTCGAGTAGAGGAAGATGTTATGTTTCCTCACCATCTAAGGCACAAAGTACAGCTTCCGTGGTAGTGACAGGGCCATCTAGGCCACGGGTTGACGATAGAGCATGCCATCTGTGTGGTCAGATCGGGCATTGGAGGTTCAACTGTCCGAATAGAGATGTTGAAGTGACGCAACAACCAAGGCAGAGTCATCAAGGATCGGATCGAAAATAGCCTAGTGGTAGAAGAGGACAAGGACGCGGCCAAGCGTCTCAGGCTGGATCGTCTACTCAAGGAAGCAGAGGACGTGGACAGCAAGCAACAGCTCGATTCTACGCTATGAGTCAGCCGGAGGTGATAGTCAACCCGCGAGTAGTGACAGGTCAGATGGAGTTATTTCATTCAGATATGTCTACTTCTTGCTTTATATCTTTTTTGGTTGACCCGGGTGCTACACACTCTTTTATCGCCTATAGTATGCTTGAAAACTGTCGTTTACCTGTTAGTCGTAAGAAGGATAGTTTGTTGTTAGAAACCCCTCTTGATGGTTCCTCATTGCTTCGAGAAGAGTGTCCATCTTGTGTCTTATCTTTCTCGGGACACCGCATTCAAGTGGATCTTATACCACTTGCTATGCACGGGTTTGACGTTATCCTTGGGATGGATACTTTAGAGAAGTATAAGGTGGTTTTGGACTGTGGTTCCAAGCAGGCAGTGTTTGATGATGCGAGAGAGAAGTGGATCTTCCAAGGAGATAGGAAGATTCTTCCGACGTGTCTGGTATCAGCTATGGTGGCAGATAGGTTGTTACGACAAGGTTGTGAGGTGTTCTTAGCTCATGTGGTAGATACCGTCGTGGCTAAAAAGGTGAAAGGTCCTAGCCTTGAAGAGGTGTCAGTTGTCTGGGAGTTTGCAGATGTGTTTCCTGAAGAGTTTCCTGGTGTTCTCCCACCCTGAGAGATTGATTTTGAGATCAAACTGGTCCTAGGGACGCAGCTAGTTGCACATACACTGTACAGGATGGCTCCAGTTGAGATGGCAGAGTTGAATAAGCAGTTGCAATAGTTGCTGGACAAAGGTTTCATCCGACCGAGCACATCGCCTTGGGGTGCTCCCGTGTTGTTTGTCAAGAAGAAGGACGGTTCGATGCGGTTGTGTATAGACTACCGACAGTTGAATAAGGTCACGATCAAGAACAAATACTCGTTGCCGAGGATAGATGATCTGTTTGATCAGTTACTTGGTGCTACAGTGTTTTTGAAGGTTGATCTACGATCCAGATATCATCAGTTGAGGATAAAGGCAGATGACATACCAAAGTCAGCTTTTCAGACGAGGTATGGTCATTTCGAGTTCGTGGTTATGCCATTTGGGTTAACCAATGCTCCTGCTACTTTCATGGACCTGATGAACAGAGTGTTCCGTTCGTTCTTAGATCAGTTTGTTGTAGTCTTCATAGATGACATCTTGATCTATAGTCGTAATAGGTAAGAGCATGAGCAACATCTTCGTCGAGCGTTGACTCTTCTTCGACAACATCAATTGTATGCCAAGTTCAGTAAGTGTGAGTTCTGGTTGGATGAAGTGACTTTCTTGGGTCATGTGATATCTGCAGAAGGAGTCAAAGTAGATCCAAAGAAGGTGGAATCCATTGTAGAATGGGAGCAGCCGAAGACGCCGACAGAAGTTCGCAATTTTCTGGGTTTAGCAGGATAATACCGGAGGTTTATCAAGGACTTCAGTGCGATTGCTTTGCCGATGACAAAGTTGATGAGAAAGGATGTGCCTTTTGTCTGGGATGATCGATGCCAGCAAGCTTTCCAGAGTTTGAAGGAGAAGCTGACTAATGCTCCAGTGTTAATCCTTCCAGAGCCTGGGAAGGGCTATGTGGTTTTCTGTGATGCTTCCAAGAAAGGCTTAGGTTGTGTGCTGATGCAGGAGGATCATGTGGTTTCTTTTTCTTCACGACAGCTTAAGAAACACAAAAAAAACTATCCGACTCATGACTTGGAGCTGGCGGCAGTGGTTCATGCATTAAAGATTTGGAGACACTATCTTTATGGGGAGGTGTGTTAGATCTTTACGGATCATAAGAACCTGAAGTACATCTTTACGCAGCAAGAGTTGAACATGGGACAACGACGATGGATGGAGTTGATCAACGACTATGACTGCACTATCGAGTATCATCCTGGTAAGGCGAATGTGGTAGCTAATGCGCTTAGCAGAAAGTCTTCTTCTTTTTCTTCAAAGAAGGCACAGTTGAGTTCCCTGGTATGCCATAGGTGGGATATGTTTGTCTCTTTGCGGAAAATGAATGTGCAGATGGACGTTTCCTCGTTAGCTGGACTCTTAGCACAAATGCAAGTCAAGCCTACGTTGAGACAGCATATCAAAGATGCCCACCAGACAGATGATGCGGTACAGTTGATCAGATCAGAGTTTGGAAGCAAAAAGCATGATGGGTTTCATGAGTCTGAGGATGGACTGGTTTGCTTTCATGATAGGATGGTGGTTCCAGATGTTAATGACTTGAGGAGGGTGGTGCTCGAGGAAGCACAAATGTCAATGTATGCCATGCATCCAGGTGTCACCAAGATGTACCATAGTCTGAAGGACTTGTATTGGTGGCCCGGTTTGAAGAAAGATGTAGCTGAGTTCGTGGCTAGATGTGCGGTTTGTCAGCAAGTCAAGGCTGAACACCAGAAGCTGGTAGGTACGTTGCAACCTTTGCCGATACCGTAGTGGAAATGGGATGATATAACCATGGATTTCATATTTGGTCTACCCAGGACAACTAGGAATCATGATTCCATTTGGGTGATAGTGGACTGATTAACGAAGTCTTCCCACTTCCTACCTGTTAAGACAACGTATACAGCAGAAAAGCTCGCTCGAGTATATGTGGATGAGATAGTACGTCTGCACGGTGTGCCAGCAATGGTAGTTTCAGACAGAGGTCCTCAGTTTACGAGTCGTTTCTGGGAATAGTTGCACAAAGCGTTGGGAACGCAGTTGAGGTTCAGTACTGCTTTTCACCCACAGACAGATGGACAGTCTGAAAGGACTATTCAGACTTTGGAAGATCTCCTTCGAACTTGCATTTTGCAGTTTCTAGGCAACTGTCCTATGTACATCTTAGTTTGATAGAGTTTGCCTACAACAACAGTTATCAACGGAGCATTGATATGGCTCCCTATGAGGCTTTGTATGGGAGGAAGTGCAGATCTCCTTTGTGTTGGTACGAGTCTGGTGAGTATCAACTTTTGGGTCCTGAGTTAGTATATCAGACAACAAAAAAGATCAAGGTGATACAGCAACAGTTGAAAGTGGCACAGGACAGGCAGAAGTCTTATACAGACAATCGCCGATGACCTTTGGAGTTCCAAGTAGGAGACAAAGTATATCTTAAAGTCTCGCCATGGAAGGGTGTGCTAAGGTTTGGACGGAAGGGTAAGTTGGCACCCAGGTATATGGGGCCTTATCCAGTCACAACATGAGTTGGAAAGGTATCTTATGAGATAGAGTTGCCTCCAGAGTTGCACAGGTTACATCCAGTGTTCCATGTTAGTATGATGAAGAAAAGCCATCCAGATTAAGGAACAATGATACAGCCAGTTGAGGTTGAGCTTGATGAAGATGTAACCTACGAGGAAGGTCCTGTGGCGATCCTTGATAGAAGAGTTAAGAAGCTGAATAAGAAGGACCTGGTTCTTGTGAAGGTTCTTTGGCAGCATCGTGGAGTTGAGGAGGCAACGTGGGAGCTTGAGGAAGAGATGAGGAGGAAGTATCCCTCGCTTTTCTCTTCGGATTTCAGGGACGAAATCCCTTAAAGGGGGTTAGCTTGTAAGGACCCTGACCTTCTTTTAGGGTTTACCCCGTTTTCTTTGCTTAACCCTGGTGCTTTGGTGCTTGCTAATTACCTTTAGTGGTGATTAGGGTTTGGTTGTGCGTTGTTGAGAGTTGGAGGTGCTACTTGCAAATAACCCAAGTCTAGGGTTTGTGGGCAAGTTTGCCACCTTGTGAAGTGTTCCTCTCTCTCTTTGCTTCCTCTTGTGTAGATAGGTAGGCTTGGGCTCGTTGCTTGAGTTCTTTTGGGCCTAGTTGAGCTTGTTGGGCCTTGAGGTGCCTTTCTTTGCTTTGGTTGAAGCCTTGTATCAGCCAAGATGTGGATGTGTATCGGCCAAGGGAGTGTGTCGCCCATGGAAATGGAGTGTGTTGCCCAAGGAGCAACATGTTGTGTTGCCCATGATGCTTGACCTAGCCTTGACCTTGTTTAGTGGACACTTGGAACATATCTTGGACATGTGTATGGAGCTTTCTAGAGTGGTGGCTCGTGCACTAGGACAAGTGTCCTTAGGTAACCTTGTTTCCTCCTCCTTTTCCTTCTATATAGGCGGTCCCTTCCTTATCTTAAGGACCCTTTGATCCCTCTCCACCTTGTTGCACGACACAACCCCTCTACCTTGCTAGTGGTGGCCGACACACCTTGGAGGAGCAAGTGGTGGCCGATAGCCTTGGAGTCTCCATCTTCCTTGCTTGGTGGTGCTTGGAGCTTGGAGTTTCTTACGGCGGGTTGCATAACTTCTAACCCTAACTACATTATCTCTTGCTATGATATTGTTTACATGTTAGTAGATTAGTTTCTTGCTTAGCTTTCATGTCGGCCGATCCTTGTGATCTAGGGTTTGCAGGTGAGCAATACTCCTTTCTCCCCTTGGTCTAGAGGAGTGAGTTTGAGCTTCTAGTGTCATGAGCAACACCCCTCTTTCTTAGTTGATTGAGGTGGGCTTGTGTTCTAGTTGCTTAAGCAACACTCTCCTCTCACCATGGGCTAGAAGGTGAGCTCGGTTAGTGGTGACACTTTCTACGGTTTTTCCTTGTGACCCGTTTGGTGATAGAAGAAGTGCAGGACCCCTCCTTCTTAGTTGATTGAGGTGAGCCTCTTCTTGACCCACTAGGGTTTCGTGTGTCCATGTGAGATGTGGTAGATGACCTTGAGAGTTAACACCTTGGTCGATATGAGCATGGGGAGGTGCTGCCCGACAGCCCCCTTGACCTACACCCCCTTGTGCGACACATGAAGTGCTGGTGGTGGACGACACCTGGTCTTTGTGACGGGCATCACACCTCACTGCCTTGTGTCGGCCGATAGGCCATGAGGTTAGATGGCTGGATGATTGGTAGTTGTGTTGTACCCTTAGATGATACCCCCTGGAGTGGATGTTGCTAATGGCCCTTGTGATGAGCATTGCTAGTAGTTCTGTGTCAGGCGTTGCACGACACAGGTTATTGCACGATACCCCTACCAGCCCGACACCCCGTCATGCGTCATACCTCCTTTGTTGAGTTGCACGTTTAGCTGTTGTTGCTCTGGGTGGTGACGATGTGTCGCCTGATACATGATGTGCGCGACATACCCTGATCGCAGCGTTGCGCGTTGCACTTGGGCGCTGGCCTTTATAGATAGGCGATAGAGTGAGCCCTGCCCGATACCCCTTTTGTGAGGGTTTGTGATACCTCTAGTGAGGGTTCTGTGTGTCATGGAAAGCCGATGTGTGGGTTATACTCTTGTTAATCAATGGTGACTCGTTGCATGATAAGTATTTCATTGATAAAGCTTGTCCATCTAAACTTAACATAGCTATACACACATGTGATCACCTTGATTATCTCTTTAATGCTAAGAACAATAATGAGCAGGCAATAGGGTTTGCTTAATGATGTGTCTTATACATGTGGTCATAAGTTGAAGCATGATTAAGAAAGTATATAATCACTAATGTCACTTTGTGTGATAAAGCACTTAATCCTAAATGTCACCCTTTGCTAATGATATGAGTTTCCAAGTTATTCATGATGATTATTGAATAGTGCTAACCATGCAGGTAATGCATAGTCAAATGAAAGGCTATGAAGAATGAATATATGAGAACAATGAGATAACATGTACATTATGAATGTTGTTCCATGATGAATGATGATGTAATCCTTGAGAGGCAGTGGCACAATGTGTTGAGGGATTAAAATCCTATGAGATGTGATGATCCTTGAGATGGATCTAGATTTATTGGCAAGAGGCCAAGTGATAACATGTGATGTGGGATCCTTGTGATGGATCAATATGAATATATGAGAACAATGAGATAACATGTACATTATGAATGTTGTTCCATGATGAATGATGATGTAAGCCTTGAGAGGCAGTGGCACAATGTGTTGAGGGATTAAAATCCTATGAGATGTGATGATCCTTGAGATGGATCTAGATTTATTGGCAAGAGGCCAAGTGATAACATGTGATGTGGGATCCTTGTGATGGATCAATATGATGTGAATTGTAATAAAAGTATAATGTTGAGTTTATGTTGTTTATTTCCTGTTATAATTTCATGGTATACACCTTAGTTGAATCTTGCAATCCATATAAAAGATACTAATTAGTCACAGTGAAATATATCATGTAGTTGCCCTGGCCATAGATCCATCATCGTTAGGAGTTGGTGATGGTGAAACAGGTTCTCCTGCGGGTTAACCCGGAGCGCATATTGTTGAATATGCGAGGTTGCTCCTAGCCTAAAGTGAGGAGGTAAGAGTGCAACTTCGGTTGTAGACTCCAGGGTGTGGATTCAGGCTCGTAGCCCAATTGTGATGAAGAGCATGGTGAACAGGACCATGGCTCAGGATATGTGATATGAGAAGCATGAATGCGTTCATGGCTCAGAGTACGGTGAACAGGCCCGTGGCTCAGTTTCACTAGCGCCGAGACCTATACCAAGGCGGGCTAGGCAGAGGGTAGCCTGACCCTGTGGCTAAGACCACTTCAGCATGAGACTGCGGTCCTACTTGTGTTGTACTCGTGCACTGACCACGAGGGGCGAGGTCGTGTAGTCCGGCTCTTCCATTGACCTTGTATGGCACCGGCTTGGGTTTCGTAACCGAAGGTTGGATTTGAGCGGTACGACTCACTTCCTCAGGGCATAATAATACGTAATTCATCCGAATAGTATTACTGCTTAAGACAAACACGAAACATTGGTTGATGCCCTTTGTGTAGTCAACTCTGTTATATCTTGCAGTTGCTTATACGTTCTTCATATGTAGTAGAGCTTATATATATCTTATCTTGTTAATCATGTTTCATAAGTGATATTTGATTACATCTGATAAGTTGCTAGGCATAGACAACTTTATTTCAAAACTGCTCTTTCATACCTTTTAACAGTTAGCTGCTTTATACATATCTGAGGTTTTGTAGTTTTGGCGGGGAGTTATGTTTCTCGCTGGGACAATGTTCGATTGTCTCAGTCCGCTGGTTCACACCCCTTTTTACATGGTCGAGCTAGGCGTCGTGGTGGTCGTGGAGTTGCGGCCGAGTAGCTAGACGAGCAGTAGAAGGCAATCGATGGATATGCTGCTATTTTGGATGTTTTGTAGTAGAGTCTAGAGTCATCCCTGTACTCTCAGGTCCTTGGCAGTGCTTTGACGTTGTTTCATGATGTACGATCATTAATGTTTTGTATATCCTGCGGTTGTCCGGATGTGGGCCTTTATGTATATGAACATGTGGTGAACTCATGTGATGGATAGATAGCTGTTTCTGTAAGCTGTGACACGTATCAGATCTCATGTATGTATATATATGACCTATTTCCTTGCAAGATGAGGACTGGAACGTAATAGTTTCTTAGTTTTCCACAATGAGTTTTAATTAACCTGTGTTTTTGGTAATCTGTGGTTATGGTGATTTCCGCACATTTTTGCGTAACCGACAGCCCCTGGGCAGAGGATGGAAGTTGGATTTGCTCTGGAGTGATAGAGGCAGCCTCTGGATGCCTGAGAACTTGATATCTTTGGGAGGACCCCTTGGGTCTTATTTATAGGCCTTAAGTGAAGTACAAACGGTTTGGTGAATTTTGGGTCCAAATGGTCTTGGAAACCGTTTGGACTCTAAGACCGTTTGGAGTCTAAGACCGTTTGGACTCTGAGACCGTTTGGACTCTGAAACCGTTTGGAGTCTAAGACCATTTGGACTCCGAGACCGTTTGGACTCTGAGACCGTTTGGACTCATGCGGTCTTGAGATCGTATGACTCCATGCGGTCTTGAGACCGGTTGGCTTCATGCGGTCTTGAGATCGTATGACTCCATACGGTCTTGAGACCGGTTGGCTCCATGCGGTCTTGACATCATTTGAGTCTTTTGTGATTTTTTATGTCTTTTTCTGTATGTAAAAAGGAGAAAAGTTAATCTAACAGTATGTTTGCAATAAAAGAGAATAGTTAGATATTTTTTCTACTTTATCTAAGAAAGAGTGTGGAAGACTGAAGAATATTACTAAGGTAACATCACAAAATTGGAGGTTATCACCCCCCCTAACTTAGAGTCTAGCTTGTCCTCAAGTTAGATAGAGCTGAGGCATGTAATGGCGAGGCGATATTATTTTGGTTACGATTTCCATTCTCTTGCTTCAATTCTAAACCTGAGATCTCTTAAGGTTGTATCAGAGCTCTTTTTTTGCCTTAACTCTTTCAGGTATTGAGAGTTGTTTGGATCTCAGGTTTCTTCCATATCTTAGCCCGCATTGGGACCACTTTTTCTTTATTCGGTGCATGCCGTTGACTCTAATTAGTTTTATACTCCTCTAAAAATCCTACCGGAAACTAGAGTGGGTATGAGGGTTGGCTAAAGGCTTAGTGTGTAACTCCCCCTTCAAGTGGGGGAGGGGTTGTCTATGCTTTTAGGATCTCACTACCGGGCACGATAGATCTGCCTTCTTGAGGGCAGCTGAATGTACTGTCCGGGCGAGTCCTTTATCAGCCTTTCATATATTTAGATACCTTAGGGTTTCACTACCGGGCACGACACATCTACCTTTGTGAGGGAAGCTGGATGTACCGGTCGGGCGAGACCTTTGTTGGTTCTTCATATAGATCCTTATTTATGGCACAACTCTCATGGTTTTATTCAACACTCTGGCTTTTATTCGTAAACTCACATGCTTGGGATTTGGATATATAGGGGTTTTGATTTGGGCGGCCAAGCCTCTTTTATTTGGAGAGAAGAAAGCTGTTCTTAGAGTTGTTCGACATGCACTTATTTGGTTTCTACTAGTGGTCCACTTGCAAGGCTTCATGATTTGGATTTCACCTGATGTCCCTCTCGTCCTTGAGATTTTTTTGGCTTATTGCAGCCCTGATGTTGTCCTGTGGAGAGTCAGATATAGAATTGAAATAGAAGCATGGAAATTGAGTGAAGATGATTTATTAACTCACCATTTCATGTCTATGTGCTATTCTTGTTATTGCTCTTGAGGGATACTGGATTCTAAAGTTAGCTGGGGATGACTTTGTTCCAAGTAGGTTTTATTATCAGGAAAGAGATTAAAGCAAAAACTAAGTATGTGCAAAGAAAACTAAAAATTTTATATGGGATTGAAAAAGAAGATAGAAAGGGAAGGATTTAGTATTGATACCTCGCCCTTGTCCAGTGTACCCCCCCCCCCCCCCCAATTTATTACTCACTCTGTCCTCAGAGTGTCAAAGGGATAGGTTGAGAAGTAAAAGGACAAGGGCATCAGGCGTCCGTTAGTCCTTTTATTGCGCCATGTATGCGAAGAAGATTAGCAGCAAGCTTTCCACGTAATGTGTGGTAATCCACATCCGTCATATCCTCTACTGGTTTTTGAAGGTCCATGATGGTGTACATCCAATGGAGGACGTGGAAGCCACAGTCGTTTGATTCTCGAATTTGTTGGGGACATTTATGGTTGAAGGATGGGCGATGAAAGTGTTCTTTGCCGTATGCCCTTGTGTGCTGACTTAATAAATCGATTAGTTTGTCTGCACATTCCATCGCTACTACCTCTGTGGGTGTCTTTGGTGTCACTACATAATTCTTCTGCCGGGGATTGAACTGGCTGTCAGAACTGTTGTAGATGGTAGTTGTTCCTTCGGGTAGGTTTGTTTTTAGAAGCATCCAGTGCTCATGATAAAGGAAGGGGAGCATGATAAACTTTGGTGTTGTATGTTGTAGGAAGGAAATGAGTGCCTCAGTTGTTCTGAACTTCTTTAGCTTTAATAAATCATCCTTCATGTAAGGGGATGCCATGTATGTTGTGGGGTAATGCTGTCCGAGAAGGAATTGATAAGCGTCTATTAAGCTTACGGAGAGAGACCCTTTTAGCTGGACAGTTTCGCATAGCACATCTGCCATGACCAGAATGTCTCTGGACATGAAAACAAGGTCATCATTCTCGGTGTAAAGCCTTGACATGATGAGACGAAGTTCATTGTCGGAGAGACTTTTGCAAGCACTGAGGTCGAAATCTGGGAAGGTTGGTTCTATGGCAGATAAGAGCATCATTTTTGATGAGGGTCTCCTGAAGGGTGCCCCTGACAAAAAATCTATGTCCCCTTTGTCCTGCTCGGGGACTATGGCTGGTTGTTTGTTTTTCTCCAATTCTTTTAGAGTTTGTCTGAAAGGTCGCCTCTATGGACGTTGGATTGCTGAAAAAAGGTAACATGGGACGTCATCTGGTGCCATTATTGGGTCCTTGAAGAACCTTCTATCACAAATAAGCTCCATGGTGTAACGCCCTCATAGGGAGTGAAAATCTTCGACGACTAGATCAGTGAAGGGGATTTCTTGGTTTAGCGCTTGAATGTGACAAATGGTGCAAAAAGCGCAATCCCCAGATCCCGCAGCAGCTTGGACTTGTGGGTTAATTATTTGGAACCAGGGTTGGCTGTAGTCTTGACGGAGGGTCGGGCGTGCAACCCAAATTAACTTAAGGAGCCAGAAGGGAATACATCTTGCTTCTCCTGCTTCTTCTCCAACAAAATTTATTATACCGGAAGGTAGCTCAGTGCCGCAAAAATTATATACCTTGGCGTCCCGAGCCTCGGTGTCTACAATCATAAACAACCAATGGTTGGACACTTGGAATGGCACTGTAAGATATCGTGCCCTCCGTGCTAGTCCGGAACGCAACCACTCTATTGACTTGGCTCGTATGTCTTTGTATAACAAGCCTATGGATAGAGCCGGTGAGGCATTAAATACTGGCTGCTGCCTCTTTGGGCTTCTATAGACTTCTATGCAGTTGGCAAGTAAGACATGGAAGATTGCCATTGACATCGTTGACCGTGGTCGCAAGATGTTGCGGAAGTCTTCGCGTTTTAACTTGCGCTTAGTCTTTGTATTATGGTAGATGATATTGCCCCCCTCTTTGGCATCGTCGATAATAGTATTTAGGATGAAGATATCCTGAGCATCTAGTGTTGAGATGGCCGCCATATCTAGATCGTGCATCTTATGCGGAAGATGTGGTGGCGGGGGAAGCTCCTGCGGAGGGGGTGAAGAGGTTTGCTCCAAATCTTCTAAAAAAACTTGCATGTCTTCATCTGAGTCGGAAGCATAATTGAGTTCTTCGTCAGTATCTAAACGTACTCGTTCTGAATCTTCCTATTCTGGAGGAAAGGGCACTGATTGGTCAAGTGCGGAGAAAGGTTGAGGAGCGGCTTCTGGTGTGTTTGTGCTGGTTCCTAAGATACATTGGTGGAACTCAGCAAAAGCTGCACCTTTTGTAGACTCCCCTATGGATCCTAAAGCAGAATAATCAAGGAATTGGTCTCCATATGATATATTTACATTTTCGTTGTGGGTGGGGGACTTGGTGTGATGTCCACCTTCTTGGTGGGCTTTGTCAGATCTTTTCTGAGATGGTTCTGCTCCTTGGCTTGGGCCCTCCCCAACATTGTCTGGGTCATCAGATTGGTCATCTGAGGAGGTGGTATCGTCGTTAGAATCGGCTGAGGAGTCAGAGTCATCATCGTCTTCATCATCGCCTTCTTTGTCAGCTATTGCTTTATCTGATGGCTTCTTGTGTGCTTTCTTTTTGCACTACCGATGAATGGCCTGTAACTCGTCAAACGCCACTTGAACATACTCATGTGTTTCGAGTAGTGCGTCATGTGTTTCTTTGATATTGTTGTATCGGCCCTCGGCAGAGAGGAGTCGTGCTGTAAGATCTGTTACTGTATCTCGTAGTTGTTGGATTTCATTGTTTGTCGACTCCACTTGGCGATTGATGAGGTGTGTGAGGGTGCTGCTGATGTTTTCCAAGCGCGTGCTAAGAGCTGTTTGTTACTACTTGAGCTCGCAGAGGGTCTCGGGCAGAGGTTGAGTCTGCGTGGAGATCTCATCGACTTGCTTGGCCATCGCTTCTTGCTGTCGTTTTGCTCCAAGGACCAACTCGGGCAAGTTGTTGAAGTGGCAGTTGATGTGATCAACTTGCCTAGCCACTTCATCTTGTCGTTGCTGAAGACCTTGGAGGATGTTTGGCAAGGCACGGTTCTATTCATCAATCATGGCAACCTGTTTAGATAATCCCTGCACACAAGAAATAATGGAATGCATAATGTTAGAAGGATCGGTGAGGAGGGTTCGGATGGCGTCAAATTGACGTCTGAATTCCTCACCGAATTTGGAAAAGGGGACCCCAGAAGCGGAAGGGTGGGGTGGCTGGGGTCTGTGTGGGAGGGTTGTAGTGTCTTGCGGAAGAGACACTGTTGATGGTTCCGCAAACTGCGTGGTGACTATGGATGGGGTCACCAGCGGTGTCGGGGTGGTGGTGGATGGGAAAGGTGAGGGTATCTATGGTGAAAGTGGGGGGAGTGATAGTGTTGGGGGAAAGACTGTGGAGGTGGAGGGGAAGGTGGTAAAGTCGGGCATAGGAGTGGAGAAGGGAATGCCCAAAGGGAAAAAGGGTGAAGAGGAGGATGTGGGTGGTAGTGTAGTTGTGGGGAAAAATGGAAGGGTGGTGGATGTTGGTGAGGTGGAGGGTGGTGAGGTGGTGGTGGTTAGCTCAACATTTAGACTCATAATGAAAGAGTCTAGAGATGAGGTGGTGATGTGATCTTCGGGGTTTTCTTCTGGATGTGGTTTGGATGTTGGTGTCCCCAACACTGTTGTTTCTGTGAAGGTCTTATGGAGGGTCGTTTCACAAGAACTTTTGTTATCTTAGCTGTTGGGGCGGTGATGCTAAGTTCTGTCTGCCCCGCCTTTACTTTTTTCATTGGTGCTTTGACCGTAGCTATGAGTTTTGTAAGCTCCTCGTCAGCGAAGATGAGCTTTTCCTTGTCGTAATCTACGAGCTCCGAAAGCGGTAGCAGGGTTCTAGAGGATTTGACTGTAGGGCAGAAAATGTAGAATAACTTTGCATGCTTCTCTTTAATGATGTAAGAATTTTTCAAAGTTTGTTCATTTGTTAGGATGTCGCCCTTTATCAGTGTGCATCTTGGTAGAGGTTTGTCCATCTTGAGTTATTTGATGATGGATGTGACATGACCTCCCATGCAAATTTCCTTCCCCAGGGCGTAAGCGGATAGTTTCTGGATCATATGACGTCCAATGTTGACTGACATCCCGTGAAGAATTGACCATAGAACAAAGAGATCCGAAATTATGACATTCCCTCCTTCTGTCCTGGGGAAGAATGCGCCTGCGAGAATTTTATGTAAAGTGTGCACTAATCTAGATTGTATGTTGGAAGCCTTGAATGTCTTTGCATCGTAGGTGGGGAGCCCTGTCAGAGATTTCCAAAAGTTATGTCTGTTGAAACTAGTATTCTCTGTTCTCACAACTTTGGCTTTCTTGAGCTGCTCCTGGTTGTCTATAAAGATTTCATTCAACATATTTTCTGTTATGAAAACCTTGCTGCCGAAGAGTTTGGTGACCAGCCTACAGTCACCTCCATCCCTTGATCGATCCATGATGTTGACATGTTCTTTATTGAGAAAAGTGAAGAATTCTATTGTACGTTTAGAGTAAGAGATCTCAGGTACAAAACACAACCTTGAAAGATTGGCGTTGTCTAGCATGGTGAGGATTCTGTCGTAGATCCCCATCTTGAGCAGTACGCTGGAGCAGACATACTTTGTAGGTTTTAGGGTTTTATTAATGGAGGGAAGGGTGTGTAGGTAGAGGCTTTCTGGTGATGGTGCTGTAGTGGTGATGGGAGGGAAGGAAGGGACAGTGATTATGGTGGGAGCGGAAGCGGAGGTGGTGGTTGGTGGAATATTTCCTTCCGGGGTTTGCTCCCTTGAAGTGACAGGATGAACCTGCTTCCTTGCCCGCTTCTTTGGTTGCTGAGTTGTGGTGGCTTCCTGGGCCATACTTTTCCCTTTTCTCTTTGTGGTGGGGGATTCCGCCTCAGGAGTCGGCTCATATTCTGAGCCCTCATCATCATCGGAAGAAATTTCTTCCACTTCTTCTTTAGGTGCCTCGGCTAGGCATTTGTTGATGCGGTCAACTTCGCACAGAACCGCCATGATTTTGACATTTGGTGGGGCCTTCCTCATTTTGTTGTAGTTGTCGATAATTTGTTGGAGCTTGGCTCAGTCCTCTATCAGTTCCTCTTGTGTCCAGTGAGGGTTGTCAGCAGTTCCGGTTGGTTGTTTTGCTGGAGAAGCCATTTATGAAAATAGAAAGTCACGTGTTAGCATAAGAATTGATTATGTAAGAGTGTTTATATATTTTCATGAAAAGCAAGTGGTGATTATACTAAACAGTTTTGAAGATTTTTTGGTTCCAAATGGTTTTAGGACCGTTTGGTTCCAAATGATTTCAAGACCTTTTGGTCCCAAACGGTTTCTAGACCGTTTGGTCCCAAACAGTTTCAAGACCGTTTGGTCCGAAACGGTTTGGAAACCGTTTGGAAGGTGAAACGTCAGGGGTGCTACGGATGGGAGAAAGGCGGAACTCATGGTGAAAAGCAAAGACGACAGAGATAATGACGACGGTGGTGATGGACAAGGGGCTCGCGGCGGTGCCGTAGACGACGGCGATGGTACAGACGGTTGCGGAGGTGGGAAGATGATGGTGCGATAAAATGGGGAACCACGGCAGGATTGCAATCGCCAGAGATGGTGGCTCATCTACCTTGCAACAGGTGGAGATGTCAGAGGTGAGGTCACCGCGAAGAAGCACGGGGCTTGGGTCGATGGTGGCGGAGGGAAACATCATTGCAGGTTGCGCGGGAATCAGGAGTAGAGAAGGAACATGAGAGTCGTTCGCGCGAGGGTTTAAGGATGCTCAGGAGTCGAAAGAGAGAAGAAGAGGAAAGAGGGGGGCTAGGGCTATATTTATAGGATTCAGTAGGTTGACCTTGCAAAACCCTTAGGTCAAATGGGTTAGCGACCGTTTGGATTCCAAACAAATTCGAGACCGTTTGGCTTCAAACGGTTTTGAGACCGTTTGGCTTCAAACGATTTCGAGACCGTTTGGCTCCAAACGGTTTCAAGACCGTTTGGCTCCAAACAGTTTCAAGACCATTTGGGAGGGTTAAGGTTATTTTGATTTTTATATTTTTATGTTTGTTTTGGTTTATGTGAATTTTTATATGTTCAGAAGATAAACCTAAGGTAACTTAAAAGAACAGAAAAAGTAAAAAAAGATGCTCAGATCTTGGGTTGCCTCCCAAGTAGCACCTGGGTTTAATGTCACTGGCTTGACGAAGCTTTGATGTTGTTATGTTGTGGCGTCTCTGATTTCAATGGTTTGTGTCGGCATTTTATCTGCTGGAGTGTAGTATTTTTTTAGCCGATGGCCATTGACCATTCTTCCTCCTCCGTTATCATCGACAATTATGACAGCTCCAGTAGGGTATATATGCTTGATTGTGAATGGCCCGGACCACTTGGTGCGGAGTTTTCCGGGGAACAATTTGCGCTTGGAGTTGAAAAGGAATACTTTGTCACCGATGGCTATGTATTTCCTTTTAAGATGACTGTCGTGCCACATCTTGGTTTGTTCCTTATAAATCCTGGCACTTTGATAAGCGGTCATTCAGAGCTCCTCTAGCTCCTGTAGCTGGAGTTGTCTGTTTTCTCCGACACTTTTAAGATCAAAATTTAGCTGTTTGATGGCCCACCAAGCTTTGTGTTCTAGTTCCACTGGAAGATGACATGACTTCCCGTATACCAAACGGAATGGAGTTGTCCCGATTGGTGTTTTATAGGCTATTCGGTAAGCCCAAAGGGCATCGGGAAGATTGGTGGACCAGTTAGTGCGGTTTCTATTGACTGTTTTTTCTAGGATTGCCTTTAGTTGTCTATTTGATACCTCAACCTGACCACTGGTCTGTGGATGGTAAGGCGTGGCTACTTTGTGATGGACTCCGTATTTTTTCAACAGGGCTTCAAAACTTCATTCCAGAAAATGGGTCCCGCCATCTGATATGACAGTTCTAGGGACTCCAAATCTGGGGAAAATGATATCTTTAAGCAATTTAATAACTGGTTTGGAATCGCTGGACACAGTGGGTATAGCTTCGACCCATTTTGAGACATAGTCCACCGCAACCAGGATGTAGTAGAAACCATAGGAAGAAGGGAAGGGGCCCATATAGTCTACCCCCCACACGTCAAAAAGTTCAATTTCCCACCACATTGTGAGGGACATTTGATTCCTTTTGGATATGCTACCAGAAAACTGACATTTGTTGCAATATTTCACAAAATCATAGGAGTCCTTTGCTATGGTTGGCCAGAAGAAGCATGATTGCAGAACTCTTATAGCGGTTTTCTTTGCACTCATGTGCCCCCCCGTGGGGCCAGAATGGCAATGTTCTAGGACGGGGGTGATCTCTTCTTCCGGTAAACAGCGACGAAAAAGTCCGTCTGCGCATAGGTGAAAAAGGTAAGGTTCATCCCAATAATATTGCTTTATATAGTGGAGGAATTTCCTTTTGTCATGGTAGGAAGCGGAGGGGTGAATGATTCCTGTAGCTAGATAATTGACAATGTCTGCATACCAAGGGTATCCATGGGTAACCTTCATTAATTGGTCATTTGGAAGAGAGTCTCAGATAGGGATTTTATCTTCATCTTCAACTTCAATACGACTGAGGTGGTCGGCTACGACGTTTTCCACTCCAATTTTATCTTTAATTTCCAAATCGAATTCCTGAAGCATCAATACCCTGTAGATAAGTCTGGGTTTGGCATCTTGCTTCTGAATTAGGTATCGTATGGCAGAGTGGTCAGTGTAGACGATGACCTTGGATCCAATCAAATAGGAGCGGAATTTCTCGAACGCATAGATGACAACCAGGAACTCCTTCTTTGTAGTAGTGTAGTTCTTTTGTGCTTCATCGAGCGTTTTAGATGCGTAATAGAATACATAAGGTTTCTTGTCAATCCGCTGTCCTAAAACAACCCCTATGGCGTAATCGTTGGCATCACACATGATTTCAAATGGCTGCGACCAATCTGGGGCTCTTAGTATAGGTGCAGAAATTAAAGCATTTTTGAGAGTTGAAAAACTTTGGAAGCATTCTTGGTTAAAAATGAAATCAGCGTCTTTGGTCAGGAGTTGGGTCATGGGTTTTGCTATTTTTGAGAAATCTTTGATAAATCTTCTGTAAAACCCCGCATGACCCAAGAAAGCTCGTACTCCTTTTATATCTTTTGGTGGTGACAATTTCGAGATAACATCAATTTTTGCCTAATCGACCTCAATCCCTCTGTCACTCACTCTATGCCCGAGGATGATACCTTAAGTTACCATGAAATGGCATTTTTCCCAATTCAGTATGAGGTTTGTTTCCTCGCATCGTTGTAAAACTTGTCCAAGGTTGATTAGACAGTTATCGAAAGAATCTCCATAAACTGAAAAATCATCCATGAATACCTCCATTATGGATTTTGTTAATCCTGCAAAAATGGCGGACATACACCTTTGGAATGTAGAGGGTTCATTACATAACCCGAATGGCATTCTTCTAAAAGAATAGGTTCGAAAGGGGCATGTGAAGGTAGTTTTCTCTTGGTCTTCCGGGTGTATGGGGATTTGGTAGAACCCGGAATAACCATCTAGATAGTAGAAGTATTTCTGATGGGCTAAGCGTTCTAGGACTTTGTTGAGAAAGGGCAGAGGGTAGTGATCTTTCCACATGGATTTGTTTAATTTCCTATAGTCGATGCACATCCTCCACCCTGTCACCGTCCTAGTGGGTACTAACTCATTTTTGTCATTAAGCACGACAGTGGCGCCTCCCTTTTTAGGAACTACTTGAACGGGGCTGACCCATTGAGAGTCTGAGATTAGGTAGATTATGCCATCTTTTAGTAATTTGAGGACTTCAAGGCGAACCACTTCTTTAAGATTAGGGTTCAGCTTCCTCTGATGTTCACGTGATGGCTTGAATTCTTCGACCATGGGCAGTCTATGCATGCATAAGGCTGAGTTTATGCCCGTCAGGTCAGTTATCTTATACCCTATGGCCTTCTTGTGTTTTTCAGCTCATCAAGAAGCCTTTCTTCCTAATTTTCTGTTAGGATGGAACTAATGATAACCGGACATAATTTTTCCTCATCCAAGAAGACATGTTTAAGTCCCATGGGTAGAGCCTTCATCTGAGGAGTCTTAGGTGGCTATGTTGCTTCTAAAATGGTGACAACTTTGAGTTCTTCAAAGGTGGCCGTCGATGCTTCTTCGGCCTTCTCTAAGTGTTGCAGACACTGTTGAACCAATTCATTTGTAGAGAATTCGACTTCTGGATTGGTTCAAACATTCTCTAGCTCGTCCAATGGCTCAGATGTTTCTAATTGCGACATTTGATGTATTGCGTCTAGGAGAAAGACCTCCTCTTGAATGTTGGGGCCTTTCATGCTGTTGAGAACTTGGAATTGAATTGCTTCTTTTCCGAGTCTTAGAATGATCATGCCAGCTTCAACATAAATAAGCACCCTAGTTGTGGCGAGGAAAGGTCTTCCAAAAATTATCGGGTATCTCAGATCCTCCTTGATGTCCATGATTACAAAGTCGCACAGAACATAGGCATCTTTGCCTATCCTAACTGAATATCTTCAATAATTCCTAGAGGTGCAGTGATGGTAGAGTCAGCTAACTGAATTGTCATTACTGTGGGAAGCAAGTCAGTAAAACCTAATCGTTTGCACATGGAATAGGGCATAATGGATATGCTGGCCCCTAGGTCAGCTAATCCCTTTTTGTTTGATGCATTTCCAATGCAGCATTGAATTCCGAAGGAACCTGGGTCCTTCTTCTTCTTTGGCATTTTATTGAGGATGATATCAGAGGTGGTTTGGGCAAGTTTGACAGTTTCTTGTTCCTCAGTGATGTACTTCCTTGATAACAGAGTTTTGAGGTATTTAGCCCAAGCCGGTACCTCTGAGAGAGCATTGAAGAGTGGGATGTTGATGTAGAGTTTCTTCATCGCCTCCTTAAATTTTTGGAACCTTGTGTCCATTTTTGTCTCCCGTAATCTTCCCGATTATGGGATTCTTGGTTTATACTGCAAGATTTCTGGTTCTATGGACACTTGTTCTTTTTCTTTGCCCTTTGCGTTCTGTGTGGGCTTTTCCGTTCCTAGCTTCGGGCTCACATTTGGCATAAGGGCAGATGTATCATCATCATCAAGAGTGATCCTTGTAGTTTCATGAAGAGTGCGTCCAGATCTCGTAGTAATAACATTCAACTATTCAGGCCTATTCTGGCCATGTCTAGGGTTCGATTCAGGCTGTCCTGCAAATGTGCCTGCTGGAGGCTTCAGTTGCGCAACAATTTGGGCTAGTTGAGCCTCTACTACCTTTTGCTGAGGTTGTTGATTAGCGAGAATAGTTTGTTGGAATTGCAGAATCTTCCTTATCAAAGTCATCTCATCATCTGGCTGAGAAGGGGTATTTTTTTGAGGAAGTTGTTGTTGTCCTGGTTGTGGTTGTTGCGGAGGCATTGCTAACTGAGGTTGCTGCAACTGGGGGTGCAGCTGTGGGTGTAGAGGAGGATGAGTGTACTGATAGTAGGCGGATGGATTCCTGGGGTAGTTGGATCTCGGGAAGTTATTTATGGGGTTCCCTTGATTTTGATTGAAGTTGCTTGGGAATCCAGGTGGCAACCTACTGGAGGATCCGCCCTGCGTCTGGTGTTGCGGATTTGCAGTCCCAGCAGGGTTCCCATATTGAAATCCTGGGTGGTTCCTGGGTTGATTAGGATTATAATAAACTTGTCCAGGAATGGAATGAACAGAATTGACTTGTTCCAGCAATTGCTCTTCAGACTGGTCAATGATTGGTTCGTACTGTTGTAGTGGTGGATGCATATCCATCATCACATTGTAAAGCAAACCACATGAAAGAGTTGGACGATCAGATGCATGACAGGCTTCACAAGTTCCTGTGGTAGCCTTGACCTGTTGAACATGAGGATTTTTCTTCTTGTCAAATTCTCCAAGAGAAGTTTCGAGAGCATGTTGCTTATGAACTATGGGTTTTAAGGCTTCAACAATAGCCTTCATTTCCATTGATTCTTTGGCTTTATAGACCTTGAGGACTCCTTTGCCAGCTGATTGTCCCCAGTTGGACTGATTCTCAGCTCCGAGTGTGACTATTTTCCAGGCATCCTCGTAGTTCTTTCTCATAAAATTTCCTCCAGATGAGGAATCCAGAAATTGCTTGATGTCATCACTCACTCCCCTATAGAATGTTTCTATTAATTGGTTTTGGGAGATGCCGTGATGGGGACACTTTCGCAGAAGCTCTTTGAACCTTTTCCATACTTCCGCAAGGATTCTTCGGGAAGTTGGGCGAAGTGATTAATCTACCCCCTAATTTCGTAAGTTAGTGAAGGGGGGAAGAACTTCTCCAGGAACTTTTCTTCCAGGGGAGCCCATGTGGTGATTATTGGCTCCCTATCGAGCGAGTTATACCGGCTCAGGGCTCTCCCTGATAGAGTGAAGTGAAACAGGTGTAGCATTATTGCGTCGAAGGCTACTCCAGCCTGTGGGACCAGTCGGCATAGTGCCTTGAACCTCTTCAGATGATCCATACAGTCATCTCTAGAACCTCCAGAGAACGAGATGCCCTGCATGATTTAAATTCATTGGGTCCAGATCTCAAAGTTGGGTATATTGATGATCGGAGGTCGAACCAGATGGTTGTCTTCGTAGTTCTTGGGGACATCATAATCCCTCAACTGCTTGTTCCTAAGCTCTAACTGGGCAGCTTGGTTAGCTGCTTCATTTTCGGCCCAGATACGAGCTTGTTCTTCTGCTCGGATCTCTGCTTGAATCTGAGCATGGGTGTCAGCAATAAGTTGTGCTCTTTGAGCGGAGATGGCGGCGTTGACCCTCTCCAATACCAGTGCAACTTGGCATTGGTCCTCATACATTTGCCTGGATTTTTGGCGATTGAGTCTGATACGGCGGTGGAAACTTTTCTCTACCTCAGAGTGGTACTCTGGATCAGGGGAGAATCTACGGTTATGCGATGATTGCATACACGTCTTCTACCTGAGTAGAGAAAGAAACACACTTTTTAGATGATGACAGAGATGTAATGATTTCAAGAAGATATGGACTAATGATTAAAAGAAAGTGTAAAACCCTAACCAACTAGCAAGATACTAAATGAAATTAAACGTTCCGTTGTCCCCGGCAACGATGCCAATTTTTTGATGGAGCTTCCACTCGCGTGGAATTGCGTGCACCACTAAAAATCCCAAAGATAATAAGTCTTCAGGTTTAGCCTTGCTTATACTAGGTTAATACTCCACCCACGTATGCTGGGATACATGGAAGTCTTATCGCAGTATAGTTAAGGGTCGAATCCACAAGACAACGGTCTTGTTGGCAACAACAAGATGGAAAATGTAAGAATTTCACTTAACTCCTTAATAGTTGATATTTATCCCAAATATTTGATTTGGTTGTTTTAAACTAAGTCCATGTAAAGTAAAAGCAAGAAAGTAAACTTAGGTTGTTAATAATGATAAGGAATCACTAGGATGTGATCGGTTTTCACCACCACTACGCATGGATCAAGACATGCAACATAAAAACATAACCTGCAACAAGAGTATAGTCAGTTAGTGTCTTTGTAGACTTAGTTTCCTTTCGGAGAATTAACTACAAGAAGTGAGGGAATGTTGCAAAGTCAGCCATCCCCGAACGAATGGTCAACTACTTTTCATCATTCCCCTCGCAAAGTGTGTTCCTCGACTCATCAAGGTTGTACTTTCATACGTCAACTGATTCCATTTCATAGTTTGAAAGTACAACGATGGAAGTGAGTTTACTCCACTTCTTGAGATACACTCCTAGACACCGAAACAGATGCATGGTGGATACATGCACCAAGAACCAACATTCAAACGAGTTTTGGATCTAGTAGTACAAACGTAGACAATGCATACTAAAAGATAAAAGATAACACAAGTTGGTGATCAAGCAACAAGCATTCATTAAACATTTTGTTTGATGTTGAACTGAAAAGATAGTATCTCCATATTGCAAACTATGGATTACATTACATGAGATGAAAACATGGGTAGCGGGGCTACTCCCCACACCCCAGTGAGAGAGACTACTCGCTCATAGCTAAGACAAAGAAGGAGGCAAGAAGTGAGAGAGAGCGTCATCCCCATAAAGGAGAGAGGAAAGTCAACCCCTTGGAGAGAGAGAGAAAGACGATATTCTAGCTTCACAGGCTGCTTGGTGACGAGGTCCTCTCTTCCCACCTTCTTTGGTGAAGAGAGAGAAAGCAGCTTCCAGGTGGAGTGTGGATCTCAGACCGGCAGCCCCTGGGCAGAGGATGGAAGTTGGATTTACTCTAGAGTGATAGAGGTAGCCTCTGGACGCCTGCGAACTTGATATCTTTGGGAGGACCCCTTGGGTCTTATTTATAAGCCTTAAGTGAAGTCCAAACGGTTTGGTGAATTTTGGGTCCAAACGGTCTTGGAAACCACTTGGACTCTGAGACCGTTTGGAGTCTAAGACCGTTTGGACTCTGAGACCGTTTGGACTCTGAAACCGTTTGGAGTCTAAGACCGGTTGGACTCTGAGACCGTTTGGACTCTGAGACCGTTTGGACTCATGCAGTCTTGAGATCGTATGACTCCATGCGGTCTTGAGATCGTATGACTCCATGCAGTCTTGAGACCGGTTGGCTTCATGCGGTCTTGAGATCGTATGACTCCATACGTTCTTGAGACCGGTTGGCTCCATGCGGTCTTGAGACCGTTTGAGTCTTTTGTGATTTTTTATGTCTTTTTCTGTAAGTAAAAAGGAGAAAAGTTAATCTAACAATATGTTTGCAATAAAAGAGAATAGTTAGATATTTTTTCTACTTTATCTAAGAAAGAGTGTGGAAGACTGAAGAATATTACTAAGGTAACATCACAAAATTGGAGGTTATCAACCCCTCTTTTCCTATGGATATGAACCTTTTACACCCTCTCTTTCTTCTCTCATCCTTAGAGATTGTCCCCCTTGGTGCTTGGAAGAGAAGGAGCTCCACCTAGGAGCAAGGAGGCCAAACCTTCCATGTGTGGATCTAGAGTAGGAGCTACTCTCTTTTGGAGATCCTTGATGTTCCTTATCCTTGGTAACTGATTTACTCTCTTTGGTTTCATTTTCATGCCAACTGTACCCCTCTCTTTTCTTCTCCTAGCCAAAGCATCGTTCTCTATGGTGGTATTCTTGAGGAACTTCTCTCCAATAGAGGTTGAATCCATTGTCTTCCATGGTAGTACCTAGTGAGATGAAGACCTCCTCTCCCATTTATTTCTTTCTCAGCCTAGGGTTCTACCTCTCCTTTGAGCCATCCTTAACCTATGGTTATGTTTCCTCTTTGAGATGATGCTAGCTTGGGCATGGAGTTGAACAAGCTAGGGTTTTTCTATCCATTTTGGATCTTCTTTCTTGTGGTGTGGTTTTCCTCTTCAATCGAAGGAGAGTTATATAACTTTCCCCTCAATTATTGATGCACAAGACTTTCATGTTGATAATCTATCCCTAATACATGGTTCTTAATACCTTGGTGATAATGACTACACTCTAGGGTTTATTTTTCATGATAATCGTTGGTATATTATCTTCTTTGTTAAACCCTAATTCATGTTGTTGAAATTTTGTTTTGATAGTGCACTAGTACAAATCTGACGTTCAATGTCACTTTTTTTTTAAACAAAGTCAGGAGGCAATCTTATTCATCCCGCCCTCCTCTTGTGAGCAAATTCGAACAAAGGATACAATCACTAATAAGATCTATAGAAGAAAAAAAGGTAGTACTACTACCCTTACATTTGTCCCTAAGAAGGGCCCCATAAATATCTATTGGAGGGGACTTGTAGAGAGTATAATTCTCACTCTGATGAAGGTGTTTTTTGGCAAGCATATCAGCCACAAAATTTCCTTCTCTGCAATCATGTACAAAGGACCAAAGCTCATTCTTCAGGCTCCTTATTCTTGCAGCCAACTTCGCATACTTAGGGTTGTCCTGTGCGTAATTTTGAGCGATGTGGACAACAGATAAAGAGTATGACTCAAAGATCGCATACTCCACTTTGTTCGCTTGAGCAATCTTCATGGCTAGGATGATTCCGTGAAGCTCAGCTTCTATAACATCATGGGTAAACACGTGCATGGCCGCACCCCCTTTCCACCTGACATTCTCGTCTCTCACAACCACTGCACAGGAAGCTATATCCCGCTTTACAGCAGCATCTGAATTGAATTTCAGAAGCTTATGGGTAGGAGGCGACCATGGCAAATGTCTATTAGAAACAGGCATCCCCGCCAAAGATCTCTCATTTATGTGCACTTCCATTTGGTTGCTGGCTTCTCTGACGATCGTTCGTGCCTGCTGCTGAGGATCACGCATTTCATTCTAGAAGACATGCCTGTTCCTGGAGTTCCAAATGTGCCAACATGCTATAAGGAAGAGGACCGTAGATCGCTCATCCTGTTGGATGTGATCGTTGAACCATTGTTGGAAGACTGTGCTTGTGAAGAACTGGTTAACGTTTCTGTCTTTGTAAAGAGCCATCCAAACAGACCGTGCAAACTTGCAATCTCTGTTCGCGTGGATGGTACTTTCTTCTCCATTATGACATCTTGGGCAAGAGGACTCAGAGCTCATCTTTCTTCTCAGACTTCTCTCATTGGTTAGGATGGCCTCATGCTTGAGTAGCCATGCTTGAGCTCAATGTCACTTTTTCTAACATGGGTTCCTAAGACAAATAGACGCCAATCTCTCAACAACGTTAGTTCTTCATGAAAAATGTCACCATATGTAAATTCCTCTCGATTTAGAAAAGACATAGGTATCCATTTCACTATAACTTTAGTTTCTGTTCAAAGAAACTGACGTCTTAAATTGCTCGAGAAATATAATTTTTTAAGAAAAAAAATTACCTCCAAAATTTTCAGTCTGACGTCAGTTTTGCATGTAACCGACGATAAAGTGTTTTCTCCATGTCCTTATAAAAAATGTATCCCCCCAAAATTGCTTATTCATTTTTGGGTCTACTAAATAACCGATGACTAAATCCAAAGGATGAGACTCAAATTTTTTTATTGCATTGTTGAAGAAACTGACGACTAGGTATTTTTGCACCATGTCCTCACTAAAATATTTCCCCCCAAATTGCTTCTCCATCATCAGTTTTTCTTGCTAAACCGAAGACTATACCCCTAACCCGAGGTCAACATTTTAATTTGGATATGTAATTAGTCATCAGTTTTATCAAACGTAAATGACAACTATATTTAAACTGTATCGTCAATTTTTTATAACCAACGACTATGGCCCTAAACCTAGGTCCTTTTTTTAGTTTGGATATGGAACTAGTCATCAGTTTTGTCAACCATAACTGACGATTGTCTCTAAACTATATAGTCGATCTCACTTTGAACTGACAAATGTGGCCCTAAACCGGGGTCTATTCTTTTGTTTGGATAAGGAGTTAGTCGTAGATTTTTTATGATTAACTGATGACTACATGCTTAGTTGTCAATTTTTCTAAACAATTGCCAACAATGGATAAGTGAATAGAACATGCATGAAACAAACTTTCTCCTAGTCTCTCTTTCATCTCTACTCAATCTGCTTCCATCGTTGTCATTCCTCTTCCTCCAACCACTATCACTCCAAACTTTGTCTATTGCTTGTCACCGATCTGCCTCCAGTCACCACCACTCTCACTATGCTCATCTACGGAGCTGTCTTCCACCAGGAGCTTGGGCCTAAGGACGCCGATGGAGTTGTTATGCTCACCGCTGTCGGAGCTGATGTGCTCACCGCTGTCAGAGCTTGGGCATGAGGATGTCGAAAATTCTGCTTCCCTATGGGTAGGTAGGTTACATATCCCCCAAACATCCCACTACCCTCATCACTTGCTAAAATACTAATTAATTTCCCTCTTTGTAGCTAGTGTTAATCTAGATTCCTTTTTTCTTGCATTATTGTACTTACCTTTTTGATAGTGAATCACTTTTTTATGGTTAGTTACTTATTATTCTTGCATTGATTAGTGTTAATTAGGATTGTTATATCATAGTTAGTGTAATTTGCCTTATTATGATTATCTTGGTGATGAACATGCATGTACATTGGAGATATTGAAATCAATGTTATAGAATATGGTACCTAGACTAGGGTATGGTTAAGATTACAAGATGTTGCTGTTGTAAATCAAATCATACATTGTTTGTAATAATAGGACCTCTTTTAGGGACACTTTTCAAAAAGCTATTCAAGAATCTCAAATCAAGGTGCCTAGTCTAGTTCTTTTAATTCAGATTCATGTTTGATTTCTCTCTTGATTTACTAATCCAAATGGAAGAATGAATTGAATTAAATGATGTTAATTAAAACCTATGATATGAAAGATGAAACTAAAATCATATATATAGGAATGACATCATACATGTATTTTGTTACCCTAGAAACCCATCCGAGATTCACACATTAGGAGGAAATCTTGTATAGTCCCCAGTTTGGGACTATTCTTGAACACTTAATCTCACTTAGGATGTAAGTGTATAATGTATATTCGATTTTCAAGATGTTTCATCAACACTTCCCCATATATTCTCTAAGTACATATCTTGGTGGACAATTGCCCATCTACGTCGATGTACTTAGAGAACTACGGGGAAATGCTGACAAAATTTTCTTGAAAATCGAATAGATAATATACACTTACTAGTGAGATTAGGCGTTCAAGAATGGGATAGGTGGTACACACATTCATTACTGAACCCTAAACCCTAATCTGTAAATCATAAACCCTAATCTTTAAACCCTAAACCCTAATCTATAAACCCTTATCCCTAAATCTAAAACAATACATCCTACTCTATCTGTATATCCTTAACCTAATTTGTAAACCAGAAACCCTAATACTTGTTTTCGCTTTTATCTTAGAATGGATAGATCATAGATGTCCATTCCAAATCACTACACCCTAATGTTTATTGCTGGTCTTGATCAGTTTATAAGATTTGTGGAGGAATATAGGGAACAACCTGGCGATATGTTCTATTGTCCATGTAGGCATTACGGTAAGAACTTGAAAGTCAACACTGGTGACCAAATTAAAAGTCATGTCATGTGCAACATGATTGTACATGTCTATACAAAATGGTACTGGCATGGAGAGATCCAAACTTGAGATCAGTAGATGTCGATAGTAGTATTGTGTTGAAGAAGAAACTACTACCAATGATGTAGATGTGAACGAATTGATTCTGATAGACATGGTTGATGTGATGCTAGATAGCTATGGGGTAGAGTACACTGATTCACCTTCCTTATTTAGGAACATTGTGCATGATGCTGAGTGACCTTTATTCATAGGTTGTACAAAGTTTACAAAGTTGAGTGTTGTGTTGAGATTGTATAATCTAAAGGATAACAATAGATGGAGTGACAAAAGCTTCACATCATTATTGTCTTTGTTGAAAAAATTCTTTCTGAAGGCAACGAGCTTCCAGTATTAACATATGAATTAAATAAAATGTCATGCCCAATAAGAATGAAGGCTAAGAAGATACATGCATGCCCGAATGATTATGTTGTATTTCAAAAGGACTATGCTGATTTGAAAGATTGTCCAAAATGTGGGGCATCAAGATAAAATGATGACTTCAAGGAAGTCCAAAATTGTCTCTCATGCCAAGGTGATGTGGTATCTACTTATAATACCACAGTTTCAATGTTGTTTTGCCAATCTGATGGATGCGAAGAACTTAAGGTGGCATGCAGAGGTTAAGAAAAATAATGATGGGATCCTATGACATGTGTTTGATTCCCCACAATAGAAGAATATTGATTTATTGTACCCTGAATTTGAGATTTGTACCGATGGGATGAATCCATATGGGACATTGAGCATCCAACATAGCACTTGGCCTGTTATGCTTATTATATACAATCTTCCTCCCTGGTTGTATATGAAAAATAAGTATGTTATGTTGTCATTGTTGATATCGGGCCCTAAACAACCTGGAAATGATATCGAAGTTTATCTTGAACCTCTAATTGATGACTTAAAGAAACTCTGGGGTGAAGGTGTGATGACCTATGATGCTTCACATAGAGAGACATTTCCTTTGCATGCTATGTTGTTTTGCACTATTAATGACTTTCCAACATATGGGAATTTGTCTGGATACAATGTAAAAGGATCCAAATCATGCCCTATATGTGAAGAGAATGTTGATTCTATATGACTAAAACACGGTGGCAAGACTATATATCTTGGTCATCGAAGGTTTCTTCCAAAATTCCATCCTTATAGAAGGTTGCAAAAAGCATTCAATGGATCGAATAAGGAACGAAGTGGCCCTAAACCTATACCAAGGGAGGTTGTCAATGGAAGAGTAAAAGACTTTGTCAATGAATTCAGTAAGAGATCATAATGTACCATTCCCACACAGAGTGACAAATCTTTATTCAAGAAGAGGTCAATATTTTGTGATCTTCCTTATTGGAGTTCTTTGGTAGTTAGGCATTGTATCGATGTCCTGCATGTTGAGAAAAATGTTTGTGATAGTTCCATTGGTACTCAGTTGAATATACCAGGTAAGAATAAAGATGTCACCTAATCCAGAATGGACTTAGGTGAAATGGGAATAAGGAAAAAATTAAAATAAGTAGTTAGGAGTAATCGGAAAACATATTGACCTCTTTCTTGTTTCACGTTGTCTAGAAAGGAGAAGAAAACTTTTTTTGAGTGCTTGATTAATGTTAAGGTACCACATGGATACTCTTTCAATATCTTTAGATAGGTATCAATGAAATATCTCAAGATGATATGTCTTAAATCTCATGATTTTCACACTCTAATTCAACAAATATTGCTTGTAGAAATTCGATCTATACCTTCGAAGCACGTAATGTTTGCAATCACCAAACTTTGTTTCTTCTTCAACACTCTATGCAACAAAGTTATTGATCATGAGAATCTCAATAAGTTGCAAAGAGAAGTGGTTGTTACCCTATGCCATCTTGAGATGTATTTTCCTCCTTCATTATTTGATATCATGGTACATTTTATTGTCCACTTGACTAGGGAAAAGAAAATGTTGGGATCAAGTTTCTTGCATTGGATGTATCCTTTTGAACAGTACACTAGTGTTTTTAAAGGTGTTGTTCGAAACTGTTATTCACTTGAAGGGAGTATATGTGGCGAGGGAGGTTATGGACTTTTGCAATGACTTTCTGAGTGGTAATGAAGCTCCTATAAATGACAAGAATATTGAGAACTATTCTGACAAAGGACTTTAGGATTACTAGTGAAAGTAATCAGTCCTGAGATGTGGTAACAAGCTCACTTGTATAGTTTACACAAAATTGACAAAGTGAGTATTTATATCACTGAATATACCAATTTCATCAAGGCAAAATATCCAAAAGGAAATTCAATGCGGCTTGCTAGAGAGCATAACAAGACATTTATTAGGTGGTTTGAAGCTAAAGTCTTACGTCAACTATCTCAAACACCAAATAATGTTGCTGAAAATAAAAAATGCTTCGCCTTTAAAACAAAAATGAGTGTTAGGTCTTATGAAGGATTTGACATAAATGGGATCTCATATTACACAAAAAGTCAAGATGATAAGAGCGTCCTCCAAAATAGTGGGGTCACCCTTCAAGCATCCTCATTGTTTTTTTCTAGTGTGAAGGATAAGAGTCCACGTGAAGCTAGTGTCATATTACAGTGTCATTGAAGACATATGGGAGTTTGACTATGCAGATTTATGAATTCTAGTCTTTAAGTGTAATTAGGTTGATAACACCAAAGGAGTTGTAGTGCATTATTTGGGTTTCACATTAGTAAATTTTGAAAAGATTGGTGAGAATGGTGAACCATTCATAATGGCATCACAGGCAAAGCAAGCATTTTATATTGATGATCTTGCAAATGAAAAATGGTTGGTTGTTATTCATGGTAAAATACAATTCATTGAAGATCCTATAGATGAGGAAGAGTACTATGACAAGTTTGATGACTCCAGTCCTTTCTCAGTTGGCTTTCCAACACCAACTATTGAAATGGATGCTGACTTATATGTGTGTGGAGATCTTGATAAAAGATCTCAATATTGGAGGCACGCTTTTATTTTTTTAATGTTGGATGTGCATTTTACAACCTTATATTTCATTGTTTGACTATTTTTTATATGACATTTTTTCAGATGACATATGCCCACTAATATGATGACCGCGATGATGATTACCATGAGGATGAGCAGCATCATAATGTGCACCTTAACACTGGTGTAAGTTGTGTTTTTTACAATATGTATATCTTGTTGTATTGTTTTATTCCATTTATAAGTTATATCTGTTTATGACCTATTTTTTTTTTCAATTTTAGGTTGAGGATGTACGTCTTGAGGATCTTGTTCAGCTTGATGAGAAACAAAAAATAAAAAATAAGTGGCATCACCATGATGAACTAGTTGATACAACAAAGGCGTAACAGACCGAGGTTGGTCGTTGACTTTGATAATGTAGGAAATACTTTTGGAAAGAACTGCAACTCTTTTGTTTCAAATCTAAAGGTTCTTACTCATATCCATTGTAGTATAGAAGTATAATCTTGGCATAAAATTGATAAAAGAAAGAAAGTCTTCATATGGAAATAACTGTGTGTGAGATATAATCATTTGCAATTTTGTTTTTAAAACTATTTACAACCATACTTTTAAGAATATTCCATTGAGTACATGAACTTTTGTAGAACATATATGACTTGTATGAAAATCTGCATCACAAAAAGGTGATGCTATGGGAGGATACTGAGGAATTTTAGGACAAATATGATAAGACAATACATACGGGAAGTTGATAAGGGGAATAAGTCATCCACTAAGCAATGGAGTTATCTTGACTCGACGATGTGGGAGGTGTTTGTTTCTATGAAAAATGCTAATGAATTTAAGGTATTAAGTCTCACTCCCCAATTTGAATGCAATTTACCTTGTCCTTTATAGTTATGTTTTACTTACCAATTACTATTGATGATTGTCACTAACCAGGCTACACGTGATGCTCAAACAGAAAGGTGTGCAAAGAATGTGCACAACCACACGATGGGTCCAGGTGGCTATGTAAATCTTTTCCAAAAGCTACTACATGTGTCTTCTTTGTAGCAAGCTACTCCTAGGACTGTTGAGTCCTCTACTACTACTGAACCTCTACTTCTCCATGATATATGGATAGTTGGAAGGAAATCCAAATCTGGAGAAATAACCAACCCCACAACTATTGAGGCAGGTGCAAAAATGGTAAAATTCAACTCTTAGAGTAATTAGTATTGATGATTATTATGATTTACTTACCATTACTATTGATGATGATTAATGGGACCTCCAAGAGCAAAGGAAACAAGGCAAGTTCATCCCTAAGGGAACATGGGATGAATTGACAGTTGCTCTAGGTAACCTAGAGCATCCTAAATGTGTTAAGGCTGCAAGCACCGGTGTGGGTATAAGAGCCTTCTATAGGCCATCAGGGCACAAATCTATCCAGAAATGGGTATTCTCAAAAGAGGAGGTAAAAGAGTTAATTGCAAAGGGAATTCACGAAGTAATGAGCTAGTGGGAGGCTACTTAGTCAACTACTCAGACAGTACTATTTGTGCCACTCGCTCTTCATACAAGGTGGACCCCCCTACAATAGAGGTGATTGGGAGTAATCATGTAGACCCAACACCTAGCACGTCTGTTGTAAGTATTTTCATGACATAGTAGTCTTTTAATATGATATGTTTAGGCATATATATATATATATATATATATATATATATAACACTCTACGTAAATTTGTAGGGTTTTGAGGCCATGTTGTCTAAAATTATAAGAATATGTCATTGTTGTGAGCCAGGCTAACCCACCCCTTGCAGGTGCCATGCTTCATGGTTCTCCATTACCCACCAATGTGGTTCTTGTGTGCCCAAGGCTTGTCTATGAAGCTTGGAAGAAGTATCATATGCCATATTACCACCTTGAAGTTGAGAGATAGGTGAAGCAGATGGCGGCATGGTCGTGTGCCCAAAGCAAGAGGTATCTATACTGATCATGATGTATGGTAAATTTACATTATGTTTGTATATGTATATATATGACTGAAATTATATATTTGCAGGACATATGGCCTAAAAAACTCATACAACTCATCTTCCTCCACCTGCACCTCCTCCTCAATTATCTAGTTGGCTTGCACATGACCTATTCAACTCGATATGCCCTCAATATAGGGGTATGGCACTATTTATAGGAGAACATGAAGAAGATTCGCCTATGATGGTTTCTATTAAGGATGATGTTGTAGGTCAACATTATGATACTAGTATATTTTTACAAGATGTTTTGGAGTTGTTTCGTTATGCTTAATTGAATACATCTATGATAGAATTTTGGATATGGTGAGATCTTATATAGTTATATACCTCGTTGTACATTTGGTGACTTGTTTTCTTATATATTAATGCATACATGGTATATGTTTTGTAGCCACTTACATAGGGTCTATACAGAGTTTTCAATGACCCATGTGGGATTTCAAGTTCCATCCTTAATTAGCCGTGTAATTAAAGTCCTTACATCTGTTACCCTATACTACTCCACCACATTTAAATATTTTGGTAAAAGGAAAAAGAGAGTGATATTTTCTCCATATGATGTTGGGTAAGTTTACTTACTTTGCTTATAATTTTGACTTAAGAAACTACATTTCATTGTGGGTTTTGAGTTATATTTTTCCCTTCTGATCACTCAGGAATAACCATTGGGTCTTATTGGTTGTTGTCCCCACGATGCTAATTGCTTATTATCTAGATCCTGAGGGTGACAAAATAGAGGATGAGGGACACGATTTGAAAAAGGCATTATTCACGTGAGTAATTTTTTTTATTTATATCCATTAACATATATATTACATGATTATTTACTAATGTCGATTCAATGTGTTACATTGACGTATAGGTCTATAAAACAATTCAAAAAAGTTGGAGGAAAGGTGAACACAAAAAAGAAAGCGATAGTTTGGGAGAATGTTGAGGTAGTTTCAATACATATTTATGCCGACTATGCTTACTTTTATTTTTTAATGTTCTATCTGTTGAAATTTATAATATTCTATACAAGATAATGGTTGGGCATGTGCATATACATGATGTGGTATATGGACATGATTGTCAGATATGCGGTAGTAGACATGGACAAGATACTTAATGTAATCCATATATTTTGTCTTGATCATCATAAGTATGTAGTCTCATTAGATAATATGAACATATCAAACTTATTAATTATATACATCATTCTCTTTGCAAGTGTTTAAAATGAAAGACTTTGATATGCTAGAAAATCTATTAGATGTACACATGCCCTATACGAGAGAACAACTAGACGAGACAAAGAACAATGGGTAAAAGCCTTCGAAAGGAAAGTGAATTTTGAATTTGATTTGGATGAAGAAGAATGGTTTTTCTAAAATTTGATGTCATAAATTCTATTATACATGTGGTGCTTATGACTTCTTGCAACTCTAAATTTGATACATACATATGTGAATGATGATCCAGATACATCTGTGTGAATGTGAAGATGAATGATTGAATGTTTCTACATGTCATGAGAATGAAATTGGTATATATGTAAATAACATGTGTGTGAATGAATGTGAATATGAATGAATTATGATTGAACATGCGATGAAATGAAATTGGAGAATGAATAAAATTATGTGCATATTATGTTTGTTATTGCAGGTTTGGTGGCCTGTTGTTAAGTTTAACTTACATGATGTTGTTAACCTATAGTTCATAACTGAATTGCAAGTTCTAAAACCTATTGACCAGTCGGGTAGCAGGTCTGCATGCCTACTATTTTATAAAAAAACTTAGTCATCAGTTATATCAAAAAAATCGACACTATAGACTTGAGTCGTCAGTTTTAATAAAATAACCGACATTAAAGGACAAAACCAAAAAGTCGTGTTGGACAACACAGCCTCACTGGGTAGCATGTCATAGTCGTCACTTTATTAGATATAACCATCATTGTACATAAAAATTGTTAGTTATTTTAGCTGCAACTGACACTGCACATCATCATAGTTGTTGGTTTATATGGAACTGATGATGTAGGGTCCTTTACCCGTTACAAATTTGACATGGTATGGCCATTTCAACGTCATTTTTTTGTGTGCAACTGACGCCTAAGACTCCTATCTATTTTAGTTTATTTTAGCCATTTCTAGAATCGGTTTTGTCGTCCCCAAAGAACCGACGTCTTAATTATGGGGTTGTAGTGTCTCCCACTTAAATTCTGGTCTATAACTGGCATTATAGGGTTGTTTTAACCGACGCTAGAGATAGTTTCTATACTTGTGGTGGGAGTGGTGACCTTATCTACATATTCTCAACCATGCATTTCTTTATCATGATCATGGTTTATGCTTTCTTGTTTGATGATGGAAGCTTTGGTTACATGCATGAAGATCGAGACGTTGGTTTTCTCCTCTTATTTCATGGTTTGGTGCTCTCTTTCTTCATGATAATCTGATTTAGGGTTTTGGTGGTGATCATCTTATTGAGTTTACTTTTTGTGATTCTTGATTTCATAGTGATGTTTAAATCTTTGATCTTGTATTTTATGAATCTTACTCTCTCTTCATGAGGTCGCTTAGATTTCTACATGTTTGAGAGGTTGCCAAGTTTTTCATGATGGTCAATGAGTTCTTCTCTTCCTTTAGGTAGTTGAGTTTTGTTTGATGTTTCTAGCTCTTCATGATGATTCTCTCATCTATAGTTGATAATATTCCTATGGTTTGGACTCCATGGATGGTCCCATGTTGCTCGCTGATTTCCTAAGTCTTCTAAGCAGTCGATGACATGGCTAGTTTATCCATAGGGTTGCTGAAGATGGTTGCTTTTCGACGTTCGTTGATGGGGTTCAACCCTAGTTTTCAGCGGTCAAACTTTCATGTTTTTAGCAATTGAAGACCTTGTTTTCAGCAGTCAAAGACCTTGTGTTCGGTGGTCGAAGACCTTGTTTTCAGTAGTCAGTTCATGTGGATCATTAGTCACTATGTTTTTGATCATGATGATTATAATGTTGACCTCATATGTTCCAATAATGTTGGAGGTGGTGATAATTAGGGATTAATGTATCTTATTGTTTTGAAACCCTAATTAGTTAGTTACATTATGGTGAAACCCTAACCTTAATTTTGAGTACATAGTTCTTAATGATTTACTTGCTTGAGTGATTAGCATGTAATGAAGTACTTTCTCTCTTTGCTACTTGTGTAACCTGAATTTGCAAGTTCAATGAAGAACATAGCTCATGAATGTTGTGGTGTCACTTGTGTGACACATATATGGTGATTATGAGCCTTAATGAGGCATGGTGATATAATGATAATACCCCCTTGTAAGAACTATGATAATGGTCTAGTGAATTTAGCGATGGCCTAGTGCCTAATTTAAAGAGATATCATATAGTAATGTGATTAGGGATTGATATTTCATGACAATCAGATAATGGTGATGGCCATGTGTATGTTAGTGAGACTGTATCATGTGGTGATGTGATCAACTTTATGCTCAATACATTTTATATCTTTTGACATTTCAATCTACCCTTATCTCTATAGAGTTTGTACATTGTAACTTGATTGATGCAATAAAAGATACCCAATTGGTGTAACTAATCAAGTGAAACCCTAATCATGTAGTTTCCATGTGCCATAGATCCATTCCAGTGTCAGAACTTGTTGTATGGTGAAACAAGTCTTCCGAGGAAACTTGGAGCGCATACTGTTGAGTATGTGGGGTGCTTGGAGAGAATATCCTTGTCATCCAGATCCTGAGTGTTTTGAGAACGACTGTGGTTGTATCTTGGTGATATTATTAGGTGATGTGATTTTTTAGGAAAACCACAGTTGTACCTCGGTGGTAGGGTTTCAACTTTGGTGTCTAGCGTTATGACCTATACCAAGGTGGGCTAGATGTTTTTAGCTTGACTACATGTCATTGGTGGCAATAGATTGTTATGTCTCTACATTGTCTCTCATACTGATCGGGATGAGGAGGTGAGATCATGGATTTAGACTCTTCCTTAGATCTTGTATGGCACTGATTTAGACTTAGCAGTGGTCAGTTGGATTTAGGTGGTATGACATAAATCCTGAGGGCATTAATAAAAGACATAACACAACCATGTAGTATATCTTTTTAGGGCTAAGAACTTTTACATTGGTTGATGCCCTTTCCTTGTTTCTTATGCTTATCAGTTGTATTATAATGTAGTAATAGAAATCATGTGTTATACATGTTCTTCATATTCCTTCTCGATGCATAACATGTTCTACTTATCATTTGTAGCTTCTTAACCTGCTTAGCTTGTATAATAATTTTTAGATCATTAATTTAGTTGAATATGCTCATCTTGTTATAATGTTGTTTATCTGGTTAAGCATAATATCCATTTACAATTGTTGTTGGATAAGAGTTATACCTCTTGCTGGAACATGGGTGTCAATCCTATAGTTTGCCACATTTTTCTGGGTGGTCTTGCATGGCATGGTAGAGATCGTGCGATTGAGGAAGAGAAGCAAGTGGATTAGTGTTTCTTGAAGGTTGTATACGCTACTAGTGTTTTGTAGTGGAGTCCTACATGTCATCCATGTACTCTCAAGTACTTGGGAGGGATGTGTTTCATAGATGTTATATATCAATATGCATTTTGGAAGTATACTTGGGTTTTGTATAAGTGGATTGTATATGCGATCATGTATCTTTTTTATAAAGGTGTGTGAAAGGATGGTCATTGTATAATTATGTACCACTTTATGGTATGGTATGTGATATAGATATGTGGTGAAAAGTTGTGAACCTTAATATATATGTTTTTGCTTGAGATCGGTTTTAATTTACCCCATTTTGCGGTAATGTGCTTTATTAGTTGTTAATTTCGTGCTCTGTTTTGAGTTATCTTGTTTAGTGTGATAAGTGTGTCACACTTGGTGGCATCAAATCTTTAGGTTTACTGAGTCTATAAGGACATACAACTAGGGTTTGCATATGTTCTTGTGTTATCTAGTATATCTGATTGCAACTTCTGCTTAGGAAGAAGAAGACGAAGATATGTCTGGAGAACACGAAGAACATGTTGAGAGTAGTGTTGTTGAACTAGAAGGTTGTTCCAGAAGGTAGGCAAGAGTGTATGGAGTGTCTGAAGTGCCTCAGTTTGATCCAAAAACCATGGACAATCCCACCTTTCAGTCCATGTTTGGAAAGTTGGTGGCCACAATGGAGGATAAAGCGCCCACATCACAACCAAGGCTTGTTGTTCCCAATGCAGAATTACAAGGTTCTGGGAATACTTTTGAGATGTTGAAACACATTGGAGGATTGGAGTATGTTGGTACAACAGACTCAGAAGACGTAGATATGTGGCTGACGGAGCTGGAGAAGGCCTTTAAGATCCTCGATATGCCTGAAGAGGAAAAGTTGAAGCATGTAGTGTACTTGCTGAAGGGCAGTGTTGGCCATTGAGAAAGAGAAGAGGCATGGGGTGGTGATTAGTTGGGAATATTTTTGGCTAGAGTTCGTGATGTGATACTTCCCAGAGATGTAACTTGATGAGAAACACTTGCAGTTCGAGAAGATTCAACAGGGATTGATGACAATCAACGAGTATGAGGCCATGTTCAAGGAGTTGTTGAGGTTTTTCCTCAAATGGCTACAATGGATACGGAGAGGATTAGATGGTTGGAGAAGGGTCTAAGTAAGGAGCTGACAATGATGATATCTACATTGGAAAATCAAGAGTGGTTTGCGACCTTTGTTGAGTCTGTGAGATGGATAGAGTAGTCAAAAATATAGAAGTATGAAGATAATGCCAAGAAGAGACCAACATAGTTTTAGGGGCAATCCTCTAGAGGATTCAAGAAACCTAGGCTTCCATCACCTCAGGCATACCAAAGGTATGGAGTGTGCCATCAAAATGGTTACCATGCAAGGGAAGAGGGCATACTTTTCTGCCAAAAGATCTCATGTATATCCTCAATTTTAGTGATAGGTCCGCCTTGGCTATGGTATGAAGATAAGACATGTTATAGGTGTGGATAGGTCAAGCATAAGGGGCTATTTTTTCCAATGAAGGATGAGGAGGTGACCCAACATCCAAGATAGAGTTGGTAAGGTTCTCAACAACAACAGCTCAGCAATGGCGATGGCAGGGGACATGATCATGCATCACATGGTGGTTCTTCAGGAATGACCAGTAGAGGATGAGGGTGTCAGTAGGTGACAACTCGATTCTACACCATGAGTCAGGCCGAGGGAGTGGTCAATCCAGAAGTCATGATAGGAAAAATGGAGTTATTTCATTCTGATTTGTCTACATCTTCTTTTGTATCTATTTTGGTTGATCCCATTGTGACACACTCTTTTATCACTAGAGAGGTGATAGCAAGTTGTTCTTTTCATGTTAGTCATAGGTGTGATAGTATTTTCTTAGAAACCCCTCTTGTTGGTTCCGTCGAGATGTGGGAGGTGTGTCCATCCTTCGTTCTTTCTTTCTTTCTCAAAATGCAACATTCAAGTGGACCTTATACCACTTGACATGCACGAATTCAATGTGATCCTTGAAATGGATACCTTATAGAAGTACATGGTGGTCTTGGACTATATTCCAAGGTGGATACATTCTTTGACGGTGTCGTTTCATGGGTCTTCCAAGGAAATAGGAAGATTCTTCCAACGTTCTTAGTGTTAGGTATGACGGTAGAGAGGCTGATGAGGTGGCGTTTTGGTGCTTATTTGGCACATGTGGTGGATACTAAGGCAAGGAGTCCTAGTATTCAAGAGGTGCTCGTTGTTCAACAATGTGAAGATGTGTTTCTTGATGAGTTTCTCAGTGTTATCCCTCCTAGATGGATTGATTTTGAGATCAATCTTATTCCTGGTACACATCTGATAACACAATCTCTTTACAAGATAGAACCAACTGAGATGCAAGAGTTGAGGAAGTAGTTGTAGGAGCTGCTAGAGAAAGGCTTTATTAGGTTGAGCACTTCCCCTTAGGGTGATCCTATGTTATTTGTGAATAAGAAAGATAATCTATGAGGTTGTGCATCGACTACTAATGATTGAACAAGGTTATGATCAAGAACATGTACCCTTTGTCATGGATAGATGATTTGTTTGATTAGTTGAGAGGTGCCACTGTGTTCTCAAATATAGATCTAAGATCAGGATACCATCAGTTGTGGATCAAGGCAGATGACATACCCAAGTCAGCTTTTAGGACTAGGCATGGTCACTATAGGTTTGTGGTTATGCCATTTGGGCTAACGAATGCTCTAGTAGCATTCATGGACCTAATGAATAGGGTGTTCTAGTCGTATCTTGACCAGTTTGTGGTGGTGTTCATCGAAGACAACTTGATATACTCCAAAGATAGCCAACAACATGTGCAACTAGAGATATCTTTTTAGCAGACTTGTTAGCACAGTTGCAGGTGAAGCCTACATTGAGGCAACATATCAGAGGTGCGTAGCAGGATGATATTATGATACAGTAGATCCGATCAGAGTTTGGTAGTGAGAAGTGTGATGTTTTTCATGAGTCATAGGATGGGACAGTGTGTTTCCATGGCAAGATAGTGGTTTGAGGTGTTGATGGATTGAGGAAGTTGGTTTTAGAGGAGGCTCACTCCTCGATGTATGCCATGATCCAGGAAGTACCAAGATGTATCACAATATGAAGGGTTTTATTGGTGGCCTAGTTTGAAACATGATGTGGATGAGTTTGTGGCAAAGTGTCATGTGTGTCAGTGGGTTAAGGCTGAGCATTAGAAACCTATTGAGATGTTGCAACTATTTCCAATACTGGGGATCATATCACAATGTACTTTGTGGTTGATCTTCCTAGGACAGCCAAAGGTCATGATTCCATTTGGGTGATAGTTACCCATTGACCAAGTCAGCACACTTCCTTCTTATTAAGATGACTTATACAACAAAGAAGCCTGCAAAGATCTAAGTGGATGAGATAATTTGTTTGCACAGAATTCCAATTACCATAGTGTCTGAAAGAGGTCCTCAGTTTACTAGTCATTTTTGGGAATGTATGAATACATTGATGGGTAGACAGTTAAGATCTATTACAACATTTCAGCTACGAACAGATGGCCAGTATGAGAGGACTATTCAGACTTTAGAGGATCTATTAAGAGCCTATGTTTTGTAATTTTTGGGCAGTTGGGATGTGCACCTAATCTTGATAGAGTTTTCCTACAGTAATAGTTACTAGATAAGTATCGACATGACACCTTATGAGGCTTTGGATGGGAGACATTGTCATTCTTTGTTGTGTTGGTATGAAATGGAAAAATATCAGCTTTTGGGTCATGAGATTGTGCAACAGACTATAGAGCAGATCAAAGTGATACAACAACAACTGAAGGAAACACATGACAGACAGAAGTCATACGATGATAATCATCATCATCCCTTGGAGTTCCAAGTGGGAGACAGAGTGTATCTCAAGGTCTCACCTTGGAAAGGCATTCTTAGGTTTGGGAATAAGGGTAAGTTGGCTCCTAGGTTTATGGGACCTTACCCTGTGGTGGCACATGTTGGAAAGGTGTCATATAGGTTGGAGTTTCCACCTGAGTTGCATAGGTTGCATCCGGTTTTCCATGTCTCTATGTTGAGGAAGTGTCATCCAAATACCAAGTTAGTGTTGTAGCATGTGGAGGTTAACCTAGATGAAGATGTATCATATGTAGAGAGTCCTATGTTAACCTTGGATAGGAGGGTGAAGAAGTTAAAGAAGAAGAATATAGTTTTGGTTAAGGTTTTGTGGCATTATCTTGACATGGAGGAAGCCACGTGGGAGTTAGAGGAAGATATGCACAAGAAGTATCTGTCTCTTTTCACTTAGGATTTCGGGAGTGAAATTCTTCTTAGGTGTTTATGGTTGTAAGACCCCTAACCTAGATTGTTGGATAACCTTGTTTTCTTACCATATAATATGCTTAGAACCTTAATATAATCATGTCATCAGCCTTAATAACATGTGACATGCTTTTGTTTTTAGTTTGGATAATGTTTGAACAGTTATGCTATGTGTGTTCTTATTTTGGACCAAGTTGCAAATTACACATGTTGAGGGTGTATCTTGTAATTTTGTACATGTTGGATGTGCCTCCTATGTTTTAGCATCATGTGAGAGAGAATGATGCTTAGGGGCGCCTTGTTGTACCTTAGATATTGAGGTGGCATCATGTGTGGATGTTTAGGGATTGCTTTGATGCCTTGTGTAGGTGGTTGACCTTGATTGAGTGTTTACCATTTGAGTTGGTTTTTAGTGACCCATCTTGTTGTGTCTTAGACCGTGGTGCCTTTGGTCGATAAGGTTTTGAGTGTACTTCATGGCCTCTGTGACCGAAGAGCCAGGAAATCCTAGGATGCCTTCTATGCGATCGATGACCCCTCCTTGTTTATCTTCAACCCATTAGCTTTTTGGGATGTGTTCCCTTCAACCATGGTCCTTTGGACCAAGTGAGGTTGCTTATCTACCTTGGTTTTCATGAACCCTTTTTCCTATGCATGTTTAGTGCTTGCATTGAAGTTCTATGATGGAAAAGTGTCATGTTTAGTTGGACACCTATCCTTCCTTACCTCTCTCCTACCCTTGGATATATGTACCCATCTTTTCCCATGCATAAGAACCTTTTGCACCCTCTCATTCTTCTCTCATCCTTAGAGCTTGTCCCACTTTGTTCTTGGAAGAGAAGGAGCTCCACCCTGGAGCAATGAGGTTGAAGCTTGCATGTGTGGATCTAGAGTTGGATCTACTCTCTTTTGGTGATCCTTGGTGTTCCTTAACCTTGGTAAGTGATCTACTCTCTTTGGTTTTGTTTTCTTGCCAACCCTACCACACTATTTTCTTCTCATGGCCAAACCATGGTTTTCTATGGTGGTCTTCTTGAGGAACTTCTCTTCAACAGAGGTCGAATCCATGGTAGTACCTAGTGAGATGAAGACCTCCTCTCTCTTTTTTCTTTCTCATTGTAGGGTTCTACCTCTCGTTTGAGCCATCTTTAACCTATGTTTATGTTTCCTCTTTGAGGTGATGCTTGATTGGTCATAGAGTTGAACACGCTAGGGTTTTTCTTTCCCTTTTGGAGGTTCTTACATGTGGAGTGGTTTTCCTCTTCAATCGAAGGTGAGTTAGATAACTTTCCCCTCAATTATTGATGCACAAGATCTTGCATGTTGATAATCTACCCCTAATACATGGTTCTTAATACCTTGGTGATAATAACTAAGATCTATGGTTTATTTTTGATGATTATTGTTGGTAGATTATCTTCTTTGTTAAGCCCTAATTCATGTGTCTAAAATTTCATTTTGATAGTGGGAGTGGTAACCTTATCTGCATATGCTCAACCATGGCTTTCTTTCTCATGATAGTGGTTTATGCTTTCTTGTTTGATGATGGAAGCTTTCGTTACATGCATGAAGGTGGAGACATTGGTCTTCTCCTCTTGTTTCAAGGTTTGGTTCTCTCTTTTTCTTGATGATAATCAGACTTAGGGTTTTGGTGGTGATCATCTTCTTGAGTTTCCTTTTTGTGATTCTCAGTTTCATAGTAATGCTTAGACCTTTGATCTTGTGGTTTATGGATCTTTCTCTCTCTTCACTTATATTTCTACATGTTTGAGAGGCTACTCAGTTTTCCATGATGGTCGATGAGTTCTTCTCTTCCTTTAGGTCGTTGAGTTTTGTTTGATGTTGGCCACTCTTCATGACGATTCTCCCATCAGTCATTGATGATATTCCTATGCTTTGGTCTCCATGGATGGTCCCATGTTGGTCGTTGATTTCCTAATTCTTCTAAGCGGTCAATGGCATGGCTAGTTTAGCCATAGGGTCACTGAATATGGTTGCTTTTCGATGTTCATTGATGGGGTTCAACCCTATTTTTAAGCGGTCAAACATTCATATTTTTAGCGGTCGAATACATTGTTTTCAGTGGTCAAAGACCTTGTTTACAATGGTCAGTTCATGTGGATCAACGATTGATCATGATGATGATAATGTTGACCTCATATGTTCCAACAATGTTGGAGGTGATAACAATTAGGGCTTAATGTATCCTATTGCTTTGAAACTCTAATTGGTTAGTTAAAATTACGGTGACACCCTAACCTTAATTTGGAGTACATGGTTCTTAATGGATTACTCGCTTGTGTGATTATGACATAATGAAGTACATTCTCTCTCCTACTGTTACACCCCGATCTCACAATTACCATTAATCATGATATTAGGGCATAAATTGAGGATTTAACGTAATACAAAGATCACCCTTAACTTTTTCTTCTTTTTCAAACTCTTTGTTTTCTCGCATTGAACCACATAAAATAACTTTACAAGGGAATCTAAACATTGATTTCTTTAATACGATCTCAACATAAACGATACACATCCATACATTCATTCTCAGGTACATACGACATGATAATCAGATACATTCTCTCTTATTAAGGAAACAAAGATACAAAACATTACTTACAACACTCTCACATCTATACTAGGACCTAGAGTGAAAAGGACCGACTGAACTTAACTATACTCAGACTTAACTCTTGTGGCAGATCTACTCTGATGCAATGATATCTTCAATTCCATGTGGTTTCCTAAAATTTGTGAGTAGAGGGGTGAGCCTACTCGCTCAGTGAATGAGTACTTCAAAGAAATAGTCTAAAGCACTGATATAATTACATATATACTTTTGAGCAACTGATATCAATTATAACAGTAGTAAGCTTTAAAGAGATTGATCATTGACAATCATAAATATGGAAGGATACTCTAGGGCTTCGTCCCCCCCACCCCCAGCCCCCGTGCCACTTGATAGCACGTTCTGACCCCCATATACTGGATGCTTCCAGGGTTAGGTCGCTTCACCCCTAAGGAGCAGACCTCACATAGGGGTTCTACCGTGTTAGGGCCCTTAAGTCCATTATTTTATTTTTCTTGGAAAGCTCTTACTATATTGTATCTTTTCCCTTACTTATACTTGACTCTGGTATCTCTATGGTACCTTGTCTATTTATTTCAAGTTTATAACACAACATGTATATCATCCTTAACTTGGTAGAGAAGTATATTCAAACACTATAATATACTGAGAAATCAACATACTATACATGCAGGCAGACTAAAATACTTAAATAAACATAATGCATGTCCATTTGGCACTTATACACTAGAATCATGCAATTAAACATCTTAATATACAGATAAGAGCTAATTACTTGGCATACGAGTAATCATCATTTGCACCCATAAATGATTTGCACTTTCTTGGAAAATGTGCACATCGACCCAAATCTTGGGTTATGCATCTCATACTGAGAACATGGTAATCAAAATTCTTAATTCATTGAACATCCTATCCCTAGGGTTTCATTTACCTCATTCACTTATCACATGGATCTCATTAGGATTTAATATGTCATAAACATCCACTAAATACAGATTGCTTTAAACAAGTCATGCAATCAACATATGTATGAAATCCTTGAATTGAGCTAAATTAGGGTTTTCCATGCAATTCATTGAGATATTATGAATCAAGAATAACATTGCATAAATAGAGTCTATGATGCCAAGAAAAACACTTCAAATGGATTTCACCATATTTATTCACAAATTTCCAACTTTCCACTCATATAGGGCTTCACCCTCTTTATGAAGATATCAAGAAAACACTATTCACATCACATGAAATCCAAAATAGTATCTGAGATATATGTACTATGCATTTATATAAACAATGATCCAGATAAACAAATTTCTCTTTTTAATTATACAGTAATTTCAATCACACACAAATTCCCTATATTTCAATTTACTATTATAACCTTTGCAAATACTTAGGGAATTCTCATTAGGATGTATTGTATACATTTCTAATATGAATTTATCATCTGAAATTCAAACAAATAGAGGAAGAATCCATTTCATATCATTTTGCAACAACTTAGATCAAACAGACAATTCAGGGTTTGTAGTCGCATACTAAGCAATTAAAGATTATGGATGATTTAACCAATTTTCATGCAATATATTGTTTAAAGGAAGTTCCCACTCACCCTAAGGTGTGAAAACACCTAAAAAATGTAGCTCATCCCTGAAAATCACGATCTCATATGAAATCCCTAGCAATTCACCTGATTCTTCTTCCTTTCAACTCGAAAACCCTGAAAATGAGGGATTGTGAAGAAAGTGTGAGAAAAGGGGAAGTTTGATACCATTTTGGATCAAATCAGAGGAGGGAAAAAATCCTGACATGTGAGAGAAGATTCACCATGAAACTATATCCAAAGAAGCTAAACTTACATGATTTCATCATTCCTTGGACCGCAAAACCCTAGATTAGCATCTCCATCAATTTCTCCTCTCAAACCCTAACTCTCCCTCTCTCTCTAGGATTTCCTTATTTTGGATTGAATCAAGAATTATGAGAGCTCCTTGTGTGTTAGGTTGACCATATAGAGCAATTGAGCTGCTTGGGTCAATTGCACATTGACCCCTCACTATACTTTTTCTTATTTCAGCTGAATTTTCTATCGTAAAAAATATTACTTCAATTTGTCTACTGATAAGGTCTAAACGCATCCCAAAATTATGAAAATTTTACATGTTGTTTAAGATTTAGTTTCAGATCTCTAATTAAAGTTTTAGATCATTTGGACTTACCAATAAATAAGTAAAAATAAAATACTACACTGCTAAAAAGCACTCTGTCAGCATTTTGGTCAAAGTATAGTTCGACCGAGAACCACATTCAAAGAACACTCAAATTTTCTGAAAATTTTCTAAAATATGTATGATTGAGTTATCCATATCATATCCAAAATTCAATTAAATACAAAATTGTTAGAAAATATGAAAAATCATTTACCACACTGCTATCCTGATCAAATTCCATATTCATGTACTATCAAAACCCTAAATTTTGCCGATTAGGGTTTACATTTCTCAAACCCTAATCCTTCAAACTAAAAATCATAGTTAGAGGTCTTCTTAGGTTTGAGACATATCAATTAATCTACTATCATTAATCAAGTCTAGACGATGTTCAATCTAATCAAGCATGTAACCATTCAGGTAAACCCTAGGTTACCAATTAAGCACAAATGTGGTCATTACAATTCTCTCCCCCTTAAAAAGTTTTGTCCCCAAAACATAAATACGCAAACAAAGTATATTCAAAGTTTGTTTTAAGCTTCTAAAATCTTGCATGTCATTACATTCTTGTATTTCATACTTGAATGCAGTTTTCAACATTAAGTCCTTCATTTCTTTTCTAATCACAACATGTTTGAAATAGTTCTCAATGACAACATACAAATTCTCTATGTCACAATCAATCATAGCAGAGAGAGAGATAGAGAGAAACAACCATTTCAATATTTTTTTATACTCTTGAGGTGTTAACTCAACATTGATAATCTGATCCAACCATCTCAATTCATACGGCTCAATATGTACTATTGTTTTATATTACCTCTATGTCACGAAAGAGAGTTCACTATGTTGTTTTGAATATTACTATTGTGCTACTCAAATAGCAAAGAAGTCATGAATTGGAAGACTATATTCAACAACAATTGTACAATACTACTCACGACATCCCCATTACATCATGGATGCATAAGGTGAAGCATTACCATCACATTCCATATTATTCTCAAGTATGAACCCACACATAATTCAAGGTGTAACCATCAGGTTATAGCATACTAGGGTTTCAACAATAGTAATAAAGTACTCCATGATTATATTAGTCATTCAAGGACTATTCATACCCAATTACCATCACTTAGCTATATTAAAGCTAGGTATAACAAGCTATACCTCATTAGGGTTACATATCAATACAATATGGTTATCATCCCTTCTATTCATATGAGTGAATAGGTAAGACTACCTTATTTAGGGTAACCCTTCATTTTTCCATCATCATTCAACCCATATCACCATACCACAATTGTAAAATACTAAGATGGATTACTGGTATGAATGACTTAAACTATCAGACACCTTTAATTAACATATTGCTTGCACATGTACAACTGAAATCATATGTAAAACAAATTTACATCGCTTAGTATACCTTCAACAAATTATACTTCTAGAAACAAATTCACATATCATTAAAAGCCATTGTTTTCTCTTATCTCTCTCCCCATTCACTACTACTTACTTTTTGCTACTTATCCTTCTCATTTTAATCATGTAGATTAAACATTCCTAAAATTAAAACATACAAGGTACAAATAGATTATTCATCATTCTTGCTATCACTGCAAGAATTTATCTCATATCACACCTCACTCATACTATATTTCTCCTTTTGTTCAAAACACACTTGTTACATTTCAAATTTATATCTTACTCTTTACTCTGAATCATTTCAATATTGTTTATCTACCTTTCAGATTAGCTATCTTTAAACCCTAGATTACTATCAGTGCTAGTTTACTTCTCATAGTGAAAATCTCATGATCTTATTTTATAGAGATGCTAGTATTCAAGGTCAAATCACTAGTGACATCCCTTGAACTACTACAACTCTAAACATTCTAGGGTTTGGTCCTTATCAGTAGCATGACGTTATTGTTATGTGACATTCCTCCCTTAATTTGAAATTCAAACTTTGGATCTCACAAGTTTTACTAAAGTCTTCCTTATCTTATCAATTGAATTTTCTTTCTCTTACTTGTCCATTCATATAGATTACATTCTCAATTTACCCCGCTAGGGTTTCACCATCATATTGTGTGTCATTATTACATTCACTAAATGTCTCTGCCATGGTGGTTATGCATCACATATGATTCATTTTCTTATCAATTCATTCCCACAGTGCTCTCATTAAGGAATATATGAAAGAGAAGATGATTTTGAGACTTAGAATTCTTATCTTCAAACATTCAATAATACATTTCTCATATGTAGGTTTAATTAATTATCAACAAGGATACTTGACTAATTAGCACTTTCTTGAATCTTGCAACCTCTTTCTTTTATAATCTATATTACTCCATTATGTTTCAAACCCTTCTTTACTTTCCATAATCCCCTTACCATATACTACTATTCTACATGTCAGCCTTAACTTCTAGTTTTCTCTTATGATCATGTTGCTTCTTTTATGTGTATGATCATGTATACCATGTTGCATATATTTCCTTTTATACTTCTACTAATGTGAAGTAGAAATTCTAAATCAATAATCTCTCTACCAGTATTACCTCATGTTTAATACATTACATATCCTTCATTTTAAATCAAACGGCTCATGCATGGGTGAAACATAATTTCTCTTTCAATCAAGTTTTTCCTTCCTGAATACAATCTACCTTTGTATGACTTATTCATTTATTTAGCTACACTTTTGTTCTTCTTTTAGAAACTAGTTTGTTGTTCTATAGAGACTTAGAATCCAAAGGCAGTAAGGATGAATGTATTAAACTTATTAATAAAGGTATACATTCCATGCTCCCAATTATATCATAACCCTCATTCTTTAATCAAGCTCATTATTTCCTACATTTCTCTTTGTTTCAACTAAGTTTCTTATCCTAGTTTTATGATTTACATGCTCATCTAGTTCTCTTCACTTTAACTCTTCTAAAGACTCTTCACTTCTATGTAATAATCGTATAATTAACTCTTTTCTTCTATTTTCCCTTTGCTTTGTTGTACATAAAAGTATTGTACTCGATTATATAATCCATTCCTCATGATTGATTCTTACTATCATGGCCCCTTACATACTTTTCTCATATCTTTTCCATATTTCATATTTAGAGTTCATATAATACTAATAATTAAACTTAATCTGAACCTTATGTTGTGTTCCTTTATTCCCAATTAAGGGTTTCTCATATGAGGCCCCAAAGTTGGATCTCAGATATCAGTTCCAACTGATTCTTAGTTATCCCAGTCTTTCCCTTATACTTCAAAATCTTAGAATATATACATTCATACTAGAATTTGAATCTAATCTATCTAGAATTTACTCTTGTTATGTTACTAATAGGAGTCATTAGATCCTAGTAATGCATCCTTCCAGCCAGACTAGGCCGAACATGCAGTCCTGAAGCTAAGAGCTACTCAGGATTACTCAACTCCTATTCATCTCAAATTTGTGGAAGAAAACGTATCCACTTAGAAAAGCTCATTCAAAGATCATTTCTAGTCTACTTGATACAAAGTAATCAATAAATGCTACAAGTGCATAGTGTACAACAAATCTTAAAGACCCATATATATTTCAGAATACTAAATATCTGAATCCAAACATATAAGAGCTTTTCTAGTCATCTCCAATAAAACAACAATATGAAATGAAAGTTCTATCTCATTTTATATTTATGCTCTTAATTCATGTTTCTTATCTTGTTTCTAACCCTAATATTTCTAGGGTTCCTCTCTAGACCATCCTTCCACTGTATACCTAGCCAGGGTATACATGAAAGAATAGACAGAGTAGCTTGATAATGGTTGATCCAAGTACTCAGATACTGAGCCAGGATATCCAAATACTCAAATCCCCAAAGCTAACATCATAACATATCCTATGTGTCACACTTATGACTCAAACTTACTAACTTAATGGTCCCTGACAACTCAGCCTAGGCTCTGATACCAAGTTGTTACACCCCGATCTCACAATTACCATTAATCATGAGATTAGGGCATAAATTGAGGATTTAACATAATACAAAGATCACCCTTAACATTTTCGTAACCACCCCACCTCTCAGTAACCCCCGATTAAGAGCGACTAAGAGGTCAAAGCCATTATCCCAATTTTTGGATCAAAGGTTCGACAAATAATCAATAATAATTATCAAATTCTACCAGACTACACTGAAAAGATGTGGTAAAATAAAATTTTGCATACCTTTTTCAAAAACATGGATATCTAGCTCCTATCCACATATGGACTCTATTCTAACTAGTCCTCCTTGCACTTTATTTCTTAATTTCACAATATGCCACTTTACTATTTGTCCTTTTCAATTGTACCTAAAATGCGGACAAACAAAATGTCAGTCAGCATAAATAAATATGCCAGTATGTGGGGGAAACAATAATCATGCAATTAACTATAACAACATATTGCAGTCAATTATGATTTAACAAACAACTTTACATTTTAAACATAACTGCTCAATCTGTCCATACCCTAGCCTCTGCGTTGTCCCTACAGTGGACATGGATGCTACCTTCCTTATGGTAGATCCCCATTAAACCCCTCATGATCCAACCTAACAGGTGAATCAATTTCTAGGGTTGAGTTGCATGGCACTGTTGGGTTTTTGGGGAGACAGAGAAGGCAGCGGAAACAAAATTTTCTCCCCCAACCCATACCGAGGAAACGCGTCAACGTCTATATAATAGGAAAGGATGGTTTGTGGAATCATACCTTGTCCCGAGGCTTGCTCGGCGACAATACCTCGCACAATGCGCGGTCTTCAACTCTGGACTTTGACGGTGTCTGTGCAGCTCCTGGTCGCACCGGGACTGACAACTCCTACTCGAACCGGACTGTCGGATGACAGTTGTCCTCCTAAGCGGCAGTGTCCTCCCGCCTCTGTAGTAGTCCACACGGACCACCTGGAACTCCACTCTCCTTGTCCCACAAGGAAGTGGAAGGAGTCGCACCCTCCTGTTGATGTACTAGTCACCAACACGCTCTCCTGCCTCCTATTGCAACTGCAGTTGTCCTTCCCTTACTGCACCTCCCTTTTGCGAGATGCACTTGCTCGGGCTCTCTCACGGTTACCAAAACCACAGAGAACGACAACTTGCAGAGCAACTGGTTGCATTGAGCTGTACTATGAGAAGCCCCCAATACCCCTATATATATAGGAGAGTCATGGGACAGGGTTCTCCATCCCGGGTAATGCGGGACTAAAGCAGGAGTAGAAGGGTTCGAGAATTTTCCACAAAAAGCAACCAGTTCGCAACTTGAAATGATCGGTTCACAACTGAACTGATCGGTTCGGCCATTTAGCCGATCGGTTGGACCTGAGCCGATCGTTTGGGGCACTCCAACCGATCGGTTGGTGCCCTGAACCGATCGGTTCATGGTCCTAATCCGGCTCAAAAAGACTTTCCTTGTTTCTTTCCCAATTGGTATCGAATACCAATATTATTCCCAATCAAATTGGGCAATTTGAAACGAAAGGAAAATTCTTGCCGACATGACTTTCCCAACTGGTCGGTTGCGCCAGTTGAGCCGATCGGTTCAACCCTTGAACCGGTCGTTTCAATCTGGGCATGAGCCGATCGGCCTGGACACTCCAGCGGACCGGTTCAGCAACCTCAGCCGACCGGTTCATCACATTAACCGATCGGTTGGGAGCACAGGTTGGGCAAAATCAGTCAATTGCGATTTCAATCAATCCGATAATCCAATCAATGCGTCCAACACCTTGAACCATACGATATTGAGCTATCGACTGATTGAGTGTTTAATTGAACTACTAAACTCCTTTAGTAATCAATCTAAACATTGATTTGTGGACAAAACTCCTCTTCCAGGTTAAATCCTATGTGTGTGACCCTGCAGGTCCATTTCACGTTGGCAGTGAAAGTCCATAACACTTATGACTTCACAAGCAAAGAGCGGTGCCTAGTCACACATCAGTGCTACCCAAGTGAAAGTAGAAAGTTGGAGAACAACTTTCATCCTACAATCCGTGAATGGTGTTACAGCGAATGTATAATTCCTTTGTCACTGATATCCCGAATGAACTCGAGGCATGGAACAGTCATCCTGTCAACGTTCATTCACTTCCTTGATCTCAGAGTAGACTGGAAGAGATATGTATGACATCAATATCATATACTGATTCACACATGCGTGCACGCCTTTCTCAATCCTACTCATCAAGTGGCCATGGATATCAAACTCCCTCAGGAGGGACAAATCCCATATCTATCACTCACCCCTCAAAAGCCCCATGTGTCAAAGCCACCCAATCATCACCTTTATAACAACCCATGTTTCAGGACTGCGTTTGATGATGTCAAAGTGTGCCCAACGACATGTGTTGAGTGCAGTGATTTCAGGTCTAAGAATCACACTCACCAGCATCACTGTGAGTACTGACTGTGACTACCATCTCATGGTTCCATGTGTCAAACTCACGGTGGGTCTGTCCGGTACACTTGTTCTCTAACAAGTACCTATGTGTTTGGTTTGATATCTCTATATCATGACTAATGAGATTCTGTCATCAACCAACACCACAATCTAGTCTTGTGTGTCATTGTTGTCTATCTACCTTCCACAATGACATCCGACTAGGGACATAACAAGAATGTACAAACTCTTAGCATCCGTATGATCTCATCGTTCAGGTCCTCAAACTGAAAGCATACATCATTGAGTATTGTCATTCTCTAGACATTCAATCTGTTCTATCATTATCTCATATGACTGAACCAGAAAGAATTGGAAGCTCGCCTTTGATGTTTATCAAATCAATCTTAATGTATCCCACCAATCATCACATGATTGGCTCTCAAGGCATACATACCAACAGACTCCCACTTGCACTGCGAGCCAATCACCCTTGAATCATATTCATAGTGATCTTCAGACATGTCCCACATGTTACTGCGCTCTAGTGCCGACATAGTGAGAAATGGCAACACCTTGCCAAAATCTGTACAAATTGCATGTCTCACATCTCTTCGCTGTACGTCACACGTATGAGATGGAGTTGCCGTAATATGCGATCTAGTATTCCATTGCTAACCTTTAGCCACATTGCATGATCAAGGATTCCAGACTTGTCATCAATGAGTGGAATATAAGTTCATCTCATGAACTTTCAGATCCATATAGTATCCATTGTTGTTCTCTAACACATAGATACTCAGCATTTCCCTTTTAAATGGCTTTATTGGAACATTTCCAATTATCAACAAACTTTCACTTTTATACATCTCATGTATATATTGCGATTAATTTTCTGTCCTTTCGGAAGTTCGCATCAATGTAACTCTTTACATCGAACTCTTCCTTATCTCCATAGAACTAGTACTTCACAAGCACTTATCAAGTTCTTATGGTATTCCAGTAACCCTTACTGGAAACAGACAGACATCCACTCGTCATGTCCCACATACGAGTTATCAGGATGAGCACATCATATTTCCATGTCCTACATACAAGATGATGAATGCATTTTATTCTTGCCATGTCATACATGCAAGATAATGGGATGACTACATACACGATAGATCCATATCTATCCTTAGTGTTCCCATTCTTCATAAGAATTGGACACTTGGCCTTGGGATACTAACTCCATGTAACATGGACAAGTTTTCTCCCACTGAATCTGTGCATACTGAACACTTCAGTACAGATTGCCAATGTATGCTTTCTCTTTCCAGGTCAAGATATTTTCGAGAACTATCTCTATAGATCTCTATTCCTATCACATAGGAAACATCTCTATCTTCCTTAAAGATAATTTCCACTTTTGGATTTCCATTTTAGAACAATTTCATTTCACATCAATATGTGGAATGTGAATACGCTCCCACTAAATCACAGATCCCTTCTTTATCTTTGACATACCAGTCAAACCCTTTGACTATATCATCAAAGTAAAGATCCAATTTTTGAGTTGCTTATACTCAATCAATCACATTGATTAGTCCATTGTAACTTATAGACTTCATTTGCATTAGTGGATTCATAAACCTTATAGGTTGTGTCACGTACACATCCTAGTTTTATTCCTCATAGGAATGCGGTTTTAGTATCCATATGCCAAATGTCTTAGTCATTAAGTTGCAATCAACAAGCATCATCCTTCTCAAAATGTTATCCATGTGTCTTAACACTTAAGACTCATTTGCACTTATGGATATGATCCAATGATTGCTACCATCAAGGTCATACCTTATGGTTTACATGGAAGTCATTTAGGATGTAATGGTTTTAAACCATAACTCAAGATTCAGTTCCTCATATTCATCTTGATAGTTGACTCATCACATGAACAACTCATCACATAGATAATTGAGGTGTATCTGTTAAAGATATAAGAACTCACAACCCTTGTGATTCTTAATTTCTTTTATTAGTGTGGGGTATTCATTTATTAAGAAGAATTCAGTTATTTGATAATCATTCTCTAACTCCTTAGAGTATGATTCCTTCTTGATTCAGACATCACCATGCCTTAATCATGAGTTCACTATGATACACTATCATAATCACTCATAAGGATCTCAAACATTTGGTCCAAGTATTTCATTCATTGATCTCATCAAGAATTAATACTTTACCAAATTTGTACTTCATTTATGATAATCTTGAACACTTCAAGATATTCATATTGGTATTTCTCTAAACACCATTTGAAGTATTAGCATTTATTCCAATAGATATGTAAATACATCACATGTATTATGCCTAATGGGATAATCACTCTCCCACTACATTAGTGAAGATTGATTAATCATGTCCAAGATATTCATGTCCCTTACTGGTTCTCTAACCAAAAGAGTCTAGTTTTATCCATCACATGGAAACTAGAAATGAATTTCTCATGATTAATGCTAATTAAATTGTTTGAGTTATCTATAACTTTTAGGTATCGTCTTATCTTATGCATATCAAATATCACAAGATAAATAAGGCATTGCCACAAAGATCACATCTTTATAAATTGAAACATCTCTTTATTAATTGCCATCATTGTCACACAATATGCAAAAATAAAGTGTTTCTATCTATTGGCAAGTATGAAATAGCAGTTCATAACTGTATTACATGCCTTATTGGCTGAAAATAAACTAAAGTATTCCTATCTATAAAGGCAACACTTGCCCCAAGTAAGAATGATTTACACTTTACATCTTGATATCATATATCTCAAAAAGTGTTACAAGTTTATTTACATGACACCTTCAAGTAGAGGCTTCAGTCGCCTCCTTCTTCTTTTGTTCTTCCAGGTAGAGAGGACAATTCCTTTTCCAATGTCCTGGCTTTTGACAATGGTGGCAATTTCCTTTCTTTGTCACACCTCCCTTGGCCTTGAGAGCTGAAGATGGCTTGGACTCCTGGCTAGCTTCAGAACCTTTCTTAGCTTTGCCCTTGCCCTTGCGCTTGGACTTGCCTTTCTTGCTCGTGATCACCATCACGAACTTAGGCTTGTCATTCTTCATCTGTAACTCGGCTGTCCTCAACATGCCCAACAACTCTGACAGTGGCCTATCAAAGTTGTTCATGTTGTAGTTCATCACAAACTGACTATAAGATTCTGGCAACGATTGCAGTATCACGTCAGTAGCCAACTCTTGGCTCAGTGGAAATCCCAGTCTTTGCAGGTTCTCCACATACCCAATCATCTTGAGTGTGTGAGGACCAACTGGATCTCCTTCTGTCATGACACACTTGAACAGGGCCCTAGAAACATTGTACCTCTCTTGCCGTGCCTGATCTTCATACATGTTCCTGAGATGCATAATCATCTCTATGACACCCATGTTCTCATGTTGCCTCTGCAACTCATGGTTCATTGAACATAGCATCAAGCACTTTGCATCAATGGCATCATCAGAATGCTTCTTGTAAGCATCCCTTTCTGCCTTTGGTGCATTAGGAGCGGGTTCCTCTGGAATTGGAGTATCCAGGACATAGAGCTTACGCTCTTGAGTGAGAACAATTCTCAATGTCTGATACCAGTCGTGGAAGTTCGTCCCATTTAGCTTGTCCTTGTCAAGGACCGATCGCAAAGAAAAGTTGTTGTTGTTTGTTGCCATTTGAACTACAAAAAGGAAAATATGCAATTTTAGTCCAAAACTCATTTTTGACTTATTTGATTGATTTGAAAATTTGACGATATAATTAGGCCTTTAATTAATTATCGCTCCCACTATTTTACTTCAAATTGATAGCCCTCACCATCAATTCGGAAGATTGTAGTGTACAATCTTCTAGTGGGCAAGATCCTGAAATCCTCTAAGTCATGGACCAGCTTGGGCTGTCACCCACAACATATATCTCTCAGGTAGGCAACTTTTGCCAATTGCATCATATGCAACTCTTGATAAGATGTCATCTACAACTCCTTGCAATGATCATCTCCATGCCTCAAGGCGCTAGATCCTATCTAGGTCACCTTGTTAAGTCCGACCCAAAGCAAACACGATGAACATGCACCCTGCTTGGGCAGACCCACACATTCATCCTTCACGCTTCCACGAGATAGACGGTGCACCACGCTTGGGCGTGCCCACACTTGGTCGATCAAGCTTTTCACGTGTGTCACATTTGGAAGGCATCTAAAACTTAATATTTTAATGAGGGATTTGGTTTTATATACATATACATATCCAATCACCACAATACATAGTATGTATCATATACATGCTATATCCCACAGAAAACATGCACAAACGATAAAAAGCGATGATTATGGCCATCCTAAAGTGATTCCTCGAGCCAAGAGGAATCACGGTCATCTAGGTCTACATCACATGCAACCTGTACAAGATGAACTTCTATGTCTTGCCTTCCGAGTAGATCAACTCATCACATGAACGATCTGTACTCTCCAGCCGGTCGTCTGGGTGCCACCAGCCGATCGGTTGGCTCTTCCAACCGATCGGTTCGCCTGGTCGTCGTGCATCTCGTCATGTCCGCCACCCGCTCGTCTCGCTCCTCGAACCGGTCATCAACCGATCGGTTCACTCCTTGAACCGACCGTCTGGAACATCAACCGATCGGCTCACTCCTTGAACCGATCGTCTGAGCAGTCGTCTTGATGTCCGCCGGTCTTTGACATAACAGGAAATAAAAAACTTATTCTATTTATTACATTGCTTTTTTTTAAAAAAGAAACCTCGAGTTACATTCGGGGGGAGCAAAGGTAGGAAATAGTCTCGAATTATTTCGAGTTACATCAAGAATATGAGAGGGAAGATCGGTGCGCAGACTGAGATACAAGCAACCACAAACAACCACACACAGATCGGGGTTTATAGGCCATAATCATGCTACACACATCCACCACAAAACTCATTTAAGGGTGACGCGTATCGAGTGCATTAATAATACATATCATATATGTAATTAGGGATTTGTGGGTTTAGGATTGGACATGCATAAAGCCGATATTATTCGCATCGCATGCAATAAATAAAGGCGACAAACCAAAATCGATCATATCGATATTCCTAAAATATAGAACAACTGACGTGGCTCTGATACCACTGTTGGGTTTTTGGGGAGACAGAGAAGGCAGCGGAAACAAAATTTTCTCCCCCAACCCATACCGAGGAAACGCGTCAACGTCTATATAATAGGAAAGGATGGTTTACAGAATCATACCTTGTCCCGAGGCTTGCTCGGCAACAATACCTCGCGCAATGCACGGTCTTCAACTCCAGACTTCGACGGTGTCTGTGCAGCTCCTGGTCGCACCGGGACTGACAACTCCTACTCGAACCAGACTGTCGGATGACAGTTGTCCTCCTAAGCGGCAATGTCCTCCCGCCTCTGTAGTAGTCCACACGGACCACCTGGAACTCCACTCTCCTTGTCCCACAAGGAAGTGGAAGGAGTCGCACCCTCCTGTTGACGTACTAGTCGCCAACACACTCTCCTGCCTCCTGTTGCAACTGCAGTTGTCCTTCCCTTGCTGCACCTCCCTTTTGCGGGAAGCACTAGCTCGAGCTCTCTCACGGTTACCAAAACCAGAGAGAACGACAACTTGCAGAGCAACTGGTTGCACTGAGCTGTACTATGAGAAGCCCCCAATACCCCTATATATATAGGAGAGTCATGGGACAAGGTTCTCCATCCCGGGAAATGCAGGACTAAAGCAGGAGTAGAAGGGTTCGAGAATTTTCCACAAAAAGCAACCGGTTCGCAACTTGAAATGATCGGTTCACAACTGAACCGATCGGTTCGGCCATTGAGCCGATCGGTTGGACCTGAGTCGATCGTTTGGGGCACTCCAACCGATCAGTTGGTGCCCTGAACCGATCGTTTCATGGTCCTAATCCGGCTCAAAATGACTTTCCTTGTTTCTTTCCCAATTGGTATCGAATACCAATATTATTCCCAATCGAATTGGGAAATTTGAAACGAAAGGAAAATTCTTGCCGACATGACTTTCCCAACTGGTCGGTTGCGCCAGTTGAGCCAATCGGTTCAACCCTTGAACCGGTCATTTCAATCTGGGCATGAGCCGATCGGCCTAGACACTCCAGCCGACCGGTTCAGCAACCTCAGCCGACCGGTTCATCACATGAACCGATCGGTTGGGAGCACAGGTTGGGCAAAATCAGTCAATTGCGATTTCAATCAATCTGATACTCCAATCAATGTGTCCAACACCTTGAACCATACGATATTGAGCTATCGACTGATTGAGTGTTTAATTGAACTACTAAACTCCTTTAGTAATCAATCTAAACATTGATTTGTGTACAAAACTCCTCTTCCAGGTTAAATCCTATGTGTGTGACCCTGTAGGTCCATTTCACGTTGGCAGTGAAAGTCCATAACACTTATGACTTCACAAGCAAAGAGAGGTGCCTAGTCACACATCAGTGCTACCCAAGTGAAAGTAGAAAGTTGGAGAACAACTTTCATCCTACAATCCGTGAATGGTGTTACAGCGAATGTATAATTCCTTTGTCACTGATATCCTGAATGAACTCGAGGCATGGAACAGTCATCCTGTCAACGTTCATTCACTTCCTTGATCTCAGAGTAGACTGGAAGAGATATGTATGACATCAATATCATATACTGATTCACACATGCGTGCACGTCTTTCTCAATCCTACTCATCAAGTGGCCATGGATATCAAACTCCCTCAGGAGGGACAAATCCCATATCTATCACTCACCCCTCAAAAGCCCCATGTGTCAAAGCCACCCAATCATCACCTTTATAACAACCCATGTTTCAGGACTGCGTTTGATGATGTCAAAGTGTGCCCAACGACATGTGTTGAGTGCAGTGATTTCAGGTCTAAGAATCACACTCACCAGCATCACTGTGAGTACTGATTGTGACTACCATCTCATGGTTCCATGTGTCAAACTCACGGTGGGTCTGTCCGGTACACTTGTTCTCTAACAAGTACCTATGTGTTTGGTTTGATATCTCTATATCATGACTAATGAGATTCTGTCATCAACCAACACCACAATCTAGTCTTGTGTGTCATTGCTGTCTATCTACCTTCCACAATGACATCCGACTAGGGACATAACAAGAATGTACAAACTCTTAGCATCCGTATGATCTCATCGTTCAGGTCCTCAACCTGAAAGCATACGTCATTGAGTACTGTCATTCTCTAGACATTCAATTTGTTCTATCATTATCTCATATGACTGAACTAGAAAGAATTGGAAGCTCGCCTTTGATGTTTATCAAATCAATCTTAATATATCCCACCAATCATCACATGATTGGCTCTCAGGGCATACATACCAACAGACTCCCACTTGCACTGCGAGCCAATCACCCTTGAATCATATTCATAGTGATCTTCAGACATGTCCCACATGTTACTGCGCTCTAGTGCCGACATAGTGAGAAATGGCAACACCTTGCCAAAATCTGTACAAATTGCATGTCTCACATCTCTTCGCTGTACGTCACACGTATGAGATGGAGTTGCCGTAATATGCGATCTAGTATTCCATTGCTAACCTTTAGCCACATTGCATGATCAAGGATTCCAGACTTGTCATCAATGAGTGGAATATAAGTTCATCTCATGAACTTTCAGATCCATATAGTATCCATTGTTGTTCTCTAACACATAGATACTCGGCATTTCCCTTTTAAATGGCTTTATTGGAACATTTCCATTTATCAACAAACGTTCACTTTTATACATCTCATGTATATATTGCGATTAATTTTCTATCCTTTCGGAAGTTCGCATCAATGTAACTCTTTACATCGAACTCTTCCTTATCTCCATAGAACTAGTACTTCACAAGCACTTATCAAGTTCTTATGGTATTCCAGTAACCCTTACTGGAAACAGACAGACATCCACTCGTCATGTCCCACATACGAGTTATCAGGATGAGCACATCATATTGCCATGTCCTACATACAAGATGATGAATGCATTTTATTCTTGCCATGTCATACATGCAAGATAATGGGATGACTACATACACGATAGATCCATATCTATCCTTAGTGTTCCCATTCTTCATAAGAATTGGACACTTGGCCTTGGGATACTAACTCCATGTAACATGGACAAGTTTTCTCCCACTGAATCTGTGCATACTGAACACTTCAGTACAGATTGCCAATGTATGCTTTCTCTTTCCAGGTCAAGAGATTTTCGAGAACTATCTCTATAGATCTCTATTCCTATCACATATGAAACATCTCTATCTTCCTTAAAGATAATTTCCACTTTTGGATTTCCATTTTAGAACAATTTCATTTCACATCAATATGTGGAATGTGAATACGCTCCCACTAAATCACAGATCCCTTCTTTATCTTTGACATACCAGTCAAACCCTTTGACTATATCATCAAAGTAAAGATCCAATTTTTGAGTTGCTTATACTCAATCAATCACATTGATTAGTCCATTGTAACTTATAGACTTCATTTGCATTAGTGGATTCATAAACCTTATAGGTTGTGTCACGTACACATCCTGGTTTTATTCCTCATAGGAATGCGGTTTTAGTATCCATATGCCAAATATCTTAGTCATTAAGTTGCAATCAACAAGCATCATCCTTCTCAAAATGTTATCCATGTGTCTTAACACTTAGGACTCATTTGCACTTATGGATATGATCCAATGAGTGCTACCATCAAGGTCATACCTTATGGTTCACATGGAAGTCATTTAGGATGTAATGGTTTTAAACCATAACTCAAGATTCGGTTCCTCATATTCTTCTTGATAGTTGACTCATCACATGAACAACTCATCACATAGATAATTGAGGTGTATCTGTTAAAGATATAAGAACTCACAACCATAAGCGTAACCACATACCTATGATTGTAGATTTTGAGACAGAATCAATCAAGTAGAGAAAACCCAACCAAGCAAGCAAGTATACACAGGAATCCTAAAATAAACATACAAATTTCCTTTTATTAAGATTTATCCAAACCCATCTTGTTATTTAGAATTTCTATTCCAATTTTAGGGTTTCCTTTGCAATTAGGGTTTTGCCTCCACTTTTAGTATTATAAACCCTAATTCAACAAAACTACATAAAAACTTAACTTTCTCATCTTATCATTCCTAACAGACTTAGGATCATTATTTAATAATATAATTCCATAATCTGAAATAAACATGGTTTTTCCCCTTTTTGCCCTAAATTTGGGTTTCTAAATGTATTATCATTGATACTTGTTTAAAACCCTAAAACATGCAATTATTCATCTAAAATAGGTTCAAGTCCACCATTATCATTCAAAAGGTTACTATTACTCCATTTAACCAAGTAAGCATCGTAGTCTCAACCATTAATCTCAATTAGGGTTTCTAACCTAATTTCAAAGAACTTTTCATTAACTTAGCATACTTTTGCTATTAAAAACAAAATCAAGTTTCCAAACTATTTTTATTGTGTTCCTCGTATTGTTCTAAGCAACTTTCATATATTAACTTTATTCATCAGAGCTTCCTAGCAATAGTTATGATTTTTGCAAAGTAATTCATTTCCTTGAATTATTTGTTATTTTTAGAAAAACATCAGCCGCTAGATCCGTGGTCCACTAGACCACGCGGGATCCATCGGCACACACTCCGCATGCCTATCTTGTGATGAAATTAAAGGATTGGGTGGGAATGCCATTACCTAGATAACCTAAGCATGAGGGCAAAAGGGGTCTTTTACCCCTTATCTTCTTCAACCTCAGGCTAGCTTCGCGAGCAGCCTTGCCGAGTCAACTCAGGGGTTGAATCCGGCCGTTCGTTCATCTACGATCCAGCAGATGTGTCCTGAAGCTCCATCCGAACCTCAAAAACCTACACATGCCTTCAATTGGTGGCAGGCTCCATTCCTTCACCGCCAACAAGCCGTCGGCTTTCCGGCGAGGTCGACAGGTTGTAGAGGGGGAAGGACAGGGTTGCTTGATGAATTGGACTCACCAACAGGTTCAGCATCGCTCTCCAAAGGTGATAGGGTAGATAGTTGATGTAACGGTTCCCTCATGAACCCTCCCCTACGTATAGGGTCGAAGGAGAAGTTATGTTGGATTGGGGACTCTCCCAATCGACGACCAAAACACCAAAAAATAGGGTCTAGATTCTTCGGATCAATCTCCCGAAGATGGACTCATCAGTTCATCGATTTAAACCACCGAGTGCAAGAAACTCAGATTCCTTTTCCCTCTCCCTTTCCTTTTGTGAATCGGGGTAGGCGATGAGAAACCGCCCCTGGATCCGTGATCCCCTGGACCACGCGGGGCATCCAACGGCTGACATCGCTCCCCTAATTCTATTTTCTTAAAATTGAATTAGAAAGGGTATTTAACAAGGAAACTTGGGAAAATCATATCTCTCGCCTCGTTCATTATTTTTCACTCAAATTTTAGAGGAAACTCTATCTTGGCATTATCCACTTGAGTACCAAATTTGAAACCCAAGTTCAAAAGTAAAAGTGTGTTTCCTTCATATGCAAGTTATTCATTAATAAAACCAAATTAATTGATATTTCCTCTTTCATAATCTTTTATTTTCTTTATTTTGCTTCCTTTTATCATTAGAACCCATGTGGACATGAAATAACATCTAATATGGATGCATTATCTATGTTTCCATGTATTTCTTGTAATTTCATCATTGTCTCATATTTCCTTCTTAATACAGCAATCTTTAATTAATCTTTTCTCTTTCTTGTTGCATTATTTTTGAAACATGGACTCCTTGGAACTCAAGGAATCCTAAAGGCACGAAATCCCCTCTTGTAGGATATCCCCTAGCCTTCCATAGGCTTCTACCTCTTTCTTTTCTCCTTTTCACAATAATTCATTTATTAATTGAATTTTCTTTTTCCTTTCTTATTATTGGGTCCAATAACCAATAAGGCCCATTTAGCAAACAACAAGGCTATTTACAAACGAAATTCATGCATTCAATCAAATGACATCATTATTTGTTCATATATCTTTAATAGGAGAAATTCCATTTCTCCCCAAAAGAATCTGAGAATTGGGGTTGTAACATCTCTTCTTTTTCAAACTCTTTCTTTTCGCACATTGAACCACATAAACTAACTTTACAAGGGAATCTAAACTTTGATTTCTTTAATATAATCTCAACATAAATGATACACATGCGTACATTCATTCTCCGGTACATACGACATGATAATCAGATACATTCTCTCTTATTAAGGAAACAAAGATATAAAAAATTACTTACAACACTCTCACATCTATACTAGGACCTAGAGTGACAAGAACTGACTGAACTTAACTATACTCAGACTTAACTCTTGTGGCAGATCTACTCTGATGCAATGATATCTTCAATTCCACGTGGTTTCCCAAAAAATTGTGAGTAGAGGGGTGAGCCTACTCGCTCAGTGAATGAGTACTTCAAAGAAACAGTCTAAAGCACTGATATAATTACAGATATACTTTTGAGCAAATGATATCAGTTATAACAGTAGTAAGCTTTAAAGAGATTGATAATTGACAATCATAAATATGGTAGGATACTCTAGATATCAACAAGAGTAAATCAATATATGAGTATGCTTTATTAATTTCAACGAGAACTAATAATTCAAAAACATACAAAGAATAATTGCTGGGAAACTGTACTCGAATCTTTCTTAGCCTTTCTTACTTATAAGAAACTCTTTAAACCTATATGAACATATTTTAGCTTATGCCCTTATCATATACAGTGTACTCTACATATGGAGACTCATAACAAACTACGATCTCACCGTACAAGACTTAGCCGACACCCGAGAATAGATAAGTCTGATTACTCTCCTGGTATGCAATAGGGAAATTGGCTCTCCAGCCTCAGCACTCCTATTGTGTTGTAAACTGGACTCTTCCTCTAACCTGAGCAAATAGGCGGAGAGTCAAGCCACCTATTGGCTTTTTTGTACTCTAGTGCCACCAGGACTTCTGGTTGATGTTGGACACACTTTTTTGTACTCTAGTGCCACTAGGACTTCTGGTTGATGTTGGACAGTGCAAACTATAATTTAAGGAGACTTCCACTAGGGCTTCATCCCCCCTATGCCACCTGATAGCATGATATGACACACGTATACTGGACACTGCCAGGGTTAGGTCGTTTCATCCCTAAGGCGTAGACCTCACATAGGGGTTGTACGGTGTCAGGGCTCTTAAGTCTATTATTTTATTTTTCTTGGAATTCTCTTATTATATTGTATCTTTTCCCTTACTTATACTTGACTCTGGTATCTCTATGGTACCATGTCTATCTATTTGAAGTTTATAACACAACATGTATATCATCCTTAACTTGGCAGAGTAGTATATTCAAACATTGTAATATAATGAGAAATCAACATACTATACATGCAGGCAGATTGAAATACTTAAATAAACATAATGCATGTCCATTTGACACTTATACACTAGAATCATGCAATTAAACATCTTAATATACTGATAAGAGCTAATTACTTGGCATACAAGTAATCGTCATTTGCACCAATAAATTATTTGCACTTTCTTGGAAAACGTGCACATCGACCCAAATCTTGGGTTATGCATCTCATACTAAGAACATGGTAATCAAAATGCTTAATTCATTAAACACCTTATCCTTAGGGTTTCATTTACCTCATTCACTTATCACATGGATCTCATAAGGATTTAATATGTCATAAACATCCACTAAATAGAGATTGCTTTAAAGAAGTCATATACAATCAACATATGTATGAAATCCTTGAATTGAGTTAAATTAGGGTTTTCCATGCCATTCATTGAGATATTATGAATCAAGAATAACATTGCATAAATAGAGTCTATGATGCCAAGAAAAACACTTTGAATGGATTTCACCATATTTATTCACAAATTTCCAACTTTCCACTCATACAGGGCTTCACCCTCTTTACGAAGATATCAAGCAAACACTATTCACATCACATGCAATCCAAAATAGTATCTGACATATATATACTGCACATTTAGATAAACAATCATTCATAACCAAGGGGTTCTAGATAAACAAATATCTCTATTTAATTATACAGTAATTTCCATCACATACAAATTTCCTATATTTCAGTTTACTCTTATAACCTTTGTGAATACTTAGGGAATTCTCATTAGGATGTATTGTATACATTTCTAATATGAATTTATCATCTGAAATTCAAACAAACAGAGGAAGAATCCATTTCATATCATTTTGCAACAACTTAGATCAAACAGACAATTCAGGGTTTGTAGTTGCATACTAAGCAATTAAAGATAATGGATGATTTAACCAAATTTTGTGCAATATATTGTTTAAAGGAAGTTCCCACTCACCCTAAGGTGTGAAAACACCTTAAAAATGCAGCTCATCCCTGAAAATCTCGATCTCATATCAAATCCCTAGCAATTCATCCGATTCTTCTTCCTTTCAACTCAGAAACCCTAAAAATGAGGGATTATGAAGAAAGAGTGAGAAAAGGGGAAGTTTTGATACCATTTTGGATCAAATTAGAGGAGGTATGGAATATTGATATGTGAGAGAAGATTCACCATGAAACTACATCCAAATAAGCTAAACTTACATGATTTCATCATTCCTCAAACCGTAAAACCCTAGGTCAACATCTCCATCAATTTCTCCTCTCTAGCCCTAACTCTCCCTCTCTCTCTCTAGGATTTCATTTCTCTGGATTGAATCACGAATTATGAGAGCTCCTTGTGTGTTAGGTTTACCATATAGATCAATTGAGATACTTGGGTCAATTGCACATTGACCCCTCACTATACTTTTTCTTATTTAAGCTGAATTTTCTGTCATAAAAAATATTACTGTAATTCGTCTACTGATAAGGTCTAAACACATCAAAAAATTATGAAAATTTACATTTGTTTACGATTGAGTTTCAGATCACTAGTTAAAATATCAGATCTTTTGGAGTTACCAATAAATAACTAGAAATAAAACACTACACTACTAAAAAGCACTTTGTCAGCATTTTGGTGGAGGTATAGTTCGACCAAGAACCACATTCAAAGAACACTCAAATATTCTAAAAATTTTCTCCAATATGCATGATTGAGTTATACATATCATATCAGAAATTAAATTAAATACAATTTTTTTAGAAAATATGAAAAATCATTTACCACATTGCTACCCTGATCAAATTCCATATTCATGTACTATCAAAACCCTAATTTTTGCAGATTAGGGTTTACATTTCTCAAACCCTAATTCTTCAAACTAAAAATCATAGTTAGAGTTTCTTCTTAGGTTTGAAATATCACAATAGATCTACTATCATTAATCAATTCTAAACGATGTTCAATCTAATCATGCATGTAATCATTAAGTTAAACCCTAGTTTACCAATTAAGCACAAATGTGGTCATTACACCTACTTGTGTAACTGAATTTTACAAGTTGGATGAACATCATATGTTATGAATGTTGTGATGTCACTTGTGTGACACATGTATGGTGATTATGATCCTTGATGAGGCATGTTGATATAATGATAATACTCCCTTACAGGAACTATGAGAATGGTATGATGACCTTAGTGATGGCCTAGTGCCTAATTTGAAGATATATCCTCTAGAAATGATGAGGGATTGTTATCTGTGACAATGTGATCATGGTGATGGCCTTGTGCATGGTAGTGAGACAATATCATTTGGTAATGTGATTAACTTTATGCTTAATAGATTTATATCTTTTAACATTGCAATCTACCCTTATTTCTGTAGAGTCTGTTTAGGGTTTGTGCATTGTAACTTGATTGATACAATAAAAGATACCCAATTGGCATAACTAATCAAGTGAAACCCAAATAATGTAGTTGCCTTGTGCCATAGATATATTTTAGTGTCAGATCATGCTGGATGGTGAAACGAGTCTTCCCATGGGAAACTCTGAGCACATAGTGTTGAGTATGTGGGGTGCTTGTAGAGAATATCCTTGCCATCCAGATCCCAAGTGTTTTGAGAATGGTTGTGGTCCTGTCTCAATGATTATATTAGGTGATGTGTTTTTTTAAGACAACCACGGTTGTACCTCGGCGGTAGGGTTTCATACCCTAGTGTCTAGTAGCATCGTGACTTGTAACAAGGTGGGCTAGGTGGTTTCAACTTGACTATATGTCGCTTGTGGTAGTTGATTGTTCTGTCTGTATGGTATGATCTCATTTCTCAAGTCTAATACTTGAAGACATGCATCATTGCGTAATATTATTCTCTAGACATTTATAATGTTATTTCATTATCTCATAATTTAACAAAAAAATAAATTGGAAGCTTGCCTTTATTAATAATCAAATCATTTACATTTATGCCATTACAATCATCACATGATTAGCTCTCAGGGCATACATACCAACAGACTCCCACTTACACTTAGAGACAATCACATACGAATCTTGTTCCAAGTGATCTTACATGTCCATCATTCTTTTTCTATTAAAGTGCCTTTGTTAAGGGATCCACAAAATTTTTGTCAATTGGTACTTTGCAAATCTTTACATTTCCTTACTATACAATTTCTCTAATGAGATGATACCACCTTTACAAATGCTTTGAGCACAGATGTGATCCTTAGCTTGCGCAATAGCCCCATTATTGTCACAATATAGCTCGATTGCCTCACTGGTTCTAGGAACGACTCCAAGTTCTGTAATGAACTTTTTTATCCATACAACCTCTTTGTTGCACTTGATGCAGCAATATACTGGGCCTCTTTTGTAGAATTGGCAACTATTTCTTGCTCGAAACTCTTCCAAATTACATGTCCATTGTTGAGGCAAAGCCAGAATCCTGATTATGACTTATAATCATCTTGATCAGTCGGGAAGCTTGCATCGGTGTAACCTTTTACCACCAACTCTTCCTCTCCGCCGTAGACCAAGAACTGATCCTTAGTTCTTCTCAAGTACTTGAGGATGTTCTTCACATCTATCCATTGAGGATTATAAGGATCTGACTAATATCTGCTCATCATGCTCAAGGCATATGAGACGTCTGGACAGGTACATAACATTGCATACATGATTGATCTAATTGCCAAGGAATTTGGAATCATACTCATTTGTTCCCTTTCTTCACAAGAACTGGGGCATTGAGCTCTAGAGATGGGGACAAAATGATGTGCATGTAGGTTTCCTCTCTTTGAGTTCTCCATGCTGAACCACTTCAACACTTTGTCAATATGTGTGCTCTGACTTAGTTCGAGAAGTATTCTAGATCTATCTCTATAGATCTTTATCCCCAAGATGTAGGATGCTTCTCTCTAGTCTTTCATAGAAAATGTATGTCCTAGCCATGTCTTCACCTTTAGTATAGTAGGGATGTCATTGCCCATCAATAGTATGTCATCTACATACCATATGAGGAATGTCATTATGCTCCCACTAATCTTCTCGTACATTCAAGGTTCATCTTCATTTTGAGAAAAGACAAACCCTTTGACTGTGTCATCAAAATGAAGATTCCAGCTCTGAGATGCTTGCTTGAATCCATAGATTTACCTTTGTAGCTTAAAGACTCTATTTGCAAATTTTGGATCTATAAACCCCTCAATTTGTATCATATACACATCCTTAATAAGAAACCTGTTAAGGAATGTGCTTTTATCATCCATTTTCCAAATCTCATAGTCATGATAAGCAATAATAGCAAGCATGATCTTGATGGATTTACCCATGGCCACTGGAGAAAAGGTTTCATCATAGTAAACACCTTGAACTTGTCTAAAACCCTTTGCAACCAATCTGCACTTATAGGTTTGGACCTTTCCATCCATGTCAATCTTCTTCTTGAAGACCCACATGAACCCTATGGGTTTTACCCCTCAAAGTGGATCCACCAAGGTCCATACTTTGTTGGTATACATGGATTCCATCTCAGATCTCATGGCTTTAAGCCATTGCTCAGACTCTGGTTCCTCAATAGCATCTTTATAGGATATTGTCTCATCATCTATGACCAATTCACTGCCTTCCTAAGTCACAAGATATCCAAATCTCTCAAGTTCAAGGTGTATCCTATTAGATCTACGAGGTTCCTATGTCAACTGAGGAATTTGAGTATCCACAACACTTTGTTATTCTCTGAGTTCCTCTGGTTCATCTATCGATTCTATGTTCTTTTTTTGGTCTCAAACTTCTTAAAGTTCCACTTTTCTCCCACTGATTCCTTTGGAAATAAATTCCTTTTCAAGAATTACATCAATTATGGCAACAACTATCTTGTTTTCAGTTGGGTGGAATAAGTAGTATACCCTTGTCTCTTTGGGATATCCAACAAAACAACATTTATCAAACATAGGTCCAAGCTTTTTGAGAAACATTTTCCTAACACAAGATTCACATCCCCAAATCTTCATAAAAGACACATCGGTACGTTTCCCATACCATATCTAATATGGTGTCTTTTGAACCAATTTAGATGGTATGTGGTTAATTGTAAACATGACGTTTGTATAGAAAAACCCCAGAAGGTTGTCGGAAAATCAGAAAAACTCATCATAGATCACACCATATAAAGTAATGTGTGATTCCTTCTTTCTGATACAACATTATGATGTGGTGTTCCATGTGGAGTCCACTGGGATACAATCCTATGGGCTCTCAGAAGGTCCTCAAACTCTTGTCTTAAGTATTCTCCACCTTTATTGGAACGAAGTGCCTTAATACTTTTGCCAAGTTGGTTCTATACTTCATTCATAAGCAATCTGAACTTTTCAAGAGTTTCTGATTGTGTCTCATTAGGTAGACATAGCCATACCTACTGAAGTCATTAGTAAAGGTAATGAAGTACTTGTACCCACCGTTAGCATCTGTTATAAATGGGCTACATACATCAATATGTATGAATCCTAATAGATCACTAGCCCTTTCACTCTTTCTAGTAAAGGGAGTCTTGGTCATCTTTCCTATCAAACAAGATTTACATGTCTCTGTTGATTCAAGATCAAAAGAGTGCAGATAACCATCCTTATGGAGTTTGGATATGTGTTCTCATTTATGTGACCCATACGACAATGCTAAAGATATGTTTGGTTTGAGTCACTGAGATTTTTTCATTTGGTATTTATCTTATATACACTTATCTCTACATCTATCAAGTATAGACCATAAGACATTGGGGCACTAACATAAAAGATTCCATCTTTACTAATAATACATCTTCCATTATTTATAAGAAATTTGAATCTGTTCTTGTCCACACAAGATACATATATGATGTTCCTATTAATGGCAGGAACGTGATAGTCGTTCTCTAACTCTATTACAAGGCCACTTGGCTGAGATAACTCATAGGTTCCAACTACACTCGCCGCAACTCTTGCACCATTTGCAACATGCAGTTCAACCTCCCCTTTCTCTAAAGTTCTACTTCTTTTTAGATCCTTCAAATTTGAGCAAATGTGTGATCCACATCAGGTATCTAGTACCCATGATGAGGAAATAGTGAAGTTAACCTCAATAATGTATACACCAGAAGTAGATATATCAATCCCTTTCTTCCTAGGTTCCCTTATCCATCTCCTAATTTTGAATGTTGAAGATTTGGACCTTAGCTTAGCCACATAACGCTTCTTGGCCTTGCCTTTGCCCTTGAACTCAACTCCACTAATCATCATCACAGATTTGTCCTTCTTAATTTGTGCTTCTACACCTATCAATATGTCAAGAAACTCTGAGAGTGGTCTAACCATGTTACTCAAGTGATAACACTCGATAAACTGGCTATACAATTTAGGTAAAGATTGCAAAATCATATCCATGGTCCACTCTTGACCTAAAGGAATTCCTAGTCTCTCAAGATGATTCATATGCCCACACATATTGAGCACATGAGGCTCTACTTGATATCCTTCTGTTAGTTTTCACTCAAAAAGAGCCTTAGAGACATTATACCTTTAATGCTTATCATGTTGTTTATGCAACTCGTAGTTCATACAGCCCAACATAAAGTTCTTGATGTTCACAACATCATTGGCATGCTTTAAATAAGCATCCATGTTAGTATTAGGCAAATTTGGAGTGGATACTGGCACTGGTATTTCAGGATCATGCAGAACACTTCTCAAGGTCTGAACCAGTTATGGAAATAAGTCTCATTTAATTTTCCAAATTGCAATATAGATTGTTTGTCATTTGATTCTACAATAGAAAATTTGCATTTGTCAAACACCATTTTTGATTTGATTTGAAAAGTTGATATCAATTAGGTCCTTAATTAATTATCAGTTCTACTATTTTATTCAAATTGATATCCCTCAGTATCAATTCGGAATATTACAATGCACAATTATCTAGTGGGACAAGATCCTAATTTCATCCAAATCATGAGCCAGATAGGGTTGTCACCCACAACTTAATTCTATCAGGTGGGTAACTTTTTCCAATTGCATCATATGCAACTATTGGTATATGATATGCCCAACTCCTTGTCATAATCATCTACATGCCTCTAGGCACTTAATCAAATTAAGATCACCTAGTTAATCCTGACCCATAAGCCAACACGATAGACTATGCACCCTACTAGGGCAGACACACATATCTACCATCACACTTCCACGAGATAGATGGTGCACCACACTAGGGCATGACTATGCTTGGTCGATCAAGCTTTTCGTGAGTGTTGCTTAATGGAAATCATCTAAGACTTAAAATTATAATTGATGGATTTTGTATAAATGCATATACTTTATCCAACCACCACATATATAGTACGTATCATATACATGCTACATTCCATAATAAAAACATGAAATAAATGAAAGTGATGGTTATGTCTAGTCTTAATGTAATCCTTTGGAGCCACAAGGAATTAAATTCATCTAGGTCTACCGCACAAGCAGAAACCTATTGTCGATGAAGATTTGTGCTTTTCAATTTGGGTTGATTGGTTCAACCCTTGAACTGATTGGCTCGCCTCCTAGCTGGTTGTTAGGTCATCTCACCGGTCATCTGGTCCTTCTATCAACCATGAGCTAGATCCTCCACCTGACCATTCGGTACCACTAGGCAATTGGTCTGTCTTCTCCACCATGTCCACCAAGGTCCTTCAATCGGTCTATTCGCCTTCGGGACACCTTCATCTTCATCATAATAGGAAAGTAAACTATCCTACTTTTACATGATTATAGGAAAACCTCGACTTACATTCTAGGGGAGAAAAGGCAGAAGAGACTTAACTTTACATTAGGAAGATGAGATAGAGGCTTGGTATGCAGACTGAGATAAACAAATAAACCAACCACATACAACCATGCACATATAGGGGTTATTGGCCATAACCATGCTACACATCCACCATCAAAACTGCTTTTAGGGAGATGTGTGTAAATTGCATATATATATCACATATATATATCAGTTTGGGATTATCGCGGTGTTTGTATATGACAAGATATTATTTGCATCACATGAAATAATAGAATGACAAAACCAAAATACAATCATATCAATTATCTTGTAATATAGTAAATTGGCGTTGGCTCTGATACCACTGATGGTAAATATGATATAGAGCAGGTAGTAGAATTTAAAATTTAATCTACCATATTCCCCATAATTAGTAGATCGCATCAATAACTATAGTGTAGGAAGAATGGTTTCGAGGATATACATGGTCCTGGAGCAAGTCCAACATCATCTCCTCGTCTTCGTTGATGTGTAACTATCTTGGACGGTGTTTGTGCAGCTCCTTGTTGTACTGGGACTCATCTAACTATTGTGCCCTCTAATCTACACTTCAGGAAGTAGGACTGTTGCAACTCCTCCTGGTCGCACCAGAGATTGCAACCACAAACTTTGCCTTCTTCAGTAGCTCATCTTGTCACAAACTATTGGTAGACGTTGTCCTCCAAGTGACAGACAACAACCTCTTGCCTCTATGGTAGTCCACACGGACAACCTAGAACTCCTGTTGTCTTGCTAGGATGATTAGGAAGGAGTGATCCCTTTTGTTAGTGTACTAGTCACCAACTTGCTTTCCCACAATGACAACTCTTACTTGTTCTCTCCCGTGGCTATCCCTCCCTTATCGTGTAGGACTTGTCTGGGTTCTCATGGTTACCACAACTAGAGAAGACACAAGTTGTCAGAGGAATTGATTCTTAGTTGTATCTATTGTGCTCTGGGAAGCCCCCAATACCCCTCTATTTATAGTAGAATCTAGGGTTAAGGTTCCTAGTTGCTATCCGATACAGGGTTAATGTGCGGGAGTGGAAAGGACCAAAAGAACTCGAATTTATGCAACAATTTTAGAAAGTTTGCAACTTGCAGCAACTGAAACAGACATTTGACAAACCCAGACAACCGTCTGGAACACGATACAGTTGTCTCGCACTACAAGATGGTTATTTTGTAGTTTCTAGTTCTGTACAAATTTGGCAAATCAATTTCCATCAATGTTAGACATTGATTTCCTTGTGCAACAAGTATTTCTCAAGAAAAACGAATAGGAAAACATCTAGAACCTTCTCTGACCGAACTGAACCATCTCGCCCATGCGAGATGATCATCTCGATTCACCTAGACAGTCTTCTGGTGATCCAAGTTGAGCCCATTTGGTCGGGTCGGTTCGTTCCTTTTCCAATTTCAACTCACAACCAGGCCTGACACCCATACATCCATCTCATATCTTTAGATGGTCATTTGGCACTTCCAGACGATCGTTTGAACACTTGAGATGGGTGTTTGGTAGTACTTCCATCTTGTTTGTTGACTGAATCAAATGCCTAAATACTTTAGCACTTAATTCAATTGTCATTTGAGATATGAACTCCTCTTCTAGGTCAAGACCTATGTGTGTGACCCTGTAGGTCCCATATAATATTAGCAGTGAGTGTCCATAACAACTTATGACATCACAATGAAAGAGTGGTTCCTAGTCGCACATGATTGCTACCCAAGTAAATGGAAAGTTGAGGAACAACTTCAAGCTACAATTTGTGTAAGGTGTTACACTATTTGTATAGTTCCTTTGACACTAATATCTAGATTGAACTAGAGGCATGGAGCAATCACCCTCATTATTATTCAATCTTATTTCTTGAACCAGAGCAGACTGTCTGAGATATATGCAAGTTCAACACATTGACTTACATGTACATGGCCATGTATTTTCTTAGTCTCACTAATCAAGAGGCCTAGGATATCATGCTCCTATAGGAGGGATACATCCCATATCTATCACTCATAGTCAATCCCCTTGTATCAAAGCCACTCAATCATCACCACTATAACAACCCATGTTTCAGGACAGAGTTTGATGATGTCAGAGTGTACCCAACAACATGTGATGAGTGTAGTGATTTCAGGTTTAAGAATCACAAACACCACCATCACCGTGAGAGAAGACTATGATTTCCATGATGATGGCTTCCATGTGTCAGTCTCATGACGGGTTTGTCCAATACATTGTTCTCTAACATGTATTTGTGTTCTTGGTTTGATATAGCCATATCATGACCAATGAGACTCAGTCATCAACCAACTCACACTCTGATCTTATGTTTTATCGATGTCTATCAACCTTCCACAATAACAACCGATCAGGTACATAATGAGAATATGCTAATTAATGCACTCTTAACATCCATATGATCTCATTTCTCAAGTCACATACTTGAAGACATACATCATTTAATAATATTATTCTCTAGACATTTATAATGTTATTTCATTATCTCATAACTGAACAAACAAAATATATTGGAAGCTTTCCTTTATTAATAATCAAATTGTTTACATATATGCCATTAGAATCATCACATGATTGGCTCTTAGAGCATATGTACCAATAGTTTACCTCAAATATAAAAGCACTTCTACTTCATCTGGTAACATTAAGTTTGCATGAGTATATCACTCTCAAGATTACTTTCTTACATCAAATAGGGTTTTCAGTTTAAGTTTAGATTATGGCATTATCACTTTGGTCAACTTTCATGATTTTAAAAGGATTTTAGTTTTCCCATGCATGGGCTACCAAAAATTGAGGAATCGTGTGATTAATAGTCATGAGAATAGAACCACATGTGGAGGTGAGAAGACTAACTAATCATCAACTACTTGGGTGATTTGTTGGTCCTTAAAGAAGAGCTGAGATGCTAGAAGGCTCTCTAAACTTTAAGGAAGGGATTTCAGTCCTCCCTGGGTTCTTAAGATATGTTATACCTTAGACACATATAGAGGATTGTTTGTATGGCTCTGATACCATTTGTCATAGAACCGTTTGTTACCCTCATCCTACCCCCACTGACTATAGAGTCAGTGGAAATAGGGTTTGGGCATTCATCCGTAGAATGGCTCAAATATTTCACACATGAAATATATCTGTAAAAGCAGTAACAACATAACAAGATACAAAAGGGGATAGAGAAACATGTACCCATTTCTACTTCTAGCATCTCATTGATGTTTCATTTTAGTGCTTAGAGTCTTTCGTGGAGGAGATCTTCATTTAGCAACTAAAAATTTGATAAACAAAACAAATTAATGCTAAAGCATTAAGTATGCAATGAAAATACATGTAAACAATTTAAGAGTAATACAAAACTTTCTTGGCTAGGAATCATGATAACAAACAAGATGTTGAAACAACTCGAGCAAAATTAATGATAGCACTTTATGTAAAGCATGTTCTAGGTGTCATGATCCATCATATCAACATTAGTTTGTGTAATGGATTCATATATCTTGTGTTCAAGATTTTGTCATGATATTATTACTGAACATGAAAGTAGTAGTCATAGGAATAGTTGTTCAACCAAGTACTTAACTAGCCAATCATTCCTAAGAGCATACATCCAAGCAAGCCAATATCATGGTAGAGTCAAGACGAAAATGTACCTTATGAGTTATGATTCTTGAGTAAGATTCCTAGAGATTATCCAAATCAAGGGAACCTCACAAAGAAAAAATATAGTATGGTGTTTCAGATCAAAGGGCTTTTTGATAATCTAAACATTATAAGAGTCATGGGGATTCTTCCCTAGATCTAGGTTTCACTCAATTCAAACATAGGCTCCAAAGTGCAAACATGCACACAATTAATCCATACAACAAAAGTATCAACATTATCTAAGTGAACCATCCACATTAGATTAATTATAAACAAGAGATCATTTCTAATTTGGTGTTAATCATATAAAGTCATGGCTAGTCCTACTAGACCAATTTCATGCAACATAGTCACATTTCCAAGTCATAGAAGCATTAAGCAGTTCAAGTAAGACTTTAGTTCTATGAAAAAGGTAAACCTAACTATTTTAACTAAATAGATCAAGACATTTGCATCAAGGTCGCATTTCATCAATATATAGGACAAACTAGGTCAACTAAATCATTTAATGCACAAAAGATGTACTTGGGGTGTCAAGAGTTAGAAGTGATCCACATAATATGAGATCTTAGTTCATTATGTCAACAATCAAAACAAAATTCACGTTGTAAGATTAGATGATAACAATTTAAGCCAAACCCCAAACTTGACAAAGATATATCATGCAACTTACATAAATAGGTCATCTTTAGGTCAAGGGTGAACATAGAAATTCAAAAGGTCCTTGGGGTACATATAGATGTTCCTAGACAACATCATTGTAAAAGGTGAGCTAACATTATTGATTTGGATGATTAGTGTAGCTAGGGATCATTAAGGACATAAGTAGTAAATGATTGAGGTTGCTCAATAATCCAAAGATAAAAAAGAAGCATATTTACTAGAAACAAGAATTAGTTATACAAAACAAACAAGAGACAACAACATCATGAGATAGATGACGATTTTCTAGTCAAAATGGTATATAACATCATAACATTTGGTTAAGAGACCTAGGAGTTATGTAGCTTTGAAGATTGAGGGCATAAATGGGGAATTTGTGAGGGGATTAATCTTACTTGGGCCGAGAGAGGGGGAGGGATGGACCAACCCATGTAGGCGAGCCTAGGTGTGCACTGGCTGGTACTAGGTCTAGTCCAGTTCGATGGGGCAAGCTACAGGGTGGGGTGGCACACCCCGTTTGGCCTGGTGGTGGTCTGTGATCGAGACCCTTGGCTCTCGTTTCCCACGAGAGGTGGCTGGAAATGGCTGGCGAGGCGCAGTGACTACGAGCAGGTTGGGGTGACCCCGAGCAATCCCTATGGGTGCATCTCCATGCGAGGAAGAAGATGCATGCCCTGGGATATGTGGTGAGTCGTGACAGTGGGAGAGAGGAGCGTGAGGGGGAGACAAACAGGAAAGATGGTGCTCGTGGGTTGGACGATTGGGGTTGTTCGACCTCAATCCCACACCCTACAGGTCATCATTTACCCCGCTCTAGGGTTCTTAAACCCTATTATAGAGTGGTGGCAGTGCTGTTGGGGATAAAGGAGTGGGTTTTGGGGCTAGAGAAAGGAAGGGAAAACCAAGAGGGTTGCAAGGCGGATCAGGGGCCATTAATAGGTGATTAGGGCATGCGAACTGGGGTGGCAGGGAAGGTTGTTTCTACCATTGGTGCAAAGAAAAGGGGGGTTCAAGAGCCCACCTCCATCTCAAGTGGAGCTCTGCTTCATGCCATTGATGATTGACACGAGGTAGGTAAGGTCAGGGCATGTTAAGGACGCCTCGAGAGGATGCCAAATGTGAAGAAAAGCTCTGCAACCTATACATGTGTCCCAGGTAGGTGGCGAAAGATAAGAACTCATAGCCATCTGATCAGGCTACTATCTGTGGCTTGTGAATGATTTGACAGCTTGTGTGAGTTGGTCAAGGGGGTCTGCACACGGGGGAGGAAAAGAGAAGCAGGGAAAGGAGAAGGGCACAAGTGGGCCAACGCCTAGTCTTGGGCCCAAAATGGCTGGTCTAAGACCTAAAAAGGGTAGAAAAAGGTACAAAAGAAGAACCAGATAGAACAAAAGAATAGGATCAATCAAAGAGCCATAAAATCTCCATACGAGCTCCAATTCGAGTGCAACAAGGTGTGTTGGAATCATGATAAGAAGATACAAAACATGAGTATGAGTTTCAAGTGTGTATACATTTAAATATGAGATCACAATAGAATGAAAGGATGGTGATGAGTACTGGAATTTGATTTTCATCAAATTGAGTATACTCATGGTGTCACATGTGCATCAGACCAATCAATTATTCTTCAAATTATACTCAAACATAAAATTACAGGCAAGAGGAATAAAAGAGCAAGGTAGTACTAGGGAGGACATATATTAGAAGAAAGAGAAAGTTTCACTCTATCACACTATTTTTTTGGAATGAATGTGATCTAACCCAGGCAGCTAGATGTAAATCAGTTATGTAGCTTCCCACATTAACTTCTTGTTGTCTAATAGGACCCAATTGAGTTGTGGTTGAAGATGCCTTTATTTTCTCATAGATGTTCCAGTCATAATCATAAACTTCCACATCATCATTGTATTCCCTGTGGCTAGAAATGTCTTCATCTTAATATTTAACCTCAAGCTCTTAAGTAGATATGACCTACTCCTCTTTGTCCTCCAATGTATGTGTTTTAGTGGTGTACTCAGAATCATCCCCTTGGATGAAGCTAAATATTTTTTAGCTTGTTGCAAATGTTTTGCAAAATCTACAAAAGGAGGAGTCAGATCTCCATAGTTAGTGGTACAAATTTGGAACATCAACTATACTTGAAAAGTAGCAAACTCAATGTAAGAATGCAAAATATCAGTTGTTGAATAACAAACAAATTTAATAATTGTTTTTATTGAAAAGAAAATTAACAAAAATAAAAAGTGGCCTATAGTGGATGATTCTGTCAAATGTAGTTCTAGAGCTTCCAATTCTCTGACTATAGTGCAAAAACCATGACACATGTATATTGTGCATGTGAATATACTACTATGTGTGTCAAGTAGTAATGGACCTAAATAGGCCCAAGTTGTCATTCTTATGGAATGTGGACTGCTATCGACTACTATTAACTAAAACTGATAAGCTAGACCTATGGAAAGGATTGGTTTATTTAATTAAACTATAACAGAAAATAAAGAATAATGAATTAAATGGATTTTAAAGATAAGGGGAATGAAATGTCTAGGATTCCAATTTCATGATAGTGTGATTTATAGATGATTTATCTTCATTTAACATAATTTACCCTTATTTGTTTGGATTAGGCATGTATCGCTTGCACTATTGGATTTTACAGTGTAGTACACTATTTAACCTAATTATCAAACCCACTCTCATTGTTTTAATACAAGACATCGAATGACAATGACCTTCCTGTAGACAATGAACCTCAAAATTGTTAGCATGCTTTTGTTGTGCATTATTAGTTATGTTGATAATGGATTTTTCAATTGTTAATTCCTCTATCACATTGATTAAGAATCTAAAGCATATTCATGGTTATCAACTAAGAACACAAAAAAGTGAATACACTTCCATAATAAAACCTAAGAAAAGAAATCCATATTTAGATGAAGAATATCATACACAAAGTCAACACTACTGTATTTTGGGGTCCTAGATAAAAGGGCATTAGCCCCACCTGCTCAACATGATATCACAAGAATATTAAAAAGGAAGAATTCCATCATAGTTGGAAAACAAAACCTGAAGACAAGTGTGACTATGAACCCCTATGAAGATTTCCCCGACAAGACAACATTTTGGCAGTCAAACTACTCCTCAAAGGTGACATGATGTTGCTTGCTCCATGCCTCCTTCTCCTCCGTCTTTGGTCTCTTTTAAACATGCGATGTCCTCTCTCTGACGTCCCTATTAGGTTTTAAACTAAGAGACAAAAACACCACTTATCCGACATACCATTGGATGTAGTTGCTTTAAATCTTGGCCATCAAGGAATTCTAAATGGTACCGATTTGAAAGTCATTGCCACTAGCGTGCTTGCTTGATTGATTCAAACAAAGTTGATTCAGTGCCAATGACTTGAGATTTGTTGGTACTAAGACTTCAATGAGTGTTTTAACCCTTTTTATCACGACCACTGAGTTGTTAGTGTTGGAATTGACTCCATATCTTGGTAGCTCCAAGGTGTATCTAAATGTTGCCAAGATGAATTTCTCAATTGCCACCTCTATGTTCCATGTCAATGGTACCAACATTTATGGTGGGGGTACTGACATCCTCCAAATATGCTCTTTTTCTCTGCAATGAAACCAGCAATGCATCATAATACTATAAAATACCATAATTTTCAACTGAAGGAATTTAAAATAAAAAATATATATCCATTAGAGCTTCATGAGCTATTATTACATATGATACATCAAACATGTGAGTAAGAGGGATTTCCCCAGAAAACAAGCCTAAGATAGCCTATGAAATAGCAATTGAAAGGTGTGCATTGGTATGCTACCACGATGTAGAGTGGCATACAAAATTTCATGTGATTATGGTATTCTATAAGGTCTTGGACTTAATGTAGCCTTATGAGATGAAATTCACCTTTCCATTGCTAATATTGGTGGTTCGTTCCCTAATGAGTAGTTTGAGTAATAATATAAACCATTTTATACCTCCTAAACTTGTATAGAATCAAATAATACATTAATGAATCCAAAAGTAATTATCAATCAAGGAGTATAATTATATGAAGGTGCATGATATACATCACAAGAATAATTAACAAAATTAACTTTGAGAGCTCTTAACTAGATTTAAAAAAGTATAAAAGACTTTTCATGTTTAAGAAGTGTAATGTGTTAATTACCTTTCTCATATGTCGATATATCTTCCATTTCTCCTCTTTCTATAATATTAAAATATTGAATAAAAGTATGATAAAACGTGATGTTATAAGATGTATCTCGGATAAGGGACATACTTGTAGACCTTATGACTTAAGGTCGATACCTTGAGTGTAGTGATTTGGGTGTTGTACGAGAAGGTTAGTGGGAGCATATTAGTATTCCTTATATTGTATGAAGATGACATACTATTTAACAGAAATGATATCCCCCACTATGTAGTTGGTTAAAACATGGTTTAAAAGCACATTTTGAATGAAGGACTTAGGATAAGAATCATATATTATAAGAATCAATGTATAGATAGATATATCTACTAGGATTCTTGGTCTATGTCAAAGTACATACATTAACAAAGTGTTGAAAATGTCTGATATTCAAGAGTTTGAGAGAGGAAACATTCCCATATCTCATGGAGTAAGTCTCTCTAGAGATAGATAATCCTAGCTTTTATGAAGAGAGGGCACACATGAGAAAAATTTCAAATGCATATGCAATTCAATCTATCATGTATGAAATGTTATGTATAATGTCCCAATATCTCCTATGCTTTGAGCATGATGAGTAGGCATGGGTTATATCCCAATGAAAGTCACTAGATTGTTATGAAGACATCCTTAACTACTTCATAAGAACTAAGGATCAGTCCAACACTTGTAATGGTTAGGAAGAGTTTGTTGTAAAGGGTTACACTGACACAAGCTTCCAAACTGACAAGAACAATTATTGATTGCAATCAAGTTTTTTGGTTTGCCTCAGTAAAACTCTATGTGGAAGAAGCTCCACATAAGAGACAATGTGTGATTCTACAACAGAGGCTCGATATGCTATTGCTTCCCACATAACAAAGGAATTTTTACAGATCAAGAAGTTCATTGGTGAACTAGAGGTGGTTCCGTCCATTATAGATTTAGTAGATATATATTTTGATAACAATGGATCCCTTGTACAAACTAAGGAACCCAGAACACATAAGCTTCCAAGCATATACTATGTCATTACAATCTCATTCAAGAGATCGTACAACAAGAATATGTGTAGATTTTCCAAGTAACAATCAAAACAAATGTTGTTGATCCCCCCCCACAAATGTACTTTCATAGAGAAAGCATGAGTGGTCAATGTTAGATCATGTCGACTTAGACATGTGAGTGATTGGCTCTAGTGCAAGTGGGAGAATGTTGGAAGACATGATATCAATTCAAACATATAGGTACTTGTTATGCATAAGTGTATCAGACAGACCCAACTTGAGTATGATACATGGAAGGAAAAATTGGCAGTCAGAATCATATATCAATGTGACAGTGGTGATTGTGGTTCTCACATGTGAAGTCACTATAATGATCACATGTTGGTCAGTGTACTTTAACACTACTCAACACTACCTTGAATAGGGGTCACCGTATAGGTAGTTCTTGGGTGTAGATGTGACATATGTAGATTATTGTGAGCGATGTAGATAGAATCTGCTCTCCTATTGGAGTGATATCTCATCCACTTAATGATTGATCCTATGAAATGCATGGCCACGTTCATGTGACTCAATATATGATATTGAGATCACATGTAACTCAAAGAGTCTATTCTAGATCAAGGAACAAAGATTGATAATTAAGATGATGATGTTCCCATACCTCATATTCAATTAGGATATCATATACAGAGGGATTGTACATTGTCTATAAAATTGGTCACAACACTAGGTTGAAGTTGTTCTCCAACTTCTTCAATTACTTAGTAGGAAAGTAAGTCTTTTTGGATACCAATCATTGTCAATGAAGTCCTAATACAATTATAAAATCACTACCAATATATTGTGGAGCCTATAGGATCATAGGCATAAGATGCACAACAAAAAGGAGCATAATCATGGACACAGGACTAGTAGGTAACTAAAATGTCTAGGTAATAAATTAGATCACTGTTAGACTGACTAGAAACCTGGTCTGCCTATTGCGAATCCCAATTGATCAAATGGACATACAAGTCGATGAACTAGAAATTCTAGTTGGTCATCTTAGCTGAGAGCACCCCAATCACTCGATTGGATAGTCTAGTTGTTCGACTGGTCAAGATCATCCCAATCAGTTGACTAAACAATCTAGTTGACCACCTGGATAGGATAAGTAAGTTAGATGACTTATTTCAAAAATTTATGATGTAGTCTAGTCTCCCAATTGGACTAGCTAGTTAGGTCGAATGGATCTACGACCAAACTTCTTAAACGCATCTACTACCAATTTGCTTCACTTTGCTTTCAGAGACCTACTTCCTTTTCTCTCCCATTTAAGAGACATGACATCTAGGTTTGGGTTACACCTTTTGTCACATGAAAACTAGACATCCTTACCCATAAAGAGAGAGAGAAGGATAGATAGTTCAATGCTAGCATGTTACCAACAAAAAGGATGCACCCTTCCACCAACTCTTATATTGTGATGTTGAGTTCTCATCATCTATGTGGACTATGTATAGGCATAGATGCTTATGTGATATGTTGGGAGGAAATCATCATCATTTGTCCATGCATCACATATTGTCTATGAGAAACATCACCAGATCAACTCTATGACAAGTTATATCTCACATCCATCCTTCCCAATATATTGTTGTTGATGAGGTTTATATTGGATCTAGGGCTCTAGAGGGGGGTGAATAGAGCTTCAAAAATCTCACAAGATAAGTTAGACCTTCAAATTATATCAATCCAAACCAATATCTTAAGAGAAATTTGAAGTCCTAACTAAACAAGCACAACAAGGATGATAGAAATTGAAACATGCACTTGGACAAGGTGGTTTAGAGTGTTTTCGCACTCCAAACTAGGAGAGAGTCAATACACTATCTAGAGAGGTCAACCTCTAGGACTTTGCAATCTGTGTATACTTATATTCATTCATAAGAGATACAAGGATACCACCACACATCCAAGGACTTACCTACTAAAGACAAGAGTCTTCCACCTACACAAGGACTTACCCACTTGATCAAGATGTCTCCTACCTTCAATAAGGACTTACCCATACTTGCATCAAGTCTTTGGCATTGAAGGAATTTGTCCACTCTTCTTGAATTATGGCCTTGCCCTTCTCCATCACCTGAAGAAGATCTTCACCTCTTCTTCAGTATTGAAGAAGAACAGCAATAGCTTCACCTTCACTCGGAGTAGTTTGCTTCAACCTTTGCTCTTTGAGAAAGGGGGTAGGGAAGATGGAATGAAATGAGAGCTTTAAAAACACATGGAGGTATGTCTTCTACAAATGTCCTAACTCACTCATAATAAAAAAAGGCTTTGTAAATGAGAGAGAGAGAAAAGGGCTCAAGGAGTTGTGACACACTTAAATATAGCAAGGACTTAGAATATCATGAATGAGCAAACCTGGAATGAACTCCAAGGGGTCCTATTTATAGCTGGGGATGTTCCCTTGAGTGTGGGATCACATAAGAGAAAAATATAACCATTATCCAAGTTATAACAGATCTATTCTCACTAAAAATTACTCTCCAATGGTTATAATCACTTTTTCTATTTTTTCCGTACAATACATTTGGTCGAGTTTTAATAAAGATAACTAGACCGATCCACTAAGTGACAAAGCCAATTTTCAAACTATCAGTTGAGTTTGTTCTGGGATATGCGACTGATGAGTCAAAATTAGTTTTTCTCAGTTGATCAATTGGTCAAGTTCTTTGAGTGTGTAACTCGATCGATTGGTCATCTTTCTGAAAATCCATCACTGCATTGGTTGATTTTCCAACTCGACCGATAAATAACATGTGACAAATTTTCCAAATTGACTTTTGAGTGACCAAACTTTGGAATTAAGTGTCCCTAATTTTTTCTCATCTTAGTTACAAGTCATATCATCAATATAAGTGATTACAAAATTAACCTAAGGTCATTTAGAGTGATTTCCCAAAATGCGCACTTGCATTGCTTTTGACTTGAACTTGAACAAGCTACAACTTATGTAATTTGACCATTTCATGTACCTAAATCCTAAAATCAATCTTGAACATATGTGTTAGATACATAGGAATATAATGGTTAAGTCATTATAAAAATATGGGCAATGTATAATTCTTAAGTCAACATTCTCCCCCTTTTTGATAATGAAAAACCATTCCTTAGTCATCTTGAAAAGGATATATAAACTTATACCTTTGCCTTGTGACTTGTAGGGGGATTCATGATTTGAAAAATGTGAATTTCTCCCACTCAATCTATGCATACTCTTACCTGCATAGTTAGTATTTCTACACAAAACAATATAACATATATACTATATGGTCCTTTAGCAAGTCACATGATAAATAATATAATGAACAAGAAAAGGATCACATAGACAATAAAAGCAATATGGTTGATCTTCAAAACATTGTACTTCTCTTCCTCTTTTGACATTTTCAAGAAGGAAGAGGGTAGAAGAGCATAGAAATAGGTCTTCTCCAAGAACAACCAAACATACATCCATAATAATAAAACATGCAATCTCAAAGCATACACCAAACAGAGACAAGAGAACAAGCAATCTAAGTCATAAACAAAATATGGTAAACATGACACCAACTCATGAGACATAGTAAATCAAAGAGTAAGTGTGCATATTATTAAGATTACAATCTAGAGAGAATGTCCTCAGAAACAACTACAAGACAAAACAATGAAAACATCATGATAAATAGTACAACTCAGAAAATGTGCACAGATGTTTTTAGTACAAAATAGTCTAGAAACAGATATATGATCAACACCTATAGACTGCAAACTAAAACATCTAAACATCTAAATTGTTGACCTAGAGGTTGTACATTACCTATATTTTGATAATGACTTAACCATTCCATTCATATGTATCTAACATGTGCGTTAAAGATTGTTTGCAGACATTAGGTACATGAAAAGGATCACATATACAAGCTCTAGAATGGGCCAAGTGCAAGCCAAATTGACTACAAGTGTGCAATTTAGGATTTCCATGTAAATCACCTTAGAACATAAATGTAATCACTTGTAACGATGAATATGCTTGTAACTTAGAAGAGAAAAATGTTTGGGACAAAATTCACCAAGTGCTAATCACTTTTATTGCAAATTAGAAAATCCATTTCAGGCACTTGGTCGGTCGAGTTTCCCACCCTGAAACTCGACCGATCATCCTGAGTCGATTTTCTGAAGATTGCAATCGGTCGAATTGTGCACTCACAGAACTCGATCGATTGGGTAGTAGGCCAATTCCAGTTGGAATGGTCGGTCGAGTTTCCTCAGGACAAACTCGACCGATCAATTCAACATCGGATTGCCTGCTACATGATCGGTCGAGTTACACCCATTAATACTCGACCGAATGCACTGTACGGAATTTGTAGAAAAAGTAATATGACCGTTGGTGAATTGTTTTGGGCAAAAATATAGCTGTTTTCTTGAAGGAAAAATGACCACTTATGCACCCAAGTGTCCCACAACATAAAGGGCCACCCTCAACTATAAATAGAATCCCTTGGACTTCATTCCAAGCTGCTCTTTCCATTGCAAACTTGGTTCTAGCTTAGTTGAGAGTGTTCCAAGCCCTTGAGCCCCTTTCTCTCTCTACCTTCAAGATAATTTCGTGAGTGAGATAGGTTCGTGTGTATGAGAGCTATCTTTTGTGCTATGTAAAGCTCTCCCTTCTTTCTTCCCACCTCCAAATCAAATAGAAGATTGATTGAAGCTTCTTCTCCGAGTGAAAGAGGAGTTGCTACTGTTCTTCTCCGAGTGAAGGGGAAGATGTGTTGTTGATCTTCAAGAGTGAAGATTGATCGTTGCTCCAGCTCCCTTGGTGAAGGGAAAACATGGGCAAGCTCTCCAAGTGAAGGAGAGGTGCAAGGCAAGCTCAAGTAAGATAGGTAATCCCTGCAAGGCTGAAGACAAAGGTGAGATTGGGTAAGTCCTTTGTAGAAGGCCGAAGAATCTCGCTTTGTGGGTAAGTCCTTGGATAGGTTGAAGATCTTAGCTTGTGTAATTAAGCCCTTGGTTGTGTGGTTTTTGTTTCTTGTAATCTTATCGTGATATATAAGAGGACCAAGTTGCAAATCCTAGAGTCTAACCAACTCTAGGTAGTGGACTGACATCGCTCCTAAGTTTAGGATATGGAACCACTCTAAACCACCTGTCCAAGTGCATGATATTCATTGTCCCTTATCCTTGCTTTGTATGCTAGAATAGGATATCAAATTGCTGCTTGCATTAGTTTTTGCACCTCAATTAAATTGGTGGTCTAATCGATTTTGTGAAGTGTGTGTAGCTCTATTCACCCCCCTCTAGAGCCCATCGATCCAACAAGTGGTATCAGAGCAGGTCTTCTCCAAGATACTTCTACAAGTAGGAGAAGATGGGCGATTCGGCTCTTGGGTCACTCAACCTTGAAGGAAGCTTCTCCATGAGACCACCGGTCTTCGACGGCACAAAATTCTTATATTGGAAGAGGAGAATGCAATTCTATCTCCAAGGGGTGAGTTTTGAAATGTGGAAGATTGTCCATCTCAAGTATGAGGATCCAAACGGCGACATCACCACATGGACGGAAGCGGAGATGAAGCGTGCTCAACTCAATGCTAAAGCCGTGAGCATCATCTACGCCGCTCTTACACCATCGGAGTTCAAGTGCATCTCTTTGTGGGACACGGCGCATGAGATATGGAACAAGTTGTGTATCACCTATGAAGGGACTGAGAAAGTCAAGGAGGCCAAGGTCTACATGCTTGGTGGTCTTCTTGAGAACTTCAAGATGGGGAAGAATGAGAGGGTAGCGGATATGTACACAAGGTTAAATGTCATCTTGAATAGCCTTGCAGCCCTTGGGAGTGTCATGGATAGAGGTACAATCAATGCCAAGATCTTGAGATCTCTTCCAAAGAGATGGGAGCCAAAGGTCACCTCTATTGAAGAAGTCTAAAAGCTAAGCGAGTTATCAACCGAGGAGCTGGTTTGTAACCTTCAAGCCCATGAACCTAGGATTGACAAGAAAGAGGAAGAGGAGAAAAGAGAAGAGAAGGAATCAAAGAAGATAAAGGACACCGCCTTCAAAGCTCAAATTGAAGAAATGGTCCGACAACAACAACTTGCCATGAAGTCTCCCTGCCCTTCCTCAAGTGAAGATGAAGGTGTAAATGATCATGAAGCCAACTACTCAAAAGGGAAGCACTTCAAGAGAAAGCCCTCCTCCTCAACTCCTAGGTTCTATGAGTGTGGTAAAAAAGGCCACTACAAGAGTGACTGCCCGAAGGCCAAGAAGAGCCATCATAAGAGCAGCCACAAGAAGGATGAAATGTACAAAAGAGAAGCAAAGTACAAAAGAAAAGACAAGAAGGAGAAAAGGTCCAAAGATGCAGCTCATGCGACATGGGAGTCTTCTTCTTCAAGCTCCTCAAGCTCCGAAGATGGAGAATGCCATATTGCCCTCATGGCCTCAACTAGTGAAGATGCAATTGAGGTAAGTGAGGTAAGTAATATTAGTGATGTTAATTTACTTGAGCTATCTAAGGAAATTCTCATTGATATGCTTAATGAATGCCAATCATCTTTTGCTAAATGTAAATCTAAGAGGAAAAGATTAGGCAAAATAGTTGATTATCTTTATGCGAAAATTGACATTCTTGATGAAAATGAAAAATTGCATCTTGATAGCATAGAATCCTTGCAAGGGCAATTTCTTGACCTTGAACTTCAATACAATGGAGTAGAGGTTGAGAATGGTGTATATCTTAAAAACATTGAAAATCTTAAGATAGAAAACCAAAATTTCCTAGATGAGCTTGACACTCTTAAAACTAAAAATGTAGAACTCAAGCTTATTGATGATGCTAGGAGAAAAGAAGTCTATGCCTATCAAAGAGAAATAGTTGTGCTCAAATCTGGAAATGCAAAATTGCTTGCTCAAATTAATGATTTATCTTCTAGACCTATTTTGCTTAGAAATGAAGTTGCTAGCTTAACTCTAGAAAAAGATTCTGTTCTTACTATAGCCCTCTGTCTTGAGGCCGACCTTTTGCATGCTAGAGAAGATCTTGAAAATCTTTCTACTAATGTTATAAACCTTAGTGATGATAATGCTAAATTAAGATCTACTTTGCAAAGGTTTCTTTCGGGAAAGAAATCCCTAAATGATGTCCTAGAGCACTCTACCAAACAAGTTGGTACTAGTGGTTTAGGATATAATGGGACTACTCCCAAAGGTAAGAAGAAGAAGGGTAAGAAGAAGAGTGTGGAACCTCCAATTTACAATGGAGAGTCTTCCGGCTCTAAAAACCCTATGGTTTGTATTCATTGCAAATGTGATCACCATTATTCTACCTATTGTCCTTACAAGTCGAAGGGGACCAACCCAAAGATGAAATGGGTCCCCAAGCTAACCCCGGACCCCAAAGTTTGAGTTGGGTTCCGACATCCTCTTTTCTTGCAGGTTCAAAAGAAATGGATTGTTGATAGTGGCTTCTCTAAGCATATGACTGGAGAAATCAACCATTTCAACAAATTTGTGAAAAAGAAAGGAGGATCGGTAACCTTCGGGGACAACAAGAAGGGTAAGGTTATAGGTGAGGGTGATGTAGGCAATGAATTATGTATTAAAAATGTATTGCTTGTTGATGGCCTACATAACAATTTAATTAGTGTTAGCCAATTATGTGATAATGGTTATCTTGTGTTATTTACTGCTGTAGAATGCTTGCTTCTAGATTTCCTCTCCTACAATGTTATATATAAGGGAACTAGAAATGGTAATCTTTATGTGATTGTTCTCGATGCTCTTAAGCCCATACTAAATAGATGCTTAGTTGTGGATAAAAACGATCTTTTGCTTTGGCATCGTCATTTGGGTCATGTGAATTTGCATCAAATGAAGAAATTGAACAAAAAGGACTTGGTTCGAGGACTTCCTAAATTGGATTTTGAAAACGATGAGGAATGCCAACCTTGTACACAAGGGAAACAAACTAAATCCTCCTTCAAATCCAAAGGAGTCATGAGTACCAAGAGAGTTCATGAGCTTCTTCATATTGATATTTTCGGACCAATGACAACACAAACGCTTCGTGGCTCCAAGTATTATCTTGTTATTGTTGATGATTTTTCTAGATATACTTGGACTTTCTTTCTCGTTTCTAAAAGTGATACACTTGATGTTTTCTTGAGCTTCTATAAATGAGTTGAAAAAGAAGCTTCTTGCCATGTTGTTTCCATCCGTAGTGATCATGGGGGAGAGTTTGAAAATGATATTTTTGAACGTTTTTGTGAAAAATCGGGTTATTCGCACAATTTCTCTTCTCCTCGCACACCTCAACAAAATGGAGTTGTTGAGAGGAAGAATAGATCGCTACAAGAGATGGATAGGACCATGCTTCTTGAGTATGACACTCCTAAGAAGTTTTGGGCTGAAGCCATTAGCACGTCATGTTTTGTGCAAAACTGAGTTTTCACACATCCGACTTTCAAGAAAACCCCCTATGAACTATGGCGTGGTAGGAAGCCGTCTATTGATTTCTTTCATGTTTTTGGATGACCTTGTTTTGTTTTAAACACTAAGGATTCTCTCGACAAGTTTGATCCGAAATCATACAAGGCTTTCTTCCTAGGCTATAGCACTACTAGCAGGGCATATAGAGTGTTTAACATTGAACTATCTAAAATTGAAGAATCTATAAATGTCAAATTTATTGAAACTAACCCTGTTATTGGCAAGAATATTGGTGATGATGATGTTGCAGATGAAATAATTCCCATCTTAAAAGATCTCAACATCAAAGACAAAGGCAAGCAGGTTGCAGAAGAAGAAAAAGAAGAAGAAAAGAAAGATCCCACTCCCCGCTTTGCAAAGAATCACCCGAAGGAGTTGATAATTGGCAATCTATTTGAGAGAGTGAGGACACGAGCTGCTCACAACAAAGAACAAGCAGATAGTGCCTTCATCTCCCAACTAGAGCCAAAGAACATCAAAGAGGCCCTTGGTGATGATGAGTGGATCCTTGCCATGCAAGAGGAGCTTGAGCAATTTGAGAAGAATTGTGTGTGGACTCTAATGCCAAGAACAAATGATAGAAAGATCATTGGCACCAAATGGGTCTACCGCAACAAGCTTGATGAGCAAGGAAAAGTGGTAAGAAACAAAGAAAGGTTAGTAGCACAAGGTTACAACCAACAGGAAGGTATTGATTTTGATGAAACTTATGCTCCTGTTGCTAGATTAGAATCTATCCGTATGCTACTTGCTTTTGCTAGTTATAAAAATTTCTTGCTTTATCAAATGAATGTTAAAAGTGTGTTTTTGAACGGTACAATCGAGGAGGAAGTTTTGTTGCTCAACCTCTGGGCTTTGAAAATGACAAATTATCCAATCATGTTTATTTGCTACAAAAAGCTCTCTATGGACTCAAACAAGCACCTCGAGCTTGGTATGAGAAATTAAAGAACTTTTTGTTAGATAATGGGTATGTCATGGGAAAAGTTGATTCTACTTTGTTTCTAAAACACACTTCAACCATTTTCTTATCATACAGATATATGTTGATGATATCATTTTTGGCGGGAATGATCTTGATCTTTGCAAGGAGTTTAGTTCTCTTATGCAGAGTGAATTTGAAATGAGCATGATGGGTGAGTTGACCTTCTTCCTCGGCTTTCAAATCAAGCAAACAAAGGAAGGAAACTTCATCAACCAAGGCAAATACACAACTGAACTACTCAAGCGCTTTGGGATGGAGAACATGAAGCCGATGGATACACCGATGTCAAACACCGCCAAACTTGATAAAGATGAAGAAGGTGAAAAGGTAGATGAGAAGCTCTATAGAGGTATGATAGGAAGTTTACTTTATTTCACTGCCTCTAGACCTGACATTATGTTTAGTGTTGGCTTGTGCGCCCGCTTTCAATCTTGCCCTAAGAAGTCGCATCTCACTGATGTTAAGAGAATTTTGAGGTACTTAGCCAAAACTCAAAATTTTGGTCTATGGTATCCTAAATCAAGGGATTTTACTCTTACGGAATATAGTGATGCGGACTATGCAGCGTGTTTGATTGATAGAAAGTGCACAAGTGGCACTTGCTTCCTTCTAGGACCATGCTTAGTGTCTTGGTTCTCGAAGAAACAAAGCACAGTGGCATTATCAACTACCGAAGTTGAATACATGGCAGCCGGGAGTTGTTGTGCACAGGTCCTATGGATGAAGCAAATGCTCCAAGACTTTAACATATTTTTTTATGCTTCTCCTATCTTTTATGACAATACTAGTGCAATTAACCTCTCTTATAATCCTATATTGCATAGTAGATCTAAACATATAGAGGTTCGCCATCATTTTCTTCGTGACCACATTGCCAAGAAAGATATCTATATCACACATGTGGACACGGAAAATCAGTTGGCAGACATTTTTACAAAACCTCTAGCTAGAGATCAATTTAACTTTATTCGATCTAAACTGCTCATTATTGATTTAAATGATATTGCTCTGTGATCTAGCTAGTGGTCTCTATTCTATATGCTTGCTCATGTCATTCTTCACCTTATGTTGCCTATACATGCTTGCTTGTGCTAAATTTGCCAATCAATATGCTTAGTTTGTGCTTGTTTTTGGGTTTTTATCAAATTTCGCATTTTATCGCTAAATAGTGCCCAATGATGAGCAAAATGTGCCTAGGTATGTTATTTATGCATAATAGAATGGAAAAATAAATTTAATAGGAATGTATGTGGCTAGAATCTAAGTTTTAGACTGCTAGGTCAGGTTGACCTTCGGTCGAGTTTCACCCCAGAAAACTCGACCGATCAGGAGCCGAGAGCATATCTTCAGTGGACCGTTCGGCCGAGTTTGTCTCCCTCAAAACTCGACCGATCCGTGGGCTGGACCACCTTAAAAGTTAGGATCGGCCGGCTATTTTCCCTTGCAACTATAAAATAGTCGACCGATTCCTCATCTCCTAGCCCTGTGCTCTCAACCCAAGCCCTAACCTCCCCCGTTCCTAACCCTAGGGCGACCTAGCACCTTGCTCTTGACCTTCCCGGGCGCCTGTGGTGTGTCTTCTTCGGTTTTTGAGGTTTGTCTTGCTTGTGTGCATGTTTTCTCTTCTCGTTTTCATTTCCATGTCTTCCCATATGAGAAAACGTGCCGCCCCTAGCAATGCTCCTGCCTCCTCATCGGTTAATCGACTGATTCCTTTTGATAACACATCGTTTGTATCTCTTGAGGCGGTCAATAGATATAAGGATCTCCTTCCTCGATCTCCTTTTCCTTTCCGCCCCCTAGTTAGTGCAAACCATTTTCAAAACCATATCAACTCCATCGCTCAGCTTCTTGCCAAACACAACCTTTCTGCCCTTGCGATCGAAAGTGACTGCTTCAATAATCAGTTAACTAGTACAAAAGCAGTTCACGAGTTCTATGCCAATCTGCGCTGGAACTATGATTCGATTGTTCCCCCGCCAAATATCGAAATAGTCCTAACATCAATGATCGCTGGTCGTCGGTTTCAACTCTCCGAGGAGACTTTCAATCTCTATCTTGCCGGAGATGAAGAAACCACTACTTGGCGTCGGGGCTATGACGAGTATTTTGATCTTTTAGACCCGGAAGGCTTTTACAAACATCATGAATTGACTTTACTGGATATTCATCGATTTTTTAAAAAGCCTGACGTGGCCTATAAGAAGCGGTCCACCCTTTCCTCCTCCTCCCTTGACCTCCAGAAGCGCATCCTAGCCCTTGTGCTTAACTGTAACATCCATCCGAAGTGAAATCAAACAGATATTGCGGAAAACACAGTGGTTTTGATGTATTGTTTGTTGAACAACATCGGTGTCAAGTGGGCTCGTTACATTCTACATCATATGACCTACTTTGATAAAGGCAAGAACACCAAGGGCACCCACCCTCCCTATCTAGCCTTGATCTGTGGTCTCTTCCAGTTCGCCACTGACAAATCACTCTTTTCTGACTTCCATTACCCGGTTGCTCGAAAGGGAGTGTGCATTAGTGAAACCACTCTTCTGAAGGCTGTTCCTACCCCTGCCCCTACCCCTGGTGCATCTGGCTCTACCTCAGCCTCTGCCTCCACCCCTGCTTCTGGTGCCCCTCCCACCTCCACCCAGGTTCCACCCCCGCAGCACCACCCTTGCCCTAGCCGTGCGTCGTTCAGAGCATCAAATGAAACCCTTCTTGGATACATGATGCATGAACATGCGTACAATCGCCAGGTCCAGGATCACCTCCATCAGGATTTGTGTTCGATCATGTCTACCATGAACCTATCCTGCTCTTCACCCTACCCAGCATACCAGCCATATCCGAGTAGTGCTTATGCCTCCTATGCGTATGAGCAATACTTCCCTGATCCACCATCGTTTGCTGCTGAGCCTTCCGCTGCTGCTCCACCTCAGTATCCCTCTAGTAGCTCTACTCCTGCATATCTACCGCTACCTGCTGGCCCCCTGGCCACTCTGCTCGCATCCTTGGGGGACTCTACTCCATCCTTTCTGCAGGCCCAGGAGCTTGTAGCTCTTGGAATGTCATGGGCTGAGCAGAATGCCCGCTGGCCCAGTCGCTCCTTTGGTCCTGCTGACGAGGAGATGCCCGACCAAGCTGAGGATGCCGATGAGGATGCCGACAAGGATGCTGATGATGGTAATGGTGATGGTTCTTCTGCCGAGGATGGCGATGATGGTGCTGGTTCTACTGCTGGCACAACTACCCCGCCTTCGGATGGTGACGAGGACTACAACCCAGGCGATGACGAGGAAGCAGTTGACATAGATAGCTTAGATGTCTAGGAGGTTGTCTTAGATTATAGTCTAGCATGTCTATTATATATATCTTTCTAGACTCTTTTGTATAAGCAACATCCTGGCACATTAGTCTGAGCTGTACTATTCTCTTATTCTCTGTTTTCTCGCTTTTATGGTTGTAGTCGCTGATGAGAACATATGTCTGAGTTGGAATATCATTGCTACACTTTGGCTATTTCCTCCGTGTTATCTTCTGCTTGGTGTTTGATGAGCTATATTTTAATTCTGACTTGGATTGTATGTTTCTCCTCTGTGGTTGTATGTTATATGCCTTAAACATGTGGTTTATTATCTTTTGGATATGTGTGTGGTTGAGTCTTGGAGAAGACCTAGTTTTGTGCTCTTCTACACCCCTACCTTTTTGATAATGTCAAAAGGGGGAGATATATCTCATGATTTGAGACTCAATCATATTGTTGTTTGTGTTTTACTATTGCTCTCTTTCCTAGGTGATCCTTTTCTTGTTAAATTGTTGTTGATCATATGACATGTAAAGGATTACATATTACATGAATATTGGTTTTGCCATGTATAGAAAACCTAACATGCAGGTGAGAGGAAGCATAGTTTGAGGGGGAGCAATTCCAATTGTTCTTATCATGAATCCCCCTAATTCACAAGGCAAAGGTTTAATTTTCTTATACTTTTCAATATGTTTGAGGAATGGTTTGTCATTGTCAAAAAGGGGGAGAATGTTGACCTAGAGGTTGTACATTACCTATATTTTGATAATGACTTAAACATTCCATTCATATGTATCTAACATGCGTGTTAAAGATTGTTTGCAGACATTAGGTACATGAAAAGGATCACATATACAAGCTCTAGAATGGGCCAAGTGCAAGCCAAATTGACTACAAGTGTGCAATTTAGGATTTCCATGTAAATCACCTTAGAACATAAATGTAATCACTTGTAACGATGAATATGCTTATAACTTAGAAGAGAAAAATGTTTGGGACAAAATTCACCAAGTGCTAATCACTTTTATTGCAAATTAGAAAATCCATTTCAGGCACTTGGTCGGTCGAGTTTCCCACCCTGAAACTCGACCGATCATCCTGAGTCGATTTTCTGAAGATTGCAATCGGTCGAGTTGTGCACTCACAAAACTCGACCGATTGGGTAGTAGGCCAATTCCAGTTGGAATGGTCGTTCCAGTTTCCTCAGGACAAACTCGACCGATCAATTCAACATCGGATTGCCTGCTACATGATCGGTCGAGTTACACCCATTAATACTCGACCGAATGCATTGTACGGAATTTGCAGAAAAAGTAATATGACAGTTGGTGAATTGTTTTGGGCAAAAATATAGCCGTTTTCTTGAAGGAAAAACGACCACTTATGCACCCAAGTGTCCCACAACATAAAGGGCCACCCTCAACTATAAATATAACCCCTTGGACTTCATTCCAAGCTGCTCTTTCCATTGCAAACTTGGTTCTAGCTTAGTTGAGAGTGTTCCAAGCCCTTGAGCCCCTTTCTCTCTCTACCTTCAAGATAATTTCGTGAGTGAGATCGGTTCCTGTGTATGAGAGCTATCTTTTGCTATGTAAAGCTCTCCCTTCTTTCTTCCCACCTCCAAATCAAATAGAAGATTGATTGAAGCTTCTTGTCCGAGTGAAAGAGGAGTTGTTGTTGTTCTTCTCCGAGTGAAGGGGAAGATGTGTTGCTGATCTTCAAGAGTGAAGATTGATCATTGCTCCAGCTCCCTTGGTGAAGGGAAAATGTGGGCAAGCTCTCCAAGTGAAGGAGAGGTGCAAGGCAAGCTCAAGTAAGATAGGTAATCCCTGCAAGGCTGAAGACAAAGGTGAGATTGGGTAAGTCCTTTGTAGAAGGCCGAAGAATCTCGCTTTGTGGGTAAGTCCTTGGATAGGTTGAATATCTTAGCTTGTGTAATTAAGCCCTTGGTTGTGTGGTTTTTGTTTCTTGTAATCTTATCGTGATATATAAGAGGACCATGTTGCAAATCCTAGAGTCTAACCAACTCTAGGTAGTGGACTGACATCGCTCCTAAGTTTAGGATGTCGAACCACTCTAAACCACCTATCCAAGTGCATGATATTCATTATCCCTTATCCTTGCTTTGTATGCTAGAATAGGATATCAAATTGCTGCTTGCAATAGTTTTTGCACCTCAATTAAATTGGTGGTATAATCGATTTTGTGAAGTGTGTGTAGCTCTATTCACCCCCCCTCTAGAGCCCATCGATCCAACATAAACATCTAGGTCATCTATGTCAACATCATCAACATCATCAACATCAGCATCACAAGCTTCTAGCTCGTAATCATCATTTCTGTCTGAAGGTGCAATAGAGACAACAACATCACCTACATCACCAGAACCACCAACAGAGCCACAAGAACCATCATCACCATCATCCTCACAAGCCTCCTCATCATTAGCAACAACCTCCTCATCGGCCTGATCTGGCATCTCCTCATCGGTAGCAGAACCAAAACCACGACCAGGCCACCTGCCATTCTGCTCATCCCATGACATACCAAGGTCATGTAACTCTTAAGATTGAGGATAGCAAGGAGCCGAGGTGCCAAGTCCTCCAAGTAGGGTAGCTATAGGACCAACAGGGAGAGGTAACACATTAGGGGTAGATCCACTAGCAGCAAAGGGTACAGCTACAGAAGCAGTAGGTGGATGGGCAGGGTAAAAGTGATGATATGCATAGGATGTATAGTCACCTCCAGGGTAGGGCTGGTAGATAGGATAGAGATGTACAGAGGAAAGGTTCATGGTAGACATGATGGCACAAAGATCTTAATGCATATGCTCTTGAACCTGAAGGTTATAGACCTACTGATGCATCATGTAACCCATCAAAGTTTCATTTGACACATGAAAAGAGGTACAAGCAGATAGGGAAGGTTGAGGTGGTGGAGGTGCATGGGTGGAGGTGGAGGCTCCGGGTTTGGTAGAGGAGGGGATAGACACATACTTATAAAGTGTAGTCTCATTGATGCAAACTCCTTTCCGGGCAAGTTTGTAGTGAAGGTCATGGAAAAGAGATTTTCCAGTGGCAGTCTGAAAAAGACTACATATTAGGGTTGGGTAGGGTGGGTGGGTGCCACGAGTATTCTTACTAGTGTCAAAATAGGTCATGTGGTGAAGGACATAACAAGGCCATTTGACTCTATTGTTCTTCAAGAGATAGAACATAATCACCGTAGTGTTTTCTACAATTTCAGTCTAATTTTTTTGGATGAATATTACAGTTAACAACTAGGGTGAGTATGCGGTTCTTGGGGTCTAAGGCAGAGGAGGGAAGGGTACACTTTTTTCTATAGGGAAACTGAGGATTCTTCAAGAATTTGTGAATATTAGAAAGAGTGAGATCATATTTCTTGTAGAAGGCCTCAGAGTCAACTAGGTCAAAATACTCGGAGTAGTCCTTCCTCCAATTATCAGTCACCACAGTACCAAAGAAAAAGATGTTCAGGGTATCCTCGGAGACTTGGAATTTCTTCCTAATTATCGTGGAAGTGAGGACTACTTGAGCATTAGATGGGGGTACGAGTATGTCATAATTCCATTGCAAATTAGCATAGAATTCATGAACAAGTTTTGTGCTTGTAATGGAATTGTGGTAGCATGCACGTGCGTTCAACACACAAGGTAGACAGGTGTTGATCATATATCAACTTGGGTACTTGATTGATAACCCTTTGTCTATGTGGGGTTGGCTCAAAAAGGACATGAAATGGAAAGGGGTTCCTAGGAAGGAGATCCTTGCACTTATTGAGAGCCTCATTAATGACAAAAAAGGTGTCGTCAAAGGGTATGAGACATGAGTTGGAAAAGGAAGATGGTGCTCCAGATGGGGCGGCTGTCTTTCTCCTATTTGACACCATGGAGACAAAATGAGAAGGATCAAGAGAACAAAAATGATTAAAACACCACCACAGACCATCCACACACCTATGGTTGATGGGAAAGAGATCAAGGAAGGTCAGTCTAGGTCAAACTAGGGCTAGGGAGAGTATGGTCGGGGCTAGAGTTGAGAGATAGCGGGAGCTGGAGGTTGGATCAGTCAATTTTTCTCTAGTTGAGAGGGAGAAAAGTTAGCCTAACCTAACTTATGTTTGCTCCAACCCAGCCATCGCTCAAGTTCTGTGACTTGAAAATTCAATAGATTGGCTCTTTAAAAAAGCTCTCGATGACTGATCGGTCGGGTTGGCAATTCGATCGATGGTCCACCAGAATCAACTTTAGAGATCTTATTTTCTATCCATTTGAGTGCTAATTAAATTTATTTTTCAAGTCCATTTTGCATTTTAAACATACTTAGGCATATATCACTCATCGTTGGGTACTATTTTTCTATAAAACAAACGACTGCAAAAAATACCCAAAAATAAGAGAAAATAAGGTAAAAGAACATGAAAAACTGATTTTAGCATATTAGCAAGCAAGGATGATCAAAATATAAATAGAGCATATAGGATAGATTTGAACTAGTTACAAGTCATATTAGATTCATTCAAAATAGTTATGATCAGTTTAGATCTAATAAAATTAAATTGGTCCATAGCTACAAGTTTAGTGAAAATTTCAGCCAACTGATTTTCTATATCCACATCTGTGATATAGATATCCTTTTTGGCAATGTGATCACAAAGAAAATGATGGTGAACCTCTATATTCTTAGATCTACTATGCAAGATATGATTGTAAGAATGATTATTTGCACTAGTATTATCACAATAGATAGGATAAGCATCAAAATGAATGTTAAATTCTTGGAGCATTTGCTTCATCCATAGGACTTGGGCACAACAACTCCCAACTTCAATATATTCAGCCTCAGTGGTTGATAATGCCACTATGCTCTATTTCTTAAAGAACCAAGACACCAAGCATGGTCCTAAGATAAAGAAAGTGCCACTTGTGAACTTTCTATCAATCAAGCATCATGTGTAATCCACATCACTATAAATCGTAAGAGTAAAATCCCTTGACTTGGGATACCATAGTCCAAAATTTGGAGTTTTGGCTAAAAACCTTAAAATCCTCTTAACAGCTATAAGATGTGATTTCTTAGGATTTGATTGAAAGTGAGCACACAAGAAATACTAAACATTATATCAGGTCTAGAGGCAGTTAAGTAAAGCAAACTTCCAATCATACCTCTATAGAGATTTTCATCTACCTTCTCACCTTCTTCATCTTTATCAAGTTTGGCGGTGTTTGACATGGGTGTGTCCATCATATTGGTGTTATCCATCTCAAAGCGCTTAAGTAGCTCACTTGTGTACTTGCCTTGGTAGATGAAGTCCCCATCTTTAGTTTTCTTGATTTGAAAGCCAACGAATAATGTGAGCTCACCCATCATACTCATCTCAAATTCACCCTACATAAGATCACTAAATTCTTTGCAAAGTCAAGGTTAGTTCTGCCAAAAATGATATCATCAACATATATTTGAATGATAAGAAAATTGTTAGAAGTGTTCTTTAGAAATAAGGTAGAATCTACTTTGCCCATGATATACCCATGATCTAACAAAAATTTCTTTAATTTCTCATACCAAGCTCGAGGTGCTTGTTTAAGTCCATAGATAGCTTTTTGCAACAAATAAACATGGTTAGGAAAACTATAATGTTCAAAGCCCCGGGGTTGTGCAACATACACTTCCTCCTCAATTGTACCATTCAAAAACACACTTTTAACATCCATTTGACAAAGAAGAAAGTTTTTATAACTAGAAAAATCAAGAGGAATACAAATGGACTCAAGTCTAGCTACAAGTGTACATGTTTCATCAAAATCTATATCTTCCTACTGATTGTACCCTTGATCCACTAACCATGCTTTATTCCCTACCACCTTGCCGCTTTCATCTAGCTTGTTGCAGTAGAACCACTTGGTGCCAATGATTTTTCTATCACTTGGTCTTGGCACCAGGGTCCATACTTTGTTCTTTTCAAATTTCTCTAATTCTTCTTGCATGACTAGGATCCATTCATCATCCCCAAGAGCTTCTTAGACGTTCTTTGGCTCGAGCTATGAGATGAAGTCATTGTTGGCTTGTTCTTTGTTGAAAGCATCCCGCGTATTCACTCTTTCAAAAGGGTCACCTAAGATCATCTCTTTTGTATGATTCTTTGCAAATTAGGGAGTTGGATCCTTCTTCTCTTCATCTTTCTCTTCTTCTTGAATGACCACATCTTTTCCCTTTTGGATGATGTTGATTTCTTTTAGAATAGGAATTACCTCACCAACGAGATCATAATTTGGAACAATATCTTTGGGAATAGAGGGGTTAGTCTCAATAAACTTAACATTTATAGATTATTCTACTTTAGAATGATCAATATTAAACACTCTATAAGCCTTGCTAGTAGTGTTATAGCCAAGAAAGAAAGCCTTGTAAGGTTTCAGATCAAACTTGTCGAGAGAATCTTTCATATTCAAAACAAAACAAGGACATTTGAAAACATGGAAATACTCGATAGAAGGCTTCCTACCACGCCATAGCTCAAACGGGGTTTTCTTCAAAGAAGGATGTGTAAAAACCCATTTTTTTCCCAAAACATGAGATACTAACGAATTCAGCCCAAAACTTCTTTGAAGTGTCATACTCTAAAAGTATGGTCCTCAACATCTCTTGTAGTGACCTATTTTTCCTCTCTACAACCCCAATTTGTTGAGGTGTTCGAGGTGAAGAGAAGTTATGTGCATAGCCAGATTCTTCACAAAAACATTCAAAAAGATCATTTTCAAATTCTCCCCCATGATCACTACGGATTGAAACAATCTGGAAAAAAGCTTCATTCTCAATTGGTTTACAAAAACTAGAGAAAACATCAAGCGTATCACTTTTGGAAATGAGAAAGAAGGTCCAAGTATATATAGAGAAATCATGGACAATAACAAGGCAATACTTGAAACCACAAAGCGATTGAGTCCTCATTGGTCCAAATAGATCAATGTGAAGAAGTTAAAGAGCTCTCTTGGTACTAAGGACTCCTTTGAATTTGAAGGAGGACTTGGTTTTCTTTCCTTGGGTACAAGGTTGTCATTCATCATCCTTTTCAAAATCCAATTTGGAAAGTCCCTTGACCAAGTCTTTTTTGATTAACTTCTTCAACTAATGCATATTTACAGGACCAAGCTGACGGTGCCAAAGAGAAATATAATTCAAGTTGACTACTAGGTATCTACCAAAAACATTCTTAATAGAGTTAAGCACAATTATATAAATATTACCACTTCTAGTTCCCTTATATATGACTTGATAGGTGAGGGAATCTAGAATCAAGCATTCAAATGAAGTAAATAACACAAGGTAACCATTATCACATGATTGACTTACACTAATTAAATTGTGATGTAGGCCATTCAAAAGGGAACATTCTTGATACACAAGGATTCACCTACATCACTCTCACCTTTAACCTTACCTTTCTTGTTGTCCCCAAAGGCAATCGAACCTCCTTTCTTCTTAGTGAAGTTATTGAAATGGCTTATATCACTTGTCATGTGCTTAGTGCAGCCACTATCAATAATCCATCTACCTTTTAGCTCACCAATTTCTTCACTTGTAGAGTCCATAAGTGCAATGTGGCACTCTCCATCAAATTCGGAGCTAGAGTCACTTGAGGATGATTCCTCCCAAGCTGCATGAGATGCATTCTTGTGTCTTTTCTCCTTCATTTCCTTCCTCTTGTACTTTCTATCCTTCTTGTACTCTTCCTCCTTCTTGGAGTTGCCCTTGTGGTGTGACTTTCTTGATTTAGGACATTCACTCTTGTAGTGTCCCTTTTGGTCACACTTGTAGCATCTAGGAGTAGAGGAGGAGGATTTCTTTCCCTTGAAGTGATTGCCCTTGGTGTAGTTGGCTTCATGCTCACCAGGGCCATCATCTTTACTAGAGGAGGAGAGAGATGTCCAACAAGCAAGTTATTGTTGAAGGATGATCTCCTCCACTTGACCTTTGAAAGCACAATCTTTCATCTTCTTGGTTTCCTTCTCTTCTTACATGGCTTATTCTTCTTGCTTGTCAAGCCTTGGCTCATGAGTGTGTAGATTGCCAATGAGCTCTTCAGTTGGGATGTCACAACAGATTCTCACTTCTTAAATGGAGGTCACCTTTGACTCCCATCTCTTTGGTAGAGTCCTCAAGATCATGGAGTTGATTACACCTCTATCCAAAGTGTTGTCCAAAGCAGCTAGGCCATTGATGATGAAATTGAGCCTAAAGTACATCTCCACAATCCCTTCTTTCTTGCCAATTTTAAAGTTCTCTAGAAGGCTATTCAACATGTATATATTAGCCTCCTTGACTTTCTTTGTGCCCTCATAGGTTATGCACAACTTATCCCAAATCTCATAGGCGGTATCCCATGAGGAGATGCAGCTGAACTCCGTTGGGGTAAGGGCTACATAGAGGATGCTTATGGCTTTGGCATTGAGCTGGGCTTCTTTTAGTGCAGCTTCATTCCATGTTTAAACAACTCCTGTTAGCTCCTTGTATGGTGTGGCCATCACCTTTCAAATATTAAAGTTCATGCCTTGAATGTATAATTACATACACTTCTTCCAATAGAGGAAGTTGGTGTTGTCGAAGATCGGAGAACGCATGGAGAAGCCTCGTTCTAGGTTGAGTGAACCAAGTAGGTTTTGACCCATCTTCTCGTATCGTGGGAGATTCTTGGAGAAGATCTTTATCTCTGATGCACTTGTTGTATCTAGATCTCTAGAGGGGGGTGAGTAGAGATTCAAAATTCTCACAATATAAGTTATACCTTCAAATTTTATCAATTAAAACCAACATCTAAAGAGCAATTTGAAGTCCTAACTATGCAAGCATAGCAAGGATAAGATAAATTGAAACATGCACTTAGAAAAGGTGGTTTAGAGTGGTTCCACTCTCCAAACTGGGAGAGAGTCAATCCACTACCTAGAGAGGTCAACCTCTAGGACGTTGCAATCTATGTATATTTATATTCATTCATAAGAGACACAAGGAGACAACCATACATCCAAGGACTTACCTACTCAAGATAAGAGTCTTCCTCCTACACAGGGACTTACCCACTTGATCAATATGTCTTTTTCCTTCAACAAGGACTTACCTACACTTGCATCAAGTCTTTGACCTAGAAGGAATTTTCCCACTCTTCTTGAATCTTGGCCTTGCCCTTCTCCTTCACCTAAAGAAGATCTTCACCTCTTCTTCAATATTGAAGAAGAATAACAACAACTTCACCTTCACTCATAGTAGCTTGCTTCAACCTTTGCTCCTTGAGAAAGTGAGTAGGGAAGATGGAATGGAATGAGATCTTTACAAGCACATGGAGGTAGCTCTCTTACAACTGGCCTAACTCACTCATAATCATGAAATGGTTTGTAAATGAAAGAGAGAAATGGGCTCAATGAGCTTCAACACACTTAACTATAGTAAGGACTTAGAATAACATGAATGAGCAAACTTGGAAAGAACTCCAAGGGGTCCTATTTATAGATGGGGGTGTTCCCTTGAGTGTGGGATCATTTAAGGGTGAAATATAGCCATTTTTCAAGTTACAACATATCTATTCTCACCTAAACTAACTCTCCAAGAGTTATAATCACTTTTTATATGTTTTCTTTATAGTACATTGGGTGAGTTTAAATAAAGATAATTCACCTGATCCTCTAAGTGACAAAGCCAATTTTCAAACTATCGGTCGAGTTCTGGGAAACTTGACCGATTAGTCAAAATTGGTTTTGCTTAGTTGATCGATCGGTCGAGTTCTATGAGTGTGCAACTCGATCGATTGATCATCTTTAGAAAATCCATCACTGGTTCGGTCGAGTTTTCAACTCGACCATTAAACATCCTATGACAAATTTTCCAAATTAACTTTTGAGTGACAAAACATTAGATTTCAGTATCCCTGATTTTTTTCATCTTAGTTACAAGTCATATCATCGATAGAATTGATTATGAAATTAATCTAAGGTCATTTATAATGATTTCCCAAAATGTGCACTTGCATTGCTTTTGACTTGAACTTGAACAAGCTAGGGCTTGTGTAATTTGATCCTTTTCATGTACCTAAATTCTGAAATCAATCTTGAAAAAATATATTAGATACATAGGAATGGAATGGTTAAGTCATTATCAAAATATGGGAAATGTATAACTCTCAAGTCAACAATTTGTTCGTGGGAAATATGAAAAACATTTACTACTTCTACCATGCCAATTGCCTCGACAATTCCCAACAATATATGCTAGGCAAAGATTTTTTTGTTGTTGAATATATCTTGTAAGGTTAACTCAGACTTGATGACGTATCATGTGTAGACATATATACTTATCAATTAATCTTCCTTTTAAAATCTATTCACAATATGCCTATAAGAAATAGGTATTCTAACTTTTACTATATACATGTTTGGGCTAGGGGTCTCACACATGTGGTTCTCCACATCTTTTAGGCATGTTGGAGCATCAAAAAGAACATGTTGATCAATATGTAATGAGAATAATATTAGTTAAGTCTAGGGGGTCCATGCATGCTAGCTTCAAGAGAGATCAGTTGGTAGGTGATGAGGTATATGATCCATTTCTTCACCTAGTGTTTTTATTATGATTACATGTTGCAACTTGGTTTAGACCTCTTAAATTGTTGAATATGCATGGATATAACTCATTTTGTGATCCTATTTGATGAAGTTCATGAAATGAGTTTCAGCTTGTGTTCCTATCGTGTATTCTCTTGGAATGGATCTAATGTGAAGTGATACACTTTTATATGACGTCGTGTGAGGTTTTACGTATGGTCTCTTATAGTCAGATCTTTTCGTTTACTGCTTTATTCAGAAATATTTTAACTAACTTTTTAATAGTTGCTAGATTAAGTTGGGTTTAGTATGGGGATTTGTCTTAATGGTCATTTACACATGATTGGCAGGGTAGGTACTCACAAGTTTGGTATCAGAGATCAAGGTTAGCTGAGTCTAAAGGGACAATATGAATTAGGATTAAAATGATAGCCAAGTGATGAACATGATATAAACATGATGCGTACTACTTGAACTCAACATTTGGGCACCATGGTCAGGTATCTGAGTTTTGATGAAAGAATCAGTATGGAACTCTTTAGATATTTTGCTTGTTTACTCTGACAAAGTAGTCATTTAAAAACAAATTAAGGAGTATAATAAATATAAAATTATGATGAAGATAATAATATAAAGGTTTATGAGATATGCAGAAGTTGGATTAAGTATGAAAGAGAACTATGTGTAAAAGTGGTTAAATAAGTGATGTAGAGTACTAATCTAATGGTATGCAAATTATAAAATGCATGTTTTAGCTCATCAAAATTAAAGAGTATGATTATTAAAGGAAAAGATATGACATTGGTATGCTAATCCAAATATGAATGATGTAAAAAAGAAGTTGTTAACACTTGAAAGTACACCTTGTATGGTAGGAATCTGGTGTTTGAAGTTAATATTTTAGAAATGATGATGTTAAGAAGAGATGATTCCATATATGAAGATTTAATTATGTGCGTCAGTCAAGGGAAATCTTGAAGTAGTGTATAGAATGTACAAACATGTGTAAGGAAGTTCATGCAAAATATATGTTATGAGAAATACTTAAGGTTGATATTTACAAGGGAAGAGGAGAACTTTGTTAATGAGGTTGTTAGAGATGATGGGGATGTAGAGTGACAAAGTAGAAGAGTGGAGTCTGATTTAATCTCAGACCAACCAATGTGTGACATAAAATAATGTAAGTATATAATTACAATACCAAGAGGAGATTAGAGAAGCTACTTAGATGTCCCCCAGAGGAAATATCCAAATGTTGGGAAGGTTCCAACCTCCTACTATTAACCAATAGAGAAGGAACGGTGAATAACCTAATCATACTAAAATTTCAAACTTGAATAAGCTTGGGCGTTACAAAGCGGTAGGAATTGATGGAATCGATAATTCATTCATAAAGAAAAATTAGGACATGGTGAAGGGATCTATCACTAACCTTATAAAGAGCATGATTAGAGAAGACCAAATTCCCAGGATAGTTGGTGACTCCACTATAGTCCTCATACATGAAGAAAAAAGTTCTACCTTCTGTAGCCAAATTTGACCAATTTCCTTGAATAACACCTACTTAAAGATTGCATATAAGGTGGTTGTGAAAAGACACAAATAGTTCATACCTTCTTGGATCTCACCTAACCAAACTAGCTTTGTTTTGGAGAGGAAATATTTGACAATATCATCCTTCCTCAAGAATTGATTCACAACATGAGAAGGCCGAGATCCAAACTCTTATGGTCATCAAAATAAATCTCTCTAAATCCTATGACAAGATGGCTTGGTCGTTTATCAAGGAAATTTTGAACATGGTAGCATCAAATGAAAACATGAAGAACTACATTATGAACTCTCAGTTTTCTAGAACTACCAACACCATTTGGAATAAGAAACTGCTTCAAAGCTTCAAAGAAACTATAGGGATTAGGAAAGTGATCCCTTTCCCCATATATTGTGTTATGTGCATGAAATGATGATCTCCACTTATTGAGCAAAGTGTTCAAAATGGAAAATGGTGTCGCATAAAATTGTCAAAGAAAGGATCGAGCATATCTCATATATTCTTTGAAAATGACATCATTTTGTTTGCAAAAGCCTCTACTTCCCATATGGATGAAATTATGAGATGTTCCAATAAGTTTGAGAAGGTTTCTGGTCAACAAATTTCCACTAAGAGAACCCCAGTCTTTTTTCCAAGACTGTGAATGCAAATGTAAGAAGTAACATTTGCAAGAAGTGCATGATCACATAATTTGAAGACCTGGGGATATATCTAGGAGTACCTATGTTGCACAACTGGATAAAAAAGACAACCAACTCATCTATCCTTCACAATGCCAAAACATTCATTAACAGGTGGGCAGCTAAAACTCTTTCTATCAATGGTAGAATTTGTCTTTCTAAACCCAATCCGAATGTGATTCCTACCTATACCATACAAACTACCATCAACCCTATGAGTTTGTGTGAAAAATATCGATAAAGCCAATCTTGAATTCATATGGTGGGTAGTCACAAGGATTGGCATGTATCACTTGCTTCTTGGAATAAGCTAACCACTACTATGTATGGGGTTCTTGGATTGTGAGATATGAGCGAATGGAATATGTCTATTATTATGAAGAACACATGGGACATCAAGTCAACTTGAAACTCTCTATGGAAACATGGGGTGATGATAAAATACAAACTCTTCCATGGTGAGGTTGGTACACAAGCAATGTTGTTTTGGAGAGATGTGCATGCTTGAAAGTATCTTATTTAACCCAACAATAAAAAGATTATCAATAGTGGAAACTCTATTGATGTATAGGATGACAATATGGTTCCTAGTGGGATATCATAAGAGATCACATTATCCAACCTATCAGTGATTATTTATTTGACATGAGTTTCCAACATCAGTAATCTTTGTGGTTAGTAATTGTGAGCTTAGTTAATCTATATACGTGATGATTCATTGCTTGCACAAAAAATTCACTAGGAGGAAATCCCAAAGTTTAACATTTTAACAGTTATTAATTCACTTGTAAAACAAGCAATTTGATTTATTATAGAAAGGTATTGGTCCCATGGAACATAATTTTTAAGAGATTAATTCAAGCGAATTATGATTGGACAATATTTAAAATCCAATTATGTAGAGAGTTCTTAATTCAAGTAAGAAAGTAAATTTGTAAATGTAAACGAAATTATCAAGAGATTAAAACTAAAATGAGAAACTAAACTTGCAAAACTAAAAGAAATTTATAAATGATTGATTTCAATTAATGAGATTGCTAGAATTTTGGGTTTCACCACCACAAGCCTTTATAGTTATCTTAGAAATTTTAATTTCTTTCTAAACAAACATTTAGATTAAGATCATGTCATTTGTTCCTATCGGAAATAGATCTCATGCATCAAGCTATCCACATATATGGGGTCTTGGGTTCTACGGTCATTGTTACAACCCCAATTTTTGGGTTCAATTGGTGAGAAATGTAATTTCTCATATTAAAGATATTTGAACAAATAATGATATAATTTTTTTTGAATAAATGGATTTCGTTTACAATAGCCTTGAGGGTTGTTTTGTGGGCTTTATTGGCTATTGTGCCCAATAACAAGGAAATGAAAAAGGAAATTCAATTATTAAATAAGTAAATGAGAAAATGGAGAAAATAATGAGATGGAAACCTCTAGAAGGCAAAGGGATGTAATACAAAAATGGATTGCATGCCACTTGGGTTCCAAGGAGTCCAAAGTTTCAAATAAAAGGCAATAACAAAAGAAAAGATCAATTAAGTATTTTCTTTATTAAGAAAGAAATTGAAAACAATGGTAAAATATGGAAAATAAAAGAGAAATAAAGAGATAAAGTTATCCTTGATGGATTTTCGTATCCAAAGGATTCCTAATGTTAAAAGGAATACCAATGAGGAAAATAAAAGAGAAATAAAGAGAAATCCTCAAAAAGAGCTATTTTAATAAGAAATAAACATGATAATGAGAAATATTGGGCATAGATGCATCTAGAAGGATAATAAGTATCCTTAAAAAGTAATTTCGAAATAATAGAGTTTCTTGGGATCCAAGGAGTCCCAATGAAGAAAAAGAAAGAGAAAAATACCAATAATAATAAAATAAGAAGATAATATGATACATCATCAATGACTTTTTGATAATATCAAAAAGTGATGTTACTTGTTTTACGGAAATAGTTTTTCGTGGCCAAGAGATTATAAGGCAAGGCTAGAGATAATGAAAGGGATAATTTTAGTATTTTTTTAATTATCCATGTAATATGGTTACCTAAAAGATAATGAAGAGAGAGAGATGATTGCTTCTTAATTAAGGAAAATTGTTTTCATATTAAGAAAGGGATGTGTTTCCCTGTTGAGTGAAGTCTTGGGGCGTGGTTACCCTCCCCTATATAAGGGGAAGGGCCTTTGGCCGAGTTTAAGATAAACCCAAGTAACCTTTTCTCTTCTCCTTCTCCTTCTTCATTTCAAACCCTAGACCTTGTTAGTTGATCCTCTCTCTTTCCCTCACATTCAAGAAGTGTGCAAGAGGGCATGAGGGTCGTCGAGGGGGGAGTGAAACATACCCAGAACCCCTCCTGGGGTGGCAAACCATGCAGAACCAGAGGTGCCCATAAGGACGCAACTCCTTCACCTTCAAGAAGAAGCAAGTTCGTTCATTGGAATTCCGTCAACCCCAGAACCTAGAATGGTCACGAATAGCTTCCTACAAGTCTCCTATACCTAAACCGCGGGTGAAGGCGCTTGGAGAAGGGTCTCCCATGGGTCAGAAGGTCCTCCTTCCTCTGTACTAATCAGCGGGCATGGAAGTCTGAACCGAGACGCCTCTGACCACCAGCTGCGGAACAGACGCTCTCCTCAACTCTAGTGATGAGGAGGCGGTCCTTCTAGACCGTGCGTGGGGCTTTGGAGGGCGAGGGCGACCTGAGCCGGAAGCGGTTCCGCGCCCATCGTCACAGCAGATGGGCGGAACCCTACGTCGCGAGGTAGGGGATAATAGAGTGAAAAGATGTGACTTCCCCTGGTGCGTGTGCACAAAGGGAGGGGCAGGGCAGTCTTTTACCCCTTGCAAAGCCGGCCGACTTAAAAGAATTAGTTTCGCTGACGTGTCGATCCACCATTGGCTGAAAGGTATATTTTCTTACAAAATTCATAACTAATCGCTGGTAGCTCAAATTTGGATAAGTTATATACGAATTTTGATCAGGAGAACTCAAGGATTGCAACAAAAATATAATTGAAGCCGGATTCTGATTGCATTTCAAAAAGTGTATAAAGTTATCATCTTTAATGGTTTAATTAATGAAAAACCCCTAGAATTGATGATAGTTGAGTATAGTGATGTTCTCTGATTGTTTTGAGTGAGTATTAACCTGGTGATAGTAAAAAGGATGATTTAGATCTAAAAGAGTTATCTTTGTACATAATTGGCTTAATTTAGGGTTTCATATACCTAAGTTTGCATTAATGGGCTTAGAAACCCTAATTTAGGAGAATATGTCTTTTAATGTTTTTAATTGTATAAATCCATGAATAAGATAGAGTTATGTTGTTATAAATCCAATTTGGGTATAAAAGATCATTAATGTGGATAATTTGGGTTTCCTAGTGTATAAAGTGGAATTAATGATAAGTTGGGGTTTGCTGACATAAAAGATGAGAAATGTAGTAATTAGGGTTCCTTTGAGAATCAAACTATAATTCTTTGTTGAGTTGTCAATTCAAAGAAACCTGAACATGATAATTTGCCTTAATGATCTTAACACGAATTAAAAGGATAAAAATGGTAGCTTTAATATAAAAGAGGCGAAATGGGCTTAATTAATGTTTAAGTGTGCCTTTAATCTAAAATTAGGGTTTGTAAGTAATTATATAAATTAGGGTTTAAAATAGTATAAATGAAGTGAAACCCTAATTGCAAACGAAACCCTAAAATGGATAAGGAAACCATAGGAAGCAATTTCAAGTTGAATAGAAAAAATCTTGATAAAGTGTGTAGTAAATAGAGTACATGTGATTTTCAGGATTCTTGATTGTGTGGTTGAACTACTTGCTTGGATTGCTTTCTTGGTTGGAATTGATATTAGCTTGAGAAATCTACTGAATAGGTATGTGGTTATGCTTTTGAATATCCCGAATTAGTTTTCCAAGGATTTTTGAGGTTTTTAGCGGTGACTTGAATTAAACTATTGGATGCGTTTAATTCATGCAAATTATAATGTGAATATGACTATCACATAAGATATGTGCCTACTAGCTCAGATCCTAGTCCTCTCTATTTCTTAATGGATTGACCTAGTACATGGATACCTATGGGGTAGGTCCATCAGGTCATTGGATTGACCTAGTATATGGCTACCTATGGGGTAGGTCCATCAGGTCGTTGAGTGACTTAGTTCATGGCTGCCAATTGGGTAGGTCCATCAAGTCACCTTGAGTCAGGGATTGGACTACATTTGGGTAGGGCCATGAGACTCTATAACCTTAGGTATTTTCTATCGTGAGGTAGGACCATGGGGGTAAGGATCTTCCAAGAGAGAGAGGTAGTATCCCAGTCCACTGTAGGGACAACATAGAAATAGGGGGTAGGTAAGGATTGAGTAGTATGGCTTAAAATGTAATCTTGGCTGTTAAATGATAATTGGCTGATTACATTGTTATCAAATTGCACGATTATTGTTTCTCTGACATACCATCTTCTTGCTGACCGATGTTTTGTTTGTCGGCGTTTTAGGTACAAATGAAAAGAACCAATAGTAAAGTGGCATATCTGGAATGAAATGAGAATTAATGAGCAAAGGAGGATTAGTTAGATTAGTATATGCATGGAGAGAAGTTTAGAAATCCAAGTTTTTAAAAGGTATGCAAAGTTTAAATTTTTAATATAGCTTTCCAGTTTAGTTTAGTAGAATTTGATAATTATTATTGATTATTTTTCGAACCTTTGGTCCTGTTAAATGGAATAATGGCTCTGACCTTCTGGTCTCCTTTAATTGGGGGTTATCGGGAGGCGGGGTCATTACATTTGGTATCAGAACATAGGTTCCTCATTTAATCATTAATAACTATTAAATTTTACAAACTCTGTAGAACCCAAGGGAGTTATTAGAGGATTTTTTGAAAGACAGAGGTGTCTAGAAAAGGATCATGCCCGGGGGCTGGCATGATTTTCCTCTGCACCGCTAGTCAGAATACGAGGAATCCCGAATCTGTGTGACTGCCTGGCCAATGTCTTAGGATCTGACTCAAAATAAGATACCTTTAGGACTCTCTCATCTATTTTCATCCCTTCTCAACCCTAATTTTGTTAAGATTCTAAGGTTTAGGATTTTTCTCTCTTTTCCTCACTCTCTTGAGGTATGGGTAAGGTTAATAAGGTTTAAGGAATCCTCCACCCAATTAAATGAAAAGCATGTAAATAAGATGTCATGGACATAAGCTTAATAGATTAAGCGCAATCTAAAGAATAGATACATGCTTAGGTCGTAGGACATAAGTTGTCATGCCCTCAGGAGAGACTTGAGGTTAGACCTTCTAGTCAGGAGGATAAGAAAAGAGAGTTAGTCTTGGAGGTAGAGACCTCCATTGTAAGTGGAGACCTGGCACATCCTTTAGATGATGCTAACCCTAACCCTAAGTGTTGGTTAGACGGAGATGACATGATGAGTTAGATGCCATGGTAGACTGAGTGTTTGGATGGATATGCCTTTGGGATGCCATATGAGCCATGAGAGGTTGGATGACCTAGCACCTTTAAGAACCCAACCCTAGAAAGGGGCATGCATGTTAGAGTGAAGGATAGCTCCTTCAAGGATAATGTTAATGAAGAACCTATGGAAACCTTATGGGCTTATATGAGCCTAGCACAGTATGCATCCCGAGTACGTTAGTAGTGCTGACAGTAGGCTAAAACCCTGGTTAGTAGAGTATGAGGGATAGCTTATGAGTTAAGCAAGAAGGTTGGAAGCTAATATTCTGAGACATGAGGAACAGTGGGGAGTTGAGGATGATGCGACCTAAGTGGATGATAGTGGTTGCCTCGTGCTTGATCCCTGGAAGTTGATGATATCTTGGTGGCCTTTAGAGGAACCAAACCCTAAAGAGAGGGTGATGCTTCTGGAACCTATGTGCCTATAGTATAGGATTTTACCTACTGTGATGAGACAAAGAGTGCCTTAGACCCTGAGGAGGTTTATGTATCAAGTTGTGAGGCCTTGTACCTTATTGGTTTCCCTTGAGGAGGACTCAACTATGAGGTGGTGCTCGAATAAAAGGATCATGGGAGTGCATGACATACCTTGGACATGCTTGATTCGTGGTTAAGAGATTGAGAATGTAGTTGGACATCCAAAGATGAACCTAGGGTTCCTAGGCCTAAGAGGGGAAGTAGTGTACCTGATGCTCATGATGAGATTTGAGTCTCTATAGTTTTGAGCATGGTACTCCTCATGTGTAGAGGGAAAGGAAACCCCTTAAGTTAAAGGTATGTTTGATGAACCCCTCATAACTAAGTTGGTCTAATGTTGAGGATGAGAATAAGTGTGACCTAGCATGGTTTTGTAGGTGTCTACTTATGCCTTAGTAGTTTGCTAGGGCTAAGCATGCTCATGTGGATGCAAACCCTAAACATAAGGACGTTTGTGACCATTGTTATCAAGATATAGTTTCCTCCCATCCTGGGAGAGGGACCCTTTTGTAGGGTGTAAATCAGTTTTGTTGGTTTTGAGGTAACCTAAAGGGGTTTCAGAGGATCTTGAGAAGCTAAGTGAAGAGTACATGGTAAGGGAATGAACCTGTAGACCCCTAGATAACCATCTCTAAGTGCATGTGGATGTGTTACCATGAAGGTAACTGATATGGGTCCTGACCAAGGTAGACAGGTCACCATGACCCCTGCAAAAGGATGAAAGACAACCCAAGAATGTAGAGAGAGGTGATGAAGGCTTGGGTAAGGTTCTATGTTGGACATGTACTATAATGGAATCCTAAGTGTAACATCCCTGACTTGGGTTATGAAGTAACCCAAGGTATTTTGCATAATGAGAGTAATTATATGTATTCTCTTATCTTTTGAAAAGTAATTAAGGCTTAAGAGGAACTTATATTACAATTTTAGTCTTTTTGAATATTATTGAAATCAATATTTTGCCTATTTTGGACTAAAGTGCAAATTACCCAATTTGAGGGGTATATTTGCAAATTGTGCATGATAATATGTTCCTCGTGTGTTAAATCATCGTGGGAGTGAATATGATGCATAGGTATGCCTTGTGATAGCCTAACTTTCAAGAACGAGCTGATAAAGCAATGTTTGTGCAAGAAAACCTAGTTTTGGTGTAATGTGCAATTTACCCAAAACCTAGGGTGCAATATGTAATTTACCACTTCAAAAAGGTCCCTATTGTTTATTGACATCATGTGGAGCAAAGAAAATGAGAGGGGCGCCTCATTTGGTTTAAGTTGAAGGAGAGAGAATCTTGATATTAAAATAATCAAGATTTAAGCATAATGGAGGTATTAATGTAAAAATAAATAAAATAATTGAAGGGCCTTCAACCAAAATTAAAATGGTGTAAATAAGATGTATGTGTGGACTTCCTTGAGTTTTCAAGGATCGAAAATATCTTAAGGAGGTGAAATTCCACTCACCTTATTATAAGGAAAAGAATTTCCACTCAAAATATATATTAATATTATAATGGATTAAGGTGCTTAATTTCTTTTTCCTTAATCCATGGATAATGGAAGGGATTTCGGTGGCTTTGAGTTGCCTTTGCATTCAATAAAACCAAGGAGGAAGAGGTGGTACCACTTTTGGGATTAATTGATTTTTAATAAAACATTTTCTCTTTCATCAATTTTCTTATAAAAGAGCTTTTTCCAACCCACCTAAGGGTCTTTTTCGATTCCTTTCTTCCCCTTGCTTGCAAAATAAACCAAGAAGGCTAGGAACATCAGGAAGCACGTCCCCAACCTGTTGGTAAGCCTTTGATCTTTTTTCTTATTGAATTCATGGTGAAAATCATAAAACAATACATGATTTCTTCATTTCTTCACTCCATCTTCAACCCTAGCCGATCCTTTCACTCCAAAAGCTTGAGAAATGACCTTGGGAGGTTGCTATATCTTCAACCACCATTGGATCCGTGAATCTTGGAGCTTGGGATCAGATTTTAAGGTGGGTTATATAACTTTAACCCGTAATCTTTGTCATTGAATTCGATTTCTACTTGCAATTGATTTAATTGTCATTATTGCAATAGCCTTGCTTAATTGATGGAGTTGCCATGGAAAATGGCAGTAGTTTCATGAGTTTAAAGGTTGAATATGATAACCTTTTCATAAGCACACACCTTGATCAAAGAACAAAAGCAAATGGTCTTGGACCTTTGGTTGAAACGGTTTCACCAAACCGTTTGAGACCAAATGGTTTGCAAACCGTTTGGTGAAGTTTGACTCCAAACTGCATGGTTGAGTTGACCGTTTGGTTTAGTTTAACGTTTCAGGTCTAAACTTAATCATAGGTTGGATGATGATCCAATGGACTCAATTAATTGATCCAATCTGTGCACGATCCTTCAAGTGGAAACCCTAATTGAATTGATTGAAGAAATCCTTGATTGGTCCTAATGATTTCAAGACTTTTTGGGGCAAACAGTCTTGAGACCGTTTGATCCCAAACGGTCTTGAAACCATTTGGGACCAAACGGTCTTCAAACCATTTGGGACCAAACGGATTCAAAACCGTTTGGCAGATTGAAGGTTGATCCTTGACTCATGGATGATGATCTAATGGTTTGGATTGATGATTCCTTCAATTGAATAACTAATGATCAATTCAATGGTGCAATTGGAAATCAATTTGATGAAGAAATGACCTAGAGAGCCCTTGTGGTTTTGGGACTGAATTGGCCCAAACGGTCTTGAGACCGTTTGAGACCAAACGGTCTTGAAAACGTTTGGGGTCAAACAGTTTCAAAACCTTTTGGTGGCAAACGGTTTCGAAACAGTTTGGTGTTGAAAACTTCAAAACCGCATGGAGGTTGTTAGTGGTTCAATCATTTGGATATTGAAGCTAATGATGATTCCAATTATCCAATGATGGTTAATCAGTAACGGTACAAAGGTTGAAACTCTAATAGTACCTAGGGAATTTTGTCAATTAAGGAAGGAACCCTAATTGAGATAAGATCCATGGCTTGGTACACTATGACATTCATAGTTGTAGGAACTTGATTGAAGGACTGATATGACCTAATCAAGTTGATAAGATAATAGCATGGGTTTGATACATGAGTTTAATTCATGTGGTGATTTAGAGTATGATCCTTAAGTAAAGAGATCATGAAACCCTATTCATGAACATAAACCCTAATTGACAAGGTTGTTGAACCTTAACCCTAATCCAGGGCAATTATAATTGAAACCCTAATCCAAGGTGTGGATGTAGTCCTAATTTAGGGTGATGATGTGTATAGACCTAATTAAGAGTAATGTGATCCAAAACCCTAATTGGGATGAATAGTAAATCCTAATTATGGGTAATGGAACATGAAACCCCAATTAGGATGAATAGTAAACCCTAATTATGGGTAAAGGAACATGAAACCCTAATTGGGATGAATAGTAAACCCTAATTATGGGTAAAGGAACATGAAACCCTAATTGGGATGAATAGTAAACCCTAATTATGGGTAATGGAACATGAAACCCTAATTGGGATGAATAGTAAACCCTAATTGTGGATTATTGAATGTAAATCCTTTTATAGGGTGATTTTGATGTGAAACCCTAATTAAAGATGGTTTCATGAGAAACCCTGATGTTTGATGTTCGGCGGAACTCAAATCCAGGGTGATACTATGAAATGTTTAATAAACCCTAATCTTGGGCAATATGGTGATAAACCATAACTATGATGTGGAAATGAGATGATTATCCTCATATGACACAAAAAGGGAAACCCTAACCCTGGTAAGGCAATAGAGGTGCTACTCATGAATAGTGAATTTATATTTGTTGAGCATGGTTTTGTTATGCAATTGATAGCATTGTTATCATCTGTGCTAACCATGTAGGTATGTTGAAATGATTATCATGGACATGTATGAGCTATGATGTTTAATTCACTATTATGATTGTACCTTGAGTGCCATAATATACCTTGTTGCCTAGTAAGAGGTAACAAGAGAATTAATGGGCCTCATGTACCATGTGTTATGCTTGTAATATCAAGTATCATGCTTGCCTTGGTCTATTGACCTGAAGGTGATGGTTATCTGGAAAAGTGGTAACAATGCTTAATGATGAATCAAGGGTTTAATTACCCAGGGCCATATGATTATGGTGATGAAATTGTGAAGGGATGAGAATTCCCAGCCTTGAGATAAAGGATTGAGTCCCCAATGCCTTTTAAGATTGTTAAGCAATTGATGAAAATAGTACATGTTTCTTTATAGCATTGTTATACTAAGTTTTGTTTGAGAACCTGCCTGATGATAAAAGAGTATGCAAATGTACCTAATCAATCAAGTGAAATCTATTCATGTAGTGCTCTGACCATAGATCCATCATTGTCAGCAGTTGGTGATGGTGAAACAGGTTTTCTATGGAATTCCTGGAATGCACATATTTTGAATATGTGGGGGTAAAAGGGCGAAAATATCCTTATGTCTGGGTGAAGAGATTGAGGGAAGGTAAATACTATACCTCTCAATCCTTCATGTGTCGGGATAGATATATCATAAATCTCCCGAAGGTTGGGATGGATGTATCATTAATCTCCCAATGTTATTTCATGTCGGGTCAATGGAGATAAACATTAATGCTCTCGATTACCGATGAGAGTGCAGTTGACGCTGTAACTCTATAGCGAAGTTCCAGTATACCATGGTAAGCTATTTGAGCAGTCGACACAGTCTTGCTTGTAGCCCTCTGCTGATTGAGATGTGGGAGGTCATGGGAATCCAGCTCTTCCATTGACCTATGTATGGTACCGATTTCGATTCTAGAAATGGTCGGTTGGAGTATGAGCGGTATACCTCATCTACTCAGAGCTTAAATCTATTTGTAAAATATAATCAGCCGCGTAGTGTATTTGTATAAGAATGTATTACGAGAAACACTGATTGATGATATACTGCATAGCATACCTTGATACATGAATGTATTTATGTTCCTTTAAATTCATATTGAATATGAGACATGCTGCTTAATCAAGTTATAGATGTAATATTGCATAAGAATGTTGCTCTAGTCGGCATAGATGTAGATCCACCTGCTATTGATTCATTCTATCCCACTGTTCAGCTATTTCTATTAAACTGCAATGCTAATGTTTTGGTGGAGAGTTATATCTCCCGTTGGGGCAATTTCTATAATTTTCTCACCCCCGTGGGATTCAATGTTTTTAGGTAGACGCAGACGACAATGCATAAACTTTTCTGTAGGAGAAGAGCAGCAGAAGTAGGCACATGGACAACAGTGATCCAATAGGTGGAGACATTGGCTGTCTAGTTTTGTGTAGATAGTCCTATAGTCGTCTATGTACTCTTAGGTCCTAGGAGTTAGTGTTTTGATGCTTCAATCTGAGATTTTGTGCATGTATGCCTTAAAGTGCAATGATGCATGTAATGTACATATGAACCAGGATGTAATGTTTTACTTTGGTTCTAAATGAAAGAGTTTTCCTGCAAATGGATCTCTTGATAAATGGTTTTAATTTTTAGTGATTTTCAGTAATTCCACTTCTAATAATACGCTTCCACATTAGTTAATCTTGTTTTATGAGTTGTATGCCACACTAAGTCTATCCTAGGGTCAGGTGGTGATATGACCAATAGAAGTAGGAGTTGCCGAATTCCCTAGTTGCACATGACCATAGGGTCAAGAGGTAACAACTATCATTGTCTGAGGGCCATGGGTTAGGAGATTGTTCACCTTCATGAACTCATGGGACCCAAAGGGTAGATGAGTAGGGCACTCTCTGGATGCATAAGGAAAGAGGGATGGCCCCAAAAGTACCGAAACCCTATAGACCTAGAGGAATGACCAAGGAATGTGTGCAAACCCTAGCAGGTTCGAGACCAGTTGTCCATAGAAGTAACTTTGATATCGAGATGATTGTGATGTAGAGACATAAGTGTCACGTTGCAACTTAGATTTAAAGGTGTATTGGCAAGGTGGGATGTAACATCTCTACTCTTGGAACATGAAGAACTTTGTGTTTGGACAATCGCCAAATGCTTATTTCATCTTGTTATGGGAATAAGAGATAGGACAGTACGCAAGCCTTACACCAAGGATAAAAGATGATGTGAGTTGGAACGTTGCTATGAGGTATGAGAACAAAGATGATAATGTACCCTGGTGGAGTGAACAATACATGGATGGTTTACAAACACTAGGAGAAATAAGGTAGTCATCTTATAAGGATGCTTTTAGCATGAGCTATGTGGAATTTGCAAGATATACAGGGTTGAGTTCAAAAACCAAGAGGATGAGTTCAGAGTTTTCTTAATGAAGATAGACTTAGAGTTTGTGATGAGAATAAGTGGAATACATGGAGGTGTATGTCTTCAACACTTAAGGATGTGAAGTGGTAATGGATGCTCTGGTTGAGAGATAGCTACCTAGTTTAGCTAGAGGCTAGAAGAGGATGTTGGGTTAACCCTAAGTTTGAAAAGGAAGATATGTTTGGCTAACACTCAGATGTAACGAGATCTGTTGAACAAGTTAATGGTTGTTTGGTTAGCCAGCCTAGTCTTGATGTAATGAAAGGATGGTGATAGAACCTCAAATACACTTCTTTGGATAGGAAGGTAATAAAACCCTCAAATACACTTCTTTTGCACAATGAGAGTAATTATATGTATGTTCTTATCTTTTGAAAAGTAATTAAGGCTCAAGAGGAACTTATATTACAATTTTAGTCCTTTTTTAATATTGTTGAAATCAATATTTTGCCTGTTTTGGACTAAAGTGAAAATTACCCAAGTTAAGGGGTCTATTTGCAAATTGTGCATGATAATATGTTCCTGATGTGTTAAAGAATCATGGGAATTAAGATGATGTAGAGGTATGGCTTGTGATAGCCTGAATTTCAAGAAATAGCTGATAAAGCAATGTTTGTGCATGAAAACCTAGTTTTGGTGTAATGTGCAATTTACCCAAAACCTAGGGTGCAATATGTAATTTACCAATTCAAAAAGGTCCCTAATGTTTCTTGGCATCATGTGGAGCAAATAAAATGAGAGGGGCGCCTCATTTGATTTAAGTTGAAGGAGAGAGAATCTTGATATTAAAATAATCAAGATTTAAGCATAATGGAGGTATTAATGCATAAATAAATAAAATAATTGAAGGGCCTTCAACCAAAATTAAAATGGTGGAAATCATATGTATGTGTGGACTTCCTTGAGCTTTGAAAGGATCGAAAATATCTTGAGGAGGTGAAATTCCACTTACCTTATTATAAGGAAAAGAATTTCCACTCAATATATATATTAATATTATAATGGATTAAGGTGCTTAATTTCTTTTTCCTTAATCCATGGATAATGGAAGGGAGTTCGGTGGCTTTGAGTTTCCTTTGCATGCAATAAAACCAAGGAGGAAGAGGTGGTACCATTTTTGGGATTAATTTATTGTTAATAAAACATTTTCTCTTTCATCCATTTGCTTATAAAAGAGCCTTTTCCAACCCACCTAAGGGTCTTTTTCGATTCCTTTCTTCCCCTTGCTTGGAAAATCAACCAAGAAGGCTAGGAACAGAAGGAATCACGTCCCCAACCTGTTGGTAAGCCTTTTATCTTTGTTCTTCTTGAATTCATGGTGAAAATCATAAAATAATACATGATTTCTTCATTTCTTCACTCCATCTTCAACCCTAGTCAATCCTTTCACTCCAAAAGCTTGAGAAACGGCCTTGGGAGGTTTCTAGAGATTCAACCACCATTGGATCCGTGAATCTTGGAGATTGGGATCAGATTTGAAGGTGGGTTATATAACTTTAACCCTTAAGCTTTGTCATTGAATTTGATTTCTACTTGCAATTGATTTAATTGTCATTATTGCAATAGCCTTGGTTAATTGATGGAGTTGCCAGGGAAAATGGTAGTAGTTTCGTGAGTTTAAAGGTTGAATATGATAACCTATTCATAAGCACACACCTTTATCAAAGAACAAAAGCAAACGGTCTTGGACCTTTGGTCCAAACAGTTTCACCAAACTGTTTGAGACCAAACGGTTTGCAAATCATTTGGTGAAGTTGGACTCCAAACTGCATGGCTGAGTTGACCATTTGGTTTAGTTGACCGTTTGAGGTCTGAAATTAATCATAGGTTGGATGATGATCCAATGGACTCAATTAATTGATCCAATGTGTGCACGATCCTTCAAGTGGAAACCCTAATTGAATTGATTGAAGATATCCTTGATTGGTCCTAATGATTTCAAGACTTTTTGGGGCAAATGGTCTTGAGACTGTTTGATCCCAAACAGTCTTGAAACTATTTGGTAACAAACGGTTTCAAAACCATTTGGCAGATTGAAGTTTGATCCTTGACCCATGGATGATGATCTAATGGTTTGGATTGATGATTCCTTCAATTGAATAACTAATGATCAATTCAATGGTGCAATTGGAAATCGATTTGATGAAGAAATGTCCTAGAGAGCCCTTGCGGTTTTGGGACTGATTTGTCCCAAATGGTCTTGAGACCGTTTGTGACCAAACGGTTTCAAAACTGTTTGGTGTTGAAAACTTCAAAACTGCATGGAGGTTGTTAGTGGTTCAATCATTTGGATATTGAAGGCAATGATGATTCCAATTATCCAATGATGGTTAATCAATAAAGGTACAAAGGTTGAAACCCTAATAGTACCTAGGGAATCGTGTCAATTAAGGAAGGAACCCTAATTGAGATAAGATACATGGCTTGGTACACTATGACATTCATAGTTGTATGAACTTGATTGAAGGACTGATATGACCTAATCAAGTTGAGAAGATAATAGCATGGGTTTGATACATGAGTTTAATTCATGTGGTGATTTAGAGTATGATCCTTAAGTAAAGAGATCATGAAGCCCTATTCATGAACATAAACCTTAATTAACAAGGTTGTTGAAACTTAACCCTAATCCAGGGCAATTATAATTGAAACCCTAATCCAAGGTGTGGATGTAGTCCTAATTTAGGGTGATGATGTGAATAGACCTAATTAAGAGTAATGTGATCCAAAACCCTAATTGGGATGAATAGTAAACCCTAATTATGGGTAATGGAACATTAAACCCTAATTGGGATGAATAGTAAACCCTAATTATGGGTAAAGGAACATGAAACCCTAATTGGGATGAATAGTAAACCCTAATTATGGGTAAAGGAACATGAAACCCTAATTGGGATGAATAGTAAACCCTAATTATGGGTAATGGAACATGAAACCCTAATTGGGATGAATAGTAAACCCTAATTGTGGATTATTGAATGTAAATCCTTTTATAGGGTGATTTTGATGTGAAACCCTAATTAAAGATGGTTTCATGAGAAACCCTGATGTTTGATGTTCTGTGGAACTCAAATACAGGGTGATACTATGAAATGTTTAATAAACCCTAATCTTGGGAAATATGGTGATAAACCACAACTATGATGTGGAAATGAGATGATTATCCTCATATGACATAAAAAGGGAAACCCTAACCATGGTAAGAGAATAGAGGTGCTACTCATGAATAGTGAATTTATATTTGTTGAGCATGGTTTTTTTTATGCAATTGATATCATTGTTATCATCTGTGCTAACCATGTATGTATGTTGAAATGATGATCATGGCCAGGTATGAGCTATGATGTTTAATTCACTATTATGAATGTACCTTGAGTGCCATAATATACCTTGTTGCCTGGTAAGAGGTAACAAGAGAGTTAATGGGACTCATGTACCATGTTTGATGCTTGTAATATCAAGTATCATGCTTGCCTTGGTCTATTGACCTGAAGGTGATTGTTATCTGGAAAAGTGGTAACAATGCTTAATGATGAATCAAGGGTTTAATTACCCAGGGCCATATGATTATATTGATGAAAGTGTAAAGGGATGATAATTCCCAGCCTTGAGATAAGGGATTGAGTCCCCAATGCCATTTAAGATTGTTAAGAAATTGATGAAAATAGTACATGTTTCTTTATAACATTATTATACTAAGTTTTGTTTGAGAACCTGCCTGATGGTAAAAGAGTATGAAAATGTACCTAATCAATCAAGTGAAATCTATTCATGTAGTGCTCTGATCATAGATCCATCATCGTCAGTAGTTGGTGATTGTGAAATAGGTTTTCTATGGAATTTCTGGAATTCACATATTTTGAATATGTGGGGGTAAATGGGTGAAGATATCCTTACGTCCGGGTGAAGAGATTGAGGGAAGGTAAATACTAAACCTCTCAATCCTTCATGTGTCGGGATAGATATATCATAAATCTCTCGATGGTTGGGATGGATGTATCATTAATCTCCCAATGTTATTTCATGTCGGGTCAATGGAGATAAACATTAATGCTCTCGATTACCAATGAGAGTGTAGTTGACGCGATAACTCTACAGAGAAGTTCCAGTATACCATGGAAAGCTATTTGAGCAGTCGACATAGTCCTGCTTGTAGTCCTATGCTGACCGGGATGTGGGAGGTCATGGGAATCCAGCTCTTCCATTGACATATTTATGGTACCGATTTCGATTCTAGAAATGGTCGGTTGGAGTATGAGAGGTATACCTCATCTCCTCAGAGCTTAAATCTATTTGTAAAATAAAATCAGTCACGTAGCATATTTGTATAAGATTGTATTATGAGAAACACTGATTGATGATATAGTGCTTAGCATACCTTTATACAGGAATGTATTTATATTCCTTTAAATTCATATTGAATATGAGACAAGCTGCTTAATCATGTTATAGCTGTAATATTGCATAAGAATGTTGCTCTAGTCTGCACAGATGTAGATCCACCTTCTATTGATTCATTCTATCCCACTATTCAGTTATTTCTATTAAACTGCAATGATAATGTTTTGGCAGAGAGTTATATCTCCTGTTGGGGCAATTTCTATAATTGTCTCACCCCTGTGGGATTCAATGTTTTTAGGTAGACGCAGACGACAATGCAGAAACGTTTCTGTCAGAGAAGAGAAGCAGCAGCAGGCACAGGGACAACAGTGATCCAATAGGTTTAGACATTAGCTGTCTAGTTTTGTGTAGATAGTCCTATAGTCATCTCTGTACTCTCAGGTCCTAGAAGTTAGCGTTTTGATGCTTCGATCAGAGATTTTTTGCATGTATTCCTTGAAGTGCAATGACGCATGTAATGTACATATGAACCAGGATGGAATGTTTTACTTTGGTTCTAAATGAAAGAGTTTTCCTGCAAATGGATCTCTTGATAAATGGTTTTATTTTTGGTGATTTTCAGTAATTCCACTGCTAATAATACGCTTCCGCATTAGTTAATCTTATTTTATGAGTTGTATGCCACACTAAGTCTATCCTAGGGTCAGGTGGGGATAAGACCAATGGAAGTAGGAGTTGCCTAATTCCCTAGTTGCACATGACCATAGGGTTAGGAGGTAACAACTATCATTGTCCAAGGGCCATGGGTTAGGAGATTGATCACCTTCATGAACTCATGGGACCCAAAGGGTAGATGAGTAGGGCACTCTCTGGATGCATAAGGGAAGAGGGATGGCCCCAAAAGTACCGACACCCTATAGACCTAGAGGAGATGACCAAGGAATGTGTGCAAACCCTAGTAGGTTCGAGACCGGTTGTCCATAGAAGTAACTTTGATATCGAGATGATTGTGATGTAGAGACATAAGTGGCACGTTGCAACTTAGATTTAAAGGTGTATTGGCAAGGTGGGATGTAACATCTCTACTCTTGGAACATGAAGAACTTTGTGTTTGGACGGCCGCCAAATGCTTATTTCCTCTTGTTATGAGAATAAGAGATAGGACAGTACGCATGCCTTACACCAAGGATAAAAGATGATGTGAGTTGGAACGTTGCTATGAGGTATGAGAACAAAGATGATAACGTTCCCTGGTGGAGTGAACAATACATGGATGGTTTACAAACACTAGGAGAAATAAGTAGTCATCTTATAAGGATGTTTTTAGCATGAGCTATGTGGAATTTACAAGATATATAGGGTTGAGTTCGAAAACCAAGAGGTTGAGTTCAGAGTTTTCTTGATGAAGATAGACTTAGAGTTTGTGATGAGAATAAGTGGAATACATGGAGGTGTATGTCTTCAACACTTAAGGATGTGAAGTGGTAATGGATGCTCTAGTTGAGAGATAGCTACCTAGTTTAGCTAGAGGCTAGAAGAGGATGTTGGGTTAACCCTAAGTTTGAAAAGGAAGATATGTTTGGCTAACACTCAGATGTAACGAGATCTGTTGAACAAGTTAATGGTTGTTTGGTTAGCCAGCCTAGTCCTTGATGTAATGAAAGGATGGTGATAGAACCTCAAATACACTTCTTTGGATAGGAAGGTAATAAAACCCTGATGAGAGTGGTTTAGGGTTTCTGAGGAATCAATCTTGAGGAATCATGATATACATGAAATCATGATTTTAAGATCATCATACACCATGGTACTACAAAGATAGTGAGTGACAGTAGTACTTTGGATGCTTAAGATGAAGATGTATGTGGCTTGTGGCCATGCATGATAGTAGGTGAAGGACGAACATCAGTAACCAAGTGCATTGATATAAAGTATAAAGAGTTCCCGAGAGGGAATGGGAGTTCATCACTATGGATGTTGTAGGTTTCCCCTAGACCAAGGAAGGCCAAGATGCAATATGGGTTATGGTGGGTTGCCTTACCTAGATGACATGAGAAAGAAAGAGTAATGCCAAGGGACATATCCAGTTGAACTACATATGAGAAGGAGATGGTTCAACTACACCATGATCAAAAGTTCTTGAGTATGACCTAAAGGTTCACTTCTATAAGGTGGAAGAAGATACATGAAGAACTCGATGTTAGTAGCGTTTATCACCTCTAACTAAGGGTTAGTATGATCCAGACTAGAGGGTCTGATGAGAGCATGTGTGCTCATTCAGGGTGATACATAGAGACAGTTCTTGTCTTCTGTGAGATGTGATAATAACCACCATAGCCAGTATCAGGATATAAAGGAGCTCTGTAAGGGAGGTTGTGTCAGTCACCACTTCATTAAGATGATGTTGGTGAAGGGACCTCACATGTGTAGAAGAAGTCTCTTTGATCGTGCAATGGCTGAAAGGAGCCTAGAGACGATGTGAGCCATGAGATGATGCAAAGTAGACTGACATGCAATTCACTATGGGGGAATATGTGACATGAAAAATCCGACCCCTCTAAGTTATATCTAAGAGAGTTGAGTCCCTGATACATGGGTTCATATGAGATGGTTTGGTGGAGAAGGTTATGTTTGATCTTACCCCTCAGGATAAGGTATGTGAGATGAGTTCCAAGCATCCAATTTAGAGAACTATTTGAGGTACCCAGACCATGTGATGAGGAATGAACCTAGTGAGCCCCAAGGGAGGCTGAAATGACCTGAGTCACTTGTGCAGTTTATAGATGCCAGAGTGAAAGAACTCAGAGAAAAGAATATCTGATGATAAAGGTTCTTTGGAAGCTCCATGGGTAAGGTAAAGCCACATAGGGGCCAATGATGGACATGGAAAAGTCTTATCCTGAACTATTTATTTGCTTGATAGAATTTTGAGGACAAAATTCCTATAAGAGGGGAAGGATGTTACAACCCCAATTTTTAGGTTCAATTGGTGAGAAATGTAATTTCTCATATTAAAGATATTTGAACAAATAATGATATAAATTATTTTGAATAAATGGATTTAGTTTACAATAGCCTTGAGAGTTGTTTTGTGGGCTTTATTGGCTATTGGGCCCAATAACAAGGAAATGAAAAAGGAAATTCAATTATTACATAAGTAAATGAGAAAATGGAGAAAACAATGAGGTGGAAACCTCTAGAAGCAAAGGGATGTAATCCAAAAATGGATTTCGTGCCTCTTCTGTTCCTTGGGTTCCAAGGAGTCTAAAGTTGCAAAGAACAGGAAATAACAAAAGAAAAGATCAATTAAGTATTTTCTTTATTAAGAAAGAAATTGAAAACAATGGTAAAATGTGGAAAACAAGTCGAAAGAGGTGTAATTAAGTTATCCCTGATGGATTTTCATATCCAAAGGATTCCTAATGTTAAAAGGAATGGAAATGAGGAAAATAAAAGATAAATAAAGAGAAATCCTCAAAAAGAGCTATTTTAATAAGAAATAAACAAGATAATGAGAAATAATGGACATAGATGCATCTAGAAGGATAATAAGTATCCTTAAAAAAAAATTTCAAAATAATAGAGTTTCTTGGGATCCAAGGAATCCCAATGAAGAGAAAGAAAGAGAAAAATACCAATAATAATAAAATAAGAAGATAATATGATACATCATCAATGGCTTTTTGATAATATCAAAATGTGATGTTATTTACTTTAAGGAATAGTGTTTCGTGGCCAAGAGATTATAAGTCAAGGCTAGAGATAACGAAAGGTATAATTTTCATATTTTTTAATTATCCATGAAATATGGTTACCTAAAAGATAATGAAGTGAGAGAGAGCGATGATTGCTTCTTAATTAAGGAAAATTGTTTTCCAATTAAGAAGGGACTTGTTTCCCTGTTGAGTGAAGTCTTGGAGTGTGGTTACCCTACCCAATATAAGGGGAAGGGCCTTTGGCCGAGTTTAAGATAAACCCAAGCAACCTTTTCTCTTCTCCTTCTCCTTCTTCATTTCAAACCCTAGACCTTGTTAGCCGATCCTCTCTCTTTCCCTCACATTCAAGAAGTGTGCAAGAGGGCATGAGGGTCGTCGAGGGGGGAGTGAAACATACCCAGAACCCCTCCTGGGGTGGCAAACCATGCAGAAATAAAGGTGCCCATAAGGACACAACTCCTTCACCTTCAAGAAGAAGCAAGTTTGTTCATGGGAATTCCATCGACCCCAGAACCTGGAATGGTCCCAGATAGCTTCCTATAAGTCTCCTCTACCTAAACTGCCAGTGAAGGCGCTTGGAGAAGGGTCTCCCATGGGTCTGAAGGTCCTCCTTCCTCTGTATTGATCGGCGGGCATGGAAGTATGAAATGAGCTGCCTCTGACCACCAGCCACAGAATGGACGCTCTCCTCAACTCCTATGAGGAGGAGGCGGTCCTTCTAGACCGTGTGTGGGGCTCTGGAGGGTGTGGGTGACCTGAGCCGGAAGCAGTTCCGCGCCCATCGTCATAGCAGATAGGTGGAACCCTACGTCGCGAGGTAGGTGATAATAGAGTGAAAAGACTCGACTACCCCTGGTGCATGTGCACAAAGGGAGGGGCAGGGCAGTCTTTTACGCCTTGCAAAGCTGTCCGACTTAAAAGAATTAGTTTCACTGACGTGTCGAGCCACCATTGGCTGAAAGGTATATTTTCTTACAAAATTCATAACTAATCACTGGTATCTCGGATTTGGATAAGTTATATATGAATTTTGATCAGGAGAACTCAAGGAATGCAATAAAAATATAATTTAAGCATCATTATGATTGAATTTAGACAAGTGTATAAAGTTATCATCTTTAATGGTTTAATTAATGAAAAACCCCTAGAATTGATGATAGTTGAGTATAGTGATGTTCGATGATTGTTTTGAGCGAGTATTAACCTAGTGATAATAAAAAGGATGATTTAGATGTAAAAGAATTATCTTTGTACATAATTCGCTTAATTTAGGGATTCATATACCTAAGTTTGCATTAATGGGCTTAGAAACCCTAATTTAGGAGAATATGTCTTTTAATGGTTTTAATTATACAAATCCATGAATAAGACTGAGTTATGTTGTTATAAATCTAATTTGGGTATAAAAGATCATTAATGTGGATAATTTGGGTTTCCTAGTGTATAAAGTGGAATTAATGATAAATTGGGGTTTGCTGACATAAAAGATGAGAAATGTAGTAATTAGGGTTCCTTTGAGAATCAAACTATAATTCTTTGTTGAGTTGTCAATTCAAAGAAACCTCAACATGATAATTGGCCTTAATGATCTTGTCATGAATTAACAGGATAAAAATGGTAGTTTTAATATAAAAGAGGTGTAATGGGCTTAATTAATGTTTAAGTGTGCCTTTAATCCGAAATTCGGGTTTGTAAGTAGTTATATAAATTAGGGTTTAAAATAGTATAAATGAAGTGAAACCCTAATTGCAAACGAAACCCTAAAATGGATAAGGAAACCATAGGAAGCAATTTCAAGTTGAATAGTAAGAATCTAAATAAAGTGTGTATTAATAGAGTACATGTGATTTTCAAGATTCTTGATTGTGTTGTTGAACTACTGGCTTGGATTTCTTTCTTGGTTGGAATTGATATTAGCTTGAAAATTCTACTGAACAGGTATGTGGTTATTCTTTTGAATACCATGAATTAGTTTTTTGAGGATTTTTGAGGTTTTTATCAGTGACTTGAATTAAACTATTGGATGCGTTTAATTGATGCAAATTATAATGTGAAGATGACTATCACATAAGATATGTGCCTACTAGCTCAGATCCTAGTCCTCTCTGTTGCTTAATGGATTGACCTAGTACATGGCTACCTATGGGGTACGTCCATCAGGTCATTGGATTGACCTAGTATATGGGTACCTATGGGGTAGGTCCATCAGGTCGTTGAGTGACTTAGTTCATGGCTAACAATGGGGTAGGTCCATCAAGTCACCTTGAGTCAGGGATTTGACTACCTTTGGGTAGGGCCATGCGACTCTATAACCCTAGGTATTGGCTACTGTGAGGTAGGACCATGGGGGTAAGGCTCTACCAAGAGAGAGAGGTAGTATCCCAGTCCACTGCAGGGACGACACAGAGATAGGGGATAGGTAAGGATTGAGTAGTATGGTTTAAAATGTAATCTTGGCTGTTAAATGATAATTGGCTAATTACATTGTTATCATAGTTGCATGATTCTTGTTTCCCCCACATACCAACTTCTTGCAGACCGACGTTTTGTTTGTCGGCGTTTTAGGTACAAATGAAAAGAACCAACAGTAAAGTGGCATATGTGGAATTAAATGAGAATTAACGTGCAAAGGAGGATTAGTTAGATTAGTATCTACATGGATAGAAGTTTAGAAATCCATGTTTTTAAAAGGTATGCAAAGTTTAAAATTTTCATACAACTTTCCCTTTTAGTTTAGTAGAATTTGATAATTATTATTGATTATTTTTCGAACCTTTGATCATGTTAATTGGGATAATGGCTCTGACCTTCTGGTCTCCTTTAATTGGGGGTTATCGGGAGGCGGGGTCGTTACAGTCATGGTTCGATCATCCAACAAGTTTATGTCTAGAGTCTCATCCGGGAACTTGCGTGTCTCATTCGATGTTTTGGTACATAAGTATGGGAGCTCATTGCTATGGATCGTAATAGTCACGAAGAACAAATGACCAATTCATTATTCACATTTTGAAACCAATGAAGACACGTCTCTTATTTATTTAAAGGAATCAAAATTAGTTCAGACAAGTTACTGGCTAATAAGGCTAATCTTGATGTCCCAACAAAAGGGGGACTACTCCATATCTCTCATATAAGAAAGAACAAGGGTAGGAAGAAAAGAAATCATTTTTCTAACAACACTTTGCAGACTTTGTCACTTTTTTTCTTGCTTCATTCTCTCGAATATGCTTGTGAGTTGATAGAGGGTGATGCCTTAAAAAATGGAAGTTATCTTGTATTTATAGTAAACAATGCCCAACGTTTGGTTTGACTATCATGATAGCTTTGTCCATGGTGAAAGGCCTTTAATAAAAATCTTTCCTCCACCCAAAAGCATATGGCATTGTCAAACTTTCCTTTGTCCCTAATCAAGGGAGAATCATTAAAAACATTAATTTCTTATCCCATATGCTGAAATTTATTGAATTTCCTTCCTTTAATATTTGATTATATAACTTCTTCGACACTTTTTGATATAGATTTCTACTACAAGGGAGTCGATCGGCTAAAAAGCTAGCTGACCAACTGGCCAAGCTGGTCAAAAATATATTTGTCTTGTAGGTGATGAAATTCCATGTGTAGATTATATTTGAACACTAAATTCCACATTGAGATGCAAAAGATATTGTCGTTTTAGAATAAGATATATCATACACTGTGGGAAATCTATATGTGGGTCAACTAGTTGAAAAGCCAATCGACCGAATGACCTAGCTTCCTAAATTACATATTCCTGTAGAGAATGAAATTCAATTTCGAAAGAATGTTTATTCAGTAAATTTTGCATTGGAATGTAAAAGATATGACCATTTAATGAGGAATATATATGTCTGGCATTGTGGAAGTTATGCAACCATATTTTCAATGTATTTTTTAGTGTTCTTGATCATTGGAGTGAATGGATACAACTGAGATGTTATCCTATAATAACCAAGAAAATCTAATAAAAACTCTATTTAATAAGAGAAAAGCTAAACTAAGACAACTAACTCTAAAACTAGGGAATAATCAACAAAATGATCCTAAGTGAATGTCTAAATTATGCAAATAAAATGGAAAAATACACATTTATCAATATACTGTGGACTATTGGTAAAAGTATCTTGAGTATCCTCCACATAAACCCCAAGTAAATGATGTCATTTGGGATTGGAAAGTAGAGGAGGATGGGAATTTTCTAGTTAATTCAGCCTATAAGATCTCAAGGGAAGCCAAGGATAGCAATTGCAATGGTCCATGCTAGGTAAAATGGGAACTATATGTACCTAGAAAGATTCATTTCTTTATCTAGATGATATACAATGAGGCAATTATGAACAACATAAGAAGAGCATAAAGGATATTTGCAAATGTTAAATGTTGCAAATATTGTATGAATAAAGATGAATCTATCTTTCTTCCCTTAAGGGACTATTAGTATGTTGAAGAGGTCTATAGCAAATCAAACTTGTTTGATCCAACTACTGTGATCTACATAGATACTATGCATGTATGGGTATCCCTAAATCTGAAGGAAAATAAGAACTATAGTTACTTGTTGTTGCTAGATGATATGGTGCTCAAGGAACAAAACTTTTTTAAAGGGTTTCCTCTACTCTTTTTATAGAAAAATTTTGAACATCATGAAGTGTGAGCTAATGATGACAAGAGCATGAGGGTGAAGATATATCTAGGAAATATTTGGGAACCCTCTCCTCAAGGATGGTTGAGTATAAGAGTAAATGCTTAAGTTAGAATTAAAAAAGGTTTCCATTTCTTCCATTGTTGCTAATCAAGATGAAATATGGTTAAGAGGAGTTACCAGTAAAGTTACTGTCAACTTAGTCTTGGATTGCTGATAGGCGAGCTATAGACTCTCTATAAGAGTCTCCAAAAACATCAACTATATATATATATATATATATATATATTGTCATTCAAATGGATAGAAGTAAGGCTCTCGGTGTACTCCATGCTACCAAAAACAAATACCCTAAACTACAATCTTGGAAGATACGATTTAAAAGAAGTGTGGTTTAATGTTGGAGGTCAAGTTTTGGAAAATTAATCGAGTAGCCAACTTGGTTGTTGATGCCTTAGCAAAGAATCATCTAAAAAACATTGTCAATGAGTATACCTACATGCATTTGCCTCTTGACCCTGATGGGAATCCTATTCCTTTCCTTTCAATAATGGTGGTATTAAGTCTAATTTTTACTTCAACACCCTAGTAACAAAAATATAGATTGTAACGAAAGTAGTACTACCGTTTTTAATTATGTTCCTTAATCAGTTGTAAATTTGAACCCTGTTTTTTTTTTGCAAGAGGAGGGAAAGGTAGTAAGAGTACCTCTTAACTTCCCACAAAAAATAAAGTTACTTAGGAAATGATCTTTTTTTGATGAAAGAGTGTGACTGACCATGAGGAATAGAAATAAATGTGAAATAATTAGGAGATAAAATCCCTAATGCAATATAGAATCAGATTCATCTCAAAGATTAATGGTGATCATTATGATGAAAATTAAGTTTGGATGACATAACAAGGAAACTATATGACTTTTACTATAATAATCATGAATTCGATAGGTTGTACCAGGAAGAAACAAGAACAAGTTATAGTATGATGATTGAATATGATGTTACCTCAATCACTTTGTATGGTTAGAGGATGACAGATGTAAGAACTGGATGTTTCAATAGCAGGCTTGTTTGAAAAAAAACTTGTTTCAACCATAGAACAAAGTCAATGCGGTAATGATTCAGAGGAAAATAATATATGTGGTATGGACATGCATTATGAGTTTGTTGTGCATCTATAACAAGACCAAGGATATTACCTAGAAAGAAAATGAACATGTGCACAACAATGTCCAATGATTGGATGAATTCTGATGTAGCTATATTTTTCTCTATTAGTTATCTCACAACATGTCTTTGTCTCTATTTATGTTTTATGTTATGTTAGTTATGGATAGCTAGTCAATTATAAAGATAACTTGAAAAAAGATTTATAATCAGGTTATAATGTGGCATGCACTTAATAGAAGATTGTAAGTCACTATAGATGCATATTGTGTTTTAACTATAGTTTGTGCTTGCCCTACTACAAGATGGATGTTCTTGTGTTGAAACCCATGCACCCACATTTTGGCCGGGCCTAGCCTAATGACTCTCTCTCTCTCTCTCTCTCTCTCTCTCTCTCTTAGCTGGGAATTCAAGGAAAACAAGAGGGTGTAGTGGTCATATGCTTTTGTTCTAGCAAGATAATAAGGACTGAATGTATAGCTTGTGATGTTTGTCAGCCAAGCCGCACTGGAATGGTCCAAAAGGTCATCTCCTTTACATCAGAGATAATGATCAATGCATATTGTTCTGTCATGGGTCCCCAATTTAAAACATAGCTAATTTCTTTCTCATCAAGAGTCCTTATGGAACGGATCATGTCTCGCTCCATCTCAATGGTGCCCTTTGGCACAAACAAAACTAGCCCAAACTCCATTCAGCGGGACATTGATAACACCAATTTTTGTGATGCTTCTGACCATTATTTCATTATCAAGTCTTCCCTTTTACACTATTTTCCTCTCCTTTTTATCATGTTTTTGAATAAACAGGCCACACTACGCTCTTATCCTATTTTTATCATCTTTTGCAGGGTTTTCCCTTGTTTTTCCACTCTTTTATCAGCAAAAAGGCCCGTCCCGACCCATGAACATGTTCTACCTGCATCGGCCTTCCTACCAGTCGGCCGACACACTCACTGCCTGACATATGGAAGCACGACACGCCTACTGAGTGACACGGGGGTGCCACACAAGGAGGAGCTGACAGGTGATATGCCACTTACCCGATAGGGAGTTGTACTCGCCACGACAACTGAAGTGTGTCGTGCGATACAAGCCACCCACCAGTAGGCGCCACGCATCATGATAACCGACACACTTACAGCCTGACATCCTTGTGCCGGGAGACATGCATATCGGGCATCCCTGAATCCGCGATGATAGATCTAATGGAGGACACATGGCGCCCGAAGAACCACAACTTCCCCCAAGCACTGCCTATAAATAACAGCTACAGGATTCCAATGGGACGGGTCAGAATCTCGTGAAAGCTAACTTGGGAAAGAACCTAGAGCTAGCGTGTCGCGTCCCATAGGTGTACTGGGGGATACTAGGTGAGCACTTCCCCGACCCGAGAGGGCAGGAATGGTTCACTTAGAATATGTCCCAGTCACCATAGCAGCCCGATATCAACCAACAAGGATGCCCAATATGAGTAACCCGACACCCTAAGCGGTCTCTAGCCCGACACAATGTCGAGCCCGATATGAATCACCCATCACGGTGTGTCGCCCGAGAGGGTGGCATCCCGACACGACCGTATCGGGTAAGGGAGGTTTTGTTGGTATGTCTTCCTGTCATGGCCTATCGCCTGACAGGGAGTGCCGCCCGACATGGGCATATCGGGCCGAGCCCCAACCGGTATCGGGCTACAGAGCTCTTAGGGATCTGTTGTTGCATGTCACTCTTCTACATCAAGGAGGTGATACTTATCTTTTTTTTCCAGTCATTTACTTTCTTTACTTACGCAATGTAACCAAACCTCTTTTATATAATGACTATGCTAATGGAAGTAGAGAAGTTTTAAATATCTGTTGCTTTATGTTTGGTTCCTTTTGTTGGATGGTTAATTTGTTTAGCATCTGAACTCTAGCTTGCATGCTTGGATCATGTTTTGACTATCTATCAAATTGTGTTTCCCGTCTGCAGCAGCCTCGAGAGAGGGGTTGTAGCTCTAGTATATAGTCTGATCAGGGAGTATGAGAGTACCCAGGATTGGAGTTGCTTTAGTTTTCTTTCCACTCTAACCCAAGGTCCAGTAACCTCGAGAGACGTGTTGGTGCTTAGTTAGAGGTACCTTCTTTGAGAGAAGGGGTACTGGATGTTCCTGCTACCACTTGTTTTACCAAAGTTTCCTCCTTCGTTCCTTACCAAAGCAATAGTTTTATCTTCTTTGGTTCTATTGCGCAAAAACCCCTAAAAACCGATAAATGCTTAAAACCTTAATTTACCTAGTAACTCCAGTTGGAGATAGTTTCCTTTTGTTTTATCGATCATAGCCTATTGTTCCCTCTGGGAACTTTATCCTCATCTTACCCTTGTCGGAGTGTAATGTGTTGATTCTGTGTTCTTGACACTACCCCCCTTGTCCCTGTGGTTCGACCCCGATCGCTACTTCGGACCCCATCATCATTGTGGGGGCCTAAGAGTCGGGTAATTTAAAAGTTCGACTACTCAAATCCGCTCCTTTTGGGACACGCGATTTAGGCTGGTCAACTTTTTGGCGCCATTTCTGGGGACAAGGCAAAATGGTACTGTTGACGAACCTGAATCCATTAACTACACTCTCGTACCTCAAGCTTAGAAATGAGCTTGACAACACTTTCTTTTTCTATTTTGATCTTGTAACCTGAAATGAGTATAGAGTAGTTCGTCTTATTAATACAAGTTTTCTAACTTGATTATACATTCTATTCAAGTACTCAGGAAAGAAGTTTTCTGTTCATCTAAGCACCAACATCACTAGACATGCCACCTCGTGTCGAACCACCTCTTTCAGAGGGTGGGCAACACGCGAGAGTTAGACCTCACTCGCCTCCTCCTGAAGACAATGACCGTTATGATGGTAACCATCAACATGAAGATCCTGGAACAGAACAATTCAAGGATGACCATCGCCATGTGAGACGTCATCATCACTGAAGATGTAGAAGAAATCAACATGACCAGGAACAGAACCAGCAAGACAGTGATAGTGAAGACTCTAGCGAAGAAGAAAAGACCCTCAGAGAGTTGGCTGCTATGAAGGCCAACAACTCAAGGTGTCCTGTTGTCATCCCAAGGTTCAATGCCGTAAACTTTGAGTTGAAACCTTCCGTCATATCCATGATCCAGAACAAGAGTTTCTGATGAAGTTCAAAGAATGATAATCCTTAGCATCATCTAGATGCCTTCAAGAACATATGTGATACGATTAAGATGCGGGGAGTCCCACAAGAGGTCATTTACTGCAAGGGATTCATCTTCTCTTTAGAGGACAAGGCTCTATCTTGGTACCTTGGGCTGCCGCATCAAGCTCTGAATGGATGGAGTGCACTTGTAGATGATTTTGTGAATAAGTTTTACACTACGGAGAAAACTATCAGGAATTGGTAAAGGTTAACGTCATTCATGCAGAAGCCGAATGAGAATCTACATGAAGCATGGGAACGGTATCAAGAATATCAGAGGGATTGCCCCCATCACAACTACAAGAAGGGATTTTTGATAACCACCTTCTACAACGGTCTGACCCCTGAGGAAAGGGTTTCGCTTAATGCAGCTGCAGGAAGTGACTTTCTGGGGAAGAAGCCAAGCAGATCCAAAAAGATCATCGAGAACATGGCTGAATTACAAGCCAGCACCGACTACGCCAGATCTGATAGAGGACATGCTAAGAAGGATGCTAGCGAAGGACCCTCCATCGAATCCAAAGCTCTCGAAACTATCACTTCTCAGATCCAGAAGATAGCCACCGACGTCAGACAATTGAAAGAATCAGGTGGAATGGGAAATAAACAAGTTGAGAAAGTTATGAAATGTGTCACCTGCGGAGAGGGTGGATACAGGGTTGATAACTGTGTTTACACCCGACCTAAAGGTTCAAGCGAAAGTGAATCCAAGACAGAGGACACTGAGAACGTCTCTTTTGTGAACTTCAAGAGGCTGGATCATCCTGGTTTTAATTATGGCAATAAGGATGCGGCCGACAATTCGCATCAGCTAAATAACCCCACCAAGCAACCCCAAGGTTTTGAGAAAAGAGGGGGACAAGGTCAGTTCACCAGAACTACCACTTTCCAATCGAACAAGGCAAATTTCCAAGGACAGGGAAAGTACCAAAGTCGGCAAGCAACTAACCCTAGTCACAACCTAGGTCAAGCCAAAGAGCAAAGTCAGGACAAGAGCCCGAACAAACCAGATTTGGTGGGGCAATTGTTCAATTTTGTAAAAAGACAAGATACTATCAATAACCAGCTGGAGCAAATCGCGCTGTCAAATTTAGGAGTTCTGAACACGATGCAGGTTCAGATGGAAGACATGCAGACTCACCAATGCCAAATCAATCAGCAGTTGGCCCATATGGCTGAGTTGATAAAGAACCCCTCGGGTAAGATACCCTCCAACACTGAATCCGTTAAAATGGTGGTGCTGAGATCAGGGAAGGCAGTAGAAAGTCCTGAAGCGGCCAATCTCGTAGAACATGAACCAAAGATTTTGGCAGAGATTCCAGCAGAGGAAGAGAATCAACAAGCTCGTGATAGGGAGCCCGAAACAAGATCTGTTGAGGAACTGTTTGGTAAAAGGAATCCTTAATCTCCCAACAACATCTTAAAAGGTGTTATGAGAAGTTTATGGAGTCAGTAAAGAAACTTCACCTCGAAGTACCCTTCTTGGATGCTTTGGAGGAGATGCCAACATATGCAAAGTTTTTCAAAGACTTGATCACGAAGAAGAAAAGAGTAGGAAGAATCAAGACAGTGCACCTAGCTAGCATGTCTTCTACTTTTATCAAAGCAGATTTACCAGCTAAGAAGAAGGATCCTGGGGCTTTCACCATTCCCTTTGCTGTTGGAGACAATATCGAGCGAAAAGGTCTTGCCGATTTAGGGGCTAGCATCAGCCTTATGCCCTTAAGCCTCGCGAAACGTTTGGGTCTGACTGATATGGTTAAGACCAACATGAGGATTGAATTGGCGGACCATACGTTCAAGAGGCTCGTTGGTGTTGTTGAGGATGTACCGATCCGTGTTAGAAGTTTCTTCATTCCCTGCGATATCGTGGTCATTGACACGGTGGAGGACCCTGGCTGTCCTATCATCTTTGGATGCCCCTTCTTGGCTACAGGAAGGGAGTTGATTGATGTTTCCAAGGGGATCATTACTCTAAGGGTCGGAAACGACCACTTAGATTTCAAAGTAAAGGATGCTACGAAGGAACCTTCCCTTCTAGAATTCACTTACTTTGTTGAAAGCTACAACCAGCTTTGTGAAGAGATGGAAGAGGATACCGTAATGGTAGACCCGCTTGTGAAAGCATTAAGCAATCAAGATTTTGATGCTTAAGATTCTGAAAATCTAGAAGGTGTCGAGTTTCTCAATTATCTTAATCAGTCTGATGAAGATCTAAAACGATGAGGAAGAGGTAATAGAAACAGTTAAGTTTGCCTCTCTAGAGGAGGCACCAGAAGAAAAGGCACCCAAGGCTAAGCCTGAATTGAAGTAGCTACCTGAAGGGTTAAAGTATGAATTTCTAGATCAGGAGGAGAGAAATCTTGTCATCGTTAATTCTTATCTTACGAAGGATCAATTGGACAAACTTCTTGGGGATTTGAGACTCCACAAGCAGGCTATATGATACTTGATAGAGGATATCAAAGGCCTTAACCCTGCGTTATGTATGCATCACATAAATTTGGAGGAATATGCTAAACCTCTGGCTCAACCCCAGAGAAAATTGAACCAGATGCTGAAAGAAGTTGTGAAGAAAGAAGTAATCAAACTGAGAGATGCTGGGATCATTTACTCGATCAGTGATAGTAACTGGGTGAGCCCGATCCACATAGTACCAAAGAAAGGAGGTATTACAATAGTTAAAGGAGATAAAGGCGATGAAGTGGCGGTTCGGACCGTCATAGGATGGAGAATGTGTATTGACTACCGAAAACTGAACCAAGCCACTAAAAAAGATCATTATCTGCTTCCTTTCATTGATCAAGTTCTTGAAAGATTAGCACATCATGATTATTTCTGTTTCTTGGATGGTTTTTTAGGGTTCTTGAAAGACTACTTTTACCTATCTCTATGACACCTACGCCTTCAAGAGGATGCCTTTCGGCCTGTGCAATGCTCCCGCAACATTTCAGCATTGCATAATATCGATGTTTTTGTATTTTTTGGAAGACATCGTGGAAGTTTTCATGGACGAGTTTTCGGTCTATGGAAAAGACTTCGATGCCTACCTGAAGAACCTATCTATGGTCTTGCACAAGTACATAACCGACATTTAGTGTCGGTTATTTAAGTCATTTAGTGTCGGTTTCTAAGCGACACCTATGTGGGCGACACTAAAAGCCCAACAGTTATGCGTCGGTTCAAAAACCGACGCCAAAACCCTTCGCGCGCCATCGAAAATGCGCCAGCAGGGGACTATAGGTGTTGGTTATTAGATAAGAAACCGACGCCATATACCTTCGTGCCACAGACCTTCGCGCCACAGAAAGGGCACCATCTGGAGCTCTATCAGCGTCGGTTATTAGATAAGAAACTGACGCCATATACCTTCGCACCACAGAAAGGGCACCATCTGTGACACTATCAGCGTCAGTTTATTAGTAATAACCGACGCAAAAATCATATAGGCGTCAGTTATTAGCTAAGAAACCGACGCCATATACCCCAGTACGGCTGTGGTGTTAAGGAAATAGACGTCGGTTACGAGTAGGGAAACCAACACTGTAACTATGTGGCGTCGGTTTTATAAAAATAACCGACGCCTCTTGTTTGTTTTTCTGTCAGTCTGCAGACCTGCTGTGGCAGGTCGCAGGATGAGAAACCTGCAGTTCAGTTATGAACTACAAGTTTTACGACATCCATTGATATCATCCAATAATAGGCCACAAACCTGAAAAATTAACAACAAAAATATTCACACATTTAGCAACCTGCAGTTCCATTTGATTTTCACACATTTAGAAACATTCATGTAGCTAGCAATATGTAGTTCCATTCATTTTCACATTCACACATGTAGAAACATTCATATAGCAACCAACAGTTTCATTCATTTTCACTCAGACACATGTAGAAACATCCAGACATGTAGAAACATTCACACATATATTATAATTTAGAAATTCATTTACAAAATATCATTTTTTAGTCATTATTCCCTATCAACATCCCAATTATATGTTAAAACCCCCACTACTTGTATGGATGTTTCCCATTCTTCTCTTACTTCATTTAATTCTCCCGTCATATAGGGAGCATGTACATCTGGTAAGGCCTTTCCTGTAGTGTGGTCAGTTTTAAACACCTATAAAGAGAATGATGTATATATATAATTAATGAGCTATAAATAAGATTGATATATTTCATATTATCTAATGAGACTATATAATACCTCAGGATTAGTATCGATGTCCACTGCGGCATATTTGATAATCATGTGCATAAATTGCATCATATAGTATGTACATGCCTATCCGTTGTCTTGTGTAGCACACTATAAATTCAAACATACAAAATATTAAAAAATACAACTAATTAAGCACTATTCACATAAATAATATATACATTGCAGTCAGGAACTTACTTCCACATTCTTCCAAGTTATTTGCTGGTTCTTTTTCTTGGGGACCTTTCCTCCTGCCTTTTTGAACTCATCTAAACCCCTACATGTTAATGTAACACAGTACATTGCATAATTAAATAGTAATGTAATAACATATGTTAACGAATATGAAAATGAAATATTTCTCACCGGAATAATGACATTTTCATTTTGTGTCCATATTTTGAATTCAATTTACTCCCTTTAGGATCTAGATAATAGATAGTGAACGTCTTGGGGACAATAACTAGTAACTCCCAATGCATACCACTAGAGGTAAAAAAGTTAAAAATTAATAACTCAAAATCCATAATAAAAAAGTAATTTTCTTAAGTCCAAATTATAATAAGCAAAGTAAACTTACTCTACATTGAATGGAGCTGTTATCACCGTCTTCTTATTTTGAGAAAAATTTATAAAAGCCTCACAGCAGTATTGTTGAACTGACGGAGGGTCTTTAGCTACTAGACTAATCAAAGATGGAATAAAAAATCCTACATGTTCGAATGCAAAATCTGCACATATCTTGTCTAAGTAGCTGCAAAATATGTATTAATTACGTGTGCATTAATAAATAAGAAACCAGATCACCAGATCCTACACAAGGTATATGGATGTATAAAGAAGATATCACCTTATCCATAGATCTATCAAAGATGTATTTAGCCAATCATATCGAAACAACTCCAAAATATCTCGTATAAATAGGTTGCTTTTGTATGATTGACCTGCAACATCTGAACCTATAGAAATAGTTATAGGGCAATTTATATCATGTTCGCCTAACCATATTTCCATACCCCTACAGTTAGGACCTAACGGGACAGGTAGGTCCTGTGGAACCCAACTGGGTAATGTAGGAGGTGGAGGTGGAGGCCTAGATGCTGTGGGTGTCTTCTTTTTAACCTGTATATATATATAATTTCAGATCAACTGACATCATATACACACACTAACAATTTAACGTAATGTAAATTTACCATACAGTTTCAGTAAAGAGGACATCCGCTTTGAGCCACAATATCACTCCGCCTTCTGCCTCACCAAGCGTTTCACAATCTGGGTGGGCATATGGCAATGGAAGATCCATCCACTTGGAGAATATATGTACTGGACTCACACGAATCCAACCAGCTGGTAATGGAGACTCGTGAAACATTTCCCCTGGTAGGGATGGGTAAGTTGATGCCTCTACAACGACATATTCTTTACTTTTTAGATGGCATGGCTTCAACCCCTACAAATTTTTGTGTAAAGAATGTTATATACATATATTCATATCATCTTTTTTTGAAACGACTACAATTTCATATATACATATCATCTTGAAAACATATCATCTTGAATTGAAAAACTAGTTACTATGTCATAAAAATACTTATAGAGGATGTGCTAGGTGGTGGGTCTACAGGATTACTCCCAACCTATGCAGTAGGAGTAGACCGAGATGCCATAGGTACTGTCTCGTAAGTGGCAGTCTGAGATGCCTACCATTTTTTCAATGCTTCTTCAAGTTTTCTATCAACTAGCTTATCTACCTATACATGGATAAAAGAAACGTTAGCTTCTAATTATTGAATTCTCTTTTACAGTAACATTATAAAGAAAGAATATGTTACCTCTTCTTGTGAAAGTCCTGCTTTTGGGACATGTTTGCGCTGGGATGGCCCAAAAAAAGCTTTGATGCCCACACCAGCGCCTGCAGCCCTAACACGTCCAGGATGCTCTGGGTTACCCAGAGCAACTGTCAATTCATCCCTTGTGCCCTCAGGGATGAACTTGCCTTGTTTCCTCAACTCATGCAGCTCCCTCTATTCGCCAAAACAAAAATTTGTAATTAAGTAAACACCACAAATAATCAATATTCGAACGATTGCTGTAAGAGTTGTATTTTACCATTTTTGCAGCCGCCTCAGCAGTTGCAGGCTTCCTTATTTCTCCCTTCTTATTTTGCGTCCCAACTATCCAGACATCATGGCGAGGCAGAGGTGTGCTACCTATAGTAGATGAATCCTGAGTAGCAGCAGACTGCGCAGTAGCCTCAGACTGTAGTCTTTGGCAAATGCTTGAATACCCCTTTGGACCCATTGTGTGGTCATGCACATTCAGTGCACACCTTGATTTTTATGCCTCACTGAGGGCCTAGTTAGTATGCACATTAATGATTTGGTTAGTAACACTAAATGCTAATCTTGAATAGGTGAATACAACATATATTAATGAGATTGGGACTGACGCCTAATACCTTGAATTCATCAGTTTGTCTTGAAGCAACAAACGTGTCCCATTCTTCTTGGTCCAGGAAGTTCCACTATTCAGTGGTTGTCTTCTTCCTCTTGTCACCTTCTTTTATGTATTCTCGGGTGAGATTTGTCCTATAGTTCCTTAGGACTCTCCCACAACATTGCATCACGCATTTGCGATGCAGCTTTTCATCCAATTCAAATATACTCTGCAAAATAGAATTGTTATTAACTAGTATCCAAAAAATTAGTAATCTACAAAATAGAATTGCAAATTAATAATAACTCACATATAAATCCTTCCATATTACGTCTTTCTTCTCCTTAGGAACTTTATGCCAAGAATCTATCTTACAACCGCAATGGCTATGAGTAACATACCCAAGATATGAAACAAACGAATTGTGATTCACACCAGATGCATTTCCTGCATTATAAAAATCCACAACAAGTTTGGGTCCATTGCCCTTTTGCGCTATTAACTTCTTCATCATAGTGATGCCCCTTCTCTTGTCAACTTTTTGGTGTTGCTGATCAAGTGCCTCAAGTGCTTCAGATGGTGCATGTGCATCATCAACCTAAAATTTGACAAAATAAACACATTTACAAGATATAACTATAAATGGACATATAGATATAAATATATGATATATTTTTAAAACTTACATTGTGAGGCGGCACATTGATGTCCTGACCCTCACATTAATCATCAGCACGGTCATCAAGAGAATGCTCAGCCATCTACAAATTTACATTCACATTGTAAAGTTCACATTGTAAAGTAATTCAAATTGTAAAGCTCACATTGTAAAGTTCACATTCACATTGTAAAGTAATTCACATTGTAAAGTTCACATTGTAAAGTAATTCACATTGTAAAATTCACATTGTAAAGTAATTCACATTGTAAAGTAATTCACATTGTAAAGTTCACATTCAGAAAAATAAAATATATAAAAAAAACATACATGCCTCTAAAATTGTGATCTTTTATCAATTAACAATCCTTCATTGTGATCTCCGCGCACATATAAGTCATTATTAGCTTCAATATTTTCTGGTGTTGTCAACCCAACTGAGAATGGACTGGAGTCATCATACTTCTTCTTCATCTATAAGATCTTCAATGAACTATCTTTTACCATGAAGAACAACCGACCATTTATCATTTGCAGGATCATCGATATAGAATATTTGTTTCGCCTGTGATGCCAATATGAATGGTTCACCCTTCTCGCCAATCTTTTCAAAGTTCACCAAAGTGAAACCCAATTTTATCCACTATAACTCCTTTGGTGTTATCAACCCAATTACATTTAAAGAGCGGAATTCTAAAATCTATGTAGTCAAACTCCCATATGTCTTTAATGACACCGTAATATGACATTTTAGCTTCATGTGGACTCTTATCCTTTGCACTTGAAAAATACATAGTCTACGCTTGAAGAGTGACCCCACTGTTTTGGATGACACTCTTATCATCTTGGCGCTTTGTGTAATATGTGAATCCATTAATGGCATACCCTTCATAAGACATAACAATCAATTTTGGTTTAAAGGCGAGGCATTTGATAGTTTCAGTAATATCATCTGGTGTTTGAGATAGTTGATGTAAGACTTTATCTTCAAACCACTTAATAAATGTCTTGTTATGCTCTCTAGCAAGCCACATTGTATTGGCTCGAGGATATTGTCTCTTGATGAAATTGGTATGTTCCTCGATATAAACGTTCACTTCGTCCATGTTGTGTAAAATATACAAGTGACCTTGTTCCAACTGCTCACGGCTGATTACTTTCACACGTGATCCCAAAATTCCTTTGACAAATTGCTCGTCAATATTCTTGTCATTATCAGGAGTGTCATTACCACTGAGAAAGTCATTGCAAAAATCCATAACCTCTCTCGCCACATAACCCTCGATAATACTCCCTTCAGGCCGATAATGGTTTCTAACATCACTTTTAAAAATGCTCATGTATCGTTCAAAGGGATACATCCAATGCAAGAAAACTGGTCCCAACATTTTCACTTCCCTAGTCAAGTGGACAACAAGATGTACCATGATGTCAAAGAACGACGGAGGAAAATACATCTCAAGCTGACATAGGGTAACAACCACTTCTCTTTACAATTTATCAAGAGTATCAGGGTCAATAACTTTGCTGTACAGACTGTTGAAAAAGAAACAAAGTCTGGTGATTGCAAACCTTACATGCTTCGGCAATATAGATCTAATTTCCACAGGAAATATTTGTTGCATTAGAGTGTGACAATCATGAGATTTAAGACCTATCAACTTCAAATCTTTCATTGATACCAATCTACGGATGTTGGATGAGTAACCTTGTGGCACCTTAACATTTACCAAACATTCACAAAAAGCTTTCTTCTCCTTTCTAGAAAATGTGTAACAAGCGGGAGGTAAGTATGTTCTCCAATTTTCCATTTCACGAAATTCTGTTAATTTTGACCTTATTCCCATTTCACATAGGTCCAGTCTGGATTTTATCCCATCTTTAGTCTTACCTGGTATATTCAACAAAGTACCAATGACACTATCACAGACATTTTTCTCAACGTGCATGACATCGATACAATGCCTGACTGTCAAATAACTCCAATAAGGAAGATCCCAAAATATTGACTTCTTCTTAAATAAAGATTTGTCACTCCGTGTGGCCATAGTACATTGTGATCTCTTACCAAATTCATTGACAAAGTCTTTTACTCTTTCATAAACAACCTCCCCTGGTATAGGTTTAGGTGCACTCCGTTCCTCATTCAATCCATTGAATACTTTGCGCTTCCTACGATACGGATGGAATTTTGTAAGAAACCTTCGATGATCAAGATATACATTCTTACCGTCATGTTTTAATCTTGTTGAATCAGTGTTCTCTTCACATATAGGACACACTTTAGCTCCTTTGACACTATATCCAGACAAATTCCCATATGATGGAAAGTCATTAATAGTGCAAAACAACATAGCATGCAAATGAGATTTCTCTCTTCATGAAGCATCATAGGTCATCACACCTTCACCCCAGAGTTTCTTTAAGTCATCGATCATAGGTTCAAGATAAACATCAATGTCATTTCCATACACAACCCGATATCAACAACGACAACATTACGTACTTATTTTTCATACACAGCCAGGGAGGAAGATTGTATATAACAAGCATGACTGGCCAAGTGCTATGTTGGCTGCTCAATGTCCCGTACAGATTCATCCCATTTGTACAAAGCCCAAGTCTTAGATTCCTGACTTCTTCACCAAATTTAGGGTACAATAGATCAGTCTTCTTCCACTGTGGGGAATCAGACGCATGTCGTAGGATCTCATCATTATTTTTCTTAACATCTGCATGCCACCTCAAATTCTTCACATCTATCGGATTGGAAAACAAGCGTTGAAACAGTGATATTATAGGTAGATACCACATCACCTTGGTAGGAGAACCAGTTTTGGACTCCCCCGAAGTCGTCAATTTATACCGTGACGCACCAAATTTTAGACAATCTTTCAAATCCACATAGTCCTTTTGAAATAATACATAATCATTCGGGCATGCGTGTATCTTCTTGGCATCCATTCCCATTGGGCACAAAAATTTCTTTGTCTGGTATGTTGAGATTGGCAGCTCGTTTCCTTCAAGAAGCATTTCTTTCAACAAAGACAATAATGACGTGAAGCTTTTGTCGCTCCATCTATTGTTAGCTTTTAGCTTATACAATCTCAACACAGCGCTAAGCTTCGTAAACTTAGTACAACCTATGTATAATGATATCTCATCATCATACACAATGTTTCTAAAAATGGGAGGTAGATCGGTGTGCTCTACCCCACAACTATCCAGCATCGCATCAACGATGTCTACTGGAACTGGTTCATTCACATCTACATCATCATAGGCAATTTTTTCTTCCACACAAGCACTGCTATCGACATCCACTGGTTTCGGGTTTGAAATCTCTCCATGTCAGTGCCATTCTGTATAGCCTTGTATAATCCCGTTGCACATGACATGACTTTTGATTTAGTCACCAGTCCTGACTTTCAAGTTGTTGCCGCAATGCCTACATGGACAGTAGAACCTATCTCCAGGTTGTTTCCTATGTTCCTCAGCAAATCTAATAAATTGGTCAAGACCAGAAATAAACTCTGGGGTGCAGTGATTGTGAATGGACATCCATGATCTATCCATTCTATGATCAAAGAGAAAACAAGTATATATTACAACAAGATTAGGGTCTAGGGTTAACAGATTAGAGTTTTTGCATGGTTAAAACTTTAGGCCAACAAATACATGTATTGTCATTCTTATATATAATAAATGTGTACCACCTATCCCATTCTTGAACACATAATCTCACTAGTAAATGTATAATGTGTATTGGGTTTTCGAGAAACTTTCGGCAGCATTTCCCTACTGTTCTCTAAGTACATATGTACTTAGAGCAAAAATGGGGAAATGCTACCAAAATTTTCTCGAAAACCCAATACACATTATACACTTACATCCTAAGTGAGATTAGGTGTTCAAGAACAGTCCCAAACTGGGGCCTATCCACGATTTACTCCTAATGAGTAAATCTTGGACGGGTTTCTAGGCTAACAAATACATGTGTTGTCATTCTTATACCTACAATCCTAGTTTCATCATTCATATCCTAGTTCTTCAAGTTAGGTGATTAACATTGTCAATATACTCAAAAAGGAAACAAGTTAACAATTTCATAGTTAGGATGGTAGAGATACCCTAAGATCTAGATCTAATGGTTCATAATGAGCCTTTGATAAAGTTACATCACTAGATGATTATATAATTGCAAAATCAGTACACAAATAAATTCAAATGAGTAGATAACTAAAAAAAATAGTAGACAAAAAAATACAAATAAGTAGATGAATAAATCATAAAAAAATCTGTACATAAATAAACACAATCAGTAAATAACTTTAAAAAAAATTCCACTAGCTTGGTGAAATCAGTACATAAATAAAAACAATCAGAATATTTTTCAATGGCTTTTGGGGTGACTTGGCGAAATCAAAATGGAGGAGGATGTCGACAAACCTTAGAGAAGATAGGGGAGTAGTTATTTGATAGCGAGAAGAACAAGAATGGTTCTTGTAATCTTAATGTGCGAAAATGATTGTGCATGTTTTGGGCATGCTTTGTATAGGTTGATCTAAGGTTCAATCCAGGGATCAAAAGGTTCATGATCATCTCTTGAATCCAAACCCCAGTAGCATCCTAGGCGTGCCCTAGCGCCGCCCAAGCATCTGCCCAGAGGTCTAACTAGGCAGGACACCTGGGCTGCTTAGGCGCCGCTTGGGTGAGGTCCAGGTCGGCGACGACAGAGGAGGAAAGCCAGCGGCAGAAGAGAAAAGGCAGATGAAGGGTATACCTTGCTTTAGGTGTTCAGCTACGGTAGAGCAAAGAATAGCAGCCGGCGGCGGAGCAGCAGCAGCGGCGGAGCAGCAGCAGTGGCGGAGGAGTGACAGACCAATGACAGAGAAACAACAGTGGCAGAGCAACGGCGGAGGAGCGGTGGAGTAGCAGCAGTGGGGGAGCGGAATCGCCAGAGCATGAGAATCAAAAATTAGGAATGAAAGAGAGAGAAAGGGGAACAGTCAGGCTCACGGGGGTTAAGTTATCAATAATCGTCGGTTATACAAAACAACTGACGCTATTTACTAATCGTGCCGGTTCGCATGTAAAACCGACAACTATGTTCAATAATAGTCGTCGGTTTCCACAATAAAAACCAACACCTATAAACATAAGCCAATAAAAAAATGTTCTTGAACTCAGCCAATAGTCGCCGGTGACCTTATAAAAACCGACGCTACAGGTGGTCGATATTTTCGTGGGGACAGCGCGCATAAACCCATCCATGTCGGTTACTTATGCGAAATCGACGATTAAATTTGGCCCAATTTCTGTCTCACGAAAATACTTTAGTTGTCAGTTTTTAAGTTAAAAACTGACACCATATGTTAAATTTTGGAGGTAAATTTTTCCCCATGAAAAATTTGGTTTTGGCGATCGATCTTAGGCGTCGGTTTTTCATATAGAACTGACGCTAAATAAAAAATGATACTCATGTCTGTCCACTCTTCACATATAGATGTTGGTTTTATGAAATAACTGACGTTGTATGTTTAAGGCGTCGGTTATTTGTATACAACCGACGACAGTGAATGTGACGTTATAAGCCATTTCTGTAGTAGTGTTGCAACGCTGCGAGGAAGAGAGTTTGGTTTTCAACTGGGAGAAGTGCCACATTATGGTACGAGAAGGCATCGTGCTAGGGCATAAAGTTTCGAGGCGTGGCATCGAGGTAGACATTAGCAAAGTTGAAGCCATATCTAAGCTTTCTCCACCGAAGTCTGTAACGGGAGTGAGGAGTTTCCTCGGGCACGCTGGCTACTACCGAAGATTTATAAAAGACTTCTCAAAGATCTTGAAACCGTTGTCCAACCTTCTGGTAAAAGATGTTGAATTCAATTTCTTTGACGATTATATAATTACTTTTCATGCCTTAAAGGATGCCCTTGTCTCACCACCTATCCTTCAAACTCCAGACTGGGAGCTACCTTTCGAGCTTATGTGTGACACCAGTGACTATGCTGTAGGAGCAGTACTGGGTCAGAAAAAGGACAAAAAGCACCACATCATTTGCTATGCCAGTCGTACTCTGGATGAAGCTCAGGTGAATTATACGACTACAGAAAAGGAAATTCTCGCGCTAGTCTTCACTTTCGACAAGTTTAGATCCTATCTTATGGAGAAATAAGATATCTCATGCAAAAGAAGGATACCAAGCCAAGGCTGTTAAGGTGGGCTTTGTTACTACAAGAGTTTGAACACGAAATCGTTGATAAGAAGGGTGCGGAGAATGTGGTCGCCGACCACTTATCAAGGATCATGGTGGAAAGACATAAGGAACCACCTATTAATGACGACTATGCTAACGAAACCTTATTGATGGTTGAAACCAAAGATGAGAATTTACCTTGGTTCGTAGATATTTGTAATTATCTCGCCTGCGGAGAGTTGCCTCCTGATATAACCTATAATCAAAAGAAGAAGCTATTTTCAGATGTAAAGAACTATTACTGGGATGATCCTCTCCTCTTCAGAAGATGCGCTGATAACCTGTACAGAAGATGTATCCCCGAAGAAGAGGTCCCAAACATCCTAAAAAAATGTCATGCCTCTCCATATGGAGGACACATGGGGAGCGAAAGGACCGCCGCCAAGGTGCTACAATCGGGATTTTACAGGCCCTCTTTGTTCAAAGATGCTGCAAACTATGTTAAGGTTTGTAAGGAATGCCAATCGACGGGGAACATTGGAAGAAGAAATGAGATGCCAATGGCCAATTGGGTGGAGGTCGAGATTTTTGATGTATGGGGAATTGATTACATGGGTCCTTTTCCCCCATCAAGGGGATACCAATATATTCTAGTTACGGTAGACTATGTGTCTAAGTGGGTAGAAGTGGTTGCAACCCTGACGTGCGACTCGAAATATGTGATCAAGTTGTTTGAAAAGAATATTTTCCCTCGCTTCGGAGTACATCGTACTGTGATAAGCGACGGCGAATCACATTTCGGGGAAAAGCTGTTTGAAGTGCTCATGCGAAAGTATGGAGTCAGGCACAAGGTTGCTACGCCATATCATCCTCAAACTTCGGGACAAGTAGAGGTCTCGAATAGACAGATTAAGCAGATTCTAGAGAAAACTGTCAGCCGCACAAGAAAGGACTGGTACATGGAACTCGATGACGCCCTTTGGGCCTACAGGACAACATATAAAGCACCCCTTGGAACTACTCCTTACAGATTAATCTATGGGAAATCCTGTCATCTTCCCTTAGAGCTGGAACACAAGGCTCTTTGGGTGATTAAATTCCTGAATATGGATCTAGAGAGGGCAGGAGAGAAAAGATATCTCCAGTTATAGGAACTAGAAGAGTTGAGACTACATGCCTTTGAGAATGCAAGGATCTATAAGCAAAGAACCAAGGTGTGGCATGATGCCCACCTGAGGAAGAAAGATGTAAATGAAGGTGACAAAGTTTTATTATTTAAATCATCTATTCATCTTTTTCCAGGGAAACTACATACATGGTGGTCTGGGCCCTTCATAGTAGCGAAGATATACCCATCAGGCATGATGTTTTCCAAGTGAATGGACATAGAGTAAAGAGATACTATGAAGATGCAACATTCGTAAGAAGAACAGAGATCAGTCTGCAAGATATGGAAACAGCTAAAGGCGCAAAGTAAAGGATATGAAGATGTCGAGCTGACGACGTTAACTACAGCGCTCCTCGGGAGGCAGCTCGAGCTTTACTTTTCTTAGAATAGGATGTCATTTCCTTTCCAGCATGAAAAACATTATGAACATTACTATTGTAATAAGGCCTGAGTCAGTGCATGCGTCACATGCTCTGACTCTTCTATTTTATGGGCCACCGCTCTATTTTATGAGCATTGATGAGTAATACTATCTGAGGATGGGAGCTTCACCTTAGGCCAATGATGTTTTACCCATCAATCACTTTTTCCTTCGCTTTGATTTTGGTTTTTCATCAAATATCCTGTCCTAAAGCCTTGTATCGGGCAAGGATACCTCCTCCAGCAAACCATATCGGGCAAAGACTCGGGCGGCGTGCAAGTACGCCCTTATCGGCCTGGTGTATCGGGTGACATGCTTTAGCAATGAACCGTGTTGGACGATACGCCCGAGCAGTGAGCACCCGTGTCGGGCGACAGGAGTAATAACCCTTGATTTGACGGATGGGACTGCTAGTCTCGAGAATGATTTGTCAGCTCACCCGACACGTACCCCTGTTTTACCCGATTTGCCCCTGACTTGAATTGCTATATATAGTACGGAGGTTTTATCATGTTGGGCTACTGCTTTTACTCTTCTAACTACCTGTATCGTGCAGTAGTTTCTCCCTTTTGCTCGTGTGTCATCCAGCTAACTTTTTCTCTCATGTCGCGTAAGATAGCTTCAGATAGCAAAGGTATAGCCCGACATGAACTTCATATCGCACACTTTTGTATCGGACTCATGACTTTAGTTAATTTCTTTGTATCGCCCGACACACCTTTGTGTCGGCTTCATGAATTTTGCACGTGTCGTGCGACACATCTTTAACGCGCGCTTGCCTGATACCCTATTTCGGGCGATGCCCGTGTCGCTCAACCTCGCATCACTTCGTTTGTTTATGATGTCGGGCGACACATTTTCTATCGGGATGACCCTATCGGGCGATCCGCATCACGTGGTTGTGTCGCCCGACACTCTTTGAATTTGCAGTGTATCAGGCAATGGCTATATCGTTCGGTTTCCTCCTGTGTCACCCAATTTTGTATCGCCTGGCATGTTCTTCCCGACGGGAAATACCTTTCTTACGGGTGATCGTATCGGGCATGAGATCCGTTTGATGATGCCCGGTATCTCACGATGAACTTATGCAATTTTCAGACGAACTGTGTATCGCCCGACACAAGCGTATTGGGCAAGCATCATATCGTCCAGTTTTGAGGCCCGATATGATGGTGTCGGGTAGCTTCTGTATCTAGCTGAACTTTTCTTATCAGACACCGATATCAACTTTAAAACATATAGATACTTAATAAACTTGTCTGATGATAATAGAAATGGCCCGCACCAAGCAAATTGTGGTTCGAGTTGACGAACACGGTCGGAGGATCGACACCGAGGCCAGCTGAAGGAACAACAGTTGGGCAGAAACGCCTGAATCCAGAGGTAGCTGGGCCATCAACGGCTGAGAAAAGAGAAAGGACGGAAGAAGTAACGACTCCAACAACAGCTTCAACCGCAGCGGAAGAAACCCGAGATCACACACCAGGAAGGTTCGTGTCAAGAGATAACGAGAATGGGTGCCAGTACTCAGAACTGGCAACAAAAATCTATAGGCCGAGTAGATTCTGCCACCAGTCGTCCTTCCTTCAACTAGGTATCTTCGAAAGACTGGAGAATGTCCTAGTTGCAGCAGAACTGAGAAAGATCTGCCTCAACCGCTCCACCTCCTACACCAAATTCAATAGGGAGTTCATGTTGTCTATCCACCGGGTGAAGAATACACCTGAGGATGTTGAAGAATATGGCGGAGCAGATAGACTGCAAGGGCAGCTATACAACTCTGAGCATGTCATCTCCGAGAAGCTTCTCAATGAGATCTTCTTTTCCAACGAGGAGGAGAAGAAACTGTTGAATAACGGTGCAAGGATCACCGAAAGAGACGGGTTCAACCCCGTGTAGCTCTGGAGGAGGATGACCAGCGAGTCATTATTCAAGACGGGAAGCACGGTGGCAGTGGTGCACTCCTGCTTCTGGAGAATAGTGCACAAGCTGGTGGCGTGCTTGCTCTTCAACAAGAACGAATCAAGCAACATCTACACCGAAGAACTCCATCTCATGTGGTACATGATGGAGGACAAGGTGATCAATATGGGGTGCTTCTTGCTGAATAGGCTGCACCCAATAAAGGATGCCACCAAGGAGTACTGCATGGGTGGCATCATCAATCTAATCGTGGTTGGGTTAGGGTACCCAAAGGAAATGCACAATCTTTTGAGGATAAGGGGCGACGAGTTGATCGACCTCAAGTTCCTCATGAGGGCCAACATCATAAAGAAGGAGGGGCGAAGCTACTTCTACAAGTTCGCAAGGACAAACACCCTCCTTCCACTCCCTCACTACACCGCCTACGATGCAGAGAAGCTAGTCTTCACCACAGCAGAAATTGAAGCTGTGGCAGTAGAAGCAGCTTACGCCACCACCACTAGTATTCAAGAGAGGGCGGATGCGAGAGGAGAATCAATTCCTTTCGACCCGAGGCAGGACAAAACTTTAACGACCCCTGTCGAGCCAGCCGCCACTCTAGAGTCACCGACGACAGTAGTTGATAGATCTATCGTCGCTCCTACTATAGCCACAATCACGACAACACCTGTCGTGGCTTAAGAAGTATCGGAGATCGTTGAGGTTGCTGAGACAACCTGGGGAAAGACAACAACGCCAGCCCTGACGGGAGCTTCCGCGGAAGAGACAGCCGCAGCCCCCGAAACTTCTGTGGTGCCCGTGGTGGCAGAAGAAGTAGTGTAGCCAGACGCCAGTAACGGGATGTTCTCCGACATCCTGTAGATGGAGCTCGGAGATGCACATCTTATGCCAACGCCGCCGCCGGTGTCTATTGTGATAGCTGTAGAGGAGGTCGCCGAAAGCAGAGAGGTGGAGCAGCGCCCACCCACATCGCATTCTTCTCTACCACCAAAAGAAGGCGAGGCAGAGACAACCGTAAAAGCGATGACGCCTCGCCCAACAACATCCACCTCACAGACGATCGAGATAGGTTCTACCTAATCGGGTAGACCCTCGAGCGAGAGGAGTATCGCGAGGATGAGAGGGAGATCTGCAGGAGCCCCTCCGTCGCTCGAGAAAATGCTGGGGCATGAACTCGATCACTTGAAGGAGGTAACAGAAAGCTACTCGGCTACATTTACTTTTCTAACCCGCAAGTTTTCAATTTTCCAGCAGAGGCTTAATAGCCAGGAACGGGAACTGCTGACTCTAGTTGGCCTACCCGGCTAACTAGAGGCACTCAACACCACGCTGCAGCAGGCCCTCTAGAGCCTCGACGTGATTGAGGAGAGGATGGACAGGAGGGATGATCACCCGCGCCAAAGGCAGCTGAGGAGATCTCTGTCACCTCCCGACTCAGGCTCTCAACCCTCCTCATCAGCATTTTCATCAAGATCGTCGTCCACTTCCTCCTCCAGCGGGCCATCTCCAACACCTGAGGAAGGGACGCCGCAAAGATCAGCCAACGGAGCTACAGTAGGACAGGCGAGCTCCCGCGGTCAGAAAGAAGTAGCTCCCTCAGTCCCCCTAAACGAAGCTGAGGATGACAACGAAGCATTAAACGTCGGGGAAGATTCTTATGACGAATCTGAGGGAGAGTGGGCGGGACATCTGTGCCGCCAATGAAAGACACGCCCCAGAGGAAGAAGCTCGATGGCTGATGACTTCTCTACACCGTCGGAGATACCTCCTTTGAGATGACCGACTTTGACAGAAGGATCATCAGCTACCTGACGATCAGGGACCAGAAATTGGTAAACAAGGTCCGAAGGTCACAGGCAGATGAAGAAGACGTTGTCTGGAGCGACGACTACTTCTCAGTACAATGGGGAGCACTCCGAAGCATTTTCCGCTCGCCTGCCGTCGTCGGAAAGAAGTTGTTCAGGGTCCTAGAGGGTGCAATAATAGAAAATATGAGCACCTGGATAGGTCGGCAAACAATATACAACGCCATCCCGACCTTGACAAGAAGATTGATGATGGGAGTGACAGACACATCGAAGAGCACAACACGAACATCGTGTTGGCCCCGTACAAGCACCGCAATATGTGGTTCCTGTGTGTGGAAGACCTCTAGAACCATGATGTCCAGCTCCTCAGCTGCTACAACAAGGAGGTGTCACGCTTAGGACTCATTTTCAGTCACCCAGAGGATAAACATCTCAGACTCCTACCGCTGCGTCTTCTCTGAGCAATAAAGCAAGGAGTCCAACGTCACAACGGTGTTTGGAATTTCTTCACTATCAGATACTTCCCCATCCAAACAAAAGAGGGGAGTGGGAACAGCGCCTTTATCATCTTGCACACCATGGAGTTGCTCAACATATTTGGATACATAATGCATCTCCAGGGACAAAATTTCTACCAGCTCTGAAGCACATATGCACTACTGCTAATCAAAGACAGGCGCTACTTCCAATACGCAAGGGGTACCAGAGAGGCTGCTGGACAGTGATCAAGCAGACGAATCCTTGCAGCCCAGCATCGCTCCAAAGAAAGAAGCTGAGACAGAAGCAGAAGTCTACGGGGCAGGCAAGCGGTTGGAAATCCTGCGGGAAGTACACAGAATCAAAGACCCCGCTTCGCCTGAAACATCAGAAGAAATTATCAACAACTTCAACCGCTTATCATGCTCTACACTCACGCAGGAGAAGGTCAATGAAGTTCTTCTGAAGTTAGCAGACTCTACCTCAGAAAACGTAATCTATGAGGCAGGCAATGTCATAGTCTCGGTTGATGACTTGAGGGACATGGTAAAAGAAGGAGGATGTTTGGCGATATCTGTGGCGGCCACCTACATCCAGACTCTACAAAAGAAGTTTGAACATGCATACATAGCTCATCCAATGTTGTTCAACGACATATGCCTTGCCGATGAATCAGGAGAGAAGCAATTCTTTCTGGCAGAGTTGTAGTACAAAGTTCCGCGCACCATCTTCCTTCCCATCCTGCATTACAACCACTGGACGCTCCTGACGATATAGACGCACCAACAAGCAGGAATATTCTACAACAGCTCAGACAGCAACAAAGATCATCCGGTGCAGTGTACATCGACAGCGTTGACACCCCTCAAGCGCTTAGTACGAAAATACTACGAGGACGTGGCGACGTTGATACAACCATTCCTAGACACAACAGCTAGCAAATGGCACGAGCTTCAGTTCTGCCACAACATTCCACAATAGATTCCCTTATCCAACGACTGCGACATCTTTGTGCTTGAATGGATATCAAATGAAACGACGCCTGACTAGCTCCACCACATCGACTACCACATCAAATGAGGAGAATATGTGTGGGAGCTTCTATCTGACACAGGCACGCTTACTAGCTAACCTCACTGGGTTAACATTACCCTACCTTATCTACTTCACAACTCTGGGACAGAGTGTGGAGTAAGTTTGGGGGGGGATACTATGTACCAGTGAGGGAGGTACTAAAAGCACTTCAAACTTCACCCTTTTGTTCTTTCTGCTCTTTTTCTATATAACATGTGTACATATACTTATACATGCTCATACAAATATTTTGCAAAATTTTTGCTTGTTTGTCTCCATACATATGTACAAAGACACTGTATAGTAAAACATGATACGACTTCTTGTCAGTTTGTTTTCAATGTGTCCAAAGAGGTACATGTTTTGCTATGTCTTTTTGAAAATGCAGCCTCAAACAAAAAAAGACTATGACTTTCCACGCCAAAAATTTCAAAAAATAATCTTGCGACAGCTAAGAGACGTGTATGCAGAAGAAAAAAGCTGCCCAAATAGCAAAAATTTCTCCTATTTTCCCTTACCCAACAAAAATCCCAAAAAGAGAGAATAGACTTATGAGAGTGAATAAAAGCATGAGAGTTGTGCCAAATGAAAAATATTTATATACACAGTTGTGCTCCAAAAGTACCCATTCTAGGCATGGTAGATTCGGGGCAGTGGTACGTAGGATGTGAAATCACTGCTCTAAAGCTAATTGGCTTGGACTGCAAGGATCACTCACCCACTAACGGACCCGTACCTGGATGGACTGATGGGAAATAAGAAAAACCCAAAAAGCCTTAAACCTACCCAAACACACAACTTTCTGTCCCCAAAAGCTGTTTGGTGCGAAAGCTAACTTCGAAATCATGCACCCAAGTCTCGCCGAAGCTGTGGAGAAAATTTTGCTTAAATAAGGCAGGAGAAGTAAAGTCGGTTGTTTGTGGTCGGGTAGTGTTCTCTTTAAGACATCTCAAATACCTGCTCAAACTCATGGTCTGAAAACCATACCGGTCAAGAAGAAGAATCACAAAATAAAGTTTTAAAAGATTGATTGAGGACAATCAAAATGCTAAGTTTGGGGGAGTTGATAACACCAATTTTTGTGATGTTTCTGACTATTATTTTGTTGTCAAGTCTACCCTTCTAAACTATTTTCCTCTTATTTTTATCATGTTTTTAAATAAACAGGCCACGCTACGCTCTTATCCCGTTTTTATCATCTTTTGTAGGGTTTTCCCTCATTTTTCCACTCTTTTATCAGTAAAAAGGCCCGTCCCGGCCCATGAACGTGTTCTACCTGCATCGGCCTTCCTACCAGTCGGCCGAAACACTCACTGCCCGACATATGGCAGCACGACATGCCTACCGAGCGACACGAGGGTGCCGCGCAAGGAGGAGCTGACGGGCGATACACCACTTACCCGACAGGGAGATGTACTCGCCACGACAACTGAAGTGTGTCGCACGATACAAGCCACCCACTGGCATACGCCACTCGTCATGATTATCGACACGCTTACAACCCGACATCCTTGTGCCGGGCGACACGCATATCGAGCATCCCTGAATCCGTGATGATGGAGCTGATGGAGGACACGTGGCGCCCGGAGAACCACAACTTCCCCCAACCGCTGTCTATAAATAGCAGCTACAAGACTCCGATGGGACGGGTCGAAATCTCATGAAAGCTAACTTGGGAAAGAACCTGGAGCTAGCGTGTCGCATCCCAGAGGTGTGCCGGGCAATATGAGGTGAGCACTTCCCCGACCCGAGAGGGCGAGAATGGTTCACTTAGAATCCGTCCCTGTCACAACAACAACCTGATATCAACCAACAAGGACACCTAGTATGAGTAACCTGACACCCTAAGCGGTCTCTAGCCCGACACGATGCCGAGCCTGATACGAATCACCTGTCACGGTGTGTCGCCCTAGAGGGTGGCGTCCCGACACGACCGTATCGGGCAAGGGAGCTTTGGTCGGTACGTCTTCCTGTCATGGCCTATCGCCCGACAGGAAGTGCCGCCCGACACGGGTGTATCGGGCAGAGCCCCAACCGGTATCGGGCTAGAGAGCTCTTAGGGATCTGCTGCTGCATGTCGCTCTTCTACATCAAGGAGACAATACTTATCTTTCTTTTTCAATCATTTACTTTATTTACTCACGCAATGTAACCAAACCTCTTTTATATAATGACTATGCTAATGGAAGTAGAGAAGTTTTAAATATTTGTTGCTTTATATTTGGTTCTTTTTGTTGGATGGTTATTTTGTTTAGCATTCGAACTCTAGCTTGCTTGCTTGGATCATGTTTTGACTAGCTATCGAATCGTGTTTCCCGCTGCAGCAGCCTCGAGAGAGGTGTTGTAGCTCTAGTATTTGGTCCGAATAGGGAGTACGAGAGTACCCAGGATCGGAGTTGCTTCAGTTTTCTTTCCACTTTAACCCAAGGTCCAGCAACCTCGAGAGAGGTGTTGGTGCTTAGTTAGAGGTACCCTCTTTGAGAGAAGGGGTACTGGATGTTCCTGCTGCCGCTTGTTTTACCAAAGTTTCCTCCTTCGTTCCTTACCAAAGCAATAGTTTTATCTTCTTTGGTTCTGTTGCGCAAAAACCCCTAAAAACCGATAAATGCTTAAAATCTTAATTTACCTAGTAACTCCAGTTGGAGATAGTTTCCTTTTGTTTTATCGATCTTAGCCTGTTGTTCCCTCCGGGAACTTTATCCTCATCTTACCCTTGTCGGAGTGTAATGTGTTGATTCCGTGTTCTTGACACTACCTCCTTGTCCCTGTGGTTCGACCCCGATCGCTACTTCGGACCCGTCATCGTTGCGGGGGCCTAAGAATCGAGTAATTTAAAAGTCCGACTGCTTCAAATCCGCTCCTTTTGGGACGCGCGATTTAGGCCGGTCAAAGCTCATCTACTTGTAACAACTTAACATACGTTCCGTTCCCTAATGACCACAAGGACGCAATGCGTATTGAGAAAGCATCTAAGGGCCAATTTGGTTGGATAGCGTACCAACCCAGACTACTGGCTCTGAAAATAGGAAATGCAACATGATGAATTAAAACTGCAAGATGATTGTTTGCCTGAGAGTGATTTGAACGGGTACATTTTAGTTGTTGTGTGTTTGGTATTACATAATTGAGAGCAATCTGATACGGAAAGACAAAGAGGTCATGTCAGAAATAAAATAAAAGCATCAGGGATGGTAGGAAAGCTGGGTCTGGCTATACGTAGTCCTGTTTAATTTGATGGCACGGGTAGTGATTCTAGATGTTTGACCCGGGCCATACCCGTAGAGTTACTACTCATGGGCATGCAGTGGGTGTATGCGGGTTCACAATTCTATATATAATATCATATGATTTTTGTAAGAAAAACTATAACATAATATATATATTTCAATACTATTGCATTATATAAGATATGAACATGACATAATTCTGTTAATCAATAGACTTTTTGTTGAATAGAGACTAGTTAAGTTGATTGTTTACATGTTTGTGGTCATTGTTGTAGTGTTTGAGTTATGTAATAAATCAATTTATTATTTTTCCTTAAAATTTAATTTATTTTGATTAAATTTTTAATTAGAATAGTTAGTGTTTAACTAGATGGCTGGTCTCAACTTTATTTTCACTAGAGTAGTACATAATATATCAGATAGCCTAATAAAGTATAATACAAATAAAATATTATTTCACTAGTGTAGTACACAATCTCAACTTTATTTTCCTTAAAGTGTGTTGGTTGGGCTACAATTAAAACTTGCAGATCCGACTCGTTGCGTTTTGCAAATCCGTAAGTTTGGTTCGGAACAATTCCAGTCTATAGTGGACATAGAACCCATTCGGATGTAATTTGGTCCGGTAGAAAATGGATGAAAAATAAGTACATCTGGTTTAGGCACAGTTCATTGTCCACGTGTCAAAGCGTGATGCTGCCTCCTTTCCTTCTGTCGTGACAACGGCTCCTTCGTCTCCTCAGCTATTAGAGTGGTGTGTGCATCACCAAGTTGCTGCTGCTATAGCCATTGCTGTAACAAATTATTTCTGTCGCGGTTCCCTGTATATTTCTTATTTTAAAATTATACAGTATGTGGCAACCACAAGGAAGCAAATAACCGGATCGTCGGCCCCAAATCATCATGATTGTCCGGTTCCCATAGAAGCTAGCTCAACGGCCCAAACGCAATACTACTACAGAAAGGCATGCTGCCAAGTGACCGAGTCATACAATAAACATCCACATATGTTGGGAAAGCATTCAAAACTGTCGTCCTTCTGTATGGGCGTGACTAAATTCTCCACTCGTCCTTTCCCATAGGAGATTCTACAGCCGCACACCTCAGAAAATTAATCCTCATAACAAAGACTTTGCCCCCACCCCCACCACACCCAAATTTAAATTTTTATAGAGACTTTTCAGCACGTCCAGTACTCTGCGGGGTGTAATGTTAAAGATGGACATATTGCTTCTTGTATTCCATAAGTCGACCATGGATAGTCTGGGTGGAACAATAGGTTCCGCATGGCATGCCATGCAAAAAGCTTTTGTCTCCGAGGTAGGTACTAGTGGTGTATGGTAAATCATTATTCCTTATGCAAAATCGTATCATCTGAGTAACCCCACCCTCTCGTCCACGGCTAATACCGTGCTGTCAATTCATCGGAATGGAAACCCTGTTGTCTCTCGCATTCGACTAGTTAATCTAACAACTAACCGTACGTGGTTATTCTAGAAGCTCAACCCTAAATTTTCTCATAAACTAATGAGTTCATGTGTCACAGTGAGACATATGTCTAACTAATCAAGTAACAGTCATTGTATCCTTTTAAGAAATCATCGTTCCAAAATAAAGTACACATAAAAGTGAACTAAGTTGACTTTAATATTACACCATTTAAGGTAATTTAATTAAGATATTAAATGTATTAATAACATAATATAAAGTATACTATTTCAAACTAAGATACAATTAAACATTGATTATTAACTAGTACCAAAAGACTAAATACTACAATACTTATTACATTCTTCCCAAAACCCTAATTGGATAAGCCACCAACTACAAACTAGCTAGTCTAGTACCTAGCTAATCTACTAGCTAGCTAGTCTACTACTAACGCACCACCTTACTAACGCACCGCCTCTGGTCGAGTCTATTGATCTTTTTTTTTGTTTGACATCCATTCCTTTGTCATGAAATATATAAATTTGTTTAGCATAGGGGTAAGCTACTTGCCACGTGAGTAAATCATTTTTTCATAAGAATCTAGATTACATATATATTTAGTTAAGCATTTAGGAAGTTTAGGTGTCAAATACATAAGTTGAGCATTTTAGCATCATGAAATTATAATGAGGTGTGTTCTAATACAAGTTCTACAATTTGAACTAGTCATAGAAATAATGTGATTTAATTTGGATCCCCTTATAATTTACACATTGAACTTCTTAGGTAAATGTTTTTAAGCTATCCATTGAACTAACTATGTACTATGTATAGAATTTTCTTTTACATGGTCCCTAATCTCAATGGGATTGTACCATTTAAGAGAAATACACTACTATATGACTTATTACACAAGTTTTAATGTTTCATCTAGGGACCTTAGGATTGCTAATTGAAACAAAACTCACCCGATAGTGAGGTTGCCGATTCTGACATGATGGTGGATAAAAAATATTTACAAATTGTGCGTCATAGGTACATAAGAGGTATGACTTGGCTGAAAACCAAAACTTCTTGTCGATGTTGGGCAAGTGGTACTAAGCCATTTAGTGTTGGGCACTTAATATATTTAGGGAACTAGTACCACTAGTACCTATCTTGTCGATGTTGGGACTTACTACCACACTGACTAGGTTTCTCTCTGAGTGGCCTTGTTCTAGTAAACTAGAAAATCATTTTATTAACCCTCTCCAAATAGACCTCTAGGAAAATGATTACATAACTTTCAGGAACAACATACTTCAAATGACACTTGTTGATCTTTTTATAGTACTTATTTCTCACTTCTTTGAATTTCATGATCACTCACTAGACTACTCATTGAAATAAGGTAAATTACACCAAACTTAGGGTTTCACACTATATCCTAAGATATCTGACAAAATGAATAACGTCAAATGGAAACCCTATTAGGAAAAATGAATCATCCATATTGATAATATGTAACTAGGTCAATCAATAATTTCATAAGACATATCATTTCAACAAATATCTATAATTATCTATACCACACTTCAAGTGTACTATAAAATACCTACTTAATAAAATTCCAAATTTGTCACATAAATATGAGAGGTAAATTGACATTCGTTATCAATTTTATTTCACCAATTGAACAAAAATTTAAACATTGAATCAAAGTTCAAATATTTTTAATTATTTTGAGAAACTAAAGTGAGTTTCAAGTGATTAATGTTCAATAGGGGATGTAGATGATTTGGATATTTGAATTATTTGAATGGGATCTATTTTTATACCAAAACACACTCACTTCTAGATCAAATGCTTGTTGATTAGGATCGAAGTATTTTCTCCAAATTGTGAAATTCACCAAAACCAACTCAAGAATAGGCCTCATGTAGAAAAAACATTGTATGTTCTTAACTCCTTCAATTAACAATTGGATCTTGGTGAGAAGAAAAGAAATTAGATAGAGTAGAAGTGTGATTTTTTATTTAGGGATGTAGAAAATCCAAGACAAACAAATCAATATAAGTTTAATAAAGGTATGAATGACACTAACAAGAGATCTGTAGAACTACTCTTTTCGCAAATATACTCAATCTGCCCGCAAAATCACCATAAAATGTTTTTCGACATCAGATGAGATGAATTAGGTACTGCTTTGAGTTTAGGATTGAGTTTTACTTAAAGTTAATCTATATCTTGTTATATTACTCATTATACCCCAATAGTTTCCCTACTACAAGAAATTAGTCAATACACTTCCTGATTAGTTGGTCAACAGATACAAGTCAGCCGAGCAAGCACAAATTGGCTCAAGATATCTCTTAGTTTATAAGAATCTAGCATAAAAATAGGTCAATTGATCTATCAATAGTTAGTCTGACTAACTGGGTCGACTATGGAAGGTTGTGATGTCACAAATTGTCAACTTATGGTAGTTTTCTACTAATAGTTGGTCTAACGTCTGTGAATTTATCGACTAGTCTTAGTCAAAAGTAGAAACTCAAATCAATCACTACATATTAGTTTTCCTTCTTCATCCTCACTAGTATGTATGACCTTACTATAAGTTATTCTACTACTTTGTTTGCCCTAGATTGGAATACTCCCCAAATGAATAAAAGATATTGGAATATTATTTATTCAAAAAACAACATGCCTAAATGTGTTTGTAAGTGTTCTAAGGAAATCATATCACCATATGATGTATTCAATTCATAATGATAATAAATACATATTATTGCAATTCATCAATTCAATTATGGGCTTAATTTCTATGTATATGTTAATATAAATCTCATATTTTAATTTAATATGGTCTTAATTTTGGTGATTAAGGTTTATTGATGTTTGATTAACTAAAATTAGGGTATTACAACTAGCTAGATAAAACTAGTATAATCAAATATATAAGAATATTGAACTAAATGTTCTGAAAACTCAAAAACAATTTCTGAACAGAACTTAGCGATTCTAAAACCCTAGATTACCTACCAATCTAAAATTGAGTTAAATATCCACCTTGAATAAAAACATACCTAAATTTTAGAAAAATAATTAATATACATGGTGCTACTCTGACTTTGATTCCTACACAACTTCTTCCATCTTGTGACTTATCCAAAATAGATTAAAGAGGTATGTCTCTCTTCCTTGAGTGTTATCATCGTCCATTTGGGTATATATAGGTCCCTATCTATAATACACATCCTCTCACAACTGTATAGGTTCCTGACATAGAATATTCTTTGCCCATGTGTTCTTATATAAAATCTTCTTTGTCCATGTGTTCTTATATAGAACCTTCTTTGTCCACGTGTTAGGATGTAAATCCAACCTATAAGCAAATAGATGAATTCCATGAATGATAGGATATTCTTTAATCTAAGTCACAAAATGCACACACACACATACACACACACACACACACACACACACACATTTACACACACACACACACACACATATATATATATATGGCCCATCTTTATTGCCCACGCGGGTAGCTACCCGCCCACCCTTCCGACCACTTTTTTCAATTTTTTTTTCACAATTGTAGAGGACTATTTTTTCTATCTCTCCATTTTAGCCAAAAATAATATCATTTTCCCATAGTGTGTGTGTGTGTGTGTGTGTGTAAATGTGTGTGTGCATTGGCAGCCACCCATAGTCCTATAAAAAGTCTAGCCTTCTTGTATGTAGCATACATGACATATTCTCCACCTTCTCTCTGATAACATGGTATTAGAGTGCCTCAATCCCTTCCTAGAAAGAAGTAGACAAGTTCTCTAGGTGATGATATCTTCTCCATCATTCTCACTGACAATTTCTTTTCCAAGGTATAAATCAAGTTTCCATAAAAGTCATCTCATGGAAAGAAATCTACATGGGATATCATCTTTACCCAGATCCATATCTTCTCTGGCCACTATTCCACATAAGTCACCTCTGTGGAAACATATATCCACTCTGATCCACATCTTCTTAGGCCACTTTTCCACAAAAATCATCTCTGTGGAAACGTATCCATGATTGAAATCATCTCCATTGGATCCATATCTATGGAAATCATATACACTCTAGTTGTTTCATCCTTGTGCACTATCTGTACATGAATAGATCTTCAAGATCTTTGGATCTATAATCTTCTCCAACTACTACAAAACCAGAGCACTATTGTCAATCTGGAAACACATTGTTCTATAGCCTTCCTACACCATATCATGGGAGATGCAAAGCCTCCACAACCTATGTACACACATGTTCTTGTCCATAATTTGTCATCACTTAAAACAAGCTAAATGGATGTAACTTCAATCACTGGAGTCATAAGATCACTATATGGTTAAAAGATCAAGGGAAGGAAAGCATCTCATGGAAAGACCTCATACTGATGATTATTTTCCACAATAGGAACAACATGGTACCAACCTCCTCCTTTCTCTATGGAATTCCATGGAGCCTCATACCATTGATATTACAAATGACATATCTGACTACAAGTTGGATTGGGATCATCTCCAACTGATGAACACCAACAACATCTCTCAGATGTATGGCATGACGATTGAGATGTTCAAACTTCATTAGGAAGAGAAGATTTTACAACAATATTTTGGAGAGTCACTAGCATCACAAAAAATCTAAACAATCTTCTTCCTATCTCCACTGATAATATTGAACTTCATAAGCACTAAAATCTAATAGTTGTGGTCAACTTGCTTGTCGGTCTTCATAAGGAATATGACGGAGTTAGAATCCAGATTATATCAGGGAAATAACTTCCCTCTTTGGAAAAAAAATATGTCAATATGTCCCCAAATCCTTCCTCAAGTGAAACTCCTCATCCAATCCTATCACATATTCATCTGCATTTGTCTCTCACAACACCACAAATCTATCTTCTAGAGGATGTGGTCCTGGTGGGAGAGGGGGTGGATGCTTGTGTTGGGAAATACAGGCACAAAGTATAGCAGCGAAAACAAAATTTTTGTCTATCCATATTCCCATAACCACAGTATTGCATCAATAACTATGAAATAGGAAGGATGATTTAGTGAGTTATACCTGGTCCTAGATAAAGTCCACAACAACTCACTTTAATGCAACTGTCTACTAGTTTCTCTTGGACGGTGGTTGTGTAGCTCCTGGTCTTCACAACAAACAATGAACAAAACAACTTATACATCGACTCCTATGGTCTCACTACAGACTTTAGACTGACTTCACTCTCCTAAGAAAAACCAAAGGGCTCCTACCTATAGAGTAGTCCACATAGAGAAACTAGAATTCATGTCGTTCAACCAAAATAGATAGGAAGGAGTTGTCCCTTTGATTGGCGTACTACTCACCAACTTGCTCTGCCACAACAACAATCTTTCGTTGTTCTCTCCCGTAGCTATCCCTCCCTAGTCGGGTAGGACTTTCTTTGAATCTCTTGCCTACCACAACCAAAGAGGACCACAATTGTTAGAGCAACCGATTCTCAATTGTTTGTGTCGTACTTTGGGAAGCCCCCAATGCCCCTGTATTTATAGTAGAGGTCAGGGTTAGGGTTCCTAGTCAATGCGGGAGTGGAAGGGACTGGAAGATCTTGGATTTTCACAACCTACAAACCACATTACAATCATTTGGTGACCCAGACAGTCATTTGATCACACGATACATTCGTTTCACACTGTGAGAGAATCATATTGCAGTTTTCCCAATCAAACACAAAATTTGGAATTTGATTCCAACTAATGTTAAAAATTAATTCCTTGTACCACAAGTATCGTGCAATCAAAACGAGTTTGCAAAACTTCCAAAACCTATGTTCGACCCCAACTGAGCCATCTCACACATGGGAGATGCCAATATCTCTCACCCAAATGGTTGTATGGTGAGTCGAGTTGAGCAGATCGGTTCATTAGAATGAACCAGTCTATTCACAGCTCGATTTGGGAAGATTTTAGCCAATTAAATTCGTGATCAGCCTGACAATCCAAACGACTATCTCAACACTTGAGACGCTCATATGGAACTCCATACATACGTCTCACCCTATTAGATGGTCATTTGGCAGTGTAGTCAGCTAATTTAGTGCGTGAAATAAATACCTAAACACTTTAGTAATCAATTCAATCATCATTCAAGATTAAACTTCTCTTCTAGATGAGTTCCTTTATGTGTGACCCTATAGTTCTCATATCACATTTGCAGTGAATGTCCATAACTAGCTTATGACATCACAAGCAAAGAGTGGTGCCTAGTCACACATTGGTGCTACCCAAGTGAATGAAAGTTGGAGAACAACTTCAACCTACAATTTGTGTAAGGTGTTGTAGTGATTGTATAATTCCTTCATATTTGATATCCACAGTGAACTCGAGGCTTGGACTCATTATACTTTCATCATTCATATTATGTTTCTTAAACCAAGAGCAGACTGTATGAGATAATGTAACCTCAATATCATATATTGACTCACATGTGCATGCGCTTGTGTTTCTTAGTCTTGCTTATCAAGTGTTTAGGATATCATACTCCAGTAGGAGGGACAAATCTGATATCTATCACTCAAATTCTATCCCCATGTGTCAGTCACCCAATCATCACTGTTATAACAACCCATATTTTAGGACTACGCTTGGTGATGTGAAAGCGTACCCAACGAAATGTGACGAGTGCAGTGATTTTAGGTATAAGAACCACAATCACCACTTCAACTATGAGAGATGACTAAGAGTTTACCATATGATGGTTTCCATGTGTCACTCTCAAGGTGAGGCTGTTCGATACATTATTCCCTAAAATGAATCAGTGTTCCTAGTTTGATATTGCCATATCATGACTAATGAGATTCAATCATCAACCAACACCCACGCTAGTCTTATATGTTATTGGTGTCTATCTACCTTCCATAGTAACAACTGACTAGGGACATAAAAAGAATATACATACTCTTAGCATTTGTATGATCTCATTCTCCAAGTCACGTACTTGAAGCCATACGTCATTGAGTATTGTCATTCCTTAGACATTCATATTGTTTCCTCATTATCTCATAACTAAATGAAACAAAATGAATTGGAAGCTTGCATTTATGAGTATTAATCAAATCCTTTATGGTATATGTCATGGCAATCATCGTATGATTGGATCTATGGTCATACTGTGATGACTGCTATCCAACTAATAATGGTATCACACCAAACCATGCGAAAACAACCATAACAGTGAATTACCAAAAATCACTAAAAATTAAAACCATCTTTCCATAAGATCCCTTGTTAGAAACGTTTTACTAGAAGGCCCAAGGCCATATATACATACATCATTGTTTGCTTCATATTACAAGGATATGAGATATCAGTTGCTTTACCAAAACATATACAAAAGCAACATTACACATTGAAGCGTTCTTAGCCAAAATCTCATATCGATTGTGAAACTAAATATGAAAACTATCTCCCAAGGACCTGAGAGTACATGGACGACACATAGGACTTTATTTCTACTAGACACATAATAGCAGACTCAACCTGAGTTGTTACTACTATCCTTGCTACTTCTGTCTGTTCTTGGCAATACGGTCACTACCTTCTTGTGCATGTCCACCTAAAAAGTTGTGGAACCCATGGGGTGAGACAACAAGTCCCTGTGATTGATATAACTCTCCGCCAACATTATTATTATCACAGTTAAATTTTATGAAAGAGAGTAGAAGAAACCTTTATTGAATTAAACATGTATAACTGATGATTACATGTAGAGTAGAGCAGTCTCATCATCTCATTAATTCAAATCAATTGAGCAATAAAACATTTAATCACTTTAAAAAGGAATATGAAGAAAATGTATAACTGCTACAAACTAAATAGTATAAAAGAAAATTAAGGATTCAACCAATGTTTCTATATTTGATCCTTAAACAAATATGCTACACGGCTGATTACATCTTTAAACAATCCTTCTTATGCCCTGCAGAGATGGGAATATACCTTTCATCTCGAACTGACCACTGCGAAGTAAAGCATCAATGCCATAAAGGTCTATGCCAGAGTCAGAATCCACAACCTCATCTTTCTCGGTTAGTACGAAAGTGGCAGAGATATTATGAGTCAAACTGCAATTAGGTAGCCTGGCGTATAGAGGCTCTTCGTTATAGAGATACTGATAACCTCCAATTTTGGGTTGATTATCTTAGTCCTTTCTTTAGTTTTTCACACTCTTTCTTAATTAGAATTTGGTATAATACCTAAATATTCCTTCTTATTGTAAATATACCATTAGACTAACTTTTCTTCCTTTTTACGTGCAGAAAAAGACACAAAAAAATCATAAAAGACTCAACGAGCCTCAAGTCTGCATGAACCCAACCGGTCCTGAGACCGCATGGAGTCATACGGTCCTGATACCGCATGAAGCCAACCAGTCCCGAGACCGCATGGAGCCACACGATCCCGAGACCGCATGAAGCCAACCGGTCCGGAGACCGCATGGAGTCACATGGTCTCAAGACCGCATGAAGCCAACCGGTCCCGAGACCGCATGGAGTCACACGGTCCCGAGACCGCATGGAGTCACACGGTCTCAAGACCGCATGAAGCCAACCGGTCCCGAGACCGCATGGAGTCACACGGTCCCGAGACCGCATGGAGTCACACGGTCTCAAGACCGCATGAAACCAACCGGTCCTGAGACCGCATGGATTCACACGGTCCTGAGACCGCATGGAGTCACATGGTCTCAAGACCGCATGAAGCCAACCGGTCCCGAGACCGCATGAAGCCAAATGGTCTTGAGGTCCAAACGGTCTTGAGGTCCAAACGGTCTCAGGATCCAAATGGTCTTGAGGTCAAAACGGTCTCAAGATCCAAACGGTCTTGAGGTCCAAACGGTCTCCAAACCGTTTGGACTTCACTTAAGGCCTATAAATAAGACCCTAAGGGTCCTCCACAAAAGAGGAGCTTTTCAGACGTCAAAAGGCTGTCTCAATCACTCCAGAGCTCGTACAACTTCCATCCTCCACACTAGGACTGCCGGTCTGAGACCCATACTCCATCTCAAGGATGCTTTCTCTCTCTCTACCAAAGAAGGTGGGAAGAGGGAGATCTCATCATCGCGCAACCTGTGAAGCTGGTGGATCATTTCTCTCTCTCCAAGGGGTTGACTTTCCTCTCTCCTTTATGGGGATGATGCTCTCTCTCTCTCTTCTTGCCTCCTTCTTTGTCCTAGTCATGAGCGAGTAGTCTCTTTCACTAGGGTGCGGGGAGTAGCCCCGCTACCCATGTTTTCATATCATGTAAATGTAATCCATAGTTTGTAATATAGAGTTCTTATCTTTTCAGCTCAACATCCAACGTTTAATGAATGCATGTTGCTTGATCTCCAACTTGTGTTATCCTTTATCTTTTAGTATGAATTGTCTACGTTTGTACTATTAGATTCAAAACTCATTTGAATGTTGGTTCTTGGTGCATGTATCCACCATGCATCTGTTTCGGTATCTAGAAGTGTCTCTCAAGAAGTGGAGTAAACTCACTATCATTCGTTGCACTTTCACACTATGAAATGGAATCAGTTGACGTATGAAAGTACAATCTTGGTTAGTCGAGGAACACACTTTGTGAAGGGAATGATGAAAAGTAGGTGACCATTTGTTCGGGAATGGATGGCATTACAACATTCCCACACTTCTCGTAGTTAATTCTTCGAAAGGAAACTAAGTCTACAAAGATACTAACTGACTAAACTCTTGTTGCAGGTTATGTTTTACTTTGCATGTGTTGATCCATGTGTAGTGGCGGTGAAAAACCGATCACACCCTAGTGACTTTTATCATTGTTTAACTCCTTAGTTTTATTTGCTTTCTTTACTTTACATGTTCTTAGTTTAAAACAACAAAAACCAACCTTTCAATTTAAGGTCCTGCTATTAAGTGACTAAGTGAAATTCTAACGCCTTCCATCTTGTTGCTTGCAACAAGACCATTGTCCTGAGGATTCAACCCTTAACTATACTACGATAAGACTTCCACGTATCCTAGCATATGTGGGTGAAGTTCTCTATCTAGTATATGCAAGGCTAAACCTAAAGACTTATCATCTTTAGGATTTTTAGTTGGTCCACGCAATTCCACGTAAGTGGAAGCTTCATCAAAAATTGGCGTCGTTGCTGGGGACAACGGAAAGTTTTAATTTCATTTAGTACCTTCCTAGTTGGTTAGGGTTTTACACTTTATTTTTAATCATTAGTCTATATCTTCTTGAAACCATTATATCTTTACCATTATCTAAAATGTGCTTTCTTTTCTCTACTCAGGTAGAAAACGTGTATGCGATCATCGCATAACCGCAGATTCTCCCCTGATCCAGAGTACGATTCTGAGGTAGAGAGAAGTTTCCATCGCCGCATTCGACTCAATCGCCAACAAGCCAGGAAAATGGCCTACGATCAATGCCAGGCTGCATTAGTGATGGAGAGGGTCAACGTCTCCATCGCCGCTCAACATGCACAACTCATTGCTGATACTCGTTCCTAGATTCAAGCAGAGATTCGTGCGGAAGAACAGGCCCGCATCAGAGCTGAAAATGAGACAGCAACCCAAGCTGCTCAGTTGGAGTTAAGGAACAAGCAGCTAAGGGACTATGCTGTCCCAAAGAACTATGAGGATAACCATCCGGTCCGACCTCCGATTATCAATATCCCCAACTTCAAGATTCGGACCCTATGGATCTAGATCATGCAAGGCATTTCCTTCTCTGTAGGCTCTGGAGATGATTGCATGGATCATCTGAAAAGGTTTAAGGCACTGTGCCGCCTGGTTCTGCAAGCCGGAGTCGCTTTTGATGCAATAATGCTTCATCTGTTTCATTTCACTCTGTCTAGGAGGGCCCTGAGTTGGTATAACTCACTTGACAGGGAACCCATTATAACCACCTAGGCTCCCCAAGAGGAAAAGTTCTTGGAGAAGTTCTTTCCGCCTTCACTGACTTATGAGATCAGGGGGCAGATCAATCATTTCTCTCAACTACCCGGAGAATCCCTTGCTGAAGCATGGGAAAGGTTTAAAGAACTTTTGCAAAAGTGCCCTCATCATAGAATTTCCCAGAACCAATTGATAGAAACCTTCTATCGGGGAGTAAGTGATGATATCAAATAGTTTTTGGATTCCTCATCTGGAGGAAACTTTATGAGAAAGAATTATGAGGACGCCTGGAAAATTGTTACTCTCGGAGCTGAAAATCAGTCCAACTGGGGACGATCAGCTGGTAAAGGTGTCCTCAAGGTCTACAAAGCTGAAGAATCAATAGAGATGAAGGCAATAGCTGAAGCCTTGAAAACCATAGTTCACAAACAACAAGCTCTCGAGACTTCTCTTGGAGAGTTTGATAAGAAGAAAAATCCTCTGGTTCAACAAGTCAAGGCTACCACGGGAACCTGTGAGGCCTGTCATGCTTCTGACCATCCGACCCTTTCTTCTGGTATACTTTATAATGTGATGATGGATCTACATCCACCACCACAATCATATGAACCCATCACTGACCAATCTGAAGAACAACTACCAGAACAAGTTAACTCTATCCACTCTATCCCTGGACAAGTTTATTACAATCCTAATCAGCCGAGGAACCATCCAGGATTTCAATATGGAAACCCAGCTGGGACCGCTAATCCACAGCACTAGACGTAGGGAGGATCCTTTAATAGGTTACCACCTGGATTCCCAAATAATTTCAACCAAAATCAAGGGAACTCCAGGAATAAATTCCCAAGAGTCAACTACCCCAGAAACCCATCTGGTTACTATCAGTACACTCATCCTCCACTCCACCCACAGCTGCACACTCAGCAACCTCAACTAACGCTGCCTACGCAACAACCTCAGCAAGGACAACAACAAATTCCTCAGAAAACCACTCCTTCTCAACCGGAAGATGAAATATCTTTGATAAGGCAGATGTTGCAATCCCAGCAAACTATGCTTGCTAATCAACAGGCTCAGCAAAAAGCAATTGAAGCTCAACTTGCCCAGATTGCTGCACAACTGAAGCCTCCAGCAGGCACATTCGCAGGGCAGCCCGAATCAAATCTCAAGCATGGACAGAATAGGCATGAACAGTTGAATGTTGTCACCACGAGATCTGGACACACTTTTCATGAAACTACCAAGATCACTCTTGATAATGATGATACACCTGCTTTTAGGATGAATGAGAACCCACAACAATGACCAGAGAAGTCCACAGAAGGCGCAAAGAGCAAAGATAAAGAACAAGTGTCCACTGAGCCAGAAATCTTGCAATATAAACCACAGATTCCATATCCAGGAAGACTGCGAGAAACGAAAATGGATACCAGGTTTCAAAAATTCAAGGAGGCAATGAAAAAACTTTACATTGATATCCCGCTCCTTGATGCTCTCTCTGAGGTACCAGCTTGGGAGAAATACCTCAAGACTCTGCTATCAAGAAAGTACATCACTGAGGAACAAGAAACTGTCAAGCTTGCCCAAACAACCTCTGACATCATCCTTAATAAAATGCCCAAGAAAAAGAAGGACCCAGGTTCCTTCGGAATTCAATGTTGCATTGGGAATGCATCTACCAAAAAGGGACTAGCTGACCTAGGAGCCAGTATATCCATTATGCCCTATTCTGTGTGAAAACGGTTAGGTTTTACCGAATTGCTACCTACAACAATGACAATTCAACTAGCTGACTCTACCATCACCTCACCTCTGGGGATCATTGAAGATATTCCAGTTAGGATAGGCAAGGATGCCTATATCCCGTGCGACTTCATTATCATGGATATCAAAGAAGATCTGTGATACCCAATAGTTTTTGGCATACCTTTCCTCGCTACTGCCAGGGTGCTTATCGACGTTGAAGCTGGTACCATCATTCTGAGACTCGGAAAAGAAGAAATTCAATTCCAAGTTGTTAATAGCATGAAAGGGCCTAGCATCCAAGAGGAGGTCTTTCTTCTTGACGCAGTACAACAAATGTCTCAATTAGAAATATCCGAGCCAGCTGACGAACTAGAGAATGTTTTAACCAATTCGGATGTCGAATTCTCTACGAATGAACTGGTTCAACAGTGTCTGCAACACTTGGACAAGGCCGAAGAAGCACCGATGGCCACTTTTGAAGAACTTAAAGTTGTCAGCATTATAGAAGCAACTGAGCCACCTAAGGCCCCTGAAATGAAAACTTTACCCATGGGGCTTGAACATGTTTTCTTGGATAAAGAAAAATTATGCCCGGTTATCATCAGCTCCAACCTAACGGAAGACCAGGAAGAAGGGCTTCTGGAAGAACTGAAGAAACACAGAAAGGTCATTGGATATAAGATAACTGACCTAACGGGCATAAATCCTGCCCTATGCATGCACAAACTTCCATTGGTTGAAGAATTCAAGCCATCTCGCGAACATCAGAGGAAACTGAACCCTAATCTCAAAGAGGTGGTTTGCCTGGAGGTCCTCAAATTACTTAAAGCTGGCATAATCTACCCTATCTCTGATTCCCAATGGGTCATCCCTGTCCAGGTTGTTCCTAAAAAAGGAGGCACTACTGTCGTGCTTAACGACAAAAATGAGTTAGTGCCCACCAGGACGGTAACAGGGTGGAGGATGTGTATTGACTATAGGAAGCTGAACAAAGCCATGAGGAAAGATCACTACCCTCTACCCTTCCTCGATGAAGTCCTGGAGCATTTAGCTCATCAGAAATATTTTGTTATCTTGATGGTTACTCTGGGTTCTACCAAATACCCATACATCCGGAGGACCAGGAAAAAACTACCTTCACCTGTCCTTTTGGGACATACGCCTTTAGAAGAATGCCGTTCGGGTTGTGTAACGCACCCGCTACGTTCCAACGGTGTATGTCCTCCATCTTCACCGGACTAACTGAATCCATCATGGAAGTGTTTAGGGACAATTTCTCAGTTTACGGAGATTCCTTCGATAACTGTTTAATCAATTGTGGACAAGTTCTGCAACGCTGCGAGGAAACAAACCTTATCCTGAATTGGGAGAAATGCCATTTCATGGTAACAGAAGGTGTCATCCTCGGGCACAGGGTGAGTGACAGGGGGATCGAGGTCGATAAAGCAAAAATTGATGTTATCTCGAAACGGTCGCCACCGAAAGATATAAAGGGGGTAAGAGCTTTCTTGGGTCATGCGGGGTTCTACAGAAGATTCATCAAAGATTTTTCGAAGATAGCAAAACCCATGACCCAACTCCTGACTAAAGATACTGAATTCATCTTCAATCAAGAGTGTATGCAAAGTTTCTCCACCCTCAAGAATGCTTTAATTTCTGAACCTATTCTGAGAGCCCCAGATTGGTCGCAACCATTTGAAATCATGTGTGACGTAAGTGACTACGCAATAGGGGCTGTTTTAGGACAACGGATTGATAAGAAACCTTACGTTATCTACTACGCATTCAAAACGCTAGATGAAGCATTGAAAAACTATACTACCACAGAGAAAGAGTTTCTGGCTGTCATCTATGCTTTTGAAAAATTTCGCTCATATTTGATTGGTTCTAAAGTCATCGTTTATACCGACCACTCCGCCATTCGATACCTGATTCAGAAGCAAGATGCCAAACCCGGGCTTATCCGCTGGGTACTGATGCTTCAGGAATTCGACTTGGAAATTAAAGATAAAAGTGGAGTGGAGAACATTGTAGCTGATCATCTTAGCCGTATCGAGGTTGAAGAAGAAGATAAAATCCCTATTCGGGATTCTCTTCCAGATGACCAGCTAATGAAGGACACCCATGAATTCCCTTGGTATGCGGATATCATCAATTATCTAGCCACAAGGATTATCCACCCCTCTGCTTCCTACCATGACAAAAGGAAGTTCCTTCATGACATAAAACAATATTATTGGGATGAACCCTTCCTGTTTCACCTTTGTGCTGACGAACTTTTTCGTCGTTGCTTGCCAGAAGAAGAAATCCCCCTGTCCTAGAGCATTGCCATTGAGGACCTATGGGGGGGCACATGAGTGCTAAGAAAACTGCTATAAAAGTTTTACAATCTGGTTTCTTCTGGCCCACCATAGCGAAGGATTCCTATGATTTTGTGAAATCTTGTAACAAATGCCAATTTTCTGGCAACATATCAAAAAGAGACAAAATGCTCCTCACAATGTGGCAGGAAATCGAGCTTTTCGATGTGTGGGGGGTAGACTATATGGGCCCTTTCCTTTCCTCCTATGGTTTCTCTTACATCTTGGTCGCGGTGGACTACGTCTCAAAGTGGGTAGAAGCTGTACCCACTATATCCAGCAATTCCAAGCCAGTTATTAAATTGTTCAAAGATATTATTTTCCCAAGATTTGGGGTCCCCAGAACTGTCAAAACAGATGGCGGGACCCATTTTCTAGAATGAAGTTTTGAAGCCTTACTGAAAAAGTACGGAGTCAACCACAAAATCGCAACGCCTTACCATCCATAAACTAGTGGCCAGGTTGAGGTATCAAATAGACAATTAAAGGCGATTCTTGAAAAAATAGTGAACATAAACCACACTGATTGGTCCACCAAACTTCCCAATGCCCTTTGGGCATACCGAACAGCTTATAAAACACCAATCGGGACAACCCCGTTCCGTTTGGTGTACGGGAAGTCATGTCATCTTCCAGTAGAACTGGAACACAAAGCCTGGTGGGCCATTAAACAACTAAATTTCGATCTTAAAAGTGTAGGAGAGAATAGACAACTCCAGTTGCAGGAGCTAGAGGAGCTCCTAAAGAGCAGACCAAAATGTGGCACGACGGTCATCTTAAGAGGAAAGACATCGCCATCGGCGACAAAGTACTCCTTTTCAACTGCAAGCTCAAGTTGTTCCCCAGAAAACTTCGAACAAAATGGTCTGGGCCGTTCACCATAAAGCATATATACCCAACTGGAGCTGTCATAATTGTCGACAACAACAAAGGAGAAAGGACGGTCAACGACCATCGCTTAAAGAAATACTACACTGCAGAAGATAAGATGCCGAGACAGACCATCAAAATCAAAGACGCCACGACGTCAGATTAAAAACATCAAAGCTTCGTCGAGCCAGCGACGTAAAACCCAGACACTACTTGGGAGGCAACCCAAGATCTGAACTTTTGCTTTTATTTTCTGTTCCTTTAGATTTATCATCTGAAAATTATAAAAATTCACATAACCAAAACATTCATAACAATATAAAATATCAAAATAACCTTAACCCTCCCAAACGGTCTTGAAACTGTTTGGAGCCAAACGGTCTTGAAACCATTTGGAGCCAAACGGTCATGAAAACCGTTTGGCGTCCAAACGGTCGCTAAACCATTTGACCTGAGGGTTTTGCAAGGTCAACCCCCCGTTTCCTATAAATATTAACCCTCATCCCTTCTTCTTCTCTCTTCGACTCCCGAGTTTCCTCACGCAAGTGTTGTTCCATCGCTTCTGCTCCCTTTCCCGCGCAGCCCGTGATTTCCGCCGTCCTCTTTCCCGTATTCGTGCGTCTTCACGGTGATCGCACCTCGGTCGCCGCCTCTCTTCGCATCACCATCGTCATCTCTGACATTTCTGCAAGGTAGTTCAACACGCCGCTCCGCCGTCTCGAACGCCTGCCTTACCGCCGCGGTTTCCCGCTCTCCCGTACCGCCTCAGCAACTGTCTTTTCTGTCGCCGATGTCTTCAACGCCCCCGCAAGCTCTTCCTCTACCACCGCAATCGTCGCCGTCTTCGCCATCGCCGCCATCTTCGCCTTACACCGACGTTTCACCTTACCATCATCGCCCACTGCACTCCCGGCGTTTTGGCTTCCCAACAGGTTTCAAACCGTTCGGGACCAAACGGTCTCGAAACCGTTTGGACCAAACAGTCTTGAAACTGTTTGGAACCAAACGGTCTCGAAACCGTTTGGGACCAAACGGTCCTAAAACCGTTTGGAACCAAACGGTCTCCAAACCGTTTGGGACCAAATGGTCTTCAAAACGTTTGAAACCATTTGGAGCCAAACGGTCTCAAAACCGTTTGGAACCAAACGGTCTCCAAACTGTTTGGGACCAAACGGTCTCAAAACCGTTTGGGACCAAACGGTCTCCAAACCGTTTGGGACCAAACGGTCTCCAAACCGTTTGGGACCAAACGGTCCTGAAACCGTTTGGGACCAAACGATCCTGAAACCGTTTGGTCTTTTTCACACCCGCATTTTTATAAAAACATAAATACACATAAAAACACATACAATTTTCTGTTAAAACTTGTTATTCTGATACACAACTCTCTATTTTTAGAGATGGCTACACCAGCAAAGCAACCAATAGGTGACGAAGACGCACCCTTTTGGACAACTCAAGAACTGATCGAGGATCGCGCCAAGCTTCAAAAGATCATTGAAAACTACAATGCGACCGTAAAGGCACCTCCAAACGTCAAAATCATGGAGGTCCTGTGCGAAATTGACCGAATCAATAAATGCCTAGCAGAGGCACCTGAAGAAGAAATAGAAGAAATCTCTTCTAATGAAAATGAAGGATCAGAATACGAGCCAAACCCCGAGGAGGAATCCCCATCCGAAGAACAAAAGGGGAAACGCAGGGTCCAAGAAACTACAACCGGACAACCCTCCAAGAAACGAGCCAGAAAACAAGTCCGGCCTGCTTCTGCTAGGGACCAACCCCTTGCAACACCTACCACCAAGATCCCTATTACCACCCCCACCTTATCAATTCTCACCACCACCGCGCCCCCACCAGAAAACCTCTACATAAACACCGCCCTCTCCACCGACAAAATCCTAAAACCTACTAAGTACGTCTGCTCTAGCATACTACTTAAGATGGGGATCCATGACCGAATTTTCAACATTCTAGACAAAGCCAACCTAGCAAGGCTGTGTTTAGTACCTGAGATCTCATTTTGTGAACCCACTAATGAATTTTTCACCTTTCTCACCAAAGAGCCCGTAGACATCATGGATAGATCACGGGATGGAGGTGACAGAAGGCTGGTCACCCAAATCTTCAGCAACAAGGTTGTCTTAACAGAAAAAATGCTGAACGAAGTCTTCATTGACAACCAGGAGCAGTTAAATAAAGCCAAGGCTGTGGGAACTGAGCACCCTAATTTCAACAGGCACAAATTTTGGAAATCTCTGACTGGGCTCCCCACCTATGATGCTAAGACATGCAAGGTATCGAACATACATTATGGACTTGTGCACACCCTACACAAAATCCTCGCTGGCGCACTCTTCCCCAGGACAGAAGGAGGAAACATTATAATCTCGGATCTCTTTGTTCTCTGGTCCATTCTAAATGGACTGCCAGTCAACATTGGACGACATATGATCCAGAAATTATCTACTTACGCCCTGGGGAAGGAAATCTGCATGGGGGGCCATGTCACATCCATCATAAAATACCTCAAGATGGACAGACCCCTACCTCACTGCATGCAAATAAAGGGAGACATCCTTACTAATGAACAAACTTTGAAGAACTCCTTCATTATTAAGGAAAAGGATGCGAAGCTGTACTATGTCTTTTGCCCTACAGTCAAGTCATCAAGAACCCTCCTCCCACTTTCGGAGCTTGCAAACTATGACACAGAAAATCTCCTCTTCTCTGATGAGGAGCTTACACACCTTCTAGCTTCGGTTAAAGCAACCGAGAAGAAAGAAAAAGCGGGATAGACAGAGCTTAGCATCACAGCCCCGACAGCTCGACCATCAAAAATGTTTGTCAAAAAACCTTCCAGAAGATAGTTGCAAGCACAAAAGCTGTCAGGGACACCAACATCAAGGCCACATCTAGAGGCCGATCCCCACCAAGAAGACAACATAACCACCTCATCAATCGACTCTTTCATTAAGAGTCGACATGATCAGCTAACCGCCACCACCACTCCACCCTCCACCTTTCCAACATCCACACAACCATTCACATCCTCTTCTTCACCCCTCTTCCCTTCGGGCACTCCCTTCTCCACCCCTATGCCCAACGTTACCACTTTCCCATCCACCTCCACAGTCTCTACCCCATCATTATCACTCCCACCACTTTCACCGAAAATACCACCACCTTTCACATCCACCACCACCCCGACACCGCTGGTGACTCCATCCATAGTCACCACGCAGATCGAGGCACCATCAGTGTCTCTTCCGCAAGACACTAACACCATCCCACACAGACCCCAGTCATCACACCCTTCCTCTTCTGGGGTCACCTTTTCTAACATCGGTGAGGAATTCAGACGTCAATTCGACACCGTCCGAAACCTCATCACCGATCCTTCTAACATATTACATTCTATTTTTTCTTGTGTGCAGGGTTTATCTAGACAGGTGGCCATGATCGACGAACAACACCGAGCCTTGCCCAACATCCTCCAAGGTTTTCAGCAACGACAAGATGAGGTGGCTAAGCAAGTTGAGCACATCAACAACCACTACAACAACTTGCGGGAACTGGTCCTTGGAGCGAAGCTCCAGTAAGAAGCGACGGCAAAGCAAGTCGATTAGATCTCTACGCAGACTCAACCTCTGCCCGAGACTCTCCGCGAGCTCCAGCAACAACAAGCAGTTCTGAGCACGTGCCTAGACACCATCAACAGCACCCTCACACATCTAAATAATCGCAAAGAGGAGTCAACTAATAATGAAATCCAGCAGCTACGTGCTCAAGTTACAGATCTTACAGCATGTCTCCTCTCCGCCGAGGGCCGATATAATGACATCAGAGAATCCCATGACGCACTGCTCGAAACACACGAGCATCTTCAAGTGGCTTTCGATGAATTACAAGCCACCCATCGGCGGTGCAAAAAGACCGCAAGCAAAAAGCCAGCAGACAAGGCAGCGACTGACAAAGATGGCGATAGTGATGAAGACAATGACTCCGACTCCTCTGCGAATTCAAACAATGATACCACCTCCTCCGGTGATAAATCTGGCGATGTGGAGGACCAAGGTAAAGCAGCAAAACCTTCTCAGAAAGGTTCCGACAAAGGTCAACACGACGGTAGACATCACCCCAAGTCACCCCACAATGATAATGTAAACATGTCATATGGGGACCAATTCCTTGAATATTCTACTCTGGGGTCCATCGGGGAGTCAGCTAAAGACGCGACTTTCGTTGAGTTCCACCAATGTATATTAGGAACCAGTGCAATCCCACCCACAACAACTGCTCCACCCTTCTCAGAACCTGCCACATCAGTGCCCTTCCCACAAGACCAGGACGAGGCAGAATGAGTGAGTCTAGATACAGATGAAGAACTCGATTCTACCTCCGATTTAGATGATGATCTACAGGGCTATGCAGAAGTCCTGGAGCAACCTCTTTCCCCCCTCCGTAGGATCTCCCCCCGCCACCACCTCTACCGCACAAAATGCATGACCTAGATATGGCGGCCATCTCCACATTAGATGCTTAGGACATTTATATACTGAACACTATTGTGGATGATGCAAAGGCAGGGAAAGACATCATCTACCATAACACAAAAACTAAGCGCAAGCTGACACGAGAAGACTTCCGCAACATCCTGCGACCACGGTCCACGATGCCAATGGCAATCTTCCGTGTCCTGCTTGCCAATTGTATAGAAGTATATAGAAGCTCTAAGAGGCAGCAGCTAGTTTTTAACACCTCACCTTCTCTATCTATCGGTCTTTTATACAAATATATATGAGTAAAATCCATAGAGCGGCTGCGTGCCGGTTTAGCACGGCGGGCACGTTATCTCACAGTGCCCTTCCAAGTTTCGGACCACTGGCTTTTTATGATTGTAGACACCGAGGCACGGGACGCCAAGGTTTATAATTTTTGCGGCACTGAGCTACCTGCCGGTACGATAAACTTTGTTGGTGAAGAAGCATGTGAAGCCCGATGCATACCTTTCCACCTTCTCAAGATAATTTGGGCTGCACGCCCATCTCTCCGCCAAGATTGGAGCTAGCCCTGGTTCCAAATAATAAACCCTCAAGTTCAAGCTGCTGAGGGATCTGGGGACTGCGCTTTCTGCACCATACGTCACATCCAAGCGCTGAACCAAGAAATCCCATTTACTAACCTCGTTGCTGAATATTTTCACTCCTTGTGAGGGCGTTACGCCATGGAGCTCATCCATGATACAAGGTTCTTCAAGGACCCGATAATGGCACCAGATGATGTCCCTCGTTACCTTTTTTCAGCTGTCCAACGCCCGCAGAGGTCACCCTTCCGCCACACTCTACAAGAGTTGGAAAAACCCAAGGAGCCGGTTTTAGCTGCCGAGCAAGGTAACAGCGCCATCGATCCCTTGTCTGCCATAGAACCAACCTTTCCTGACTTCGATCACACCGCTTACAAAGGTCTCTCAGACATCGAACTACGTCTCATTATGGCGCGGCTTTCAGCCGAGAAGGATGACCTCGTATTCATGTCTAGGGACATTCTAGTTATGGCAGACACGCTTCGAGAGACATTACAGATTAAAGGATCCCTCTCCATAAGCTTAATGGCTGCTTATCAGTTTCTACTCGGCCAAAATAACCCCACAACATACATGGCGTCCCCATACATGAAGGATGATCTTCTAAAGTTAAAGAATTTCGGTACAACTGAAGCACTGGCCTCGTTTCTACATCACACAACGCTGAAGTTCATCATGTTACCCTTCCTTTATCATGAGCATTGGATGCTCCTGGCAACAAACCTACCAGAAGGAACAACTACAATATACAACAGTTTCAATAGCCAGTACAATCCATGACAGAAGAACTATGTCGTGACACCAAGGACGCCAACAGAAGTAGTGGCGAAGGAATGCGCTGAAAAATTAATCACCTTTCTAGGTCAGCATACAAGGGCTTACGACAAAGAGCATTTTCATCGCCCTTCCTTCAACCACAAATGTCCCCAACAAATCTGAGAATCAAACGACTGCGGCTTCCACGTCCTCCACTGGATGTACACCATCATCGTTCTTCAACGACCATTAGAAGATATGACTGACGTGGATTACCATGCTCTACGAGGACAGTTCGCAGCAAATCTACTTCAATCACCAGGGGCAAATTCAGGGTTAACTTAGCCTGCAGCCCTTGTCATCGTACTTCTCCACCTATCACTTTGACACTCTGAGGATAGAGTGAGTGATAAGTTAGGGGGGGTACATCAGACAAGGGCGAGGAATCATTTCTAAATCCCACTTTTTCCTTTTTTTCTCTCCTTTCTCTGTTTTTTATTCTTCTTTACACAATTTTTTTTTGGAATAAAGTGACCCCCAACTAACCTTAGAATCATGGTAGTCCCCAAAAGTAAATAGCACTTAGACATTTAATGGCGATTTAATAATGTCTCTCCACTATTGATTTTCATGCTTTTGCTTCACTTCTTTATCTGACTCTCCACAGGTAAATATTAAGACAGAAAAAAGCCAGGCTCTCAAGGATGAGAGGGGCATCAGGCAACTTCCAAATCAAGAAGCTCTGCAAGCGGACCACAAACTAAATAAGTGCATGTTGAAAAACTCTAAGAACAACTTTCCTCTCTTCAAAATAAAAGAGGCTTGGCCGCCCAAAATAATTTCCTGAATAAAACCCCAAAACCCAAGCCTGTGAGTTTTCAAATAAAAGCCAGAGAGTTGAATAAAATTATGAGAGTTGTGCCATAAATAAGGATCTATATAGAGAATCGATGAAGGTCTCACCCGGCCGGCACATTCAGCTGCCCTCACAAAGGCAGATGTGTCGTGCCCGGTAGTGAAACCCTAAGGTATCTAAATATATGAAAGGCTTATAAAGGACTCACCCAACCGGTACATTTAGCTGCCCTCACAAAGGCAGATGTGTCGTGCCCAGTAGTGAGATCCTAAAAGCATAGACAACCCCTCCCCCACTTGAAGGGGGAGTTACACTTCAAGCCTTTAGCCAACCCTCATACCCTCTCTATCTTCCAGTAGGTCCTTCAGAGAGGTATAAAGTTGATTAGAGTCAACAACATGCACAGAATAAAGGTGGTCCTGATGCGAGCTACAACATACGGAAGGAACCTGAGACCCAAGAAACTCTCGAAATCTAAAGGAGTCAAGGCAAGCAATAAGTCCTGATATGACCTTAGGGGAACTCAGGTTGAGAATTGAAGCAAGAGTATGGAAATCCCAACTAAATAAAATCACCTCACCATTACATGTCCCAGCTCTATCTAACTTGAGGACAAGCTAGACTCTAAGTTAGGGGGGGTGATAACCTCCAATTTTGGGTTGATTATCTTAGTCCTTTCTTTAGTTTTTCACACTCTTTCTTAATTAGAATTAGGTATAATACCTAAATATTCCTTCTTATTGTAAATATACCATTAGACTAACTTTTCTTCTTTTTTTACGTGCAGAAAAAGACACAAAAAAATCATAAAAGACTTAACTAGCCTCAAGACCGCATGAACCCAACCGGTCCCGAGACCGCATGGAGTCATACGGTCCCGAGACCGCATGAAGCCAACCGGTCCCGAGACCGCATGGAGCCACACGGTCCCGAGACCGCATGAAGCCAACCGGTCCCGAGACTGCATGGAGTCACACGGTCTCAAGACCGCATGAAGCCAACCGGTCCCGAGACCGCATGGAGTCACACGGTCCCGAGACCGCATGGAGTCACACGGTCTCAAGACTGCATGAAGCCAACTGGTCCCGAGACCACATGGAGTCACACGGTCCCGAGACCGCATGGAGTCACACGGTCTCAAGACCGCATGAAGCCAACCGGTCTCGAGACCGCATGGAGTCACACGGTCCCGAGACTGCATGGAGTCACACGGTCTCAAGACCGCATGAAGCCAACCGGTCCCGAGACCGCATGAAGCCAAACGGTCTTGAGGTCCAAACGGTCTCCAAACCGTTTGGACTTCACTTAATGCCTATAAATAAGACCCCAAGGGTCCTCCACAAAAGAGGAGTTTTTCAGACGTCAAAAGGCTGTCTCAATCACTCCATAGCTCGTACAACTTCCATCCTCTGCACTGGGGCTGCTGGTCTGAGACCCATACTCCATCTCGATGATGCTTTCTCTCTCTCCGCCAAAGAAGGTGGGAAGAGGGAGATCTCGTCATCGCGCAACCTGTGAAGCTGGTGGATCGTTTCTCTCTCTCCAAGGGGTTGACTTTCCTCTCTCCTTTATGAGGATGATGCTCTCTCTCTCTCTTCTTGCCTCCTTCTTTGTCCTAGTCATGAGCGAGTAGTCTCTTTCACTAGGGTGTGGGGAGTAGCCCCGCTACCAATGTTTTCATATCATATAAATGTAATCCATAGTTTGTAATATAGAGTTGTTATCTTTTCAGTTCAACATCAAACGTTTAATGAATGCATGTTGCTTGATCTCCAACTTGTGTTATCCTTTATCTTTTAGTATGAATTGTCTACGTTTGTACTATTAGATTCGAAACTCGTTTGAATGTTGGTTCTTGGTGCATGTATCCATCATGCATCTATTTCGGTATCTAGAAGTGTCTCTCAAGAAGTGGAGTAAACTCACTCTCATTCGCTGCACTTTCACACTATGAAATGGAATCAATTGACGTATGAAAGTGCAACCTTGGTTAGTCGAGGAACACACTTTGCGAAGGGTATGATGCAAAGTAGGTGACCATTTGTTTGGGAATGGATAGCATTGCAACATTCCCGCACTTCTCATAGTTAGTTCTCCGAAAGGAAACTAAGTCTACAAAGATACTAACTGACCAAACTCTTGTTGCAGGTTATGTTTTAATTTGCATGTGTTGATCCATGTGTAGTGGCGGTGAAAAACTGATCACACCCTAGTGACTTTTATCATTGTTTAACTCCTTAGTTTTATTTGCTTTCTTTAATTTACATGTTTTTAGTTTAAAACAACAAAAACCAACCTTTCAATTTAAGTGCCTGCTATTAAGTGACTAAGTGAAATTCTAACGCCTTCCATCTTGTTGTTTGCAACAAGACTGTTGTCATGAGGATTCGACCCATAACTATACTACGATAAGACTGCCACGTATCCTAGCATACGTGGGTGGAGTTCTCTATCTAGTATATGCAAGGCTAAACCTAAAGACTTATCATCTTTAGGATTTTTAGTTGGTGCATGCAATTCCACATGAGTGGAAGCTCCATCAGATACAACATGTAGCATGTTCTCTTATCAGAGTGTGACCCGTAGTCAATCTTGATTGTATTAGGGTATGGTCGGTAACCAATCTTGACTGTTTATTGAGTCACGGTACAACTATACTCTTATTAGGGTATGACCCAAAGTCAATCCTAATATATAGGGTATGGCCTGTAGCCAACCCTATGAATTCAGGATACAACTTGTATCCCGAATATTCAACAATATGTGTTCCGAGTTAAACTCATTTCACCATTCAGCAAGTTTGGACACCAAATGGTTCTATGAAAAGGGCAACTACATTTTTAGTTCACTTGATAAGTTATGTGCATTACTACATCTTTTAGCATCAATTAGGTTACAAGCATGAACTATCGGTAATTACTACCAAGGAAAACATAATACATGTTTCAAGAATTTGGTATCAATTGGAGTATATCTTGTTATACCCTTCCTGGGATCTCAATCCCTTGAACATATTATTGCGAATATCATCCCTTAATATTTTCATCATCACGATCACATGTTTTGGGTATCAAACCCTCAGTTAATCTTTAAACAATGTCACCTCTTACCAGGCAACAATCATCTCTAGGTTATCAGACCCATATACTTCATTATCACATACAACAGGGTTTCAATCTTATTAGTTCATTATTGAACAATGTCACCTCTCATTAGGCAACAACCAACTCTAGATTATAAGACCCATATAAACATCATACGTCTTGTTCAAGTATTTCACATGGCTCACAAGGGCCATTCAATCTATATAATGTCACATCACCATAGCCCATAGTTTTCTATGCTTATTATTTCAAAAACACTTGCATGGTTAGGGTCTCATGATAAGGAGATATCAATTTAAATATCAGAACCATGTCATAAGTGAAAAATCCCTTATTCAAGTTACAAGTATGATAAAATGAAAGGTATATCATATTGCCTAAGATTCTTTAATAGTTAGAACACCTCTTAGTTACCCTATCATTTTCATCATGGGGTATCAATCATTTGAACTCATCATTGAGTACCACATCACCTTCTAAGCAATTATGTTTTTTCCAGGTCATTAGACCTATATACATTTTTTTTGTTAAGCTATTATTCCATAGGCCTCATAAGGCATAATCAAGTTATAAGAGATTATAACACTATAACCCTCATCTAGCTATATCCATAAGGCATTCATAGTTGATATTTCACTATTGTAACCATTGAATATTATCATCATTTCATTTCAAGTTACATTCCCTCTTGTGATTAGGGTTAGGGTTTCTCTTTTCAACTAATTAGGGTTTCTAGGGTTATATTCAATCACCAACCCTAGACCATAACTGCTCACTTCTAGGAGCTTACATTATCATCTTTACATTCAATTGTATCACAAATAATTACTCAATCAAGTTACAATCCTCTCATAATTACGATTAGGTCTTTTATTGTAACCGATTAGGGTCTTTAGGGTTTTACTCAACAATCAAATCCCTCACTACTACAGAAATGGCTTATAACGTCACTTTTAAAGGCAACAGTTGTATAAATACACCGACACCTAAAATCTAAAGTGGTGGTTTAATAAAACAACTGATATCTATTTGTGAAGGGAGACTAGACACGGGTATCACTTTTATTCAGTGTCGGTTCCCTAATAATAAATCGACACCTAAAATTAACTGCCAAATCCAAAATTTCCAGTGAAAAACATTACCTCCAAAATTTAACATATGGCGTCGGTTATTAACTATTAAACCGACGACGAAAGGTTATTCGTGAGATAGAAATTGGGGACATTTTGTTCGTCAGTTTTGCTACAATGACCGACGCATATGGGTTTTCCCGCGTTGTTCCCGGGAAATTTTTCACACCCTTTGAGCATTGGTTTTTGAAAGAAACTGACGACTATGGTCATTAATCGAGAATTTTTTTTTAATCAGCATATGTATATAGACGTCAGTTTTTGTCTAGTAAAAACTGACGACTATCATTGAGAATAGGTGTCAGTGTGTTTGTAGAACCAAAACCTTTAGTTTTATGTGTCAGTTTTATTTAAGAACCGACACCTATTGTTAACTTAACAGCACCCGCGCGAGCCCGAATCTTCCCCTTTCTCTGTTTCATTCATTCTCATGCTACTCCAAGGTTTGCTCTGGCAATTTCTCCTCTACCCCCACCTCCGCCGCCACTTACTCTGGCCGCACGCTACTCCGCTCACTTGCGGGTCCTCGACCCACCTCCACCGCCGCTTTCCCTCTGCCCCCAGCTCACTGCTCCAACAACCTTCTCTCCTGCTCTGGTGGCCTGCTCTCCCCACACCGCCGACCTTCTCTCCTGCTCCGGCCGCCTTCTCTCCCTGCACTGCCACCGCTCGCTACTGCTACTCTCCCCTCCGACGCCGCCGAAGGTACCTGCTTTGCTCTTCTTCCTCCTCTTCTTCTCCGCCCTCAAGTAGGTACCCTGCTCCACGACTGTGTGAAATCGCAGGTTGGCACAACTGTGCTGGGCAGCACAGCCGTGTTGGTAGCACGTCCGTGCTACATAGCCCAGCCGTGTTGGCTAATTTTGTGCTATATTACTCAATTATAATCGGATAGCTACATTTGTGTGTAATGATTATTTTGATGATGAACATGCATCTACATTTGTGTGTATTTGTGTGGCTGATTTTTTAAAGGGAGTGGTTTTTTAGATTAAATGATTGCAGAAGACATAATATTAACTCTAGCATAATCTCATGCGTAGGTGATATTAATCTTTGAGATATTAATTTTTTATCAGACCCAAGTGATATTTTGTTTGATTTAAACATGATTGGGCATTATTATGACTAATTTTTCCCATAATGAGGCAATTTTTACAATACTTTGCTCTTGTTCCAATTGTTGGATAATTCATATACTCTCAATTGGGAAATATTATGACTCTTCTAAAATTATTCTTATAATGTTGAATCGGGTCAATGACCACACCTTCTATTGTGCCTGAATTATGCCATGTATGTTTGTACAAAGTGAATCTTATCGCTCTAATTGTGAATTATTGCATGTTTGAAACTATTGAATTCTTGATTTATTATTTAATAATGCTCTAATTGTAAGTGATGCAATGTAAGTGAGCAAATACATGTAGTGGATATGTACTCATTAGCTAAGAAACCCATCCAAGATTTACTCATTAGGAGTAAATCTTGGATAGTCCCCAGTTTGGGACTATTCTTGAACACCTAATCTCACTTAGGATGTAAGTGTATAATGTGTATTGGGTTTTCAAGAAAATTTTGGCAGCATTTCCCCGTTTGTTCTCTAAGTACATATGTACTTGGAGAACTGCAGGGAAATGCTGCCGAAATTTTCTTGAAAACCCAATACACATTATACACTTACTAGTGAGAATAGGTGTTCAAGAATGGGATAGGTGGTACACATTTATTATATATAAGAATGACAACACATGTATTTTTTGGCCTAGAAACCCGTCCAAGATTTACTCATTAGGAGTAAATATTGGATAGTCCCCGGTTTGGGATTGTTCTTGAACACCTAATCTCACTTAGGATGTAAGTGTATAATGTGTATTTGGTTTTCAAGAAAATTTCGGCAACATTTCCCCATTTGTTCTCTAAGTACATATGTACTTAGAGAACAACGGGGAAATGCTGCCAACATTTTCTTGAAAACCCAATACACATTATACACTTACTAGTGAGATTAGGTGTTCAAGAATGGGATAGGTGGTACACATTTATTATATATAAGAATGAAAACACATGCATTTGTTGGCCTAAAGTTTTAACCATGCAAAAAATCTAATCTGTTAACCCTAGACCCTAATCTTGTTGTAATATATACTTGTTTTCTCTTTGATCATAGAATGGATATGTCATAGATGTCCATTCGCAATCGCTGCACCCCAGAGTTTATATCTGGCCTTGACCAATTTATTAGATTTGACGAGGAACATAGGAAACAACCTGGAGATAGGTTCTACTGTCCATGTAGGCATTGTAGTAACAACTTCAAAGTCAGCACTAGTGACGAAATCAGAAGTCATGTCATGTGTAATGGGATTATACAAGGCTATACAAAATGGCATTGGCATGGAGAGATTTTAAACTTGAAACCAGTGGATGTCGATAGTAGTGCTTGTGTGGAAGAAGAAATTGCCTCCGATGACGTAGATGTGAATGGACCAGTTCCAGTAGACATCGTTGATGCGATGTTGGATAGTTGTGGGGTTGAGCACACTGATCCACCTCCCATTTTTAGAAACATTGTTCATTATGCTGAGATTTCGTTATACACAGGTTGTACTAAGTTTACGAAGCTTAGCACTGTGTTGAGATTATATAAGCTGAAAGCTAACAATAGATCGAGCGACAAAAGCTTCACGTCATTGTTGTTTTTGTTGAAAGGAATGCTTCCTAAAGGAGACGAGCTACCAATCTCAACATACCAGGTAAAGAAATTGTTGTGCCCAATGGGAATGGATGCCAAGAAGATACATGCATGCCCAAATGATTGTGTATTATTTCAAAAGGACTATGTGGATTTGAAAGATTGTCCAAAATGTGGTGCGTCACGGTATAAATTGACAACTTCAGTGGAGTCCAAAACTGGTTCTCCTGCCAAGGTGATGTGGTATCTACCTATAATATCACAGTTTCAATGCTTGTTTGCCAATCCGATAGATGCGAAGAATTTGAGGTGGCATGCAGATGTTAAGAAAAATAATGATGGGATCTTACGACATGCGTCTGATTCCCCACAGTGGAAGAAGATTGATCTATTATACCCTAAATTTGGTGAAGAAGTCAGGAATCTAAGACTTGGGCTTTGCATAGATGGGATGAATCTGTACGGGACATTGAGCACCCAACATAACACTTGGCCAGTCATGCTTGTTATATACAATCTTCCTCCCTGGCTGTGTTTGAAAAATAAGTACGTAATGATGTCGTTGTTGATATCGAGCCCTAAACAACCTGGAAATGACATCGATGTTTATCTTGAACCTCTAATTGATGACTTAAAGAAACTATGGGGTGAAGGTGTGATGACCTATGATGCTTCATGAAGAGAGACATTTGGTTTGCATGCTATGTTGTTTTGCACTATTAATGACTTTCCAGCATATGTGAATTTTTCTGGATATAGTGTCAAAGGAGCTAAAGTGTGTCCTATATGTGAAGAGAACACTGATTCAATAAGACTAAAACATGGAAGTAAGGCCATATATCTCGGTCATCGATGGTTTCTTACAAAATTCCATTCGTATCGTAGGAAGCACAAAGCATTCAATGGATTGAATGAGGAACAGAGTGCACCTAAACCTATACCATGGGAGGTTTTTTATGAAAGAGTAAAAGACTTTGTCAATGAAGTTGGTAAGAGATCACAATGTACTATGGCCACACGGAGTGACAAATCTTTATTCAAGAAGAAGTCAATATTTTGGGATCTTCCTTATTGGAGTTCTTTGACATTCAGGCATTGTATCGATGTCATGCACGTTGAGAAAAATGTACGTGATAGTGTCATTGGTACTTTGTTGAATATACCAGGTAAGACTAAAGATGGGCTAAAATCCAGACTGGACCTACGTGAAATGGGAATAAGGTCAGAATTAACAGAATTACGTGAAATGGGAAATCGGAGAACATACTTACCTCCCGCTTGTTACACATTGTCTAGAAAGGAGAAGAAAGCTTTTTGTGAATGTTTGGTAAATGTTAAGGTGCCATAGGGTTAATCATCCAACATCCGTAGATTGGTATCAATGAAAGATATAAAGTTGATAGGTCTTAAATCTCATGATTGTCACACTCTAATGCAACAAATATTGCCTGTGGCAATTCAATCTATATTGTCGAAGCATGTAAGGTTTGCAATCACCAGACTTTGTTTCTTTTTCAATAGTTTGTGCAGCAAAGTTATTGACCCTGATACTCTCGATAATTTGCAAAGAGAAGTGGTTGTTACCCTATGTCAGCTTGAGATGTATTTTCCTCCGTCGTTCCTTGATATCATGGTACATCTTGTTGTCCACTTGACTAGGGAAGTGAAAATGTTGGGACCCGTTTTCTTGCATTGGATGTATCCCTTTGAACGATACATGAGCATTTTTAAAAGTCCCTCTCTACTCCTACTGTAGAGTTTGGGAGTAATCTTGTAGACCCACCACCTAGCACATCCACTGTGAGTATTTTTATGACATAATTAATAACTAGTCTTTTCCAAATGATATGTTTTCAAGATGATATGTATATAACATTCTTTACACAAAAATTTGTAGGGGTTGAAGCCATGTCATCTAAAAAGTAATGAATTTGTCGTTGCAGAGGCGTCGGCTTACCCATCCCTACCAGGGGAAATGTTTCATGGGTCTCCATTACCAACTGGTTGGGTTCATGTGAGCCCGGTACGTATATTCCCCAACTAGATGGATCTTCCATTGCCATATGCCCACCCATATTGTGAAACGCTTGGTGAGGCAGAAGGCGAAGTGATATTGTGGCCAAAAGCGGATGTCCTCTATACTGATACTGTATGGTAAATTTACATTACGTTAAATTGTTAGTGTGTGTATATATGATGTCAGTTGATCTGAAATTATATATATATATATATACAGGTTATAAAGAAGACACCCACAACATCTAGGCCTCCACCTCCACCTCCTACATTACCAAGTTGGGTTCCATAGGACCTACCTATCCCGTTAGGTCCTAAATGTAGGGGTATGGCAATATGGTTAGGCGAACATGATATAAATTGCCATATAACTGTTTCTATAGATGTGGATGCTGCAGGTCAATCATACGAAAGCAACCTATTTATACAAGATATTTTGGAGTTATTTCGATATGATTAGCTGAATACATCTGTGATAGAGCTATGGATAAGGTGAGATCTTCTTTATACATCCATATACCTTGTGTAGGATCTGGTGATCTGGTTTCTTATTTATTAATGCATTCGTAATACATGTTCTGCAGCTACTTAGGCAAGATATGTGCAGATTTTTCATTCGAACATGTAGAATTTTTTATTCCATCTTTGATTATTCTAGTAGCTAAAGACCCTTCGTCAGTTCAAAAATATTGTTGTGATGCTTTTACAACTTTTTCTCAAAATAAGAAGACAGTGATAATAGCTCCATTCAATGTGGAGTAAGTTTACTTTGCTTATAATTTGGACTTAAGAAAATTACATTTTTATTGTGGATTTTGAGTTATTAATTTTTAACTTTTTTACCTATAGTGGTATGCATTGGGAGTTACTAGTTATTGTCCCTGATACGTTCACTGTCTATTATCTAGATCCTAAGGGGACTAAATTGAATTCAAAATATGGACACAAAATGAAAATGACATTATTCCAGCAAGAAATAATTCATTTTCATATCCGTTAATATATGTTATTACATTACTATTTAATTATGCAACTATGTTACATTAACATGTAGGGGTTTAGATGAGTTCAAAAAGGATGGAGGAAAGGTCCCCAGGAAAAAGAACCAGCAAATAATTTGGACAAACATGAAAGTAAGTTCCTGACTGCAATGTATATATTATTTATGTGAACAATGCTTAATTAGTTGTATTTTTTATATTTTGTATGTTTCAATTTATAGAGTGATACACAAGACAATGGATGGGCATGTGCATACTATGTTATGTGATTTATGCACATGGTTATCAAATATGCCGCAGTGGACATCGATACCATTCCTGAGGTATTATATATAGTCTCATTAGATAATATGAAATATATCACTTTTATTTATATATTATTAATTATATATACATCATTCTCTTTGTAGGTGTTTAAAACTAACCACAATACAGGAAAGACCTTACCAGATGTACATGCTCCCTATACGACGGAAGAATTAAATGATGTAAGAGAAGAATGGGCAATAGTGTAACATCCCTGACCTGGGTTATGAACTAACCCTAGGTGTTTTGCTTAATTATGTAATTATAAACTTGTGATTATCTTTTTGGTATGTAATTAAAGCTTCTGAGGAACTTATATTTCTATTTCTGCCCTTTTTAAACAATGTTATAATATTGTTTTGTTAATAGGGACTTATGTGCAAATTACCCAATTAGAGGAGTTAACTTGCAAATTTCACATGTTTAGATGTTCCTATGATGATGAGACATCATAAGAATGAATATGATGAAGTGTTATGGGTTCTCCAAGTTTGGGCACCAAGATGCAACTTGTGGAGCAATCCTTGTACTTTAAAACCCTAGTTTTGGTGAAAGTGCAATTTATCCAAAACATGGGGTGCAACATGTAAAATACACCTTTTAGAGTGTCTTTTATGACTCTTGGAATCAATTAGAGTAAAAGTGATGAAGAGGGCGCTTCATTTGACTAATCAAATAAGAAGGAAAACCCTTGTAATTAAATAACTAAGTTGTAAGCAAAATGACCCTTTTATGTGTGCAACTTAGAAGGATGTTTGGCTTATTTTCCTCTAAAACTTAGTTAAAGAAGGAGTTTTGCTTAAGTATAGAAAGGAGGGGCGTGGCCAAGAAGGATAGAAGGACCCATATGAGAAATAGAAGAAAAGATTGTCCTTATCTTGAAAACATGCCCAAAGTATATATACACACCTTTCTTTTACAACCAAGGGATCGTTTCCCTTTCTCTCTTCACTTATCTCTTGCTGTGGCCGACTAAGGAAGGATCTCAGGAGTAGAGGAGAACAACCAAGAAGAGTTGGGTAAGCTTTAACCACTATCTAACTCGGATTCATGGAGGAAATCATGATTTAAGGTTGGTTTGCTAGTTTTTCTTACTTAGTTCTTCTTTCTAGCCATCCTTTCCAACCAATTCTTGAAGAAGAAACCTTGGACGACCTATTGAGCTCAAGCCACCATTAAATCTTCGAAGGTTGGAGCTCTAGAGTTGATTCTAAGGCGGGTTTTATAACTCTAAACCCTTAAACTTTGTTATGCATCTTTCTTTCTTGCAAACATTGCTTGTTCTTCTTCCCTCCATCCGTCTTTGCACTCTTGCAAGCAAAACCATGGAGAACAGACCTTGATCTGGAGGTAGAAGAAGGGGGCGTGAATACCAATACTACTTTAGCAAACGGTCTTGCACCCCTTTGCCAAACGGTTTGCAAAACCGTTTGGGGCAAACAGTTTCAAAACCGTTTGAAGGGCAAACGGTTTCACAAGGTCAGTTGGAGAAAACGGTCTCCAAAACCATTTGTTTGAGTTGACCAAGGGTTTACCGTTTGAGATTCCTATTCCTAATTATGTTGGTTAATGACTCACCAAATTTGAGGGGTTAATTCCAAAGGAATCATGAGTTGAAGGCTGATCAATTAAGCAAACCCTAATTGGAATTAGTACTGAAATTCCAATGAGTTGATTTGATGTTTTGGGTTGATTAGCCCAAACGGTTTCAAAACCATTTGGGGATCACCCAAACGGTTTCAAAACCATTTGGGGGTCACGCAAGACCATTTTAAGGTCTAGAGGCAAGTATGGATATGTGTTTGAAGATCCAAAGATGTGGTTAATTCCAAAGGAATCATGAGTTGAAGGCTGATCAATTAAGCAAACCCTAATTGGAATTAGTACTGAAATTCCAATGAGTTGATTTGATGTTTTGGGTTGATTAGCCCAAACGGTTTCAAAACCATTTGGGGATCACCCAAACGGTTTCAAAACCGTTTGGGGGTCACCCAAGACCATTTTAAGGTCTAGAGGCAAGTATGGATATGTGTTTGAAGATCCAAAGATGTGGTATGAACCCTAATCGGCTAAGTGCTGATTTTGCAAGTGATTGAGTTGATGTTTTGGGTTGATTGACCCAAACGGTTTCAAAACCATTTCGGGATCACCCAAACGGTTTCAAAACCATTTGGGGATCACCCAAGACCGTTTGGAGGTCTGGGGTTAAGTATAGTTGACCAATTGAAGGTCCAAAGGTATCAAATCATTTTGCAATTAAGTGCTGAATTGATGATCAACTCAATGGATCACACCCCAATGGAATTTCACTAGAATCCAAAGGTTGGATGAGCCAAACGGTTTCAAAACCATTTGGAGCTCATCCAAATGGTTTCAAAACCGTTTGGTGGTCACACAAGACCATTTGGAGGTCTAGGTTTGAGTATAGTTAAGGTGTTTGAAGGTCTAAAGGTACCAAGTTGATTTGTAATCAAATGCTGATTTGGTGATCAATCCAATGATCCAAACCTTAATTTATTGACTTGGATTTTGATGATATGATGGGAAAATGGTCTCAAGACCATTTGGAGATCATCCAAACGATCCCAAGACCGTTTGGGGTCAGGTCATGTCCAAATTGAATGATGGTTCAATGGGTTCAAATCAATTAGACCCACATTGAAATATGTTAAAGGGTTATTGATTCCAAACCCTAATTCAATTGATTCAAACCCTAATTGATGATCAATTGAGGGTCAATTGAGGGTCAAATCAGTTGAATGTTGACCTATTAAACTCATTTGAAGTATTAGTATAGGTCCAATTGATGATTGGTTCCATGAATTCAATGATTGAAGGAATCAACATTGGAAACCCTAATTTCATTGGATACCTTATGTAATGGAGGTCCAATGTGATTGAATCTTTGAGAATTAAGATGATGAATGTTCTATTGATCCAATGATGATTATTAATGATAATTAATGAAGGCACAAAGGTTTAAACCTTAATAGTACCTAAGTGATTAGTACCAATTAAGGGGTGAATTCCTAATTTCTTATAGGATCAATAACTTGATACACTATGTTAATCATAGTTGTATGTACTTGATTGAAGAGTTGATGTGACCTAATCAAGTTGAAAGGATGAAATATTAGAATTCATATATAAATATGAATCATGTAGTGATCTTTGGTAGCACGACAGTGCAAGGGAGCACGACCGTGGTAGCTTTACTTTGTACGACCGTGCAAGGTGGCACGACCGTGGTGTTCTATAAATAAATTGAAAAGAATTGGCATTGTGCTAATATTGTTATATATGCATGTCTTAAATTATGCTAATCATGCAGGTTGTTAGCAAGAGGTAATCATAGCCAGGTAAAGTTTATGATGTTTTATTCACTGAAAGCATGTTATAAACTTTATGAATAATTATAAGATTGATGGGCTGTAAGAGCCTTGAGTAATATTCACATTGTTACAATCAAGGTCATGTTGTTAGATGACTTATGGTGATCTAAGTGTTTGAACACCCCTACTCTTGAATCATATTGATGAAATGATTAAGAAATGATATTCATATGATAATTGATGTGAGTTAAACTTGATACATTTAGTATTCTTTCTTAATAGCAGTTGTTTTAATGATTAATGATTGAAAACATTCGTAATGTCAAAAGAATGATATAATGTACTTAAATAATCAAGTCTAATCATATCATGTAGAGCCCTGATCATAGATCCATCATTGTTAGTAGTTTAATGATGGTGAAACAGGTTTTCATATGGGATCTTCTGGAGAACATACTTTTGAGTATGTTGGGGTTATGGACGTGAATATCCTTACGTCCTAATGTAGGAATTGATGTAGGATGTACTTTAATCCATCAATCCTTCATTATGTGTTTATGCCAGGGTGATGTTTCACTAATCTCCCGAGGGAATCTTTAATGCCGCATCGATGAGAGATAAACAAGAAATCCCTCGATGGCGAAGAGAGTACAAAATGCCACTGTGACTCTAATAGCGAAGTTGCTAGAATACCCTAGAAAGCTATTGTAGCAGAGACACAAGATGTCCTGCATGCTGATCCTCACATTGACTGAGGAAGATGAGGTCATAAGAATTCGGCTCTTTGATGACCTATGTATTATACCGATGCAATTTCATAATGGTCGGTTGGAGTATGAGTGGTATACCTCATCTCTGCAGGGCATAATAATGATTGAAAATCATAATCAGCCGTGTAGTATAACTGCTTAGGTTGAACTACGAGAAACAATGATTGATGTTACAATGTTTATAATATTCTATCCATGTGATTAGTATACATGTTCTTCATTTTCCTTATCGAAATAATTTCTTAAGTAAACGTTGTCTTACTTAATACCAAATCTGATGTTGAATGTCTTAAAGATTATATTGCTTATGTTAACCCTTTATTTCTATAACAAAGCTTCTGGCAGAGAGTTATAACTCTCGCTGGGACAATTATTCAAATTATCTCACCCCCATTGGATTCGACTTTTTAGGTCAACACCGAGGAGGGAGAAACCCATCTGAGGGTGAGAAGTTTCAGCAACACCAACAACACCAGGGGCAACAGTGAATCTTAGGTGGAGATACTGACTATCGAGTCTCGTAGATAGTATGTCTTATGTCGTCTCTGTACTCTCAGGACCTAGGAGTCAATAGGTCTGAGGTTTTTGGCTTAGTGCCTCGAGATTTTGTATCTTGCCTTCTACAAATAATAGGGCAATGGATATATGTAATCACAGAAATGTAATGTCAAGCTATGATGTAAACAGTTTACCTTGTTTTCTTATAAAAGGGTTTATGGTTTAAAGATCTCTTTCCAAAAATTTTTATTTTTTAGTGATTTTTCATAATTTCGCTGCTAATCAATCACTTCCGCTAAGTTTACCTCATGATTTATAAGTCGGACTGTCTCAATTTTGTGGTATCAGAGCTCTAGGTTCGTTGAGTCTACAGAGACATAGGACTTAGGATGTCGAGCCTATTCTTAGTGTTTTCCAGTATATCTAATAGTGTCTTCTGCTCCTCAGGAGAAGAAGATAAGTTAAGGATGTCTGGACCATATGAGGAATATGTGGCAGAGAGTAGCGTTGCTGCACCCCGAGAAGGTGCAAGGAACTCGGAGATAGAGCAACCTGTACCTGAGCCACCCCAGTTCAATCCAACTGACATGGGGAATCCAGCCGTCCAGACCATGTTTGGGCAGTTTATGACTACCATGACACACATAACAGATAGGATGCCCATGCCTGCACCTAGGGCACCTACCCAACTTGAAGGACAAGGAATCAGCAAGATGTTTGAACGACTTCGCCGAGTTGGGGCAACCGAGTACTTTGGAACGGCTGATCCCGTAGATGCCGACATGTGGTTGACTGAACTAGAGAAAGCTTTTAGAATCCTAAACATCCCAGAAGCTGAGAAGGTTAGAAATTCTGTTTATCTTCTCAAAGGGAGTGTCGGGCATTGGTGGACCATGGAAGAGCAGAAGAGGCCTGGTGTGGAGGTTGTGTGGGAAGTCTTCCGACGGGAATTTATCAATAGATATTTCCCTCAGACGTTACTGGATGAGAAAATCTCTCAGTTCGAGAGGTTAAGGCAATGTCCGATGAACATTAGCGAGTTCGTGGCTAAGTTCATGGAGTTGTTGCGGTTCTATCCGCATATGGCTGCTACAGATGAAGAAAGGATCAGGCATTTTGAGAAGGGGTTAAATGCTGAGTTGACTACCCCTGTATCTGCCCTAGAGAACAGAGAAAGGTTTCCTACCTTCGTAGAGTCTGTCAGAAGGATAAAGAAGTCCGTAGCAGAGAAGAGGCAAACCCATAACAAGAGGATGTATCCTCAGTTCCAAGGATCTTCATCCAGAGACTTCAAGAAGCCTAGATTTTCTGCACCTATACCACCACCACCTAGACCCAATGCTCAGATACAGTGGACACCGAGTAGAGGTAGAGGACGAAGCCTACCACTACAAGGGGCTCGCAGTTCAGCATCTATGTCGGTTAGAGGACCACCTAGACCACAAAAAGAAGACAGAAGTTGTTATATATGTGGGAAGATGGGGCATCTGATGAAAGACTGCAGAGCCTGACCAGCAAGTGTAACCCAACCACAGAGGTAGGGTCAACAAGGATTGCAGAGGAGACAGTTTCCAGGAGGAGCTAGAGGACGTGGACAAGCGTCCCAAGCTGGATCGTCAACACCGAATCAACCACAAGAAACATCAAGATTCTATGCAATGAATCCACCTGATGCAGTGATCAACCCTCGGGTTGTGGCAGGTCAGATGGAATTGTTATATTCTGATATGTCTACATCCTGCATTGTATCTATTTTGATTGATCCGGGTGCTACGCACTCTTTTATCACTCGAAGGATGATTCGTAACTGCAATATGACAGTCAGTCATAGAGCAGATAGTATGTTTCTAGAGACTCCATTGAGAGGGTCTGCTGTGTTACAGGAGGTATGCTCTTCCTGCATCCTTTTCTTTTCTAAACACCGCATTCAAGTGGATCTTATAGCACTTGAGATGCAAGGATTTGACATAATCCTTGGGATGGATACCTTGGAAAGGTATAAGGTTGTTTTGGATTGTGAATCCAGGCAAGCTGTGTTTACTGATGAAAGCGACACATGGATCTTTCAAAGAGAGAGAAAGATTCTACCCACCTGTCTTGTGTCAGCTATGGTTGCTGAGAAGATGATGAGGCAAGGATGTTATGCATTCTTGGCCCATGTGGTAGATACTACCATGGAAAGTCCTAACCCTGCTGAAGTTCCTATAGTCAGGGAATTTGAAGATTTATTTCCTGAAGAACTTCCAGGTGTACCACTGCCTCGGGAGATTGATTTTGAAATCAATTTGATCCCAGACACGCAACCTATAGAACAAACACCATATAGGATGGCGCATGCTAAGATGGCAGATCTCAAGAAACAACTGCAAGAGTTTCTTGAGAAAGGTTTCATCCGACCGAGTACTTCGCCTTGGGGTGCTCCGATTCTCTTTGTTAAGAAGAAAGATGGATCAATGTAGTTGTGCATTGATTACAGAAAACTAAACAAAGTAACAATAAAGAACAAGTATCCTCTTCCGAGGATTGCTGATCTTTTTGACCAGTTGCGTGGTGCAACCATCTTCTCAAAAATAGATTTGAGATCAGGATATCATCAACTCTGTATTAAGGACAGTGACATACCCAATTCTGCCTTTAGAATGAGGTATGGTCACTATGAGTTCACAGTTATGTCGTTTAGACTAACTAATGCACCAGCTGCATATATGGAACTCATGAATAGAATCTTCCGACCTTTCCTCGATCAGTGTGTTGTTGTCTTTATAGCTGACATTCTGATCTATAGTAGAGATGCTCAGTAGCATGAACAGCATCTTCGTCAGGCTCTAACTTTGCTAAGAGAACACAAGCTATATGCTAAGTTTAGCAAGTGTGAGTTCTGGTTACCGGAATTATCTTTCCTTGGACACGTGATATCTTCCTTAGGTATTCATGTTGACCCTAAAAAGGTAGAATCTGTCCTACAATGGGAACAACTGAAGACACCGACGGAAATCCGTAGTTTCTTAGGGTTGGCTGGTTATTACTGAAGGTTCATTAAGAACTTCAGTTCAATAGCCCTACCTTTGACTAAGTTGACCCGGAAGGATGTTCCTTTTGTTTGGAGTGATAAGTGTCAGCAATCCTTCCAGTTGATGAAGGAGAGGTTGACAAGTGCACCTGTACTTGTATTACCTGAGCAAGGCAAATACATAGTTTTCTATGATGCCTCCAAGAATGGACTCAGATGTGTGTTGATGCAGGATAAACAAGTGATTTCTTTTGCTTCTCGACAGCTTAAGAAACACGAGGAGAATTATCCAACACACGATCTGGAACTAGTTGCTGTGGTTCATGCCTTGAAGATCTGGAGACACTATCTCTACGGAGAGACATTCTATATTTTCGTTGATCATAAGAACCTTAAGTATATCTTCTCTCAGCATGAACTTAACATGAGGCAACGTTGCTGGATGGAGTTGATCAAAGAATACGATTGTATAATTGATTACCATCCAGGGAAGGCCAATGTAGTTGCAGATGCTTTGAGTAGGAAATAAACAACACTAGCCTTAGATAGGGCACAACTAAACTCTTTAGTATGCTCTAGGAGAGATATGCTTACCTCCTTAAGGAAAGACAATGTACAGTTGAAGGTGTCATTGTTAGTCGGGTTGTTAGCTGAGATGCATATAAAACCTACTCTGAGAGAGCAGATTAAAGAGGAACAAAAAATCGATGTTGTAGTTCAACAGATTAGATCAGAGTATGGTGATGAGAAATGAGATGGTTTCCATGAGTCTGATGACCAAGTAGCCTGTTATCATGGGAGGATGATAGTGCCAGATGTGGATAACTTGAGGAAGTTAGTCCTGGAAGAAGCTCATTCTTCGATGTATGTTATGCATCCAGGAAGCACCAAAATGTATTGAAACTTAAAAGATATGTATTGGTGGCCTGGAATGAAGAAGGACGTTGTTGAGTTTATTATACGGTGTCTTGTGTGTCAGCAAGTTAAAGCTGAACACCAGAAGCCTACAGGGACAATGCAACCATTGCCCATACCACAGTGGAAGTGGGATCACATAATCATGGACTTTGTTGTTGGCTTACCTAGGACAAGCAAACGGTATGATTCCATTTGGGTAATAGTTGATAGGTTGACAAAGACAGCGTATTTCTTACCTATCAAAACAACCTATTCTGCTGAGAGGCTAGCATAGTTGTATATTCAGGAGATAGACTGCACGGAGTTCCAGTCACTATAGTTTCAGATAGGGGTCCCCAGTTTACGAGTCATTTTTGGGAATGACTTCATAAAGCTTTAGGCACCTAGTTAAGGTTTAGTACATCCTTTCATCCTCAGACTGATGGGCAGTCTGAAAGGACTATACAGACCTTGGAAGACTTGCTAAGAGCATGTGTTCTTCAGTTTATAGGGAGTTGGGATCTGCACCTAAGCTTGATAGAGTTTGCCTACAACAATAGCTATCAACATAGCATTGACATGGCACCTTATGAAGCTTTATATGGTAGATGTTGTAGATCACCCCTATGTTGGTATGAAACCAGTGAATATCAACTGTTAGGTCCTGATCTTGTACAACAGACCACAGAAAGATTAAAGTAATACAACAATAGATCAAGACTGCACATGATAGGCAGAAATCTTATGCTGACAAGCGTCGTAGACCCTTTGAGTTCCAGGTTGGAGATAGAGTGTATCTCAAAGTTTCCCCTTGGAAGGGAATTCTGAGGTTTGGAAGAAAAGGGAAGTTAGCTCCTAGGTTTATGGGGCCTTATCCAATCATTGAACGGATTGGAAAAGTAGCCTATAAACTAGAGTTGCTACCAGAGTTACAGAGGTTACACCCTGTGTTTCACGTTTCTATGCTGAGGAAATGTCACCCTGATACAGAGTCAGTTCTACAACCTATGGAGGTAGAATTGAATGACGATATATCTTATGAGGAAGGACCAGTGTCAATCCTTGATAACATAATTAAAAAGCTGAAAAAGAAAGATATAAGTCTTGTTAAAGTCCTCTGGAATCACCGTGGTGTTGAAGAAGCCACATGGGAACTAGAGGAAGAGATGAGAAGGAAATACCTTGCTCTTTGCTCTTAAAATGTTTTGTTGATTTTGGGGATGAAATCCTTGTAAGGGGTGGATAATTTGTAACATCCCTGGCCTGGGTTATGAACTAACCCTAGGTGTTTTGCTTAATTATGTAATTAGAAACTTGTGATTATCATTTTGGTATGTAATTAAAGCTTCTAAGGAACTTATATTTCTATTTCTGCCCTTTTTAAACAATGTTATAATATTGTTTTGTTAATAGGGACTTATGTGAAAATTACCCAATTAGAGGAGTTAACTTGCAAATTTCACATGTTTCGATGTTCCTATGAAGATGAGACATCATAAGAATGAATATGATGAAGTGTTATGGGTTCTCCAGGTTTGGGCACCAAGATGCAACTTGTGGAGCAATCCTTGTACTTTAAAACCCTAGTTTTGGTGAAAAGTGCAATTTATCCAAAACCTGGGGTGCAACATGTAAAATATACCTTTTAGAGTGTCTTTTATGACTCTTGGCATCAATAAGAGTAAAAGTGATGAAGAGGGAACTTCATTTGACTAATCAAATAAGACGGAAAACCCTTGTAATTAAATAACTAAGTTGTAAGCAAAATGACCATTTTATGTGTGCAACTTAGAAGGATGTTTGGCTTCTTTTCCTCTAAACCTTAGTTAAAGAAGGATTTTTGCTTAAGTATAGAAAGGAGGGGCATGGCCAAGAAGGAGAGACGGACCTATATGAGAAATAGAAGAAAAGATTGTCCTTATCTTGAAAACATGCCCAAAGTATATATACACACCTTTCATTTACAACCAAGGGATCGTTTCCCTTTCTCTCTTCACTTATCTCTTGCTGTGGCCGACTAAGGAAGGAGCCCAGGAGTAGAGGAGAACGACCAATAATAGTTGGATAAGCTTTAACCACTATCTAACTCGGATTCATGGAGGAAATCATGATTTAAGGTTGGTTTGCTAGTTTTTCTTACTTAGTTCTTCTTTCTAGCCATCCTTTCCAACCAATTCTTGAAGAAGAAACCTTGGACGACCTGTGGAGCTCAAGCCACCATTAAAGCTTCGAATCTTGGAGCTCTAGAGCTGGTTCTAAGGCAGGTTTTATAACTCTAAACCCTTAAACTTTGTTATGCATCTTTCTTTCTTGCAAATGTTGCTTGTTCTTCTTCCATCCATCCTTCTTTGCACTCTTGCAAGCAAAACCGTGGAGAACAAGCCTTGATCTGGAGGTAGAAGAAGGGGGCGTGAATACCAATGCTACTTTAGCAAATGGTCTTGCACCCCTTGGCCAAACAGTTTCAAAACCGTTTGAAGGGCAAACGGTTTCGCAAGGTCGGTTGGAGCAAACGGTCTCCAAAACCATTTGGTTGAGTTGACCAAGGGTTGACCGGTTGAGATTCATGTTCCTAATTATGTTGTTTAATGACTCACCAAATTTGAGGGGTTAATTCCAAAGGAATCATGAGTTGAAGGCTAATCAATTAGGCAAACCCTAATTGGAATTAGTACTGAAATTCCAATGAGTTGATTTGATGTTTTGGGTTGATTAGCCCAAACGGTTTCAAAACCGTTTGGGGAACACCCAAACGGTTTCAAAACCATTTGGGAGTCACCCAAGACTATTTGAAGGTCTAGGGGAAAGTATGGATATGTGTTTGAAGATCCAAAGATGTGGTATGAACCCTAATCGGCTAAGTGTTGATTTTGCAAGTGATTGAGTTGATGTTTTGGGTTGATTTACCCAAACAGTTTCAAAACCATTTGGGGATCACCCAAGACCATTTGGAGGTCTGGGTTTAAGTATATTTGACCAATTGAAGGTCCAAAGGTATCAAATCATTTTGCAATTAAGTGTCGATTTGATGATCAACTCAATGGATCACACCCCAATGGAATTTCACTAGAATCCAAAGGTTGAATGAGCCAAACAGTTTCAAAACCGTTTGGTGGTCACCCAAGACCGTTTGGAGGTCTAGGGTTGAGTATAGTTAAGGTGTTTGAAGGTCTAAAGGTACCAAGTTGATTTGCAATCAAATGCTGATTTGGTGATCAATCCAATGATCCAAACCTTAATTGATTGACTTGGATTTTGATGATATGATGGGAAAATGGTCTCAAGACCGTTTGGAGGTCATCCAAACAATCCCAAGACCGTTTGGGGTCAGGTCATGTCCAAATTAAATGATGGTTCAATGGGTTCAAATCAATTAGACCCACATTGAAATATGTTGAAGGGTTATTGATTCCAAACCCTAATTCAATTGATTTAAACCCTAATTCATTATCAATTAAGGGTCAATTGAGGGTCAAATCAGTTGAAGGTTGACCAATTAAACTCATTTTAATTATGAGTATAGGTCCAATTGATGATTGGTTCCATGAATTCAATGATTGAAGGAATCAACATTGGAAACCCTAATTTCATTGGATACCTTATGTAATGGAGGTCCAATGTGATTGAATCTTTGAGAATTAAGATGATGAATGTTCTATTGATTCAATGATGATTAGTAATGATAATCAATGAAGGCACAAAGGTTGAAACCTTAATAGTACCTAAGTGATTAGTACCATTTAAGGGGTGAATTCCTAATTTCTTATGGGATCATTAACTTGATACACTATGTTAATCATAGTTGTATGTACTTGATTGAAGAGTTGATGTGACCTAATCAAGTTGAAAGGATGAATGAGTAGAATTCATATATAAATATGAATCATGTAGTGATCTTTTGTAGCACGACCGTGCAAGGGAGCACGACCGTGGTAGCTTTACTTTGCACGACCGTGCAAGGTGGCACGGCCGTGGTGTTCTATAAATAAATTGAAAAGAATTGGTATTGTGCTGATATTGTCATATATGCATGTCTTCAATTATGATAATCATGCAGGTTGTTAGCAAGAGGTAATCATATCCAGGTAAGGGTTATGATGTTTTATTCATTGAAAGCATGTTATAAACTTTATGAATAATTATAAGATTGATGGGCTGTAAGAGCCTTGAGTAATATTCACATTGTTACAATCAAGGTCATGTTGTTAGATGACTTATGGTGATCTAAGTGTTTGAACACCCCTACTCTTGAATCATATTGATGAAATGATTAAGAAATGATATTCACATGATAACTAATGTGAGTTAAACCTGATACATTTAGTATTCTTTCTTAATAGCAGTTGTTTTAATGATTAATGATTGAAAACATGCCTGATGTCAAAAGAATGCTATAATGTACTTAAATAATCAAGTCTAATCATATCATGTAGAGCCCTGATCAGAGATCCATCATTGTCAGTAGTTTAATGATGGTGAAATACGTTTTCCTATGGGAACTCCTGGAGAACATACTTTTGAGTATGTTGGGGTTATGGACGCGAATATCCTTACGTCCTAATGTAGGAATTGTTGTAGGATGTACTTTAATCCATCAATCCTTCATTATGTGTTTATGTCGGGGTGATGTTTCACTAATCTCCCGAGGGAATATTTAATGCCGCATCGATGAGAGATAAACAAGAAATCCCTCGATGGCGATGAGAGTACAGAATGCCACTGTGACTCTAATAGCGAAGTTGCCAGAATACCCTAGAAAGCTATTATAGTAGAGACACGAGATGTCCTGCATGTTGATCCTCACACTGACTGAGAAAGATGAGGTCATAAGAATCCAGCTCTTTGATGACCTATGTATGATACCGATGCAATTTCATAATGGTCGGTTGGAGTATGAGCCGTATACCTCATCTCTGCAGGGCATAATACTGATTGAAAATCATAATCAGCCGTGTAGTATAACCGCTTAGGTTGAACTACGAGAAATAATGATTGATGTTACATTGTTTATAATATACTAGACATGTGATTAGTATACATGTTCTTCATTTTCCTTATCGAAATAATTTCTTAAGTAAATGTTGTCTTAGTTAATACCAAATCTACTGTTGAATGTCTTAAAGATTATATTGCTTATGTTAACCCTTTATTGCTATAACAAAGCTTCTGGCGGAGAGTTATAACTCTCGCTGGGACAATTATTCAAATTGTCTCACCCCCGTGGGATTCGAACTTTTAGGTGGACACCGAGGACGGAGGAACCCATATGAGGGTGAGCAATTTCAGCAGCAACAACAACACTAGGGGCAGCAGTGAATCTCAGGTTGAGATACTGACTGTTGAGTCTCGTAGATAGTATGTCTTATGTCGTCTCTGTACTCTCAGGTCCTAGGAGTCAGTAGGTCTGTGGTTTTTGGCTTAGTGCCTCAAGATTTTGTATCTTTCCTTGTACAGATAATAGGGAAATGGATGTATGTAATCACAGAAATGTAATGTCAAGCTATGATGTAAACAGTTTGCCTTGTTTTCTTATTAAAGAGATTATGGTTTAAAGATCTCTTTCAAAAAAGTTTTAATTTTTAGTGATTTTTCATAATTCCTCTTCTAATCAATCGCTTCCGCTAAGTTTACCTCGTGATTTATAAGTCAGACCGTCTCAAATAGCCATACAAGTAGTGGGGGGTTTAACATATAATTGGGATGTTGATAGCGAATAATGACTACAGAATGATATTTTGTAAATGAATTTCTAAATTATAATATGTGTGAATGTTTCTACATGTATGAATATTTCTACATGTGTCTGAGTGAAAATGAATGAAACTGTTGGTTGCTATATGAATGTCTCTACATGTGTGAATGTGAAAATGAATGGAACTATAGACTGCTACATGAATGTTTCTACATGTGTGAAAATCGAATGGAATTGTAGGTTGTTAAATGTGTGAACAGTTATGTTGTTAATTTTGCAGGTTCGTGGCCTATTGTTGGCTGATATCAATGGATGTCATAAAACTTGCAGTTCATAACTGAACTACATGTTTCTCATCCTGCGACCAGCCACAGCAGGTCTACAGACTGACAGAAAAAAAAACATAAAATAGGCGTCGGTTATTTGTATAAAACCGATGACAAATGGTTACAGTGTCGGTTTCCCTACTAGTAACCGACGTCGATTTCCCTAATGAGGCTAGACACCACGGTCGTGCTGTCCAGCACGGCCATGGCAGCAAACCAGACACCACGGCCGTGCTGGTCAGCACGACCATGGCAGCGGGTGAGATGGCGTTGGTTATCACTAATAAACCGACACCGATAGTGCCCCAGATGGCACCTTTTCTGTGGCGCGAAGGTATATGGTGTCAATTTCAAAGCTAATAACTGACGCCTATACCCCCCTACTGGCACATTTTTGGTGGTGCGCGAAGGGTTGTGGCATTAGTTTGAGAACCGACACATAACAGTTGGGCTTTTAGCAGTGCCTACATAGGTGGCGCTTAAAAACTGACACTAAAGGCCTTAAATAATCGACACTAAAGGCTGGTTATGTACTAGTGCCTATTTCATAACTCCTCACATCAAGGATCTTATTTCATTGCTATAAGTATTCGATCATACTTGATTACTCTCATCAATTATCATTATTTGATTATCAATAAGGTATTACCTTTCTCATATGAGTAGTGCCAGTTTCTCTTTCATCCTTACTAGGAAATTAGATTCAACTTGAACTTATTGTATTGAGTTGACCCTTTTTAGGGTATACTGTCCTACACTTTTCAAAGTATATCCATCTTATTACTTTATAGTCTATCCATTGATTATATTCAAGGTGTATCGGCCTACACTCATCAAGGTGTGTCGGCCTAGGTGTATCGGCCTAGACACATGTGTTTGTGTCGCCTAAGGTACCATTACTTGTATCAGATAAGGTATATCAAATGGTATTAGTTTTAGAAATGCTTGAGAAGGTATGTCTGCTATAGTGTACTTTAAGGTATCGACCACCTATCTCTTTGTGTATCGAACAAATCAACCCATTGTGTATTGACCACTCAACCAACTAGTGTGTCAGCCTCACAATAAACAAGGGTATCGGCCACTCAACCAACTAGTGTGTCAGTCTCACCATCAACTAGGGTATCAGCCACTCAACGAACTAGTGTGTCAGCCTCACATCAACTAGGGTATCGGCCTAGCTTATCCCTTTGTATATCGGCCACATGGCTTTCTATAGGATATCAGCCTCTAGGGTATGATTTGTATCGTGTGTATTTTCCCCATCTTCACATGATGTATCGGGCTAGAGGGATATCAGATTTGTGAGTGTATCAGATTAGGGTTACGATTGGCCATGTCGGCCTACACACTCAACTAAGGCATCATTGTTTAATATTCCATCTTCACTAGTCATCTCTTGGTCATGACAAACTAGTGCTTTTGAGGCATATCATTTTTAGAGAATCTAACATATCACCCTAACACCAACATATCATTTTTAGAGTATCACAAGTCATATCGGACATCCATGTGATGGTGCAAGTATGTGTATCGACTTGGCTACCTTCTAGATATTGGCCTGCCTTATTCTTGTCATTTAGGTGATAGGTCAAAAAATTGAAAGTACAGTAGTCCTACTAATGTAACAAACCAAAAGGGGTAGGATTTCATGTGTATCCTTTTCCATGTCTATACCATTGTATCGGGTTCGGATTTTCACAAACCAATATTAGTTTGTGTATATCAGTTTCATCATCTTCAAGCTCAAACTCTTTGTCCATTACTACTCTAGTTCATGGAAACAACCCTATATATCTATTTAGAGCTCATACAACAATTATTCAAACAAGAAAAGTCAGAGTAGAAAAGGAATCACCAAGTATTGTATGATAGAAGGTGAATAATAATAAAGTTGAGTTCAAGTTATATAACCCACCTCAATATCATCCCTAAAGCTTCAAGCTTCCAAGATCCATGTTCCCAAGGTTGAAGATGACTTATGAAGATTCCAATACTTGATCGCAACACCTCTATTAAAAAGGTAGACACCATAATAAGAAACTTGGTGAAGAAGGAAAGAAAGAAAGAATCATGGTTCAAGAAGCATAGCCCACCCAAGGTAGGAGAAAACTATGTCTTTACCTTGGGGAAGTTGGTCGGATTTCCTCTTCCTCCTTGAGATCCTAGGATTGTCCACTTAAGAAAGAGATGGTAATGGTGCCTAAAGGTTTACTAGGAGGTGAAAAGAGAGGTATATATAGTTGAGGCTCATGAAAGAGAGTATATGCAAGGTGCCATCACCATATGTACATGGGTAACACGTGTCCATGCATGGTGACACCATGCAAACTCATTTATCTTGACATGAAAAAATCTTGTGGATAATCCAAAGGTAAGGTATCGTCCATTGGGTAGCTTCCTTGACAAGATATCACAACTCATCATCACTTTGTGTACAAACCGATACCACTTTTGCAAGGAATTCTTAAACTGATAGGCTTCACCTATTTGAGGTGCTTATCCCATCATGAGTTCCTCCAAAAGTTACCAATCTGATAGGGGACATCCTCTATGGTTTATAAACTGATAGACACCCCTATATGCCCTTCACAACTCAACACAACCTCGTCTAGGGTTCTAGGTACTCAACTTTCTATGGTTCTAACATCACCAAGAGTGTTATCACTTAACCAAGACTCAAACAAGGCGCCCCCTTCTCTATATCTCCTATATATGATACTAAGATAGAGTAGGAACACTCTAGAGGTGGTAAATTGCATATAAAACCCTTATATTGGGTAAGTTGCAAGTTGCACCAAAACTAGCACATAAAGCACAAGCATCCACCATACAATCTCAACTTGGAATTTTGTCTTTCCCCACGGCCCCCCTTAGCATCATGCTCTTTATATTATGATGCTAAAGTAATAAGGGAACACCCATCGTGTGACATGATACAAGCTAACCCCTTATCTTGGGTAAAAATCACTTTGGTCCAAAATAAGCAAACATTTCTCAAACATCATTCAAACAGGACCAACTTGAAACTTGAGCTCTCCTCAAGTCTGAATTACTTTTCAAAAGATTAAGACAAGGTTCTAATCACCTTACTTAGGCAAAACATCCAAGTCAGTGTCCTTACAAGTTCTAAACCCTGAACAAGGATTTCACCCACGAAATCCCAAGCAAAAGGAAATGGATGTTACTTATGCATTGCACCTTCAAACTAACACATAGTTCCTTGATGTTATGGTAATGTCATACGACTTGAACAGCATATTGTTCCTCCATCCAAGGTTAATCATAGGATATGTTGCACAAGGGACATAGTCAACTTATTCTTTCCATTACTGGCTATAAAGTCAACCCTATGCCTAAATGATACTTTCTTGGCCATAAAAGCACTATACATACTTATCCTTATTTACCTCAAGGGTCAACTCCTTCTTATGTATCACCTTCTCAACTTACCATATCGTATGATACGATTTCCAAACTTGTAGGTTCACCATTCCGTTTTTCAAACCTCAACATGTCTTCTTTCAAAAGAAAGACTAGAAATGCATACACCACTTAAGATTACAAGACCTACCATGCTTCTGTAGTGCTACTCTGATCTACAGATTCAATGCAAAGCTCATGTATGACTCATACCAACTGTCTTTTTATTACATGCATTTCCAATTGTACTTTTCTTTTCATCTAATCTAGATAGAGATTAGAAATTCTAGTCATTAGTGTACATCCCTTCGGAATCCTCTTTACTTGCAATCTGGATAGGTGTACTCCAAGGGTTTGTACACAACCTAATGAACTTTACCCAAGAAGATCTTGCAACTATTTCTTCAACTTGTCTATGCTTGTCGTCGTCATCTTATGTGGTGCATAAACCCCTAACAAGTGATACCCATACTATAGGTGGAACACCTGTAACCAGATTGATCTCAAAGTCAATCCTTCTTTGGTAGTCAAACACTTAATCATATTACCAAGAGACATATTCTCAGGTTCACACACAACTGGCACTTCTTAGATACCAGGATTCCTCACCTTGGTATCTATCACATGTGCCAAAAACACATCATATCTTGGAATCAAATTCCAAGCCCTAGCTGATATTTTTCAAGTATCCCTCTCAAGGTTACTTCAAAAATGTACGTATCAAGTGATATGGAACTTACTTGAACCTCATATCCCTAGAAAGGAAGTATAAATGAAACATTCTTTTCCTTATCACCATGAAACTTTCCAGAGACTGTTACAAAGGAGAAGGAGACCATTGACTTTCTTTAATTATTATACAAGTTCTCACTACTCATGTGTCATTCAATTCAGTTGCATATTGGTTTCCTTGCCATTGGCATAGGAACTATAAGGATGATTACATACCATTACCCCTTCTTTGAACACTTCCTTGTCTTACCACACATATCATTATTCTCTTCATTTTCTTTATTGAGCAGGGATTATCTTCTATGTTTCCTTTTCATATCTCATGATGATTGCATTTTATACTTTCTTATTTTCATGTCTTAGTCTAAGATTACTCAGGTATCACTCTATAATCATTTAGAATGTGATAAGAATCTCTTTGCCACAGTTCTAATATCATATTGCTCTTTAGATTACATCAAAATGACTACTTGATCTGAGTAATCAGAAAGATATTAATCTAAGAGTTCCACACTTACCTTGTCATCAGTAGTCGAATACCTGGCAAAGGTATTAAATACTAAAATTAGGTAACATGTACTTCATTTTATGTCATGTATCTTACCTTAAACATCTCTTTTGAGTTGTAAAACTTAGTATCTCTGGTTCTTTCTAGATATCTCTTTCATACCTCTTACTCTTTATATGAGCAGAAGAAATTATTGGACAATATAGAGAACTAGACATAATATAAATTCTAATCATATTCATATTTTCTCATGTCTCCATGGATTAACCAAAATAAATTCAAACAAAAAATATTCCTCTTATGATAAGCAGACAAAGTAAGGAGAAAACAATTCAGAATAAAAAAGTTTTATCTGACTTGTTACCCCTTGCGGGTAATCTGCCATCTCTAGTTGACTCGCAACACAAAGTCTAATCATTTCCCTTCGTCTTCTTTGCCTTTTGGTACTATTGGACTGTGACCTCTGTAAGTCCTGCTGAGTTGGTCTAGACAGTTGGGCCATCTCAACATCTTTTCTTGGACAAATGGGTCTAATATGCCCAATCTGTCCACATCTAAAACATGTCCTAATCTCGCACCCTCGTCCGACAGGGCTGTTACTAATGTAGAGACTAAGTCAGAAGCCTTTACAGGTGGAAAGTTTGTACCTTTCCCTTACGTGATGACCATTTCCCTGGTGCATAAGGGGTTTGTTGTACTGGTGGCACATAAAACTTGAGCTTTTTAGAGGGACTAGTCAACTGTCCTTGAGATCGTGTAAACTTTCCCTTGATACTCAGTTTATTGCCCCTTCTTGTGCACTACCATCTCAGATGTCCTATCTATCCACACTTGTGGTAGACTCTGTTTTCTTGCCATATCTTGGTCTTTTCAACATTTTTCACTGTATTATCATGATGCGGCTAATTGCAATTCTTACCAGAATATGAAAATTCTATATATGGGACTGGTGCCCTAGGTGGTATTGCTAGTTTCCGGTTGACTATACGTAGAACTGTTGTCATAACCTACCAAAGAAGAGCATGAAAAGTAGGGTTTTCTAACATAGACCGATCCAGTTGGGGATTCTCAGGCACTCGCTCTCCCCTTGCATGATCCCTTGCACCATCTCTTGGTGCAACGACACTGCTTTCAGCAACATGTTCCTTGTGTTCTTGAGACATCCTTAGGCTTTATTTTTTTTTTTGCATAAGCGGAAGCTACTATTAGACATATTGAAGGACACTTAGAATAGACTCAACGACCTTAATCTTATGTCCCTATAGACTTAGGGAACCTATTTCTCTGATACCAAACTTATGAAAACCGCTATCCAACTGATAACGATATCGCACCAAACCATGAAAAAACAACCATAACAACAAATTACCAAAAATCACTAAAAATTAAAACCATATTTCCATATGATCCCTTGCCATAAACTTTTTACCAGCAGACCCCAGGCCATGTTTACATACATCATTGTTTGCTTCATATTACAAGGATATGAGATATCAATTGTTTTAGCAAAACATATACAAACACAACATTACACATTGAAGCATTATTAGCCAAAACCTTAGATCAATCGCAAAACCTTAGATCAATCACAAAACCAGATATGAAGCTATCTCCCATAGACCTGAGAGTACAAGGAAGACACATAGGACTATATTTCTATTAGACACCTAATAGTAGACTCAACCTAAATTGTTATTGTTGTCTGGAACCCATTGTGTATCGGCCACTCAACCATCTAGTGTGTCGGCCTCACAATCAACTAGGGTATCGGCCACTCAACCAACTAGTGTGTCAGTCTCACCATCAACTATGGTATCAGCCAGTCAATGAACTAGTGTGTCGGCCTCACATCAACTATAATATCGACCTAGCTTATCCCATTGTATATCGGACACATGGCTTTCTATAGGATATCATCCTCTAGGTTATGATTTGTATCGGGTGAACCCTTATTCAACATCTTAGTTCTCTGACCTATTTTGCCTCACCAATATTTGGTGTATCGACCTAGGATTCAAAGAGTGTATTGCCCCCATCTTCCCATGATGTATCAGGGTAGAGGGATATTGGATTTGTGAGTGTATCAGATTAGGGTTAGGATTGGCCATGTCGGCCTAAACACTCAACTAAGGCATCATTGTTTAATATTCCATCTTCACTAGTCATCTCTTGGTCATGAAAAGCTACTACTTTTGATGCATATCATTTTTATAGAATCTAACATATCACTCTAACAACAACATATCATTTTTAGAGTATCACAAGTCATATCGGTCATCCATGTGATGGTGCAAGTATGTGTATCAACTTGGCTGCCTTCTAGATATTGGCCTACCTTATTCTTATCATTTAGGTGATAGGTTTAATAATTGAAAGTACAGTAGTCCTACTAATGTAACAAACCAAAAGGGGTAGTAGTTCATGTGTATCATTTTCCATGCCTATACCATTGTATCGGGTTAGGATTTTCACAAACCAATATTAGTGTGTGCATATAGGTTTCATCATCTTCAAGATCAAACTCTTCATCCATTACTACTCTAGTTCATGGTATCAACCCTATATATCTATTTAGAGCTTATAGAACCATTATTCAAACAAGAAAAGTCAGAGTAGAAAAGGAATCACCAAGTATTGCATGATAGAAGGTGAATAATAATAAAGTTGAGTTCAACTTATATAACCCACCTCAAGATAATCACTAAGGCTTCAAGCTTCCAAGATCCATGTTCCCAAGGTTGAAGATGACTTATCAAAAGTCCAAGACTTGATCATAACACCTCTATTCTAAAGGAAGACACCATAATAAGGAACTTGGTGCAGAAGGAAAGAAAGAAAGAATCATGGTTCAAGAAGCATAGCCCATCCAAGGTAGGAGATCAAATAGAGGAGGTTTTTCTTTTCATGTCAGTGAAAATGAGGAGAAGCAGCAACTTGGAGAACCAAAAAAAGTAGAGCAAGCAAAGCTAAAGGAAGATACCATAATAAGGAACTTGGTGAAGAAGGAAAGAATCATGGTTCAAGACGTATAGCCCATCCAAGGTGTGAGATACCTATGGCGTTACCTTGGGCAAGTTGGTTGGATTTCCTCTTCCTCCTTGAGCTCCTAGGATCATCCACTTAAGCAAGAGATGGTAAAGGTGTCAAAAGGTTTACTAGGAGGTGAAAAGAGAGGTATATATAGTTGAGGCTCATGAAAGAGAGTATATGCAAGGTGTCATCACCATATGTACACGGGTAACACGTGTCCATGCATTGTGACACCATGCAACCTCGTTTATCTTGACATGAAAAACTCTTGTGGATATTCCAAAGGTAAGGTATCGACCATTGGGTAGCTTCCTTGACAAGATATCACAACTCGTCATCACTTTGTGTACAAACTGATACCACTTTTGCAAGGAATTCTTAAACTGATAGGCTTCACCTATTTAAGGTGCTTCGCCCACCATGAATTCTTCCAAAAGTTACCAAATTCATAGGGTAAATCCTCTATGGTTTATAAACTGATATTCACCCCGATATGCCCTTCCCAAGTCAACACAACCTCGTCTAGGGTTCAAGGTACTCAACTTTCTATGGTTCTAACATCACCAAGAGTGTTATCACTTCACCAAGACTCAAAAAAGGCGCCCCCTTCTCTATATCTCCTATTTATGATACTAAGATAGAGTAGGAACACTCTAGAGGTCGTAAATTGCATATCAAACCCTTATATTGGGTAAGTTGCAAGTTGCACCAAAACTAGCACATAAAGCACAAGCATCAACCATACAAGCTCAACTTGGATATTAGTCTTTCCTCAAGGCACCCCTTAGCATCATTATATTTATCTTATGATGCTAAAGTAATAAGGGAATACCTGTCATGTGACATGATACAAGCTAACCCCTTATCTTGGGTAAAAATCACTCTGGTCAAAAACAAGCAAACATTTCTCAAATATTATTCAAACATGACCAACTTGAAACTTGATCTCTCCTCAAGTCTTAATTACTTTTCAAAATATTAAGACAAGGTTCTAATCACCTTACTTAGGAAAAACATCCAGGTCAGGGTCCTTACAAGTTAAAAACCCTGAACAAGGATTTCGCCCCCAAAATCCCAGGCGAAAGGAAATGGATGTTACTTATGCATTTCACCTTCAAACTAACACATAGTTCCTTGATGTGAGGGTAATGTCATATGACTTGACCAACATATTGTTCCTCCATCCAATGTTATTCATAGGATGTGTTGCACAAAGGACATACTCAACTTATTCTTTCCATTACTGGCTACAAAGTCAACCCTATGCCTAAATGATACTTTCTTGGCCGTAAAAGAACTATACATACTTATCCTTATTTACCTTAGGGGTCAACTCCTTCTTATGTATCACCTTCTCAACTTACCGAATCATATGATAAGATTTCCAAACTTGCAGGTTCACCATACCCTTTTTCAAAACTCAGCATGTCTTCTTTCAAAGAAAGACTAGAAATGCATACGTCACTTACTTAAGATTACAAGACCTACCATGCTTCCATTGTGCTACTCTGATCTACAGATTCAATGCAAAGCTCATGTATGACTCGTACCAACTGTCTTGCTATTACATGCATTTCCAATTGTACTTTTCTTTTCATCTAATCTAGATAGAGATTAGAAATTCTACTCATTAGTGTACATCCCTTCAGAATCCTCCTTACTTGCAATCTGGATAGGTGTACTCCAAGAGTTTTCACTCAACCTAATGAACTTTACCCAAGTATATGTTGCAACAATTTATTCAACTTGTGCATCCTTGTTGTCGTCATCTTCTGCGGTGCAGAAACCCCTAACAAGTGATACCCATACTATAGGTGGAACACCTGTAACCAGATTGATCTCAAAGTCAATCCTTCTTAGGTAGTAAAACACTTAATCATCTTATCAAGAGACATATTCTCAGGTTCACACACAACTGGCACTTCTTGGATACCAGGATTCCTCACCTTGGTATCTGTCACATGTGCCAAAAACACATCATATCTTGGAAATAAAGTCTAAGCCCTAGCTAATATTTTTCAAGTATCCCTCTCAAGGTTATCTCCTTCATATGTTTCCTTTATTTCCATCCTATCTATTGTCATGGGACAATGTAGTATCTAATTTGCACTAAATCACCCAGATTGAAAACAAGCTATGGAGGATAAGATGGCTACTTTGATTAAAAATGGTATATGGAGTGTAGTACCCACTCCTCTCGATAAAGTAGTAGTTGGTTGCATATGGGTTTACTTAGTGAAAGTTGGTCAAGATGGGACTATTAACCATATAAAACCAAGACTCATCATAAAAGGCTACACCCAAGTTTGTGGGAAGATCATCTAGAGACTTTTTCTCTAGTGACCAAGATGACATATGTTTGTCTTTTCATCTCATTAGTTGCTTGCTTCTCTTGGCCATTGCATCAGCGAGATGTCAAGAGTGCCTTCCTTCATGGTGACTTGTCAGAAGAACTCTATATGGAGAAACCACATGGGTTCTTTGTTTAGGGGGAGTCTTATCTTGTCTGTTAGTGTCATAAATCCTTGTATGGGCTAAAGCAAACACTTTGGGTATGGTTCATGAACTTTAGTTAATCTATTGAATCCTAGTTCAGGAACTTTAGTTAATCTACTGAAGACTTTGACCTAGAAAGATTTAGTCTCAACCACTCTATCTTGTATCAACATGAATCCTTTATTTATATCCTTCTAGTTGTTTATGTGGATGACAATGTTATTACAAGTGATGATCCCCAAGCAATTACACATCTAAAATCATTTCATCAAGGAAAATTTTAGATAAAAAATATTGGCCTCTCAAATACTTCCTTTCCATTGAGGTGAAAAGATCCAAAGATGAGATTATTATCTCTCAATGCAAGTACGTTCTAGATCTTCTTACAGAAACATTCATCCTAGGATGAAAACTTGTAGAATCACCTATGGATCCTAAAATCAAATTGTATAAAGATCAATATGAGCCTCTTGCTGATCTTAGATAGTGAATATGACTGGTTGGGAACCTAAATTATCTCAAAGTTACTTAGTTAAACATCTCATTTGTTACAAGTGTGGTTAGTCAATTCATAGAGAATCTACATACTGGTTACCAGGATGATGTTTTTCACATCCTTATTATGTGAGACAATCCCCTGAGAAAGGCCACCTCTATAATAGTCATGGGCACCTAAAGGTTCTTGATTTTTCTGATACCAACTAGACAAGAACTATCCTTGATTAAGGGTCTGTGATTAGATATTGTGTTATTTTAGGAGGCTACATGGTCTCCTGAAGAGCAAGAAGCAAAATGTAGTTTCTCAAATGTAGAATCTATATATAGGGGTATGGGTCATGTCACTAGTGAACGTGTATGAGTCAGGAACATGATGGAAGAATTGGGGTTTTAGCAATCTAAATCCATGGGATCACAATGTGACAATAAAGTTGCACTTCACATAGCTTCCAATCCTGTATTTCATGTAGGTAAAAAACACATCGAATCAATTACACTTTATCAAAGACAATATAATCAAACTCATACAAGACTGCTTATAAGATCAACTTGTAGATCTATTACTAAATCTCTTAAATGGATGTCGGATTAAAATTTTATGTAACAAACTGGGTGCCTATGATATCAATGCACCAGTTTGAGGGGGAGTATTAAGTATATAAGTATGTCCATACTCTTATATATTGGGATTAGTGCCAAATTATGTAAATGGGTATTGGAATCCATTGATAGTCCTATATAAAGGCTATCTCTCTTGTCTATAACACACACAACATGCCATGTACCATTTCTCTAACAAAAATAAACAAGGATAAAATATTTATATTAATTGGAATGCCATATACATTGTCAAAAAGGATTTCCAAGTTATCTTTGGAATAAAATTAGATAAAAATAGATGTCTTCCATCATAGAAACAAACTTCTGGTGGAAACACAACCTAAGTATATCATAAAATTTATTGGAACTGAAAGTGCTTTATTCTCAAATTGACAGTGTGAATATGATGATCTCCAATACTCACTTACCATAATTCTAAGGAGTTATTTGAGATACTTCTCCAAAAATGGGTGAGGGTGATACCTTCAGGTATAGCTCATCTCCCACTTCAATCTCTAGTGGCCTAGGATTCTGGCATGCATAAGTCTTCTTGTTGTGATAGGAAACTATAAGTTTCTAAAGTATCAATTCAATCTTATCAATAGTTTTTTGCATGATAGAAGGACCCAAAAGTGGTTTTTATATTACTTCATACCACCATATTGAGGATCTACATGTCCTATGATATAAGCCATAATATCCATGCCTACTCTGGAGTGATATTTGTTGTTGTAGGTGGGCTCCATTATCCTTGTATGTTTGTTTCAACTTTCCCTAAATTACAACACATTATATAACAATATCCTTAAGTTCCAATACGGTCCTTTCTAGATGACAATCTGCCTATGAGTGGAAAGGGTGTTGAATCTTAACTATGTGCATGTAGCACTTTGCAAACGATCTTGGAATATATAAGGGGATATGGTATCCTTGTCAAAACCTATTATGGTTGGTATCTCATGTAAACATGCTACTTCATCTATGTATACATCCTCTAGATTGGATTCTTCCTAGGAATTCTCAATGAAGAAAGTGGGTAGAGTTAGTTACTCTTTTGAAAACTCCCCATATTGACTCAAGCCTTTAATATAGCCATGTTAATGTGATCTCAGTTCCACTTTGGTATATGCACTATAATGATTCAACAACAATCATATATATATATATATATATATATATATATATATATATATATATATATATATATATATATATATATATATATATATATATATATATTCATGGTTAAATCTTCTTGCAACAAATGTAAATATTTTCTAACCATGCTTGAGTTTCACTGGAATAAAAATATTGACTTCAATGTAGTGCATCAAAGCACACAACATAAGATCAGTCATTGGAACCATAAACATATACAAAGATATGATCTACCAAGGATAGATGCTTATAAATATAAACTTACTTAAAACCCTCTTAGATGAAAAGTATGATGAAATAAAAAATAAACTTTGTATATATATGAACCATAACATACTGAATTCTAACATGTGGACACTAGAGAATCTTATCATGTGGATTATAGGTTGGTATGCTTGGACATCTAGAATTGATAAAAAAAAGGGTTAATAAAGTACCCTAATTCATATGTTTGTACCTAATGAACATTTAATGTATGTAACATGCATAAAATAAAGCTGACCCTGAGCATGCTTTAGATAAGTCTACTCTAATAAGATGATGACCTAAATATATGAAACCTAACCCTAGACTTCATACATGTTATTGAGGTATATGTGATGCATAATAATCATGTTGACATAAACCCTAGTTTGTAGTGGATAATCTAAGATAATCTTGTTTGATACCTCATATGACACATTGGCATCCTTAGGTGTTATAATAACATACGAAATTTTAATAAGAATACACTAGACCTAATAAACTGCATGATGCTTAATATGTAGGTAATCCCTATAAATAAGTCATATATGCCTCTTTTGTCACTAAATCATACATAATGAATGAAATATGACTAATGATAGGGTACAATGTTCTTAATATGTGAAATGGAATAAGAATGGGAAGCTTCATGTGAATGGCTAGGAATTGTGTGCCATTATATAAGTTAATTTTGATATTAATGGACTTAATGGGTAATCAAGCAAGATAATCCAATTTGTGTACAATAATGTAAGATTACCTTGTTGTTAGAAATTTGAAGTTAATAGCATTCTGATTTATGATTATTGATAAAAAAGAGGATATATAATAATATATATCAAAAACGCCAAAAGCCTAGTTGTGATAAAATTTAAGAAACTCAAAAAACCAAAATTTATGGGAAAAACATGATCATTGAGCCCCAGTTAGCTTTTCTATCAAGTTTTACATTAATCGAACAATCCTAACTATCCTAAAACCTCATTAAGGAAAGAAGATATAACTCAAAATATACAATGATAAATAAAATAACCAATGATCCCAAAAGTTGCAAAATTAGATTCTACATGTCTTAACTGGTCTAGGTGCCAATTTTCATTACGGTTGGACACTCCTAGATATCTAAATAAATATATGAAAGGAAGGAGTGTAAAAATGCTCTAACTTGATTGGTATATGAATTATTTGTCCCCATTTCATAAAATCCCTAATTAATACATTGCATTGCTACTTCTTTGGGAAACACAAAATTCACATATTTGAAAATGTTTCTTGACCATTATATATTGATCAAAGGAAACAGTGGTTGTCTCCTACCTCTGACCCCTTTCCTTCCCTCACCTTCTTTCTTCTTCCCAATTTCCTTTCCAGCTATTTTACCTTGCTCGATCCCCAATTTCTTTCCCAATATCTTCTTTCATCTTACTGGTCCTAGGAACCCTATGAATTCTAGTTATTGGTCCTTCCTACCTCTCCAATGAACTCAACCCTCACCTTCCCCTATTTCTATCATGTTTCCCTTCTTTCTTCCACCTCCTCACATTTCTAGGCCTTCATACCCATAGAAACCTACCCCAAAATCTCTAGAAAACACCTTCGATTATATTCTGCACTCCTGATAGGCCCCATTCACCCTGGCTCATGTCTTCCCTACCCATCCTATCGACATCTCATACTCCAACTCATGTGACAAGGTGGATGTCTTTGGAATCACCGCAAATTACCTGCCTTTTCTTAGTAGGCAACTGTGAAGCTTTTTGCCATGACGGTTGCTTCATTGAGGTAGCCTTCTTGATTCACTTTTCTTCCCTATTTTTAGTCCTACACCTTTGTATACATGATGGGTTCATGAATTTTTGCTTCTTAAGTTGGTTTGTACCTATGTATCTTTCTTTGGATGTCAAGAAGTCACTACATGTTATGGTTTCAGTCGTGGCACCCTCTTCAGATCTTCTAAGGTTTCTTCTATGACCCATATATGGAGGAAGGTGGGATGGTGAGTTTTTGGGTTTATGTTCTCCTCTCTGCTTGCTTCATGAGCTCATGGACATCGTTGGGTCAGGATATTTTCATAGATCATCTCCAATTGTTAAAAAGGTGATGATTCTAGGTTTGATCCATAGTTTGGGGGTTGACATCAGTAGCTTTGTGCCTCCTCTCATAGAGAATAGAATAGGGGACGATGATTTTAATCGTTAACACTTGTGTAATTGTTTGGATTTTTGTCCTATCATGCCTCCATGGGAGTTGGGACATTTCTCCCCTCTATTTGGTTCTTAACTGTGCGACTTCAGTTTTGGTTTAATTACATGTTATGCCAAGTCACACTGATAGACACTAATGTGTGATGCAGGGGTAAATCTATCTTCATTCAATTGTTTTAACGAAATCAGTAAATGAACTAATCTTTTAAAATTCATAATCAGATATTGCTAACTCATAAGAATATAATAAAATATGTACTGAAATTGTTATAAAATTGTCTACATGACGGTATAATTTTTAGTCATCTAGTCCCAATGTAACAAATATTAGATTTTTATTGGAAGAAAATTTTAAAATCCATATATAACCATCTATAAGTCAGAATAATAAACTAAACGATTCTGGGAATCATGAAAATCTAATAAACAAGATGATGTGGTTTTTATTAACTAATTCAACTATACTAAAAAGATAATTTATAGGGTTTATGTAATTAATGTGACCCTAACCTGAATTCAATGTATACATCTAATAGGTGGTTTGAAGACCCTGGTTTGGACCTAGGGTTTATCTTGTATATTGATAGAGTGTATATGAGGAATGTTGCATCTCCTACTAATCATATTTAGCATAATACACAGTTTAATATCTATCTTAGTCCTCTGGACATATTGCCACATATAGTTTCTCACTCTTCCAATATTTTGATTCGTGGTATTTGTGATCTACTAAATTTTATGCACATTCTTAATTGATCTCATGATGAATGTAATTTGTGGAAGTGAACCAAGTTGTTCCTTATTGTGAGATGAAATCCTAATGTTGCCCACTTTTGTGGTGAATGTTCCGTATTATCCATTTTTGTGATGGAAATCTCATTAATTCTATATTTGTGACTATACTTTCACTTGAATCTACATTTATGAATGCTTTGTGATTAAGTAGACCTAGAGTTGTATAAGTGCTTTGCTTTTATGGGGTTTCGTGTCCTTTATGTTTTAGGATGGAGGTTATGTACCCCAAGCCCAGGTTTTGTGCCCCTCTTATACATTAGGGAGGTTGGTTATGTGCCTTACTCTATCAGGTTATGAGCTATGTGTCTTGACCACTTTTATTTATTTATATTTCACTAGTTCTATGTTAATCTCACTTGCATGCAGGTTGGTATTGTTGATGATGGGTTGTACGCCCTAATGTATATGATTGTGCCTATGTGACACGTGTTGTTATGTTAATTTATGGCAAGTGCATCTTTTATATACCTTCGATTTCTTCTCTTTGATATCCATTTGGATTTTCACATTCCCTCTTTGATGGAATCCTTGATTTATGTACATACATATATATGTATGTATATATTAATTTCATTTTTCCATAATATGCTCAATCCCTATGAGAAAATTTGATATCAGATTTTATGTTCATAATTTCTACTTTGTCTTCTCTCGTGGGGTATGCTTCCAACCCTTTAGGTGAAGGACATGGTGTACCCTACATGATAACTTGGACTTGGATTAGTGAAGCGATAAAGAAGTGAAATCAATCCACCTTCTACTAATATAAATGGTAAACAAAATCCAATTTGGATAGCAGCGGAAGATGAAATTTGACTATATTCAATTTAAATAAAGTGCACATCAAAAAATTTTCCCAAAAGGGTGTACATGCTTTATACAAATAAAGAATCTAAGTAGAGGGAAACTTAACTACATCAATATGTCTCTAAAAATAAATAAATTATCAAGTGAATCCATGAGGGATGGATGGACTCCTTTTTCCTAGTCTTAGGCTGGTTCACCATGCTCTTATTGTGCACTCTGATCCTAACCTAGGTGGTTGGGATCACCCAGTAAGAGGAGAGAAAATGTATGTGTCAAATAATGAATAAGGACAATTATAAAATAAAACAGGAAATAATAAAGATCAACTATTCTAAGAGGGTCAAGAATTTGAGGCAAGTAAAAAAAAAAGAATTTCTACCAAGTTAAACAAGAATAAGTTGCATGCATGATTAAATGTGACTACATTAAGATAATATAGGGCTGAGGCACCTACTGGACCTCAACCTTTGGGTGAGGGAGAGTAACAATCCTACACACCCAAATATTTATAAAGTGGGTAGAATTATCACATTCCCCTGGGGAGAGTGGTCACATTTCCATGGGCTCATGCCCAAAACTATGGGTGGTTTGTACTCATGTACACTACATTAGTTAATTAGTAATTTTCATCATCATCCTAAAGTATTTCAATGGTAGATATAAGGAATTCAAATAGCTTTGCAAATGGGGTCCAAGACCCTAGAATAATTGAATTAAAAGTGTCACAAGAAGGCAATAAAGAGAATAAGGGCTAAGCAATGCCTCTTTGGAAATTAGGGTTGGATATCAAATACTCAACTTAAGGATAATGTTTAAACTCATAAATAAATAGGGTTGCACATACATACCTCACTTGAGATTCCTAGAGAAGACATCTCATCAATTAAATGTGTATAATTTCACTTTTTTCCTAGATACAAGTTTATACACATGGATTAGGGTTTATAAATCATATTAGGTGAGAAACCCTAATTTTGGACCTTTTATGAAAACCATCGATTTAGGACTCAAAACTAGGACCAATCAATTACTTGGATTCTCCTGATTAAGAAAACATATTTATTTCTTAAATTTGGAGTTAAAATGAATTAGTATATATTTTAAGGCATTTTATATAATTAAAGTGGTTTTTATAATAAACATTGAAATAGGGATGAAAATCGATACTTAAAAACCATAAATTCGTATCCTTCTAAAAAATCCTTTCCAATGAGTATTTATTTGTATTTTTTTGACAAACCTACTAATTAGTTGGAATTATTGAAAATCGACCAATCACATTTCAAGAAAAACCCACGTATGTATATCTAAAAATCCTGTCAACGGTTAGAGGACCTGGGCCCGTGCCGACTTGGGCCAATAGGCATATGCCCGCTAGCCGGGCGGGCTCGACTCAGTGCTCAACTAAAACAAAGCATGAATGATCAGAATGCCCATATACAATTTATGATTTCACACAAAATGGGGCTTGCCTTTGCTAGATAAAAATGAGTGTGAAATACTGAAAACATCCTTGTGAGGTTAATTAGGCAATGGAAGGAGTATGGCCATCAGGGTCATTTTGTTACATCGATTCTTCTCCTTGCGCCATGGTGCTCGACAGTCGACCAGGAGAACCAAGTCTCTGCGGACTCGGGCAGAGGAGGTCCCTACTTGCAGAAATGAGGCCTTCCCTGGCTTCCCCACACTAATCTGAGTGGAGCGAGGCATTACTCATAGACTCCGATGAGATGAGCACTCCACCAAGCTTGTCGGGCGTGAGGGAGACACAGGGATGAGAAATTGGGATGTGGTTGGGGAAACAAGGAAATGCGGGTAGAACAATGATCCTCGAGATCTTGTGGAGTCGGGGGTGTGGTTTCTATGGTCACGGGGCCACTGTGATGCCCTGGTGATGAGCGTCGATGAAGGGCAATCACTGGTCTATAGGACCCGACAACGGGAATCTCCGCGGAGTAAACAGGAAATGGGGAAGCGGAGACGAGGCTCTATGGGTGCTTATGGATGCCTCAATTTGGCCAAACGTGGTGGAGGGCTTGGTGTTAACTCAGTGTTCGTCAGAGATGGTGTGTAAGTAGGTCATGGAGTTTGGGGAAGAATCATATGGAATTGGAAGAAGAGGAGGGTTATGTGTGGTCTGTAGATGCTTGATGTTGCCTTATATAGGCAAGAGGAGCACTAGAGCTCTCTCTGTAACTCGGGGTGGAGAGGAGTCGCTGCCCTAATAGGCGTTTTCTTGTCCGGTGGCGAGAGGAGGAAATTGATGGCTCATTTGAAATGGAAGAGGGATATGGATTCAAAGGAGAACATATCTCATGAAATGGTTGTTAGTTGAGGGAGAACAAGGTTGGTGAGCGACCTGCCTATGAAACGGTTGTTGGCTCACAGACGAAACAGAGGTAGAGGATGACTTTAAGGCCATTAGATCGGGTCAGTTTTTGGATGATTAAATATCAATCATTGGATGGTGCACTGGAGATAATAAATCAAATAGGTTAACGCGTGACAGGAATAAATTCACAACTTCAGGGAAATCAATGCATTGAATGCAATTTGATTTAAAACCATAGTTACACTATAATCAATTCTTGTAAAACCGATCTGGAGGGTCAAACATGGATCAAATGACCTTAAATTTGAACCATAGGCTAATATTAATGCCTAGATTAATGCTATGTAATTATTTTTTGTTTTGCAAAAGCTTTGGCCCTTAATCACCATATTGGCTATTTAATATATATATATATATATATATTAATGAATTTTTAAAGGCTGAATTTATACAAAGATATTTCTTAGCAAATATTTAAATAAAATTTGAGATGGATATTATAAAGTCATTCAAGTGTCATTTCCCACCTCCTATACTCCTTTTTATTGCTTTATTAAGATTTTGGAGGAGAGAGAAAGGGCAAAGGAGTATTATCTCATTAACTAATGCAATTACACATTAATTCTCATTTCTTTATCCCAAAAAGCCACAAAGACTCTAAAGCAACATAATCTATTGATCATCTCTCGTAATTGTCCAATTTGCATTACTAGATTTTAATTAACACAAAATTTGAGATATTTGTGCAAACACCCATTCATTGTCATGAATATGGGTAAATGTAGTTCAAGCAATCAACTATAGATCAAATTCAACATTGAGGACAAAGAGTATAGAAAAAGCTAGGAAAATTTTTGGAAAAGTAAAAAAGGATAAGAAGGAAATGAAAGGATTAAAATGAGTTAAATTGCAATTGAATCTGAGATTCAATATGTTACAAAAGTAGACTTTTCATTGATAAACATGAGATAGTTTGAACTTCCCTCTACCTATATGTTAGTCCTCGTTTGGTTGGTTTTGTTATATAAAGGATATGATTCTAATCCTATTAGCAACTAATATACCATATTTGTTTGTACAAAACAATAAGTATTACATTACAACAGTAATAGAAACCCAACTTATTGGGACTTGTAGTTCCATGAGACCCCTAGGTATTCATGCAATACAAACCCCTTTGCACAACCCACACTACCTTCCCCACTGCTTCACAGTCTTCCTGTTGATGCTTCAATTCCTATCAATGCTCACATTCTCCTCCTTGTTTCCCTTTTTGCTCCCGCATGACTATGTATACTAGCTTGTGATGGATGTCATGGCCCCTGACTAGTAGAAAAGCAACGACAAGGTCGTGTTCAAGACAACAGATTACCTAGAGCTTTTCGTGTTCAAGCTCATCATCAATTTATTGCGTCTTCATTAGTTCATGCGTGACTTACACAAATCAATACCCCTGAAGATCCCCTTTCCATTGTTTTTTTCACTGCCAATAGGACAACCCTAGATTTCTTGCCCCAATTTGAAGAGACTCCAGTTCAGTCACCAATCCTTTCCATGTGTAGAGTTCATGAATCAATTTGGGTTTGGCTTTCGTGAACCATGTCACCATTGTCTGGAGTGCCTCACCCACTCATCTGTGTCAAAGTTCGTGTCGTCGAAGAACAATTGGGGCTTGCTCACATGAATAGCATGTTCCTATCCTTGCCGCAACACCACTGTCAATTAAATGTGAGTTATTCAACCACATGTCAGTGGCCGTCTCTGTCAGGTTGAGCGCCAGGAACAAGTCCTTCACCGTGAAGTTAATATTGCGATTTATAGAAAATTGGATAGTTCTCTAATAAAAAATACCCCATATGATATTTACTTGAAAAATGATCAGCAATACATACTTACAAAAAAAGTAAATACTTAATTAGACTTCTTTATTGATCATATACCTAGTCTCATCCTAACATAGGATAGGAAAACAAATAATCAATACTACTGATGTACTCTTCCATCTTTTTTCTTTTCATATCCCGTGCTAACCCTTTCCAACTAACCAAACGGGGCCTTAAAGTTGTTACTTTCATGAAATCCCCATTTGGTAGACTTTTATGTAACCTTGTAAAATTGAATATATCAATTACATTTATTTTTACTTCCATACTTTGGTCTTGTATACCTTTGTAACATACTCAAACCTAGGCATTAAGGTTAATTCCACCTTTTTATGGTCTGTTTCAGTTTGGAAAATATTAGCTCCATATCACTCTTGATTTCAAATATAATAAGATTCACTGGATCCAAATAATACCATGTGATAATAATTATTCCTTCAAATAATATTTTAAAATGAATTAATCAATTATTTTAAAAAATGGAGTTAATCATAGTATAACTCTAATGAATAATTTGAAACCTAATCTAACACTCTAAAATTATCCTAGGATTATAAGATATAGAATCAATATCAAACAATCAATTAAGAAGGTCATCAAAATCATTTGTTGAGTATTTAACTTGCAAATAATAAACAAAATATTAAATATATTCAATATGTGAAATTAACATTTTTCTAGTGTGATGAACTACTTTATCTACATCTCCTCCAAGATTGGTCTCATTTAGATCTCAATTGAGTACCTATTTAATTGATTGAAGTTTACCACAAATATTGCACTTAATAACTCTCATTTTCCATTTAAGTCTATAGTCAACTAAATATACTCTTATAACATCAGCCCCCTTTCCCTTCTCCATGTACACATTCTTCCCTTCATAAATATACTCCTACCTGTAACCGGAACCAATGTTCCCTCCTCAGATCTTTACTTCCTCATTCTTCCTCTTCCCTTCCTATCTCCTCATACTCGGGTCTCCATAAACCCTAGCAACCTACACCTTCACCACCCTACGCCCATGCACAAAGCAGCAACAAAAATGTCGCCTACAACTAGGGTCCAGGGAGACTACTACATCCATCATCGACGTTCATTGAAGCAAGGCCCGACTTATCCCTACCACTTGGTCTGCCACCACAACTCAGGGAAGTAGCTGCTACTGCATATGTCTTCCTCTCCTTCCTTTCTTTGATACCCCAAACCCTATCCGACGTGCCTCCTTCTTCAACAACGCACCTGTGACATTTTGTTGTAGCCAACCGCCAACACCCCAAGAATGACAATTGCATGATCCATCTCATTCCCATTCTTCTCCTTCTCTTTCTCTTCTTTCCTAGCCCCCCTCAACTCCAAGGGCAGTCTGCACCTGCCTCCATTATTCCTCTACTTCCCTTCATTACTTCTTCACCCTTCTTCTCTTTTGTCATCGATGGCAACAATATCCTAGATCTGATGTTTCCAACATCACCTCGTAATTAAACAATGGCCAATTTTGATGCCAACGACCATCACATATACTCTGACACCCCTACTAGTTTCTCGATGGTAACTAGAAAGGAGTATACCTCTGCCTTCAAAGCACCACACCAGCAACAACATGTGGCAATTAGCAGGCCTGTGCTACTTTACCTTTGCACTATTACCCTCAAGACCTCCGGCCTCATCATCCACACCTCCACGACGGCCTTCTTACTCGTGTTCGTTAGCCCTGCTAGCAACCCACTATGAATTCATAACTGAAACCATCAAGACCAGCAACCTCGAACTCCATGACCAGTCACTACCGCGATGGTGCCAAATGATCTACAAGAAGTAGATCTGATCAGTGTCAACCTGACCCACTTTCAGGGCCAGAACTGCCTCCCTTCGCCGCTTTCATCGCTCATAACTGAGATTTAAAGCTCATGAGATTTCTGACCGGCCTTGCCAGTTTAGATCCACCACCATCTGTGTCTCACTCCATAAGATAAAAAAAACACAGGCACTATTCCACTTTCTCCATTGCATTACTCTACTACCATGCTAGTTGCATATCAGTAGTGTCCCTCCTTCACCTATAGATCCCTGGGGAATTTGACTACCTTCAAGAGCCACCTCAACATTGGGTTGTTTCAACCCACACTATGGAGATCTAAATCCATGTGTAAGACATGGGTCGATCGAGAAGGAGAAGACCAGGAGTCGAATCAGCTAAGGATAACATAGGCCAAACCTGTTACACCTAATTCTAAAGGTCAGTGTCTTCACCCCTTTGTGATTTAGTTGTTAATACCAAGTAATGATGACCTTTCGTTACTAATTAATGTGATCACTGCATATCATCATATATAGAACTTAATAATACATATACCCAAGTATTTTGACCCATTACTATTTACGATAGCATGTACATATGTTGATGTATGGGTAGTATAAGCATATATCTTAGTAGATTCGTTTCATGTAAACCTAATGCTATCCACTTAATTAGTATTATACTAAAGAATGGATTTGAGGATAATCAGATGAATGAAAGATATTATACTTAGGTATGAAAATGAATTATATCTAATAGTAATTAGAGACAAAACAAGAGATATGTAGGTAATTACGTATGGATGTATGTGGAGCTTAAATACTTGATATTCCTAATAAGGGTAATTTGATCCAATGAAATCTCATGTAAAGCATGTCCCTTGCCTAGTTGACCATTTGACCTATAAGATATTGATGGAGAGAATGGTATCAAAAGACCTAACATGGGGAGAATGTGCAATATTACTCACTTAAATATGTAAAATCAACACACTTTGACTTATGTGATTGAAACTTGACATTAGAACTAAATACATATCTAAGGAATCACATGTACAATTAATGAGGTTAAAAATCCTAATATGTCAGTAGATGATCAAAACTAGGATAAGAAAGATACAAATACATGCACATGTTCACTTTGGCATGCCTGACATGTGTAAATTTTTCCTAGGATGACTACTCAACTAAGGGTACCAAGTATACTTATTGAGTTGACCTTTAGTCATGAAGATCAGGTATGTACTCCTCCCTATTTATAAATGGGCATTATATGACTAAATTTTCCCATAATGAGGCAGCTTTTGAAATACTTACTATTGTTCCCTTTGTTGGACAAATCATATAATCTCAATTAGGCTTATTGTTATTCTTTTAAAATTACTATTATCATGTTTAATTGGGTCTATGACCCCACATGCTATTGTGCTTAAAACATGCCACATATGTTTGTGAAAGGTGTATCTTACCACTCTATTTATGCATGTTCGATAGTTCGACTAGTTTAACTATCGTAAATTCTTATGTGTAACCATTAGGGTATGTGTTTCTACATGGGGTATGTGTTTCTACCCTATATATACAGAGGCATTTTTTTTCTTCCTAGGGTGTTCTTTTCCAACCATTTTACTTAGGCCAATGACTCAGTGGTGTCAAGGCCCTACTATCGTTACTTTAGTCAAATACATCGGCATGCAAATATTTATGTGATTGGATGATTGCTAATGGCAAGAACTATGACTTTAACTATTTAATTGTACTGCCTCATTCGTTTGAAAGTTCTTTCTCTTGTTACTTCTCATTGAAACTTACCTAGATTTAATGGCCCTCTATTTGTTGGGAACATCTTACTTAATTTTGAAATAATTAATGCCCTACTTAATATTCTAATGTATTGTAATATCCTAAATTTTAGTAAAATTGGAATAGATATATTATGAATTTAGTTACATAAATATAATGTATGTATCGATAAATGGTTTCCTCAATGATATTATTAATGGAATAAAAATATTGAACACCTTTAAGGCATAGGTGCTTGTGGCAAAAGACAAATAAATAAATAGATGGAATTCATACATGGATAAATAATAATGACTCTTAGTATGCTTGAAAACAATAATGCGAATTGAAGGAAAACGATGATTCATAAGACAATGGTAATTGCTTTAGTGGGATGATCAACAAAGTAAGTTTTGGACATGAAAAGATATTCCAATAGAATCCCACAATGTCAACGTTAGTAGGAAAAACATAAATAAAATTAAAGTACCATGAATGGATTTTGTTGTGTAACTAAGTAATACAAATATTTGATTCAGGAATTGTATTCATATCAGATAAAGAGAGAGATATAGGAATAATATAGATCAAATTATTCAATGAATACCACAAAGTTAGATGCATTCCTTAATGACTTATTGGTTGCCAAATCCATTTCTTGATAAGAAAAGGATGGTTTCTTACTATAATTTTGGAGGAAATAGAAAGAGTTTTTAAAAGAGAAATATAGGAGGAATGATTTTAATGGCTCCTTATATCGATTGTCTTTCCTTTTTGCATCTTTCTTGGGAAGGAGGAGGAAGGAAACAAGAAAGGAGGAGGATAGGAGTATATATATACAAGATGGGGGACTGCCTCAAACCCCTCGAGCCTAGGTATGCCTCTCGTATCATAGACCAGCAACATGGGAGTCCTCCTCATCATGATGGGACCCTCCTCAACCATGTTGAACTAGGGTTTTCTTTGCAATATGTTTCCTGATGAATCGACAGCTTTGAAGGATATAGGGAGTCGATGGCTACATGCCACTCACCCATGTCGTTGTCACCTTCTACAAAGGCGGCCAAGATAACTGAGGTCGGGCCCAGTGCCACCCTATGTCCTTGCTTAGTGCAGGTTGAGGACTTTCCTATCCGAAGACGTAGCAGATCGTGGAGTCGAACATGGGTGGTGAGATGGGTGGCGTTAGAGGGGTCACCGAGGGCTGCCCGAGATTTTCTATCATCGGCCATGCGCCGACCAAGCAGCACAATGGGAGCTCAAATGCAGGACAGTGGTCCTTGATGGATGTTATAGAGAGTCTAGTTGTCTTCATCACTGACGGTTGCTCTAGGGTTAGGGCGCTTGACGACAAGGCCAATAGAGGGTCCCTATCGATGGAAAGCCAGAGCACATATGTGGCATGGAGATTGCAAGGTATCAGATGGAGGTCTGCAAGCTCTGTCAACCTGGTTGGAGGAAGGGGAAGGAGGAGCCATAGGTGATGTCTAGGGAAGCATGAAGGAATCAAGTCTGTTAGTAGGCATCATCAGTCACTTCACGGTGGGTGTGGAGGCTTCATATGGTATGAACACGGGGGAGCGTGAGGCGTGAATCGCACCCAGTGCAAGGAAGAGGCGAGACAGAGTCAAAAGACTCATATGCCCCCTCCTGGTTGTTCAAGATGCAAGTACACACTAGTCTTCTTCCTTATTTCAAGTGGCTACTGACTCAGGTAATTATGATGATGTAGCTTCTTCTGAAAGGCACATTATTGCATCTTTTAAAATTATGATAATAATTGATTGGTAACTCCGCTCATGACAAGTTATATATGGATTTTTATTAGCAAAATGAGAGAAAACCAAATAAAATAGTTTTAAAGTCTAAGTATGCTTATAATTATAAAAACATGTAAAGATGGGTTTAAGTGGTGATTAGTGCATTAAAATCTTAAATCATGTATATTAACATGTTGAATATATTATGACCTTTCTTTTAAGCTTTTATTGAATAATGTGGAATATAATGATAATCTGATATGATTATGATCATAATGATGTTACTTAGAGTCCCTAATGTGAATAATCATGGATTAGGAATTTAAAGACCATATCTTGTGATGTTGATTAATGAACTTAATTGAATTTAAGTGACATAATAAAAGGATACGGTGAATTTGATAATAATGACAACACCTAATATGAATTAGGGTTCTTAAGTCATTAAAATAATAATCATGGGAATTAGGGTTTTGAGGCATAACTATAATGGTAACTCGATACCACCAACATCTAAACCCTAGATTAGATTTGCATGGCTCACCATCAAGGTATGTGGCTACGCCTATGAGTAATCGATTTAGTTTCATGTGGCTTTCTCAGGTTTCTCTGCATGGTTTACAAATATATGACTGTTGGATGAACTTTACTTCCTTGTAACTATAAAGTGACTATGGGTATCACTATATATATACGTGCATGACTAGATCAGATCCTAATTCTTCTCTATAGCTTTGAGTATATGCAAGGAATTAATGACCTAGGTATTCGACAACCCTTGTGGTAGGATTGTTAGGTTATCATGAGTCGATGTTTGGTCTACCTTTGGGTAAGATCATACCACTATACAACTCTATGTCTTGGTCTACCTTTAGGATAGGATCAAAAGGGGCTATTTGGGATCTACCATATGAGAATGGTAGTATCCATGTCCACTGCAGGGACAACATAGAGACTTGGATATGTAAGGATTGATTAGTTATGTTTAATATGTAAAGTTTGATCTGTTAAACTGTGACGACACCCGCCATCAATTGAGATAACAAGTGTCATTAACAATAATAAAACATGCGGAAGCGATCGTTAGCAGCGGAATTACTGAAAATCACTAAAAATTAAAACCATTTATCAAAAGATCCAATCTCAGGAAAACTCTTTCATTTAGAACCAAAGTAAAACATTACATCCTGGTTCATATATATACATATCATGCCTCATTACACAAAATCTCAGATCGAAGAATCAAAACATTATCTCCTAGGACCTAAGAGTATAGAGACGACACATAGGACTATCTACACAACACCAGACAGCCAATGTCTCCACCTGTTGGATCACTGCTGTCCCTGTGACTACTGCTGTTGTTGCTCACCCACTGAAAGGTTTTTTCCTCTTCTTCGGTGATTGCCTACAATTTAATCCCATGGGGGTGAGACAATTATAAAAATTGCCCCAGTGAGAGATATAACTCTCCGCCAGAAACATTGTTATTGCTGATAATAGAATAACACTGAGCAGTAGAATTATATTTACTCAACAGCAGGTAAATCATTGAATAAGATATGTAGAGCAGTATTCTCTATGCAATCATTTCAATTATAACTTGATTAAGCAGCAAGTCATTCATTTAATAAGGAATATGAAGAACATGTATATCATTTATCCAACTATGATATAATAGTCCATGTATCATCAACCATTGATTCTCGCAATTCAATCCTAAGAAAATATGCTACACGACTGATTACGTTTTACAATCATACTTATGCCCTGAGGAGATGAGGTATACCGCTCATACTCCAACCGACCACGGTTACGTAAAGCATCGGTACCACACATAGGCCAATGGAAGAGCCGGATTCCCATGACCTCAACTTTCTCGGTCAGTATGAGATAACATGCAGGACATCTTGTGTCTCTGCTAGATAGCTTTCCAGGGTATACTGGCAACATCTCTATTAGAGTTATATCCCGTAGCATACACTCTCTTCAGGATATGGCCCGTAGCCAATTCCTGGTATTATTTGTGGAGTCATGGCTCGTAGCCATGCTCTTATTGGGGTATGGTCTGTAACCAATCCCATTCATAGGACATAGCCTGTAGCCATGCCTATGGGACATAAGGATATAATTGCTTAATTACCCCCACATATTCAAAAATATGTGTTTCAAGTAAACTCATTTCACCATTCAGCTAATTCTGACGTTGATGGATCTGTGGTCAGGGCAACTACATTATATGGTATTACTTGATTAATTAAGTACATTGTCATATTCTTTTAGCATTAGTGAAGTTTCCAAACATAACTTAATAAGACAAATGCTATAAAGAAAACATGTACTATTTCCATTAATCACTTCTCAGTCTTTATAAGACATTGGGAGCTCAGTCCCTCATTTCAACACTGGGAATTCTCATCCCTTCACAATTTCAATACCATAACCATGTGATCCTAGGTATTCAAACCCTTAGCTCATCACCTGAGCATTGTTACCACTTTCTCAGGTAACTAACACTGTTAGGTCATCTGACCAAGATAAGTATGATACTTGCTACACAAGCATCCATCATAGCACTTGAGGCACATTAACTCTCTTGCTACCACTTACCAGGCAACAAGGTATATTATGGCACACAAGGCCCAATAAACAAATTCAAATTAATAACACATAATAGCTCATACCTGGATATGCCCATCATATCATGATACCTGCATGGTTAGCACATATGATAGCAGTACATCAATTATCTATCAACACCATGCTGAAACAAATGTATCATTAATTTAAGGTATCACCCTTATTCCTTTAGCAGGATTAGGGTTTCCATCACATATCATTACCCTTCATTAGAGTTAGGGTTTTCCACTATTAACCATTCAGGTTTTCAAGATCATATTATCAATGATCAAACTCTAATTCATTTCTCCACACATCTAGGAGCCAACATTTATACCATAAGTATTCAATCATACTTATTTATTCTCATCATTTACCATTAAATGATCATCAACACAAGGTATGCGTTTCTCTCTCATCCTTAAGTTGGGAATCAACAAAACGACCATGATAGGTCACTTTCAAATCATCTCTATGTCAAGCATAGAACACCACGGCCGTGCAACCAGGAACGGCCGTGCAAAGGAAGTCACCACAGTCATGCTACCTTACACGGTTGTGCAAAGTGAATCCACCACGGCTGTGCTACCTTACACAGTCGTGCTACAGAAGATCATCACATGAATCATATTCATGTATGAATTTTATTCTTTTATCCTTTCAACTTGATTAGGTCACATCAACCCTTCAATCAAGTTCATACAATTATGATTAACATAGTGTATCAAGTTATTGATCCTATAAGAAATTAGGGATTTACCCCTTAATTGGCACTAATCACTTAGGTACTATTAGGGTTTCAACCTTTGTACCTTAATTGATTATCATTACTAATCATCATTGGATCAATAGAACATTCATCATCTTAATTCTCAAGAGATTCAATCATATTGAACCTTCATTACATAAGGTATCCAATAGAAAATTGGGTTTCCAACGTTGATTCCTTCAATCATTGAATTCATAAAACCAATCATCAATTGGACCTATCCTCATACTTTAATTGAGTTAAATAGGTCAACCTTCAACTGATTTGACCCTCAATTGACCCTCAATTGGTCTTCAATTAGGGTTTGATTTGATTGAATTAGGGTTTGGAATCGATGAACCCTCAACTCTAATCAATGAAGGATTAGTTACTTTGAAACCCCTGAACCATCATCCAAATTGAACATGACCTGACCCCAAATGGTCTTGAGGTCGTTTGGATGACCACCAAACGGTCTTGAGACCATTTTCCCATCATATCATCAAAATCCATGTCAACCAATTATGGTTTGGATCATTGGATTGATCACCCAATCAGCAATTGAATACACTTTAACTTAGTAACATTGGATCATCAATTGCTTAACCATACTCACCCCTGGACCTCCAAACGGTCATTGGTGACCTCCAAACGGTATTGAGACCGTTTGGATGAGCTCCAAATGGTCTTGAGACCGTTTGGCTCATCCAAGCCTTGGATTCTAGTGAAATTTCACCAAGGTTTGGTCTATTGAGTTGATCAACAAATCAGCAATTGATTGCTTTGTAACTTGGTAACTTTGGGCCTTCAAATAGGCAACCATACTTAACCCCAGACCTCCAAACGGTTTTGGGTGATTGCCAAATGGTTTTGAAACCTTTTGGGTGATCCCCAAACGGTTTTGAAACCGTTTGGGCCAATCAACCCAAAACATCAATATAACGCATTGGAATTTCAGCACTAATTTCAATTAGGGTTTGCCTAATTGATTATCCTTCAACTCTTGATTCCTTGGGAATTAACCCCTCAAACTTGATTAGTCATTAACCAACATAATTAGGAACAGTAATCTCAAACGGTCAACCCTTGGTCAACTCACTCAAATGGTTTTGAAACCGTTTTCCCAAAAAGGTCAAGTTAATCAGATTCAAAATCAGCACTTAATCCAATTAGGTTTACCTAATTGATTATCCTTCAACTCACGATTCCTTTGGAACTAATCCATAAAATTTGGTGAGTTATCAACCAACATAATTAGGAACAGGAATTGCAAACGTTCAACCCTTGGTCAACCATATCAAATGGTTTTGAAACCGTTTGCCAAAAAAGTTAAATTAATCAAGCTGAAAAATCAGCACTTAATCCAATTAGGTTTCCCTGATTGATTTGCCTTTAACTCACGATTCCTTGGGAGTTAACCCATAAAATTTGGTGAGTTATTAACCAACATAATTAGGAACAGTAATCTCAAACGGACAACCCTTGGTCAACTCCCTCAAACGGTTTTGAAACCGTTTGCCCAAGATATTTGGGGAGGTGTGTGCTTATGATGATGTCATCATCATCAAGCTTCGTCCCTGAAGTTCTAACAACTTCTGATTTCAAGAATTAATCAATTTCAACCAGAAATTAATCAAGATAATGAAGGAATCATTGAAATTACAAGATTAATGGTTGAATAACAATGTAAAAGGGTTCAAGTTATAAAACCCGCCTTCAAATCTGATCCCAAGCTCCAAGCTTCATGGCTCCAATGGTGGTTTAAGCTCTAGAAACCTCCCAAGGTCGTTTCTCAAGCTTCTGGAGTGAAAGGATCGGCTAGGGTTGAAGATTGAGTGAAGAAATGAAGGAATTACACATTGTTTTATGATTTTCACCATGAAATCATGAAGAACGAAGATCAAAGGCTTACCAACAGGTTGGGGACGTGCTCCCTACTGTCCTTAGCCTTCTTGGTCGGTTTTGCAAGTAAGGGGAAGAAATTAAATCCGAAAAAAGTCCTTAGGTGGGTTAGAAAAGGCTCTTTTATAAGGAAATTAATGAAAGAGAAAATGTTTTATTTAAAATCAATTAATTCCAAAAATGGTACCACCTCTTCCTCCTTGGTTTTGCTTGCATGCAAAGGCAACTCAAATCCACCAAACTCCGTTCCATTATCCATGGATTAAGGGAAAAGAAAATAAGCACCTTAATCCATTATAATATCATTATATCTTTTTGAGTGGGAATTCTTTTCTTTATATTAAGGAGAGTGGAATTTCACCTCCTTAAGATATTTTCGGTCCTTTCTAAGCTCAAGGGCGTTCACACATACATATGAATCCAACCATTTTAATTTTGGTTGAAGGCCCTTTAATTAATACATTCATTTTTGCCCTAAATCGAGTTAGGGTTTCAATTAGGATTAAATCTTGATTATTTTAATATCAAGATTCTCTCTCCTCCAACTTAATTCAAATGAGGTGCCCCTCTCATTTTCTTTGCTTTACATGATACCAAGAAACATTAGGGACCTTATTGAACTGGTAGTTTGCATATTGAACCCTAGATTTTGGGTAAATTGCACATTACACCAAAACTAGGTTTTAATGCACAAGGATTGCTTTACAAGCTTAATCTTGGTGTCCAAGCTTGTGGAAACCATACTACTACATCATATTCATTCTTATGATGTATCAACATCATAGGAACATCTTATCATGCAAAATTTGCAAGTTGACCCCTCAACTTGGGTAATTTGCACTTTAGTACAAAACAAGCAATCATTGCTTCAACATTGTCCAAATAGGACCAAAATTGAAACATAAGTTCCTCATGAGCCCTAATTACTTTTCACAAGATGAAATTTAGCATATAATCATCTTTCTTAATCAAAACACCTAGGGTTAAAACATAACCCAGGTCAGGGATGTTACAAATCATCCCCCCCTTATAAGGATTTTGTCCCCGAAATCATCAACAAAACATTAAGAGAAAAGAGTAGGATACTTCCTCCTCAACTCCCAGATCTATTAACATAAATACGAAGCAGGATAAAGGCATATCAGAATTAAAGTAATTCCATCTGACCTGTCACAACCCGAGGGTTGACTACTACTTCAGGCTGGTTCATAGCATAGAGCCTAGTTGTTGCCTGTTGTTGGCCATGTGCTCTATTATTGGACGTAGAAGATCCTTCCTGGGATGCTTGTACACGTCCTCGGATACCACTAGAAAACTGCTTTCTCTGAGAACCTTGCTGACTTTGTCTCGGGGGTTGATTCACCACAACATTCCCCATTGGGTAATCCCTTTCCAGATGACCTACTAGTCCACATTGATGACAAGTTATATTCTCTTGGTGTGGTCTAGGGGGTCCAGTTACTGACATAGAAGCTGAACTGTGAGCTTCCTTTGGTGGTGTAGGCACAGAATACCTTGGTTTCTTGAAACTCCCATCACTCTTCCCTTGAAACTGTGGGTATTCCTTCTTACTCTTAGTCTGTCGCTTCTCAACTACATACCTCTCTATGCGTCTTACAGATTCCACAAAAGTTGCAAACCTCTCCCAGTTCTCCAGAGAAGACAACGGAGTGGTTAATTCAGCGTTCAACCCCTTCTCAAACACCCGAATTCTTTCCTCATCATTGGATTCCATGTGCAGACTAAACCGCAACAACTCCATGAACCTAGCCTCATACTCGCTAATGTTCATAGGTCCTTATTTAATTCTCTCAAACTGGGATATCTTCTCATCTAGAAATGTCTTAGGAAAGTATCTAGTGACAAATTCACGCTTGAATTCATCCCATCCAATCACAACTCCAGGTCTTTTTCCCTCCTCAATGGTCCACCAGTGGCCAACACTCCCTTTGAGGAGATATACAGCATGCCTAACCCTCTCATCATTAGGTATCATGAGGATTCTGAAGGCTTTCTCTAATTCAGTCAACCATAGGTCAACATCTGCTGGATCAGCTGTACCAGTATACTCTAATGCTCCTACCCTCTTCAGCCTTTCAAAGGTCTTGCCGGCACCATGCCTTTCATCATGGGGTGGTTCCCTGGGTGCAGGTACTGGCAGTCTATCCTTTTTGTGGGTCATAGCTGCCATAAACTGCTCGAACATAGTCTGAAAGGTTGGGTTCCCCATATCAACTGGGTTGAACTGGGGTTGATCAGGTACAAGTTCCTCCCTATCTTGGTCTCTTGCACCTTTTACTAGTGCAGCAACACTACTCTCATCAGCGTGTTCTTCGTGTGATCCAGACATCCTTAGTTCTTCTTCTCCTATATGAGCAGAAGACACTATCAGATAAATTGGAAGACACTTAGAACAGACTCAACTACCTTAATCCTATGTCTCTGTAGACTCAACGAACCTAAAACTCTGATACCACTAAACTGTGATGACACCCACCATCAATTGAGATAACAAGTGTCATTAACAATAATAAAACATGTGGAAGTGATCGTTAGCAGCGGAATTACTAAAATCACTAAAAATTAAAACCAGTTATCAAAAGATCCATTCTCAGGAAAACTCTTTCATTTAGAACCAAAGTAAAACATTACATCCTGGTTCATATATATACATATCATGCCTCATTACACAAAATCTCAGATCAAAGAATCAAAACACTATCTCCTAGGACCCGAGAATACATAGACGACACATAGGACTATCTACACAACACCAGAAAGCCAATGTCTCCACCTGTTGGATCACTACTGTCCCTGTGACTGCTGCTACTGTTGCTCACCCACTGAAAGGTTTCTTCCTCTTCTTCGGCGATTGCCTAAAATTTAATCCCACGGGGGTGAGACAATTATAAAAATTTCCCCAACGAGAGATATAACTCTCCGCCAGAAACATTGTTATTGCTGATAATAGAATAACACTGAGCAGTAGAATTATATTTACTCAACAGCAGGTAAATCATTGAATAAGATATGCAGAGCAGTATTCTCTATGCAATCATTTCAATTATAACTTGATTAAGCAGCAAGTCATTCGTTTAATAAGGAATATGAAGAACATGTATATCATTTATCCAACTATGATATAATAATCCATGTATCATCAACCATTGATTCTCGCAATTCAATCCTAAGAAAATATGCTACACGACGGATTACGTTTTACAATCATACTTATGCCCTGAGGAGATGAGGTATACCGCTCATACTCCAACCGACCATGGTTACGTAAATCATCGGTACCACACATAGGCCAATGGAGGAGTCGGATTCCCATGACCTCAACTTTCTCGGTCAGTATGAGATAACTTGTAGGACATCTTGTGTCTCTGTTAGATAGCTTTCCAGGGTATACTTGCAACATCTCTATTAGAGTTATAGCCCGTAGCATATACTCTCTTCAGGTTATGGCCCGTAGCCAATGCTTGGTATTATTTGTGGAGTCATGTCTCGTAGCCATGCTCTTATTGGGGTATGGTCCATAACCAATCACGTTCATAGGACATAGCCCGTAGCCATGCCTATGGGGCATAAGGATATAATTGCCCAATTACCCCCACATATTCAAAAATATGTGTTCCGAGTAAACTCATTTCACCATTTAGCTAATTCTGACGCTGATGGATCTGTGGTCAGGGCAACTACATTATATGGTATTACTTGATTAATTAAGTACATTGTCATATTCTTTTAGCATCAACCAAGTTTCCAAACATAACTTAATAAGACAAATGCTATAAAGAAAACATGTACTATTTCCATTAATCACTTCTCAGTCTTTATAAGACATTGGGAGCTCAGTCCCTCATTTCAACACTGGGAATTCTCATCCCTTCACAATTTCAATACCATAACCATGCGATCCTGGGTATTCAAACCCTTCGCTCATCACCTGAGCATTGTTACCACTTTCTCAGGTAACTAACACCTTTAGGTCATCTGACCAAGATAAGTATGATACTTGCTACACAAGCATCCATCATAGCACTTGAGGCCCATTAACTCTCTTGCGACCACTTACCAGGCAACAAGGTATATTATGGCACACAAGGCCCAATAAACAAATTCAAATTAATAACACATCATAGCTCATACCTGGATATGCCCATCATATCATGATACATGCATGGTTAGCACATATGATAGCAGTACATCAATTATCTATCAACACCATGTTGAAACAAATGTATCATTAATTTAAGGTATCACCCTTATTCCTTTACCAGGATTAGGGTTTCCATCACATATCATTACCCTTCATTAGAGTTAGGGTTTTTCACTATTAACCATTTAGGTTTTCAAGATCATATTATCAATGATCAAACTCTAATTCATTGCTCCACACATCTAGGAGCCAACATTTATACCATAAGTATTCAATCATACTTATTTATTCTCATCATTTACCATTAAATGACCATCAACACAAGGTATGAGTTTCTCTCTCATCCTTAAGTTGGGAATCACCAAATGACCATGATAGGTCACTTTCAAATAATCTCTATGTCAAGCATAGAGCACCACGGCCGTGCAACCAAGAACGGCCGTGCAAAGGAAGTCACCACTGCCGTGGTACCTTGGACGGTCATGCAAAGTGAATCCACCACAACCGTGCTACCTTACACGGTCGTGCTACAGAAGATCATCACATGAATCATATTCATGTAGGCATTTTATTCTTTTATCCTTTCAACTTGATTAGGTCACATCAACCCTTCAATCAAGTTCATACAATTATGATTAACATAGTGTATCAAGTTATTGATCCTATAAGCAATTAGGGATTTACCCCTTAATTGGCACTAATCACTTAGGTACTATTAGGGTTTCAACATTTGTACCTTAATTGATTATCATTACTAATCATCATTGGATCAATAGAACATTCATCATCTTAATTCTCAAGAGATTCAATCACATTGAACCTTCATTACATAAGGTATCCAATTGAATTAGGGTTTCCAATGTTGATTCCTTCAATCATTGAATTCATAAAACCAATCATCAGTTGGACCTATCCTCATACTTTAATTGAGTTAAATAGCTCAACCTTCAACTAATTTGACCCTCAATTGACCCTCAATTGGTCTTCAATTAGGGTTTGATTCGATTGAATTAGGGTTTGGAATCGATGAACCATCAACACTAATCAATGCAGGATTAGTTACTTTGAAACCCCTGAACCATCATCCAAATTGAACATGACCTGACCCCAAACGGTCTTGAGGTCGTTTGGATGACCACCAAACGGTCTTGAGACCGTTTTCCCATCATATCATCAAAATCGAAGTCAACCAATTAAGGTTTGGATCATTGGATTGATCACCCAATCAACAATTGAATACACTTTAACTTAGTAACATTGGATCATCAATTGCTTAACCATACTCACCCCTGGACATCCAAACGGTCTTTGGTGAACTCCAAACGGTCTTGAGACCATTTGGATGAGCTCCAAACGGTCTTGAGACCGGTTGGCTCATCCAAGCCTTGGATTCTAGTGAAATTTCACCAAGGTTTGGTCTATTGAGTTGATCAACAAATCAGCAATTGATTGCTTTGTAACTTGGTAACTTTGGGCCTTCAAATAGGAAACCATACTTAACCCCAGACCTCCAAATGTTCTTGGGTGATCCCCAAACAGTTTTGAAACCGTTTGGGCCAATCAACCCAAAACATCAAATTAACTCATTGGAATTTCAGCACTAATTTCAATTAGGGTTTTCCTAATTGATTAGCCTTCAACTCATGATTCCTTGGGAATTAACCCCTAAAATTTGGTGAGTCTTTAACCAACATAATTAGTAACAGTAATATCAAACTTTCAACCCCTGGTCAACTCACTCAAACGGTTTTGAAACCGTTTTCCCAAAAAGGTCAAGTTAATCAGATTGAAAATCAGCACTTAATCCAATTAGTTTTACCTAATTGATTAGCCTTCAACTCACGATTCCTTTGGAACTAATCCATCAAATTTGGTGAGTTATCAACCAAAATAATTAGTAACACTAATATCAAATGGTAAACCCTTGTTCAACCATCTCAAACGGTTTTGAAACCGTTTGTCCAAAAAGTTAAATTAATCAAGCTGAAAAATCAGCACTTAATCCAATTAGGTTTCCCTAATTGATTAGCCTTTAACTCTCGATTCCTTGGGAGTTAACCCATAAAATTTGGTGAGTTATTAACCAACATAATTAGTAACAGTAATCTCAAATGGTCAACCCTTTGTCAACTCCCTAAAATGGTTTTGAAACCGTTTTCTCCCAAACGGTTTGCAAACCGTTTGAACACCAAACGGTTTGGTGAAACTGTTGGGTCCCAACTTCTAAACCGTTTGCCCAAGATATTTGGGGAGGTGTGTGCTTATTATGATGTCATCATCATCAAGCTTAGTCCCTGAAGTTCTAAAAACTTCTGATTTCATGAATTAATCAATTTCAACCAGCAATTAATCAAGATAATGAAGGAATCATTGAAATTACAAGATTACTGGTTGAATAACAATGTAAAAGGGTTCAAGTTATAAAACCCGCCTTCAAATCTGATCCCAAGCTCCGAGATTCACGGATCCAATGGTGGTTTAAGCTCTAGAAACCTCCCAAGGTCGTTTCTCAAGCTTTTGGAGTGAAAGGATCGGCTAGGGTTGAAGATGGAGTGAAGAAATGAAGGAATTACACAGTGTTGTATGATTTTCACCATGAAATCATGAAGAACGAAGATCAAAGGCTTACCAACAGGTTGGGGACGTTCTCCCTGCTGTCCTTAGCCTTCTTGGTTGGTTTTTCAAGCAAGGGGAAGAAAGGAAATCCGAAAAACGTCCTTAGGTGGGTTAGAAAAGGCTCTTTTATAAGGAAATTGATGAAAGAGAAAATGTTTTATTTAAAATCAATTAATTCCAAAAATGGTACCACATCATACTCCTTTGTTTTTCTTGCATGAAAAGGCAACTCAAAGCCACCTAACTCCCTTCCATTATACATGGATTAAGGGAAAAGAAAATAAGCTCCTTAATCCATTATAATATCATTATATCTTTTTGAGTGGGAATTCTTTTCTTTATAATAAGGTGAGTGGCATTTCACCTCCTTAAGATATTTTCGGTCCTTGCTAAGCTCAAGAACGTTCACACATACATCTGAATCCAACCATTTTAATTTTGGTTGAAGGACCTTTAATTAATACATTCATTTTTTCCCTAAATCGAGTTAGGGTTTCAATTAGGATTAAATCTTGATTATTTTAATATCAAGATTGCCTCTCCTCCAACTTATTTCAAATGAGGCGCCCCTCTCATTTTCTTTGCTCTACATGATGCCAAGAAATATTAGGGACCTTATTGAAGTGGTAATTTGCATATTGAACCCTAGATTTTGGGTAAATTGCACATTACACCAAAACTAGGTTTTAATGCACAAGGATTGCTTTACAAGCTTAATCTTGGTGTCCAAGCTTATGGAAACCATACTACTACATCATATTCATTCTTATGATGTATCAACATCATAGGAACATCTTATCATGAAACATTTGCAAGTTGACCCCTCAACTTGGGTAATTTGCACTTTAGTACAAAACAAGCAATCAATGCTTCAACATTGTCCAAATAGGACCAAAATTGAAACATAAGCTCCTCATGAGCCCTAATTACTTTTCACAAGATGAAATTAAGTATATAATCATCTTTCTTAATCAAAACTCCTAGGGTTAAAACATAACCCAGGTCAGGGATGTTACATAAATAATGATTTTGTTGGAATATGTTGTTACAACTAGATGCAAACCTTTTGTGTTCCCCACATACCGGTATAACTTGTTATACCGACTGATGTTTTGTTTGTCAGAATTTAAGGTAGTTCATACACAAGATAAAGGTATTAAGGACGAGATAGATGATACTTCTTCTCATTAGGTATTAGTTACATGAGGTATATCATTTTACAATTTGTAAACAATATTTGATATTTAATTGAAATTGTTTTCTACTATTTGTTATTTGACTAATCTGGATCCTTGGGAATATAGGTAATGGCTCTCAACTTGAAGGTCTTTCCTTAATTGGGGGAAGAAGAAAGTGAGATCATTACATTTGGTATCAGAGCTCTATATTTTTCAAATAAAATTTAAGAGTTTATAATTTCAACTAATTTGTAGAAATATGAGGGAATTATTACAACATTCTATAGAGACTGAGGGGTCTAGAAGGGACCATGACCAAGGGTTGGAAAAAATTTCCTCTGCCCCTCTAGTAATCTTATGAGTACTCTCGGACCCATGCTTCCTGCGTGGACAAATTCATAAGATATTGCCTGAAGTAAAATACCTTTAGGGTATCTTCTCATCTTGATTAATCCACTTGCTTGATAAAACTTGAAGTAACTTCCCTCCTCGTCTAAAGTTAGGTTTTTTTAGAAGAAGTAGGAATATGTCATCATCCGCCGACTAATATACATATAAGTTGAGAAAAAAGTACATGTAATGTGGAAATGGTAAAGTACATATAACATGGAAATAATAATAAAGTAAAGAAATATGTTTCATCAGTTTTCCTTGTGTGGGTAACCCTAGATGCAAATAGGGTTGGTTAGGAAAAACTCTAGTGTGTCAAGGGACATGGAAACCCTAAGAGGTAGGGTGTAGTCTCTAACCCTAATCCTAAAACCCTAATCATGAATAATGAGAATGGTTTGGTGATATAAAATGCTACCCATGTGTACCCAATTAGCATACAAAGAAAGAGAAAATATAAATGTTTCTAGTAACCCATGCATGAAGGATGCATGTGAAAGAAAATGAACATAATCAAGTTAAGCTACTCAGTATCCCATGCACATGTTCATGTGGAACAAGACATTAATAAGAAAAGTTTTACAAAACTTATGAACAACATGCGATATAATATAGCTTGTTCAGCTAACTCTGATGAATGTATGCAATACATGTGGGATGTATGATCGGGCCTTTCTAATCACCTCAGACCAAGAGGGCCTATGTATGGTCACTATGGTGGTCAGTGATTTGACCTAGAAAAGATAATCACCTCAGGTGAAGGCATATGTATGATTTCCACTATAGTGATAGGTGATTGGGCCAAGGCTTATGTATGATTTCCACTATAGGGACTTACCCTAGAGAGAGGGTTCCCCACATGAATACTCCAAATAGGGAGTTTCCCTTAGAGATTAAGTTGAGAATTTAGAAAGAAAATGCATGAGTATATACATGAGAAACATAAGTAACCAATGTCTATAGATGAAAAGGGAAATATGAATGAACTTTCCCATTGCCTTACTGCCATCTCTAGAAGTTTTGTCATTCTAAAAATGACTATGAACCAAGCCTGGATGGGAAGGTTGCTAAAGGGCCAAGCACGAATGGGAAGTCCAATGGATTACCAAGCCTGGATAGGATGGTATATGAAGTGTCAATCCTGGATGGGAAGACCGAAAGAATACCAAGCCCGGATGAGAAGGTATGAAAGTCCATTGGGACTAAAACCCCATGAGAGAATATCCCAAAGATTGAGCGAACAAGGGTTGAGAAGTTATGATAATAATAAAGATGGAAACATGAAACCTTTAGGGATAGTGTGCCAACTCGGGGTGGGTCAACCCAAGAGTGGGAAGATGACCTATGGGGGGAGGCAAAACCTTAGACCTTGGGGTCAGGTTGTGGCTAGAGAAGCCTAACTTCATCCTATGAGCCATGAAGGCAACCTAGGTTAGGACTTTTCCTAGAAAGGTAAGTTGACTAAATCAATTTAAAGATTGAGGTAACCATGAATGTCACCTAATATAAAAGATGAAAGAACATATATTGAGTATGATTCTTGAACCCAAGTATGCCATCTCTGAGGAACATGAGCAAAAGTCACTATGGAAGTGGCTGACTGTATGAAATTGAGTTCGGAAGATAAATGTTTCCATGAGTCCAATTAGGGGACAACAAGTGAATAATGAGCATTATAAGAGATGGAGGAATCCAGTTTAAAGAATTTCATACGAAAACAACGTGTTATAAATGAACCCTTGGGAAGGGTAGAGCCCAAAGTCAATACTAAGGTCAACTGGGGAGGATTAAAGGTACATGGACCGATGGGATTTGGATTTGATTGTTCCCAAAATGCATAAGACCATATGGTCGGGAGGTAACAACTAGGTTTTCCCAAGGTCCATGAGTCAGGAGATTAGCTACCTTCTTGATGATCATGCGGTGTAATGGGTAGATGTGAGAGGCACTCCCTAGATGCATAAGGACAAGATCACTCCAAAGAGTACATATATCCCTAGAGACCTCAAGGAAGTGACTAGGGATGATAATACATGAGGTGTAAATATAAAAGATATAAAGAAGTCATGAAAACTTGAGAGAAGTTGTGCCCAAGCTTGAAGGATGAGAAAGGGGCACTTGACTTCATGAAATATGAGAATATTGTGAAATAAAAAAGTATGTATGCTTTAGAGTCATTTTGAGAATGATTCAACCTTAAAATATGAAATTTTGAGGTAACGTATGGATATACTATCTCTGCTCTTGGAATGAGATGAACTTTGCATTTGGGTGGCAGTCAAGTGCTTATTTCATCCCATTATGAGGGAGAGAGATTGGGTAGACATATGCTATGCTGAAAAGATGACATATAAGAATGAATAGCTTAAGTTCAGTCATAATGACATGACCTAGGGTTGGAGGTGTTATCTCACCCTCATGTGGAAATAAATGTACAATAGGTTGAAAACCTAAAAACTAAGTAAAAAGGACAACCAAGTCAAATTGAAATCATACATGAAAATGTGATCACCAAAAGGGATGAATTTGCACATCAACAAAAGAATGTTAAACATAACGAAGAAGGGTTGTTAACCCTAAGGCTTAAAATGAAGATGGGTTATCATTCACCTTAATTTACCAGGTTTTGAATTTTGGGGACAAAAATTCCTCTTAAGGAGGGGTGAATGTAATATCCTCAATTTTTGTAAATTGGAATATCGATAAATTATGAATTGGATTATATAAATATAATGTATGAACCTATAAATGGTCTCCTCAATGATATTATTAATTGAATAAAAATATTAAACACATTTGTGGCATGGGTGCTTGTGGCACAAGATAAATAAATAAATAGATGGAATTCATACATGGATATATAATAATGACTCTTACTATGCTTGAAAACAATAATGAAAATTGAAGGAAAAGGATGATTCATAAAGCAATGGTAATTGTTTTAGTGGGACGATCAACAAAGTAAGTTTTGGATATGAAAAGATATTCCAATAGAATCCCACAATGTGAACATAAGTAGGAAAAACATAAACAAATTCCTATAATTGAGTTAAGGAATAAAATTAAAGTACCATGAATGGATTTTGGTGTGTAATTAAGTAATACAAATATTTGACTCAGGAATTGTATTAATAACAGATAAAGTAATAATCTAGATCAAATTATTCAATGAATACCACAAAGTTAGATGCATTCTTTAATGACTTATTGGTTTCCAAATCCAATTCCTGATAAGAAAAGGGTGATTTCTTACTATAATTTTGGAGGAAATAGAAAGAGTTTTTAAAAGAGAAATATAGGAGGAATGTTTTTAATGACTCCTTAAATCGGATGCCTTGCCTTTTGGCATATTTCTTAGGAAGGAGGAAGGAAACGAGAAAGGAGGAGGATAGGAGTGTGTGTCTATATATATATATACACACAAGATGGGGGGCTGCCTCAAACCCCTCGAGCCTAGGTATCCCTAGACCCACAGCAGCAGGGGCGGAGCGATATGTGGGGGGCCAAAATAATAGTACTACCCACCAAGAATCAATCCAAAGACCCTTTGGAAGTAAATACCATCTGAATCCACTACACTACGTTCACATGTTGATGAGTTTGTATTATAACCGTAATATAAACACATCGTTTGCACATTTGTTGAAAAAATAAAATACATATGTGCGCATGGGGTATCGAACCCGTGACCTCATCCAAGGGAGAAGCTCCACTAGCCGCTGAACCAACTATAAATTTGGTGTTATATATACATTGTAATTATATATATTATTATACCATATCATAGACATATGTATATATATACATATATATACTAAAATTTTATTTTTTTTGGGGGGGCCATGGCCCATGCTTGCCCCCCCCCCCCCCCGGCTCCGCCCCTGCACAGCAGACCAACAGCAAGGATGTCCTCCTCATCATGATGGGACCCTCCTCGGCCATGTTGAACTAGGGCTTTCTCTGCAATAAGTTTCCTGATGAATCGACAACTTTGAAGGACATAGGGAGTTGATGGCTACATGCCACTCACCCATGTCGTTGTGGCCTTCTAAGAAGGCGGACAAGATAACAAAGGTCGGGCCAAGTGCCAGCCGATGTCCTTGCCTGGTGCAGGTTGAGGACTTTCCTGTCCAAAGGTGATGTGTAGCAGATCGTGGAGTCCAACATGGGTGGTGAGATGGGTGGCATTAGGGGCGTCGCCGAGGGCAGCCCGAGATCCGCTGCTGTCGGCCATGTGCGGACCAGGCAACACAACGAGACCTCAGATGCGGGACGGTGGTCCTTGACGAATGCTGCGGAGAGGCTACTTGTCTTCATCACTGACGGTTGCGCCAGAGTTAGGTCGGCAACACAACGGGACCTCAGATGCGGGACGGTGGTCCTTGACGAATGCTGCAGATAGGCTAGTTGTCTCCATCACTGACGGTTGCGCCAGGGTTGGGGCGCTCGACGACAGGGCCAATAGAGACTGACTCCCTGTCGATGGGATGCTAGAGCACAGGCGTGGCCTAGAGATTGCAGGGTATCGGATGGAGGTCTACAACCTCTGTCAACCTGGTCGGAGGAAGGGGGAGGAGGAGTCGTAGGTGATGGCTAGGGCGGTGTTAAGGAGTAAAGCCCAGCGGTAGGCACCATCGGTCGCTTCACGGCGGGCTTGGAGGTCTCATATGGTACGAACACGGGGGAGCGTGAGGCGTGAATCGCGCCCAACGCAAGGAAGAGGAGGGACAGAGTCAAAAGACTCATATGCCCCCGCCTGGTTGTTCCAGACGCAACGGCACGCTGGTTTTCTTTCTTATTGCAAGCGGCTGCTGACTCCGGTAATTATGATGACGTGACTTCTTCTCACTAGATGATTAATGCATATTTTGAAATAATGATAATAAATAATTGGTAACTCCGATAATGACAAGTTATATATGGATTTTGACAAGTCTAATTATGCTTATAATTCTAAAAATAGTGCAAAGACGTGTTTAAGTGGTGATGAGTGCATTAAAATCCTAAAACATGTATATTAACATGTCGAATATATTGCAACCTTTCTTTTATGCTTTAATCTAATAATGTGGAATATAATGGTGATCAGATATGATTATGATCATAATGATGATACTTAAGAGTCCATAATGTGAATAATCATGTATTAGGGATTAAAGGCCATATCTTGTGATGTTGATTAATGAACTTAATTGAATCTAAATATCCTAATAAAAGGATATGGTGAATTTGATAATAATGACAACACCTAATATGAATTAAGGTTCTTAAGTCATTAAAATGATAATCATGGGAATTAGGGTTTCGAGGCATAACCCTAATGGTAACTCGATATCACGAAAATCTAAACCATAGATTAGGACCAAGTTGGGTTTTATATGATTAATGTGATGGTGACACTTTAGAATTTATATTCATGCAGACTAAATTGATGAATGCTTGATTTTCTTGGATATGCTGATTGACTTGATTGAATATACATGAAGTGTATCTCCATGATCTGCATAGCTCACCATCAAGGTATGTGGTTACGCCTATGAGTAATCAATTTAGTTTCACGTGGCTTTCTTGGGTTTCTCTGCATGGTTTACAAATATATGACTGTTGGATGAACTTTACTTCCTTGCAACTATAAAGTGACTATGGCTATCACTATATATATATGTGCATGACTAGCTCAGATCCTAATCCTCCTCTATAGCTTTGAGTATATGCGAGAAATTGATGACCTAGGTATTGGTCTACCCTTGTGGTAGGATCATCAAGTTATTACGAGTCGATGTTTGGTCTACCTTTGGGTAGGATCATACGACTATACAACTCTATGTCTTGGTCTACCTTTAGGGTAGGATCAAAAAGGGCTATTTGGGATCTACCATATGAAAAAGGTAGTATTCATGTCTACTGCAAGGACAACATAGAGGCTTAGATATGTAAGGATTGAGTAGTTATGTTTAATATGTAAAGTTTGATATGTTAAACAATAATTTTGTTACATCTTGTTGTCACAACTAGATGCAAACCTTTCGTGTTCCCCACATACTGGTATAACTTGTTATACTGACCGACATTTTATTTGTTGGCATTTTAGGTAGTTGATGCACAAGATAAAGGTATTAATGCTATATCAAGGAGGACTAGATAGATGATACTTTTCCTCAATAGGTATTAGTTCCATGAGGTATATCATTTTACAATTTGTAAAAATTATTTGAAATTTAATTGATTTTTTTCTATTATTTGTTATTTGACTCATCTGGATCCTTGGGAATATAGGTAATGGCTCTCAACTTGAAGGTCTTTCCTTAATTGGGGGACGCATAAAGTGAGGCCATTACATGTACATACTCAACTTTTGTTGATACATACCTTGTTTTCCAATTTTTCTGGGTGTTCCCTCCACCCAGGTGTAGGTGCTTTATAGGGCAAAGACTCAGGATGATCATGAGCTAATTGATAGACATAAGGACAACTTGAGACAGCTTTGTTACCCTCTACATACGGCCTTATATGTATATAGCTTTAACCTTTTTATTTTATACCACCCTTAGGGTGAGAAAGTTATGTACATGGAAACAGTTTGTAACTTTGTAAATAGTTATGTTTTCTGCTGCTTAAATATTTTATGGCTCATGTTTGTACCATTTAGTGGACCCACTATCAGGTCCCACTCTTTACATAATGGTGTAAGAGCCTAAGCAGTCGGTGACTTGACTATATCAAGTTATCATAGATTGTTGCTTAGTAGGTCAATTACCCTTTAGAGGTTGTTGTCATGCCTAAACCTAAATGGTGTTTACCAATTAGGGTTTATCCCCTATCCAATTTTGTGGTATATGAATCCCAAACTAAGTATGTGGATTACCTAATTGTTTGTGAACTCTTATTAATCCTACCCACTCTTTATAGGTATATATTTATATAAAGGTTGACTCAGCTAGGAAGTGGCCTCTACCTCTTGCCTAAGTGGAGGATAATTCATCTACTATAAAGAGTAGGTTGACTTGATCTCACATAATTGTGTGTTAACCTAGTACAAGTCATTAAACCTTTTGCTAATGTTGTTTTCAAGCAAGCCTATGTTACACTCATTATACACTCATTATGTGGACTAAACATGTATGGATACAAACTTGGAATATTGACATGAGTTTTAGAGTTTGAGATGTCCTCTGATAGAACTTGATGATATGGACAAGATCCTTTAAGGTTAGGCTTGTCTTTCCTGCAACATGAAGTTATTTCAACTTAGTTTTTTGTTGACTCACCATCCAAGGGAGGAACACTTTCCTAGCTAAATTTGGGATATCTCATAAGTAAGGGTTTGTTTAAGTAAGATATAGGCTTCAAGTAGCTATCCTTGGTATTTTATCCCCTCATATACCCATAAGGTAGGAATAATGATTATCTCCCTTGTCGTCTAGAGGAATGATCATGTAGTTAGATCACATAATAAAACTTTATGCCAATTATTTTTCCTAGAGGACATATGGAGGCACAACCATCTTTAAAATCTATAGTGGATATTGTTTTCCTTGAAACATTGAATGTACACCGACATCGAGGTTATGTAAGGTAGGTACATATAGAGTTGATTCTTGAATATTTGACCACTCTCTCATCTCCACCGTGTAGTAATTTATTTGATGAGTGAGACAAGGAGGAGTTTGACTATCTAGTTTACATGGGATTGTAACGTTACCATGGTAGTAAACAAACTAGAGAAGTAGAAACCCTAATCTCTTCTTGTTATGGTTACACAGTCTTATAAATAAATGATATTTTAGGATATGATGCTAAATCATCGGAATTTTGGGTAATTTTATTCCGTAGGGATAAGACAAATATCCAGCCCCTAGCACAGAGTGCACATACATGATAGATTTAAAGATTAAACCTTTCCAAAGGACTAAAAGGCCAAACAATCCAATTCATAATCCAGAGCCTATTGTCCAGACTAGGTCTGTTCTCTATGCATTTGTTTGAAGAAAAGGATTATCGAAGAGTGCTAGTATAGCATCTCTTCACAAGTACAAGTTGCATACTCAAAGTGAGTAGCCAAAAAACCAAGAAACAGATAGCAGCTCAAAATAGAAATCTATAGCATGGGTTGAGAAAGGACTGATCATTATCCCCCTCCCTATGCAACATAAGATCAATGAACATCCCAAGTCATTAGGATAGTACTAAGCAACGTAATCTTCTATTCGCCATGAGCAAACAGAAAATTCTGAGCTGCATTTCTAGTCACTATAGCAATCTTCTGTGTAGTAAGAATCTCCCCACCATGTCTTCGACTATTACGTTCTTTCCAAATATAAAAGACGATGACTAAAAGAACGAGGATCATAAATTCTCTAATCTTGACGTCTTCAAAGATTGAGCTCGGATTGGACCAAGGATTCCAACCTTCTGGTGATGAACTACAACCCAAGATATCCCATACTCTCTTGATGAACGAGCATTGTGTGAAAAGATGTTTAGATGATTTATTATCCATATGGCAAAGATTGCATTTAGTAGGATAGTTTTGGAACCATTGGCTGATCTTGTCCGCAGTGCTAAGTCCCTCCTTTCTTGCTTTATAAATGGTCATAGCCCACCTTGGTATGTTATATATACGCCAAAGATATTTCCCCATGTCACAAGGCGGTGCACGGGGTCTTACTTATTCCCAAAAATTAATGTTGTCTTCATCTCTAGATAATCTTCCATTAGCATCCCTAGAGTAGAGTCTAGTACAATGCACATACTTTTCCACCATCTTCCTCCATGTACAAGAATAGCCCCGACGCATATCACCTTGGTTATCAAGAGTGGTGCCATATCTATTCTTCATCCATCTGGTCCATATCGAACTAGACCCAGTAATGAATTTGTCTACCTTCTTCCAAAGAGCCCATCGTGCAATGTCCTCGAACTGTTTGATACCCAGACCACCTTCCGCATAGAGTAATGTCATCTTGTCCCAAGAAATGGTATGTGCAGCTTCACCCCATAAGAAATGGTTGGTAATTAGTTGTAACCTGTAAAAAAACAACCATCAGAATGTGACCTTGCATGCACCAAAAGGTGAGCAGGCCAGTAACATTGGATTTAATCAGTAACACTCTTCCCGCAAAAGAAATACATTTGGGAGGCCATCGATCAATCATGCTTCTTATACTGTCAACGCACATTCCATAGTTATGTGCAAGAACCGTGCCGACCGTAAGAGGGAATCCAAGATACTTGCAAGGGAGATCATGAACAAGCATGTCTAGTATACTAGAGTATAAACTTGCATTGCTTAGAGCTGACTTGGAGAGAAGGATCGAGGATTTACCCGAGTTAACATAGAGGCCTGTGCTATCTCCAAAGATTTGCAGTGCATGCTTCACCTCCTATAGGCATCCTGGGTTACCATTAAGAAAGAGAAGTACATCATCGACAAATATCAAGTGACTTAGAACAAGAGTGCCTCTAATCTTAAATGGTTTCAAGATACCCTGAGCTTCCTTATTGTTAATCACCATCGTTAATTGCTCCATAACAAGAGTGAATAGTAAAGGAGATAAGGAGTCTCCCTGTCTTAATCCTCTGTTGCTATGTAAAAGACCCACAGGCAAACCATTCACTAAGACTGAGAAGGAACAAGTCTGAACACATTCCTTAATCCAGCAAATCCATCTATCACAAAAACCGAATTCATGAAGAATGATCCATAAAGATTCCCAAGAAACATGGTCAAATGCTTTGGAAATGTCTAACTTGACACAAACCTTAGATCTAGATTTTTTAAGACCAAAGGAATGAAGAAATTCACCTGCTAATTGTGTACAATCAGAAATGTTTCTTCCCGGGATAAATGCACCTTGGTTCTGAGAGACCAGCTTAGGGAGAACAGATTTAAGCCTGTTTGCCAAGATTTTAGACCAAATTTTATAGACCACACTGCAACACGCTATAGGTTTGAAATCCCTCATGGTAGATGCATTAGTGGATTTGGGTATCAGTGCTAGGAATGCATGGTTGCATTCCCTAACCATACTTCCACCAAAAAAGAGCCATTTGATTGCTTTAATCAAATCCTTGCCAATGATGTGCCAAAAATTCCTGAACCATCTAGCATTGAATCCATCTGGTCCTGGAGCCTTGTCCACTCCAATCGACCAAAGAGCATCTTTAATCTCTTTATGGATAATGTCACCACAAAGGAAGTTGTTCTCATCCTCATCAATAGTGTGTGTAGGTGCAAGAAGCAGGTCTATGTTACTGAAATCTGAGCCATTATAAATATTAGTGAATAAGTACACCGCCTCCTTACCTAGGTCTTCATGAGCATGCAAGATTTCACCATCATCATTGATTAACTCATGAATAGAATCATATATAATCTTCCTCTTGACCGCACCTTGATAGAATTGAGTGTTGCATTCAACATCTGTAATCCAAAGCGTACAACTGCGTTGATAATAGAAACACTCCTCCACTTTGGCTAAAGCATCAATATAGGTTCTAAGTTCCTTCTCAGCATGAATCAATTCGGCATTAAAAGGATCCAATTGTAACTTTTCCTCAACTAAAAGAAATTCTTCTAGTGCAGTTCGTTTGAGATTCGGAACATTACATTTGTTCTTAGCCCAGATCTTGATCATCTTCTTTGTATGTTGTAGTTTCTTCATAAAGATAAATAGTGGATTGCCCTCAACCACAAAAGACCAGCTATTTTTTACAATGTCCTCGAAACCATCCCATTCATTCCAGTAATTGAGTGAGCAGAAAGGTTTCCTCTTCTGCCTTTTCGTATCTTGAGTGAGATGAAGACATATGGTAGCATGATCACTAATGGCTGTAGGGAAACATATAGATGCATGAGCTCCTATAAATAAAATAGAAAAATTATCGTTAACCAACACCCTGTCCAGTTTGCACGCAATGTGTCTGTCCACATCCTGAAGATTGGACCAAGTAGTGTCACCTCCATGCAAAGGCAATTCCAACAAGTCAGATGTAGCTACAACTTGATTGAATTCCTCAATAGCTCGCATTCCTCTTTCTCTACCTCCCACCTTCTCCCATGAGAACTGTGTGCAATTGAAGTCGCCCATGATTACCCATGGTCCAAAAATTGATTCAGCAAGAGAATTAATGGTGTCCCATAGCATTCTCCTTCCTGCAGTAGTGGTATTACCGTAAACTGCTGAAACAGTAATCACCACGCCTCCTTTATTAGCACATTTCATTGTGATTTCTTGTGCAGAAGAATGTATCAGTGTGACATCCCAGGAATCTAGTTTATAACCACAACATATTCGACCACCTTCTACACTGTCCAGATTAGACAAACTATTCCAACGTCTGGGAAATAATGTGCTCACTTTAGCAGCATTATTTCTAGAAATCTTTGTTTCTAGTATACATGTAAGAGATGCGTCCATCTCCCTCAGTAACCTTCGCACCTCTCCCTGGCGGTAGGATTCTACTCCTCCCCGCACATTCCATGCGAGAAGAGTTATTAATCACAACTGGTCGTGCCATTATCCATTGCGCAGACACGAGATCTGTTCTTCTTTCGAGGACGGCCCACCGGTCTGGTCTATTTAGTTGTGACAAGAAGCTGAGCCTCCTTGTCTATATGTTCAAACACCTCTTTGAAGGAAACGCCCTGTAGAGAACAAGTTGCACCCCCAGTAGAGCACGGAGTGCGCACTGCACCCGACATCCAGGGAGGCTTCACGCTACCCCAGTCTTCAGTTGAAACTTCTAGTTGTGCTTTCTCCTGATTCAAACCAATAGGGTTACATAGATCATCTATTACAATGATCTCATATCCTATAACCAATGGCACACCATTGGCCTGAGCACTGTCTGTTACCTGGGATGCATCATAAGTTTCTTCTGTGAGCACACTATTCATCATAATGTTGTCATTAGCCTGCGTGTTTTCACCATCCTTCTCTGATTGCTCTATTATTGGTTCGTGTATCGGAAAGTGTGGGATAGTCAGTACCTCCACCGTGATAGGGGCTGTCCCAGGAATAATATATGACCTGTTCATCGCCGGCTCATCCGATATGATATCGTGATTCACATCTCCAACAATTTTGGAAGAATCCGCCTGCACAACCATAGATTTGGCTATGATTTGCACCTCTTCTTTATTAGCATCTGACATGCATGCTTCTGGTTTCCTGGTACACAATCTACCCACCCGATTGTGGGTGTTGTCAATTTGCTGATTCCACGGACATCTAGAATCTGCATTACCAAAAACTTTGCACGACGAGCATCTCCTTGGATAGTATTCATAGTCAATCGGGCAATGAATCATCCCTTCCCCTTCAACCTTAAGCGTGGCCTCCAGAGGAGCATCCTTCTCTGCCGAGAACTCGACGAGTACTCTTGAGAACTCCAGGTTAAAACCTCGGGCAGTGTGTTCATACATGCACAAAGGTTTGCCCAGATAGCTAGCAACTGCACTGAGAATAAACGCCGAGTTCATGAGGCTGAGGGTTGGGAAACGAACCCAACATGGGATAGTCAATAGAAGATCTCTTTCCATAGTTATCGAAGGTCTCCATTTCTTCATTAGGACTATGCGTCTGTCAAAAAACATAGGTCTCAACTTCAAAGCATGGTCTCGATCTTTAACGTCACAGAAAGATGCAAAGAAAAAACCATTTTCATTTTTAGTTAGTTCCCAGTCACATTGCGACATCCATGATCTCTGGCACCAAGCTTTCATGGGTATAGGATGGGGATTAGCATCTACCACATGAAATTAGCCCATCTTTCTTGGATCTCGTCAATTTGTTGGCGTTTAATGAGAACTACTAGTCCATCGTCCTCGTCTTCAACCAAAGGTATCTGTGCCATGGCTTCCAAAGGTTTTTCTTCAGCAATTCCACCATAAACCCAAGAGACTTGATGGCCACTAAGGTTCCATGATCTAGAAGGACCAACTCGACCACAACCTTTGCTAATCAATCTAGCAATGTTGGGTACAGGTATCTCCTTCATCCCAGATGGGCCAGCACACATTTGCGTCTCTACCATAGGACGTTTTCCCCGATCCTCCCCACCCGCCAAAGAAGAGACCATCCTCTCACCGTTGGAAGCACACCATCCTCCTCTGCTCGCAGATCGACTCCCTCTACCACCGTGTTCCCCTCTCCTGTTGCCTTCGCCACCAGGTTCAACAACGATGTAGATCATCTTAGAACGTCCATGATCTCCGCGTCCACCTCTGCCACCAAAACCTCCTATACCTCCTCCTCCTCCACGTAGCACGTGACTTCTCTTGGCTGCTTCTTCTGCTGCCTCCTGGGCAAGGGTGATACGCATGCCCTTAGAACCCTTGTTCTTGCCTCTCTTAGCCATGCCTGGAGACACTAGCCCCTGACTAGCGGGATGCTGGCCGGCGTGCCGTCGGGGATCTTTGCCCTAGGAAGATGGGTGCATCGCGATATTAGATGAACATCGACATGATGCTAAATCATGATGAAGAGAATGGTGGAATAATGAAGGTTGTGCCTAGTAGGACCTACTAGAAGTTAATTGCATGCTAGAAGAAACTTGTATCCCCTCCTAATCTAGAATTTGGATATGCTTGTAGTTTTCCTTGATGATGTCTGTAGAGAAATCTCTTTGTGAAAATGAATTGATGTTACAGGGATAGTATATGTGATATGTGGTAGAAAGTGGTCAAATTGGTTCTCAGATTGATTTTGGCACCATTTTTTATTCCCATCGCAAGGTTTTCCTCATCAAACTTATTTTCATTATTATATCATATTTACGAAAAAAACTTTTTTAGTTTTCATCAATGAGTTTGGAACCAAGTCACCACCACAAGGAAGTTGTAGTAATAGATAGGCCTTAATGTAGAATTCTTTGATTTGAATGTACAACCCTTTGACCCTAGGCATAAAGAAAAAAATATTATAGCTATTATCTCGTTGGCTACCCCTCTCATTGGGAACCCCAATCTCTTTCTTTGAGGAAGTTTCTTTTCCTAGCCCCCTTCCAACTCTTTATATGGTTAGATATGTCTGTTTAAGGGGTGGAGCCTTGTACACTTGGGTCTTTAACAAAATTTAATGAATAGTTGAAATCAGTTATTATTAGAATAGAAAACTCTTGGGTAACTTTTAGCAAAAATGTGAAACAAATATAGGCACCCTCAAATCAAGGTTGTGAGTAAGCATTTGTAATTATGCCACCTTAAATATTACTTTGTTAAAAAAATGATAATGATGTTGATAGTGATCATGATGTAATATGTTGATGTTCTTCCTCCTAATCATATTAAGTCCATTAACTATGTGGTTTATATAGGAACGACCCTAAAGGTAAATCTACTTATAGAAACTAATCATGAAAGTGGTATGGAACATCACAATAGTAGTATGGGAAGACCTCCTTAACAATATAGGAAACGATAACAAATTAAAAATTGTTAAGATAATCCTCAATCATAGTATAAATTCCTAGACCAATACATTATATGAGAAGATAACAAAGACTTGATGGATGAAGTAACATAAGTTCATGTTGTGTTTTGTATATAAGTGTAATATGGGTGTGTTATGCTAGGACTCATTACATTAACTCAATCTAGTGAATAAAAACTTATAATTGGTTAGAAGTTATAACTAGTATATTGGGCTATAGCTTGGTGGATTTTGTGGACAAAGTCCTCTTTAAGGGGTGGAGTGTTGTAACATACTCGAACCTAGGCATTGAGGTTAATTCCACCTTTTTATGGTCTGTTTCAGTTTGGAAATTATTAGCTCCATATCACCCCAGATTTAAAATATAATAAGATTCATTGGATCCAAATAATATCACACAATAATATTTAATACTTTAAATAATATTTTAAAATGAATTAATCAATTATTTTTTCAAATTTGGTTAATCTTATTATAACTTCAATGAATAATTTGAAACCTAATCTAAAACTCTAAAATTATCCTAGGATTACAAGACGTAGAATCAATATCAAACAATCAATTAAGAAGGGCATCAAAATCATTTGCTGAGTATTTAACTTGCAAATAAGAAATAAAATATTAAATATATTCAATATGTGATATTAACATTTTTCTAGTGTGATGAACTACTTTATCTACATCTCCTCCAAATTGGGTCTCATTTAGATCTCAATTGAGTACCTATTTAAATGATTGAAGTTTACCATAAATATTGCACTTAATAACTTTCATTTTCCATTTAAGTCTATAGTCAACTAAATATACTCTTATAACGTCAGCCCTATTTCCCTTCCACATGTATGTGTTCTTGACGCTGGCCCACACGACTCCTCCATGTAACTGACACTGATGTTCCCTCCTCGGTCCTTTACTTCCTTGTTCTTCCTCTTCACTTACTATTTCCCCATACTCGGGTCTCCATAAACCCTAGCAGTCGCCACCTTCACCACCCTACACCCACGCACCAAGTTGCAGCAAAACTATTACATACAACTAGGGTCCTAGGAGGATACTACAACCATAATCCATGTTCATTGAAGCAACACCCGACTTATCCCTACCACCTGGTCTGCTGCCACAACTCAGGGTAGTTGTTGTTGCTACCTATGTCATCCTCTTTCTCCTTTCTTGGGCACCCCAAACCCTAGCTGGCATGCCTCCTTCTTCAACAATGCACCAACGATGTTATGTTGTAGCCAATCGCCAACACCCCAAGTATGACACTTGCATGATCCATCTCGTTCCAATCCTTCTTCTCCTTATCTTCTTTCCTATATGCCCTCAACTCCAAGGGTAATGTGCACTTGACTCCATTGTTCCTCTGCTTCCCTTCATTCCTTCTTCCCCCTTCTTCTCTATTGTCACCAATGACAACCACATCCTAGATCCGATGTTGCCAACCTCGCCTCTCCAGTAAAAAATGGCCAATTTTGATGTTAGCGGCCATTACATATACTCTGACACACCTACTAGTTTCTCGATGGTGACTAGCAAGGAGTATACCTTTACCTTTGAAGCATCACACCGGAAACAACATGTGGCAATCTATAGACTTGTTCTGATTTGCCTTCACACCATTACCCTCAATATCTCCATCCTCATCATCCACACCTCCACTATGGCCTACTTCCTCATGTTGTATAGCCCTTCTAGATACCCACTATGAATTTGTAATTGACACCATCAAAACCTACAACCTCAAATTCCATCACCAGTCACAACCACGGTGGTGTTGAGGGATCAACATGCAATAGATTTGATCGACGTTGATCTGAACCACATTTAGGGCCATCACTCCCTCCCTTCTACGCTTTCATCACTCGTGACTAAGATTCTAAGATGAGGAGATTTCTAACCGGCCTCACCAATTTATCTCCTCCACCATCTACGTCTCATTCTGTAAGATACAAAAATGTAGGCATTGTTTCCACTTTCTCCATTGCATTACTCCATTGCCATGCCAGTTGTAGATCAACAATGTCCCTCCTTCACCTATAGATCCCTGGGGACTCTGACTACCTTCAAGAGATACCTCAATGCTGGGTTGGTTCAAGACACACTATGGAGATCTAAGTCCATGTGTCAGACAGGGGTTGATCTAGATGGAGAAGACCAGGAATCGAATCGCCTAAGGATAACATAGGCCAAACCTATTACACCTAATTATGAAGGTCACTGTCTGCACCCCTTTGTGATTTAGTTGTTAACAAAACTAATGATGACCTTACATTACTAATTAATGTGATCACTAGACAACATCATATATAGAACTTAATCATACAGATACCCAAGTATATTGACCCATTACTATTTATGATAGCATGCACATATGTTGATGTATGGGTAGTACAAGCATATATCTTAGTAGATTCGTTCCATGTAACCCTAATGCTATCCACATAATTAGTATTATACTAAAGAATGGATTTGAGTATAATCATATGAATGAAAGGTATAATAATACTTAGGTATGACAATGAATTATATCTAATAGTAATTAGAGACACAACAAGAGATATGTAGGTAATCACATATGGATGTATGTGGGACTTAAATACTCGATATTCCTAATAAGGATAGTTTGATCTAATGAAATCTCATGTAATTCATGTCCCTATTCTAGTTGACCATTTGACTTATAAGATATTGACGGAGAGAATGGTATTAATATACCTAACATGGGGAGAATGTGTATTATTACTCACTTACATATGTAAAATCAACACACTTTGACTTATGTGATTGAAACTTGGCATTAGAAATAATTACATATCTAAGGAATCAAATGTACAACTAATGAGGTTAAAAATCCTAATATGTCAGTAGATGATCAAAACTAGGATAATAATGACTTAAATCAGTAATAGAAATGCATACACATATTCACTTTGGTATGCCTGACATATGTAATGTGTTCCTAGGATGACTAATCAACTAAGGGCACCACATATACTTATTGAGTTGACCTTTAGTCATGAATATCAAGTATGTACTCCTCCCTATTTATAACTCAACATTATATGACTAAATTTTCCCATAATGAGGCAACTTTTGAAATACTTACTCTTGTTCCATTTGTTGTACAAATCATATAATATCAAATGGGCTTGTTGTTATTCTTCTAAAATTTCTATTATCATGTTTAATTGGGTCTATGACCCCGCCTGGTATTGTGCTTAAAACTTGCCCCATTTGTTTGTGAAAGGTGTATCTTGTCATTGTATTTATGCATGTTACATAATTCGACTAGTTTAACTATCGTAGACGCTTATGTGTAACCATTAGAGTATGTGTTTCTCGCTGAGGTATGCATTTCTACCAATATATATGAAGAAGCATGCTTTTCCACCTAGGATGTGCTTTTCTACCCATTTTACTTTTGCCAATGACTCAGTGGTATCATGGACCTACTATAGTTACTTAAATCAAATATATCGACATGCAAAATTTTATGTGATTGGATGGTTTATAATGGCAAGAATTGTGATTTTAACTTTTAATGGTACTGCCTCATTCTTTTGAAAGTTCATTCTCTTGTTACTTCTCATTGAAACTTACCTAAATTTAATGACCCTCCTTTTGTTGAGAACATCTTACTTTACTTTTGAAATAATTAATGCCCTAGTTAATCTTCTAATGTAGATACTCATCTTTTGTTGATACATACCTTGTTTTCCTATTTTTTTGGGTGTTCCATCCACCTAGGCGTAGGTTCTTTTTAGGGTAGAGACTCAGGATGATCATGAGCTAATTGGTGGACATAAGGACAACTTGAGATAGCCTTGTTACCCTCTATATACAGGCTTATGTTTATAGAGCTTTAACCTTTTCATTTTGTACCACCCTTAGGGTGAGAAAGTTATGTACATGGAAACAATTTGAAACTTTGTAAATATTTATGTTTTCCACTGCTTAAATATTTTGTGTCTCATGTTTGTACCATTGAGTGGGCCCACTATCGGGTCTCACTCTTTACAACCTTTCATTTGAGAAACAAATATACTTTTTCTAGCATAATTGTTCGTGTGTTTGGATTAGATGGTTTTATTCCTCAAATTTAATAAGGAGTGGATTTCTTCTTGGGCCACAATCCTTTCAAGATGGTATCAGAACCATAGTAGTCAGATTCTAACTATTTCAATTTTTCCTCTCTAATTAGAACCCTCACATACCTTACATAGTCATCCTCTTAAGTGAGATTCTTACCCTAGAATTGACCTATGTTATTCGTGAGATGATGAGAGGTCCATTTATAATCATATGAGGTACACATATGAATCATGATTAGTAAGCCATAACGTGATGAGACTCTAGTTGCTTACCCTATGATGTACGTTAGTTCACTACAAGAAAAAATTGTAATGCCTACATTCATTTTAGCTACATTTACTTTTATTGTCGTGAAAATATATCTTTCTTTACAATTGGAAAATTTGTAGTCAAAATAAATGTAATTAACAATGAGATTAAGCAATAGCTACATATGAGTTACATTTTCCAAACTGACATTACATTCTTTTCATACTTGAAATGTGTAAACAAATTTTCTCCATTCTTAATTCTCTCAGTCCATCAATTGAAACTCAAAATCTGGTTGCCACCACAACTTTGAATTATCCACCTGCATGTCCAGCTTGCAACCCTACCTGCGCCGCTTCTACCACATTTATCTTCAAAACAAGGGATTTTATCCCATTTCTGCTATCCCCAATTGTAGCAACAGAAGGATACAATGGAGGAGGATCCCCTCATCTACCTCTCCACCATCCCGTGACCAACCTCCCCTTCAATGTCCTTCCTTGTGCCCTTTCTCAGGTGTCTCCTGTTACCACTATTCACTTTTATTTTATTTATTTATTGATCCATTTCCCCTTTCCCTCACTCCCAACTATAGTACCGCAAAGAGACATGTCATTCTCAACATCTTTCATCAGCATTTTTCCTTATTCATGGTATATTTGTGCATGGATTTCTTACACAATGGCAACTGCATTCTTGCGGTTGTCTCTTTTCCATCAGCTTTTTGAGTTGGAATGTCAACCTAAAGGATGCTAGTGGGAAGGAAAACTAGTTTAATCTAGGAAAAGAAGTGCATGACTACAACATTAGGCAGGGAAACGACTCCAAGACAGCTCTTGATGAAGGGATTGAATTTAGTTGTCTCTCGAAGTGCAAAATGGCACATATCATGGGGATACTTCTGAAATTGTCATCGATCTCCAATGAATCCATGTTTTCTTTTTTGGAAAATCTTGGTAAATATATTACAACCCTCAAAAGGGAGAAAGTTACAATCTACAAGCAAGAAATGCAGCTTACAAAATCAAATTAAAATGAGTAAGCTATTTACTCACTAGGGAGGCTACAATTATGCTTCAAAGGAAGTCCCAATTTCTACAAAAATAATAGGATGGAGATTTGAGAGTTTGGTTTTATACAAGATATAAAGGAATTTCATATCATTTTCAATTTTTTTGAACATGATATAAGAGTAAATAGCTTGAGCTCCATGTTTCCTACTATTGCGCTCCATCCATTCAGCTTGTAGGCATGTAGAAGTAGCCCATAGTTCCACAATGTCGTGAACAGTTCCTCTCCTGCTTGATTCACTAAGTCAGGTGTGCAAATCATAATATTTCTTGGTATTTAATTTAATTTGAGCTCGCCCCCAATGTTATGAACAATAATTGAATAGATGAGTAATTGATTCAGTTCCATTAAGGCATAAGCAACATGTCATATCAATAGAAGGATTCCACTTCTGAATCTTATCCATGGTAGGCAGGATATTCATCATAGCTCTGTAAATTGTAAGACTCCATTTAGGTTGATGGAATCTTAACCATAAAGCTTTAAAAGAGATATTGACAACTATTTTTTGTCTTCAAAGTTCCCAAAGTTCAGATAATGATGCAGAATCGACATACACATACATGAACTATAATGGCCCATTTTCAAATTCGTCATCTAATTAGGGTTTACTTGGATGATTGTATGCTTAACTAAGTTGATCATTGTTTAAAACTTTATTAATGATGGTAGTTAAGTTTTGATGTTTTAAATATAATGAGAAGGTTTAATCATACTTTGATCCACATAATTAGGGTTAACATTTGGAAACCTTAATCGACCCAAATTAGGGTTTTGATGACATATAAATACAAAATTTGATAAGTATAGTGTCTCACTAAATGATTTTTAGTATTTTATATGTAACTCTGATTTAATTCAAATTTGGATATGATTTGGATATATAAAATGCGAGCACTATCAAATAATATGAGAATTTTGAAGAGTGTACTGACCTATTTGTCGATCGAGTTTCAAACTCGACTGACCATATTTTTAGACTAATATACAAGTGTGGTAATTTAATTTTATCTTTTTATTGGTATATCCAATTGATCTAAAATTTTAACCGTAGTTGAAAATCTCCATTATAGATATATTGTTAAATTGTTATAATTTTTGGATGATATTTGATCTCTACAGAGAGCAGTGTCGGACGAGTTCTGTGAAGGACAAACTCGACCGACCATGTTGTAGATTGCAATGTAACAGTGTAGTATTTGATTTTTAGTTATTTATCGGTAACTCCAACTGATCTGATTTTTTTATGGTTGATTATAAACTTAATTTTGTATATTGAGTTAAAGTTTCATAAATTGTTGATGATTTTTGAGTTTTGAAAAGTGTGGTGTCGGTCGAGTTTATAACTCAGCCGACCAACCAGTCTGAGCAAAATAAAAATATAATGTAGGGCTTGTTTGTAATTGTTCTAAGCACCTAAATTTATATATATGACTAACCTAACACACAAGGAGCTCTCATAACTCATCATTCCTGTAAAATAAATGAAATTCTTGAGAGAGAGGATAACTAGGATTTTGAGAAGAGAAAGTGGTGGAGATATTGACCTAGGGTTTCTCTATCTAAGATATGATGAAATCAAGTAAGTTTAGCTACTTTGCATAGAATTTCATGGTGAATCTTCTCCCACATGGCAAGATTATATCCCGCCTTTTTTTTAGGAAGTTAGAGGGTATTTTTATTCATCTCGCCCCTCTCTTGCAAGCTGAGTCAATAAACTATTGCATTCCAAACTACTAACAACAGAAACAAAATTGGTAGTACTACTACCATTACAATTATCCTTTGATTTCATTCAAAATCACATCAAATCCCCGCCTTTTCTCACACTTTCTCTTCTAGTCCCCATTTCTATGGTTTTGAGTTGAGAGGAGAAAGAATTGGATTCATTTGCTGGAGTTTGATTGGGTTTCCAAAACTTCAGAGGTTGACCTACGTTTTTAAGGTGCTTGGCACCTGAGATAAGTGTTTTTCTCCCTCCTAAGCTTTGTATTTATGTTGAAATCCTAATTCTATCCGGCTAAAACAATCAGAAACCTTGTTTGTATATGTATGTGATTGGATTTGATTTGGAAAAGATATTGGGGGATCCAATTCTACTGATTTTGATTATTTCTCATTGATTGGAACTTGATTAGTTCCTAATATATTGATTGAGGATCCATGGGTATTCTTATGGGTATATGACTATTTCATGTGAATTTTGTCTAAAAATCAGCCCAATGGCGGATTTTCTTGGAATTGAATTGACATGCATTATATCATATTTAAATTGTACTAGATTGTATTATACAAGTGTATTGTGGAATGCTAATGGAATTGAATGACCACATATCCTGATTAGAATTTGTGTTGAGGAAGTGAATCAAATGAGTCAAATAACTAAAGTATACTTATGATTGATGAATGAAAAGTGTGAAAATGGAAACTAGGGTTTCCATGTTTGTGAATAACCCTAATGAACCCTTGAGTCATGATTGGATTACTGAATGATATGATTCTTATGATATGTTGAACTAAGGAATGACTTCTTGAAAACCCTAAAAGTTTATTATTAAGGCAATTATGAGTGATAAATCGAGAACTTGTATATGATGTTGTAAATGTGATCAAATGTTGAAGTTGAAAGTATTAATACTTCAATTGAATATGATGAGTCTTACTAATATCATCTAAGTCTAATGCATTTATTTTAGTATAATAAAGAATGATCATTGTTGATTATGGGAATGACATTAGAAGTCAATGACATGGTACACTTATCTAAATATAAGAAATGATATGAAGAAAAAATGTATTGATGGTGATGGCAAGTTAAAGATGAAACTAATGAAGTTATTATGATGAAGTATTTAATCCTTTGTTTTAATTACATGTGGGTGAAGCCAAATTGAATGAAACATACTAAAACTAGACTTTGATGGATATCAATGAAAGATTAGTATTTTATATCAAGTGAGTTAAAAATGATTGGTTCTAGTAATTTAATGAACATGACATGAGAGAAGTTGAGATTAATGAATATGAATTGAAGGGAAAATATGAGAATTAGTAGACGAATTTAAGAAACAAACTCTAACACTAAAATGTTGAGCTAGATGGTGCTAATGAATAACAATCTCAAATGAGGGATAAAGGAATGTACATAATTGTAGTTTAATTCAATTAAAAGATGAGGTTCAAGAATTTGAATTGATTTACAAGAATGTGTTCTTATATTGTGATTGTTTGATAGAATACTTGTACTATGAGAATGAACTATTTTGATGGAATTCAAATGATAATCAACATGTGTTGATTAGTAACCCCATATGAAGAATGTGAAATAAAAGAAGAAGAGAACTAAGTCTGTTATGCATGTATATGCATGAAATTTATTGGCATCTATTCAAATTTGATGGAACAAGCATATGTTGTATGATAAATCTATTCTGAGTATGAGGAATGATACATGATATCTATATGATTTTACTGTTGCTAGTTCTAATGCCTCTGCTAATATTTGTTCACAATTGTGATATACAATGAACTGATAAGATTTATGTTGAAATTGAATTTAATATGCACTCCTTCCCCGATAAGGGTAAATATTGCATAATGAGATTATGTCTAGGGCTGAAAGCCCACTGATGATGATAAAACCTTGATGGGGTAAATGATGGACAATACGATTATGTCTCAGGCTGAAGGCCCACTATTGATGATTGCTATGAGATGATGTAGAAGTAGAAATAACCATAAGTGTTTCAATATACAGATTTATTGTGCTTCTTGCTTTGATCATTGTCCTTATTCATACACTTAATCTGTTTCATGTTATTCTAGTTATGCGGGAATACACATATATGATATATGATGTTTTGAATTCTTTTAAGATGAGTAAAAGATATTAATAATAAGTGAAATGATGGAACATCTAGTTAGGTGCCCTGAACACTGTGAGTTTCCCCCGAGGACCACTCTGGGGAAACAAAACAGATCTCCTTATAGTAATCAATGAATTATGAGAAGGATTTCCAGAGTGTGGATCGAGATCTTAAAGGTTAGACCACTAGGATTTAGGAGTGAGTCATCTGGAGTGGCTCTGGCCCTAAATCCTTGTTGTGAAAGTCTATGTTCAGATGGAATAGACTCTAATGAAATGAAATATGTGAAATGTGAGATGAAAAATATGTGAAATACTGTTATATGTAATATATTGTTTTGCTGGTTCTTATCTCGTGTACCCGAGATGAGGACGTGAGCCTCTTTAGGCAACCCTGAGGTGGCCATGGTCTGTTGTTGATATCTTAGGGTGCCTGGCTAAACCCTAAGATAGTGACGGTCAGTCATTGACACAAGAATTAGGCGTTGCGACTTCTACTTGGTGAGGTACAAGCCAATTAGTTTTAGGGCAAATGAATAAAAGATGATAAGTCGTGTTGAACATGATTTGAATGGTTGTTACATTCCTTGTACTTCTACTTAATGATTTGTTGTTGTTGATTATGCTTCTTGTTGAGTAAAGTAATCATATTGATATGGACATTTTCTATTTCATATTATGATATGTTATGTTGACAAGTTATAAATGATGGTATTCATATCCATTTTGAATATGAGTTTGATTGCTTGCTATTTGATAGTATTGTTTGGTATATGTGTATTATGTGTACATCAACTTCAGGATTGTAGGATGTGTTCCTAGTTCGGCTGGTAGAGTGTCACAAAAATAATGTGATTGTTATGTATTGATTCAAAATTCTTAGAACTTGACATATTTCTCATGCAGTAGGGTTCTTAATTTGAACTAAGAAGTAACTGTTGATTTTTTCATAGACATGCTCTAAAGATGTTTCAAAGTTATAATTGGTTTAAGTGATTACTTTATCTGTTGGATTAGATTACCATTATAAGTTAATTATATCTATATGTTTTTTATTAACTTTATTATACTTAATTTGATGATGATGCATGTACCTAGCTTGAGTGGGAGGTATCCACTCACCGGGGCTCTATATGAGTCTCATGAGGTTGTTTCAAATGTTATTAGGTATAATGCTATCCAGTGGAGGGGTCGTGACAAAGAAGATATAAATAGCATAATCTAGATAGATTAGAATGTCCCTGTACTCTCTCTTTCCCAGGATGGGTTGTAGATTAAGATTGTTAATCAATGTACATGTATCTGATGTAAATCGAACCGCATATGAGAACAAGATTTGATTCTGGTTTTAATGGAGTTGAATAAGGTGTGATATCTAACTGTGATGTCCTTGATGTGACATTGATTTATGAATTTGTGAAGAAAGAAAAAGAAAAAAAATTCTTGTGATTTCTGTATATTGTTTCAATCGCCTTTGTCGAGAATTCATTATTTTATTTCATAATCTGGGTTAAGTTTTGGGATTATCTCTAATGGTTGGTATATATGTTGATCAAAAGAGTGGGTGCAAATGAAAAGTCAGAACTATTCATTGGGCGGTTAATTTCGGACAACACCTTTCGTGCAACCAAATCATCTTTGAGACTAATTCAACAAGGGAAAAAGAGGCCAATGAGGGAGGAATAGAGCATTATCCGAAGTTGACCATGTGGGTGACATGCATAAAGGATGGCTGGAAAAAAGGTTGGCACTACAGGCATATCCCCAGAGCAAGGAACAAGGTTGTTGATGGCCTTGCGAAATTTCATCAAAAAACCATGGGTGGTTCCTTTGTCTATAGGGTACCCCCTAATAGTATAGTTGACATTCTCAACTTAGAATCTTGTAATGGAAGTAGTACTTCCAGATTTATTTTAGCAAATGAGTCAGTAGGTTGTAATGATCTCCTAGTTTTTCTTGCAAGAGAGGGGCGAGATGAATAAAATCCCTATAACTTACCCAAAAAAAAAGAGTGGGTGCCGACATGAACATACAACAATAACATACACTAAAATTTCTCAACATTTAACATGTATATTAATACAATATGACTTATTACAACATGAATTGCATTCTATGAACATGTATGCTAACTAGGATCTACACAATAGGTATACTTGTACAACTTGCTCGCTCTCATACTTTATCCCATACTAGCTTTGAACCTAAAACATACATGGCACAGTGAATCAACACACAAGGTGTTGTGTATGTGGGTAGAAAGATACATACTAATATTCTTGCATAATTGAATTTTTAGAAAGAAAGAGTAAAAGAAAATATTTTTTAAAGCGATAATCAAGTAAACACATCTTTTAGATATATCATTTGATGTAGTTGTACTACAATTTCTATTAGCACTTATCATACATCCAGTATAGATAAATTACTTTACCATACATCTAGCATGGGCAATACAACATACATCTATACTAGGCAATATATCATACATCCATACTGGGCCATTTATACTCTAGTAGCTACAACTCATCAAAAGTTGTTTTATGTTCCTTTAGTTTTGGCGAAGCATATAATACTAATATGCATCCAAGAATTTATACACAAATAAAAGTATCTAAAGTACATCATATCATTATGCATCCATGAAAACTAGTCATATACTTAATAAAAACCACGTACTTGAGTTCAGAGATTCTTATTTATACTTGACCATCTAGACCACTTTTCATCACATGATTAATAGAAATTAACCATCATTAATACAAGGTTCACTATTATTAATGATATATAGGTCATGAATTAGGGTTTAGTAAAACCTATGTCCAAGTTATCTAAAACATGCTTTTTTTATTTTTCTACTGATCAGGAGATCATAATAAGGGCCTGATCTGATTTTATATTTTTTTGATGACTGGTCTATTTTCTAGAATTAAAATGAGGATAAAAGCCTTTAATTAGTCATTAATTAGGAAATATGTAATATTTTGGCATAATGCTCAGATCAGAGTCCAAAAATAGATTATAATCATCATTAAGGTTCTAAGACAATTTTGTGAGATTTAGTTTCATATGTGTACAATTTATTTTGGTTAATGAACCCTAAAAAGGAGCATTGTCATCTAAATTAAATATTATCAATAATAATGTATAAAATTTCTTATATAGTGAGCTTATAAAAAGCTAGACATTTTTATGAGAATTTTGGTATCTTATTCGTATCTTTCTGACAACCATGCTAATTACTATGTAATTTCTAGGATATGTACATTTACTAGATTTTAGAGTGGATTATTACCTTTTTTGGCCAACTAGAAGGTGCCACATGTCCCTAGAGGGCACTGCTGCTCCAGGCCTAAGCCACTTGGGTTCATGATTGAACTAGATTGGGATTTGGTCTGGCCTACTATGAGACTCGACCATCCGCAAGTCGCGTGTCCGTCCTCACCCTGCTTTCCTTGTGATCTCTGAATCATGCGTCGAAGAGAGGGAGAGAGAGACAAAGCTTCCTCCGATGCGCCAGGTTGAGGCCATGCCTCCATGGCCGTACCCGACTCCTGCTTGGGTTTTGGAGTTCGATCTCTCTCTCACTTCCTCACAATCGCTCCAGTTCTTCCTATTTCCGAAGAGCAGGGTGCCTCCATGGAATAGAACCTCGACGGCTCGGCGTCATCTTCCTCAGATGGTACTCCCGCAGAACTTTCCAAGTATTGGTGTACACCTATGATCATCCTCGGTGAATGAGGCGGGATCCACCACTCACTAAGGGCAGCCTATTAGAGCCAGGGTGGATGAAGGCGACATAGATTGGGGATTTGTGACCCTGTGCTTGCCTCATCCATACAAGACACCAGGTAGGTCTTCAGACATCGCATCTGGGCTTGCTGGCAGTTTTCAAAGTGGGGATGTTTGTTGACCGGTTCCTGTGGTCAGCCTCTATGGCTGATGGTTGTGAGATCTGGTGCACTGGGGACTCTTCCCAGTAGCGTTTAGAAACTCCCATGATATGGAGATGTCGTGGCGATAGTCATCCTCCACTTTATTGTACTCCTTGATGCCTATTGGTCTCCTTCTTCTTGCTGTTGTGGTTTGGGGTTTCTACCAGTTCTATCGGTGGAGAACGATGAAGGGAAAGGAGTCTGGTTCTCCCCAATTTTGTACCAGAGTGGTTGTGTGAGGGGTTGTTCAGAAGCCCCGAGTACTGTGGATCTAATTCCCAACCATCATCGTGTGGAGGTCGCAGTATAGGTGTGGCCATTCAAGAGGAGCAAAGCTTAGCCATCCTGCAAATGTTCCTAAATGGTCGGGGGTTGAAGATAACGTGTGAACCTTTGGATCAGTTGTCTAGGGCCAAGATTAGCTCACCCTTCAGTGGATCTATGGCCTATAGCTTGCGCAACCCAGAGCATGTATGCATGACATATCAATGTCACAACCATTCATATTTCTTAAATAATAATAACCCGATGACTAAGGTTTGGCAGGACATTTAAATCAAATATCAATAAATTCAAACTCTTATATCTTCTAGTAGAAACTTCTTATTCACATGAAACTTGAACCATAGGTCCCTCATAACCCAAGGCCTCATACTACTAACTTTGAGATGTAAATTGCAACACTTGGTCATTTAACTAAATTCCTCAAATACTCTCATAAATAAGTGTGTAAACCTCAACTATGAATCAATTATTCACCAACCTTGATGAAATAATATTAATCTCGTGATCTTGATCATCATGCATTCTAGTATTCATAATTGAACCATTTGGATTCCTATATACATCAAGGCTCATCATTGGCCACTTGATTTCATTATGAGTACCAAATGGACCTCTTGCACTCATAAGTTCTTAAGTTAGTGAATAAAAATTGATTTATTGTAATTAAAGTCTATTAGATCTAATAATCATTCATGGTCTTCAATTTCTATATGGGGTATCTAAACCTTAAAATCCAAGTTATCACATTCACCCCACCTTAAAAGGACTACCCCAATATGCTCTAAATCCTAAGACTGACAACTTAAGGTTCATGTGAAACTATCATGGTCCTAGCACCTAGAAGTGTTAATTTAAATAAAGCTAGGGATATCATGATAAGTATGATACTAGTTAAATTTCGAGGATGAAATTCAACTAGTATCATACTTATCATGATATCGCTAGGTTTATTTAAATTAACACTTCTAGGTGCTAGGACCATGATAGTTTCACATGAACCATAAGTTTCCAGTCTTAGGATTCAGACCATATTGGGGTATCCACCCCACCTTATATAGGTAGAAGCATAATTCTTATCTCTTTGTAAGGAATTGGAGTATCACTTAATGAATTTTGTTTTTCATGCTTTTGATGTTGAGAAGGAATTACTCCAGATTTTCATCATTCACCCTAATACCTATGTAAGGTGATATCAAGATTTTGTGTCATTTATTAGAAGAAATTTTACAATTAATATCATTACCATGCTTTATGATCAACATCATACTACAATTTCATTACTTGAGAAGGGTTAGTCTATCATGATGCTTGAATATTAGAGTTCACCCTCTTGTGTGAGTTGTTTTCAAACTAGAAGCTTAAAGTTATAACATTTGAGGTTAAGGAGTATATTTTGTGATCATGTAATAAATGATCAAATGATATCTTTATTTCAAGCTCAATATCATAAATTATATCTTTCATGTATGATATTAAGGGAAGGAAAATATACTAAGGCAACCTCATGATTTCCTTATGCATACCACGTGTGTTGTAGAGTGAAGGGTAAATTACTAGGTCAATCTTATCTGAGTGACTATTCATACATAATCATCAATATAGTTTAAGTGAGGTTTCTAGCATCATATATCAAAAAAGAGATGATGAAGGAACAACATTTATGATCATCTTATGCATAAGGAATTTTACTCTAAGAACTAGAGTTTCATATACCACCTCACTTGCAACTAATGATGAGATTCACAAACGTATGTCACTCAATCTAGGACCTAACTCAATCAAAGGATTCACTTTCGCTTTATGAGTATTCTACCCATGATATTATATTTTGCCCAACTCTCACAAATAGGATTGATTCATGCAAAAGGACTCAACTCATCTACTCAGGAGTAACCCAACTTAGGACACATCATTTCACATATATATCATATTTTTCATATATTGTAGGATAGGTCCTATAACCCTCTCCTTGTGGGTCTCACTCTCTCTGGAGTTCACCACGTATCTTGTCCTAACACTGGAGGTTCTCCTTTGTAAAAGAGCTTGAAGCTTATATATATTCAACTATATCTTAACTTAGCTCATATTAAGTAAGAAAAGGGAATGTACTTTCATCATCAATATTTTGATTAAATTCTCCAAAATTGGATTCAATAAGTATACAACTTAAACCTTTATAAGGAAACTTATACCATCAGAGATCAAATTTAGATAAGATTGCACATGCTTATTTCAACTATCATTCTATCATCTACTCTATGTATCACATATCTTGATAAGGTTGTAGACATCTAATCTAGAGTGCTCTCTCTTCTAGACTGATGTCACTCCCTTTCACTTAGGTTACATCAACTAACTACTCTCTAGTGTGAGTGACACATTTTATATTTACATATATATAAAATATTATATAGTTTTTCTCCGAGAAAGAAGACATTAGAGAAAATTGTCGAGTCTCGAGCTGATTGGAAAATAAAAGCCAATTAGCAAAATCGAGTGTCCCACACACAGTAGATAGTCTAGTTCCATGTCACCTAGTGAAATGGTGAGAACGAGATGTAGAATAGTGTAGCTACCCAATACATATGAGCTCTATATGGAAAGGGTTTCACACACTTGTCTCAACCTAGCTCTTAAACATCTAGGTTCTAACCTAGAGGCTAAGTCAAACCTTGATCATATAAATAACTTACGAAGTTTCTAGTGTTTTAAGTGAAAGGAGATATTTAGTTTTATATTTTATGGTGACCAATTGTCAGGTGTAGCCATTTTTCATGCTCTGATACCAACTGTAACGTCCCCTGATTATGCCATCTCGAGACTTAGAAGGCCCGAGAAGACAAACCTGAAAATGTTAGCTAATTGTTTTAGAGAACGATGCGGAAGTGACATACACATACATGAACATACAACCATAACATTTATCAACATTTAACATGTATATTAATACAAGATGACTTATTACAACATGAATTACATTTACATATTGTAAGAAGATTTACAACTCTATGAACATGTATGCCAACTAGGATCTACACAATAGGTAAACATGTACAACTTGCTCGCTGACATCCTTTATCCCATGCTAGCTCTGAACCTAAAACATACGTGAAATAGCGAATCAACACACAAGGTGTTGCATACGTGGGTAGAAAGAAACATACTAATATGCTTGCATAATTAAAATTTTAGAAAGAAAGAGTAAAAGAAAACATTATTTAAAGTGATAATCAAGTAAACACATCTTTTAGACATATCATTGGATGTAGTTGTACTACAATTCTATTAGCACTTATTATACATCTAGTATGGGAAAATTACTTTACCATACATCTAGCATGGGAAATTCAACATGCATCCATACTACGCAATATATTATACATCCATACTGGGCCATTTGTGCTCTAGTAGCTGCAACTCATCAAAAGTTCTTTTATGTTCCTTTAGTTTTGGCGAAGCATATAATACTAATACACATACAAGAATATATACACATATAATAGCATACAAAGTACATCATATCATTATGCACCTATGAAAACTAGTCATATACTTAATAAAACCCACATACCTGTGTTCAGAGATTCTTATTTATCCTTGAGCATCTAGACCATTGTTCATTACCTGATTAATAGAAATTAACCATCATTAATACAAGGTTCACTATTATTAATGATATTTCGGTCCTCAATTAGGGCTTCGTAAAACCTACATCCAACTAATTTAAAACATATTTGTGTTTTTTTTCTACTAATCAAGAGATCATAATAAGGGTCTACTCTAATTTTTATATTTTTCTATTGACTGGTCTATTTTCTAGAATTAAAATGAGAATAAAAGCTTTTAATTAGCCATTAATTAGGAAAGATATAATATTTTGGCATAGTGCTCAGATTAGAGTCCAAAAATAAATTATAATCATCGTTAGGGTTCTAAGATAATTTTGTGAGATTTAATTGCATATGGGTACTATTTATTTTGGTTAATGAACCCTAAAAAGGAGCATTGTCATCTAAATTAAATATTACCAATAATAATGTCTAAAATGTCTTATCTAGTGAGCTTATAAAAATCTAGACATTTTTATGAGAATTTGGATATCTTATTTGTATCCTTTTGACAACCATGCTAATTACTATGTATTTTCTAAGATCTATACATTTACTGGATTTTAGAGTGGATTATTACCTTTTTTGGCCAATTGGATTGCGCCACGTGTCCCTAGAGGGCACTACTGCTCCAGGCCTGATCCGGATGGGTTCGTGATTAAACTGGATTGGGATTTGGTCTGGCCTACTATGAGACTCGACCATCCGCAAGTCGTAAGTCCGTCCTCCCCCTGCTTTCCTCGTGATCTCCAAATCATGTGTCGAAGAGAGGGAAGAGAGAAAAAGCTTCCTCTGATGCGCCAGGTTGAGTCCACACCACCATGGCTGTACCTGATGCTTTCTTGGTTCTCTTCTCGGGTTTCAGAGTTCGATCTCTCTCTCGCTTCCTCGTGATCTCTCCAGTTCATCCTGTTTCCGTAGAGCAGGGTGCCACCGTGAAACAGAACCTCGACGGCTCGGCGTCATCGTCCTCAGATGATACTCTCACAGAACTTTCCAAGTATTGGTGCACACCTACGATCATCCTCGGTTCCTGAGGATGGATCCACCACTCGCTGAGAGCAGCCTCTTAGAGTCGGGGTGAAGGAAGGTGACGCAGATTGGGGATTTGCGACCCTACACTTGCCTCGTCCTTACAAGACACTAGGTAGGTCCTCAAAAATCGCATGGACTTGCTGGCAGTTTTCAAAGGCAGTGGGGATGCTTGTTGACTGGTTCCTATATTTGGCCTCCATGGTTTGTGGTGGCAAGCTCGGGTTGTAGTGGGGATTCTTCCCAGTAGCATTTAATGCCTACAAGTCTCCTTCTTCTTACTGTTGTGGTTTGGGGTTTCCACCGGTTCTATGGGTGGAGAACGATGAAGGGAAAGGAGTATGGTTCTCCCTAATTTTTGTACTAGAGTGGTTGTACGAGGGGTTTTTCAGAAGCCTCAAGTTCTGTGGATCTAATTCCCAACCATCATTGCGTGGAGGTCACGATATAGGTATGGTCGTTCAAGAGGAGAAGGGCTAAGTCATCCTCCACATGTTCCTAAATGGTCGGGGGTTGAACATAAGGTGTGAACCTTTAGATCAGTTGTCTAGGGTCACGATTATCTCTCCCTTAAGTGGATCTATGGACTACAACTTGTGTAACCTAGAGCATGTATGTGTGACATATCAATGTCACAACCTTTCATATTTCTTAATAATAACCAGATGACTAAGTTTTGGTAGGACATTTAAATCAAATATCAATAAATTCAAACTCTTATATCTTCTAGTAGAAATCTCTTATTCACATGAAACCCGAACCATAGGTACCTCATAACCCAATGCCTCATACTACTATGTTTGAGATGTAAATTTCAACAATTGGTCATCTAACTAAATTCCTCGATTAGTCTCATAAATAAGTGTGTAAACCTCAACTATGAATCAATTATTCACCAACCTTGATGAAAAAAATACTAACCTCGTGATCTTGATCAACATGCATTCTAGTATTCATAATTGAACCAGCTGGATTCCTATATACCTTAAGGCTCATCAATTATCCACTTGATTTCATTACAACTACCAAATGGACCTCTTGCACTCATAAGCGCCCAAGTCAGTGAATAAAAAGCTATTCATTGTAGTTGAAGTCAATTAGATCTTATAACCATTCATGGTCTTCAATTTCTATATGGGGTATCTAAACCCATAGTTTCCTCCCCACCACTCATTGAGATCATGGGACATTCGGGATATCTATACGAGCAGTTAATCTCAACTCGCTGAGAAGTGTTGTATGACCCCTTACATGTGCCCATTGGTAAATAGATGAGAGAGAACCATCTTGTCCTCTCCACTGCTTCTCCATTGTAGAGAGTAGTTTAGGCATAACATAGAAACACACCATTTTAAGGAGATAGAAGGCACAATGGAGGATGTTAGGAGTAGGAAAAAGAAGACCGGAATGAGAGGAAGTGATCCCTTCCTTTAACATGAACTGTTGTGACATATTTAATTGAGGTCAAAGCCCAATTCACTGGCGAGGGGGAAGCAAGCTCGACACAACTTCTCAGACCTGGCCACTTCAAATCAAGGTTGTGAGTGAGTTCAGAGAGGTCTTGTGAAGCTTTTGGAAGATTCAGACCCCTTCAAAGAGGAGAAGAGGCAAGTTTCCTCTTTGCTCCACCGTAGCTGAGCCTGGTGGCGGTGCCCTACGGAGAAAGAGCTCCAACTGACACCAAAGCTCCTTGAGGAGCTGGAATGGTGCGGGAAGGTACCTCAAATCTATTGTGGTAGATTTATAGAAAAGGAGTAGGTGAGAAGTTGAGATTCCTTGTCGGTGATGGTTTGTGCAGCCCTATTCCAGGCTCACGGCATGCAATCGTGTGAGAAGGAACACAATGCAAAAGAAGAGGAGGACCGCTCCAGTATACCAACCAATGAACCAATCTGACTCAACCAAGACCAATCGGGTCCAAATGCTAGAACCAACCCTGAACTGGGTGGCTAATCATTAACCCAGACCGTCGGGTCACCCTAGCCAAATAAGAAGCGTGCCCCTTAGACAGGCCACCTGGCAGATCCAGATTGGCCACTAAATGTAAAAGATTTATAAATACTCAAATCTTAGATAATTTGTAGAAATTAGCATGAATGTTAAAAAAAAATAAATAAGGTACCGTTTTTCTCAGAAAAATATGTAGAACACAATGGAATAGTAAAACTAGGCTTTTGATGCACTAATGTCAAGAATATCATGTGTAATAAATCTACAATCATGTGTAGTATCCATATGATGTCAGATATTATAATTAGGATGCACAAAATCATGTAATTTGCTTCATATGGCTAATTAGGGTCGATAACCCTAATTAATATGCAATTATTACAAGTATGCTCAATGAATCTTGGAAACTCTAGAATATATTCATAATAGTATGTGGAACATAATGTGAAACTAACATATCAATCTTATGCATAGAATTCATGTTATATGAAGATGACCCTTAAAACATGGGTTGTAACCCTAATTTGAATAATGTATATAAACTAGGGTTAATATGTGCACAAAAAAGATATGGAACCTAATGTTCAAATAATGAACCATAATCTGGAAAATGACATCAGTAAGATAATTCTAAGACAAGAATGCAAGTAATGATGCATATATCCTTATGAACTAAGATAAACCCTAATGGACATAATTAGGGTTTATACGAGGTATAAAGTAATGAAGAATACAATGAAGGTAAATATGATCTTGTCTTGATCAGGGTTTGACAAAGATATAGATGACATCAAGAATGTGATTAGTATATATGTGATTAAGGTACGCCATTACCTCTTACTTGGCTTATTTTGACAATATGCTAATGTTATATGTGTAGTAAAATGCTTGGAATATAATATTGGATGAAATGATTGTTCTTGCGTGATATGTTGCTTGATTTTCAATACTTATGGATAGAAACACATGAAACATAATATATCTGTTCCATTATATGAAAGCACTAAAAACTTTGGTAGTACAGTTCTTAGAAGTGAGTTAACTCTTTGGTAGTTGGTCAAATTGTACATATGATCTAACACTTTGGCAGGAGATCATAAAGGCCTTAATCTTGAGCTCCTTGAGGGTCAAGAGAATGCATCAAAACCTTCAGCGGTCAATGCATGGATATATAATGGAAAATGAGCTCAAAATATGTGTTCTCTTTTGTTAATAAACATCTTTGTTCAAGTATATGTCTTTTCTTATATTTTTTTAATGCTGCCAAGTATTAGTTTTATCTTATTTCCAAGCTTAGTATTGAGAGGTATATAAAAAGACATGTTGGCGTACTCAGTACAATATTCTTAAATATTGTGCTGACGTGTAGCACATGTAATCTTTTCTTTAGGTCGTGAACATATGATCTTGAAAAACTAGGATAGTTGAGAGTTGTGTGGTGAGTTGATGTATAGGTGGACATGTTGTCTTAAGATCATGTTATTTAGTGGTAGTACATGTATATGTAGAAGTTTGTTGTTCAATATGTAATATCAAATGTTGTAACAATTCATGTTGTAATTATATGTTGAATGGTAAATATGTGTGTATGGTTTTATTATTATTCATGTGCATGTGCTATAGTTGTTTCCTTTTGACTTCCTCTGGTTTTCTTCTTCTTAGCCTTGTGTGTGGTGTTTAAACTGGAATGCTCACTGAGGTCAGGTTTCAATTTGGATGTCACACATCAAATTAAGTTTTAGAAAATCTGGGGACGTCATAGAAAGGCCCAAGGGAGGCTAGGCAAGCCCCCTCCTGCATTGCCAACTTGGGTGGTCACCAGGTGTGATTGAAGGTGGTTGTAGATGAGATGGATATGTCTCCAGGTTGCTGAGTATACATCAAGTTGTACAATAGAGAAAAAGATGAGTTTCATCATGCCAAGGTATCTTGTGCGTAGGACAAGAGGTTAGAGAAGCCTACTGGACCTCATACTCTTTGCCCTGATCTTAGAGACCCACCATGGAACCCTACAGGTCCTGCACTCATTGTGAGGATGGAAGGACCGCAAATCCATGCTCCGGATTGTTTCCTGGGTATCGAACCCATACCACCGGCCTAAAGATCTACGACGATGGTTAGTCATCTTGGTGTTCCTCTTGGAACCCGAGAACCTGCCTCCAACCTCCACTAGACCATGTCCATTAATGTGAAGGTAGATCCCCTCAATGGTTTAGAGGACAAAAATAGGGCTTTCTGCCCTCGCTGCACTTCTCTTAGGGTCCTTATATAGGCCCTAAGGGTGCCTTAGTCGTTGCATCTAAAGAAGAAAGAGAGAGAGAGATTTGCATGCTTTAAACCACAAAATTAAGGTGATTAACACATTACACTAACTTGCCAGGCACTGTTCTCACCATACAAAACCGTATATAGATTCTTAATTTCCAAAACCATGGATATTACTCACCCCTTTGGGATTGACCAACTCTCCCCATAAAAGGATGGGTTATAAACCCCCAGCTAAGGAAGGGGTACCACTATTCGACACATATTGGATTATTATCATTATCCTTAAGCCACAAAGGGACATAATCACTTCTTTTCACCATCATTCCTTGAAATTTGTAATCCAGAAGGCATAAATAAAAGCATAAACTTATATTGTGTATTTTGGATTATCTAATTGATTATTAATTCACAAAGAACTACTTAATGACTTGGGGTTTGGAATTTTTATTTGTCTCCCTTAATTCAATTATTCCTATTTATTGGAAACTCACTAATATCCTTTCCCAAGTCATGTTAATCGGAATTTGTTGAGATACTTTGACATATGAATCTTTCTCATTTTAAACATTATTTAAAATAATACAATATTTCTGTGGTATATTCTTTTCCTCCCAATTTCTAGAATTCTCTTCTTTCCATTATTGTTTTTAGATATGTAAAGGTTGAATTGAGATTATTTTATTTGGTGCATCAACATTGTGTTTCCACTCTTGGCAAAATAACCACTCCTTTAATTATCCAAACACCATGCATTTTATTTTCCCTTGCAAACTTGACAACTATTTCATTTATCATATCAAAAGCTATTATTATTTACTCATGTATGAATTACTTTGATTTTACTTGTGCTACTAGCACCCATGCCACAATGATGTTTACATTAATACTCCACCAATAATACCATTGGAGAATTTAAAATCAAATCATTTAAACAAAGGAGAGTCATACAAAGGAGAGTCATTACTTGTGCTACTAGCACCCATGTCACCATCAGAGGAAGCTTTACATTAATACTCCACCAATAATATCATTAATATCCACACTTTTACCAAAATTGAGGATATAACAAGTGTTCTCAAAGATAAATCTGAGTTTAGGATTCCATCAGTGGTGGATCAAGTGGATGACATACCCAAGTCAGATTCTAGGACTTGGTATGGTCACTATGAATTTGTGGTTATGCTTTTTGGGATAACCAATTCACCAACATCATTCATGGATCTGATGATCATGGTGTTTTGACCTTATCTAGACCAGTTCGTAGTTGTTCATCAATGATATCCTGATATACTCTAGAGACAACCAACAATATGAGCAACATCTATGTCAGCCATTTACCTTGTTGAGACTGCATAAGTTTGACACCATGTTAAGCAAGTGTGAACTCTGGATGAAGGAGGTTTCTTTCCTTGGGCATGAGATATCTACTAAAGGCATTAGTGTATATCACAAGAAGGTCCAGTCAGTGCAAGAATGGGAGCATCCTCATACATCGATAGAGGTTTGCAGTTTCTTTGGCTTGGAAGGCTACTACATGAGGTTCATTAAGAACTTCAATGTTGTGGTGCTACTCCTAACAAAGTTGATGAGGAAAAGTGTGCCATTTGTTTGGGATGACAAGTGTAAGAAGTCTTTCTAGATCTTAAAGGAGAAGCTGACTAGAGCACCAATGTTAGTGTTGCCTGATCAAGGGAAAGGTTATATTGTCTTCTGTGATGCATCAAAGAATGGTTTGGGTTGCGTGTTGATGAAAGATAAGAATGTGATTTTTTTTCTTTGCAATAGCTTAAGAAATACATGGAGAACTACTCAACACATGATCTAGAGCTCGTTGTTGTGGTCCATGCTTTGAATATTTGGAGATACCATCTTTACGACAAGAAGTCTCAGATCTTCACCGACCACAAGAATTGACAATACATCTTCTCAAAGCATGAGTTGAATATGCGGTAATGACACTGGATGGAGTTAATAAAAGATTATGATTACACCATAGATTACCATCCAGGATGGGTCCACAGTTAAGATTCAACATAGATTTTCACTTGTAGACAGATGGATATTCTAAGAGGACTATTTAGACCTTGGACGATCTATTGAATGCTTGCTTTCTATAGTTTTTGGGTAGTTGGGATGAGCACCTCAGTTTGATAGAGTTTTCTTACAACAACAACTACCAAAGGAGTAACAACATGGCACGATATGAAGCCTTGTATGGGAGGCGTTGTAGGTCTCTGTTGTGTTGGTATGATACGGGCAAGTATCAGCTTTTGGGGCATGAACTTGTAAAATAGATGACAAAGAAGATTAAGATGATATAGAAACAACTGAAGGCAACCTAGGATAGGTAGAAATCTTATGTTGATAGTCATTAGAGGTCCTTGGAGTTACAAGTGGGAGATAAGGTGTACCTCAAGGTCTCTCCTTAGAAAGACGTGTTGAGGATTAAGAAGAAGGGTAAGTTGGATCTCATGTGTAAAGAAGTGAAATCACCTCCTTACTAAAAATTTGAAGAACAAAACATCCATCCCAAACATACTCAGAAGGTATGCTGAAATGGGTGTTAAATTTTCAAATCTTTATTAATGGTATATAAAACAACCAAAGTATAGCAGTGGAATAAATCATGACTATAATCAATTTCACATAGGGATAGAAAAGAACATCTTAAACTTACATCATAGGGAACCATGCAGTGGGAAATCTAAACCACCTCAAGATTGTCTCCAAGCTTTAACTTCTCAACCTAAGTCCAAGTCAACATGGTTTGTCATCCAATTCCTCCACCTAGGGTAGGAAGCATACCCCAACAAGAAGAGAAAATAGAAAACATCAGCGAAGGCCGGTATGTGCATACTAAAAAGCAAATTGAGAAATTATAAAAGAATATAGGACAACAAGGATACAAGGCTTCCCATGCAAGAGATAAGGACTACCCAAAAAGAGGGCATAAAAGATAAGATTCATCATCATCGTAAAAGAAGACACTTTCCATAATCAAAACAATAAATTAGTGCCACATAAGAACATATCAGGATTTGGGCACATAACCCATCATAAAAATCATCATCCTGCATGCATTTGAGATAAGCATAGCCCTAGAACAATATAAATAACAATGGCGGTCAAGCATCACACATCTTGAACCCGATGAGACATGGGCCAAGAATCACACATCTTGCCCTAGCATGGGGAGTCACACATCCACCACTCAAATATATATAACATGGGCAAAGAATCACACATCCTTCCCTAGCTTGGGGAATCACACATCCACCATCCAAATTATCACAATGTTGCCATAAATCAAAATGAGATAGAACCAATGCAGTTATACTACTCTAGTGCTATTGAATCACATAGTAGGTAAATGTAGAGGCAAGTAGAAAGTATAGTAAGAATTATACAATGTTGCCATATCACACAATGGACAACTCATGCATCCATAAATAAACATCCACATCACAGTTGGCAGATACCATCAACAAGTCTATCATGCACTATAGCACAAAATAAGATATCAAGAGATTATCCAAGACCACAATAAACAGGATAGTTCACATGAACCATGATATAAAGAGATAAGACATATTGTGTAGGCTACAGTCAAAAGAAAGATAAGATAGGTGACTTGCTCAACATAGATGAATAGGGGATACAACATACGTCAGCTTCAGAGTCAAACAATCGAAAGTCCAACTAGGTCCAAGCCTAGGCCTCCAAAGAACCTATTATGCATATATGTGGAATTAGGGTTAGGTTTCCATTACTTATTCAAAACCCTAAAAATCACCTTTTTATTATTGGTGAATTAGGTTATCAAAACCATGCCATATTTTAGTTATATTTTCATGAGTTCAAAACATATTTTATTGTATTTTTATGACTTATAAACTATTAGTTATGAATTATATAAGTTATTATATTATTTGATTAGATCCATTAAAATCACCTCTTTAAAAAATTAGATTTGGGTGACAAAACCAACACCATTAGAACCCTTATTTTTCTAAATCCAATAAGTATTTATTTGTAATTTTCTGATCAGTAATTAATTAATTATTGATTTTACAAATCCGACCAATTAGGTAATTACAAATCATCAGACCGAAAGCATAGAGAGGAGAGATGACGAGCGGGCCAACCGCACATGATGTGGACCAATCTACAATATCCACGTCAGCTGGTCGGGGGATCGGTCAGTGCCAACTAGGCTCGCACCAAACAAAAGGAAAACAAAATGAAAGGTCGCAAATACCCTCCTGCATGGTCAGAGAGAAAGGTAAGCGAAGCACGAGGGCAAAATCATAAACCCACATGAAGGTATCTTCAACCCCTTACTCACACGCTGTGGCGACAGAGTTGAGGAGTGAAATTGGGAAATTTTGATATACCCGATCAAACTCAGCGATGAAGATACTGAAAGAAAGCTTGAGCGAAGATGAAGTTGGTCATATTACATCGATCGGAGGTCGAGAGGAAACAAAGAATGATCTTCCGCAAAGTTTAAAACTCCCGTCAATCTCTAGAAACTCACAAGCAACCTATTTGAGTTGAGAGGATCGTTGCACCGACCTCCAGAAAGTCGAGGGTGAAGGTATATATAGGAAAGGTTGGGTAGGGTATCGAGTAGATAGTTTCCCGAACTTTCTTGTTAGGAAAGTCTTGGGGATTCATGATATAAGAAGGAAAAGGTAGGGAAAGTAAGGATGGGAAGATGTGGATTTATCTCCCGATCACAACGCAAGAAAAATATTGAGAATTGATGGAGGAGGGAGGGAGAAAGATCAAATTGAAAAATCTAAGTATAGAGCAATCTAGGCCAGGCTCCTACTCAAGGTAGGAGACAACCGGATGCCATCCATCCAAGATGCAACAGTCACCACGAAGAGGCACATAAGAAGGAAAATCAGAAACCAACGGACTATAGCATGACACGTGACCAAATAAACCAAAATCAAAATCGATTAAACCAAAGTTGGAAGCATTATTTCCTTTTTTTCTCTTTCTTCAATTGAGCACTCAAACATTATCCAAATGAGGTAAAATTTTGCAAAGATGCCAATTAAGGCATGTAGATTCTGATTATGTACTTAGTTTTGCGTTTTGCAAACCTTTAATGGGTTAAATAAATCAAAACATATTTTCTCTTTCCTCCTTCATTAATGGCATTAGGATTATCCAAATTTGATGAAACTTGAACCACAAGTCATATTTAATGTGTTGGATATGAATTTGCCATCAATTTACATGTTTGAGTTGTTTAAGTATTTATTTAATATTTTGAAGGTTCTACACACTTTCTCTCTCCTATTTTCAACTTTTAAGAAAACTTTCTCCAAATTGGATGAAAATCCACCCAAAGGATATATTTATTATGTAGATTACGAATCCAAGATTATTTTCCTCTTTTGGAGTCATTTATTTTTTATTTTATATTTTGGGGAAAACACACATCTTCTTATCCAATTTGAATTAAATGAATTATTATTATGTGAATAATGTGAAACTTGACTCCCAAGACAATTGGGACCCAAGGAAAATGATTTTAAACTTAGATTTCACTTTTGGGATTTTCTTTTTATGAGATAGGTCATATGGCCCATTATATTAATTACTCATTCAATTAGGTTTATTAGGGTGATTTTACATGCATTATCTCACAATGGTCATTCTAATCCTTTTATAAGTCTAACCTCAAATCATGTTTGGTCAAACCCAAAAGATCAAAGTTCAAGGGTAGGGGTCTAAGATTCGGTATGTTACAAAACTCCACCCCTTAAAAGGATTTCGTCCTCAAAATCTATTGATCCAAATATCAAACAACCAACTATTCTCCACCCCTTAAAGGGTTCAACTTAACAAGTCAAACTAAACAACTTTTCAGAGCTACCCACATCTCTTAGTTGTGAAAGTTTTAGAGATTTATGTTTCTCATGTATCCAACTATGTCTAATCCATCTAGGGTTGAGTTATAGGTCCTTGTGTCTCTAACCTATCAACCCTACATGAGCATCCACAAGTCATAGGGTAGGTCAACTATGCCATTATATCAATCCTGGTCATAACTCCAAAGTCAGAACTAGGGTTAGATTCTACTCCAACTAGAGTTTCTCTTCATTGTGACTTAGTTCAAGAAAACTTTGATAAAAATCCAGGATTTGTTTTTGTACACATAGTAGTATAATGAAAATAATTTTTATTGATGAAATACTTTGTGAGGTAAAACCAACATGCTAGCAAAAATCAATATGTGAACCAAGTCACAGTATTTCCATATGAATACTTCCTCATAGCCTAATCTCATCCTCAAATCAAACCTTATTGCATACAAAGATCATCATAGATCAAATCTAGGGTCAACATCTCACTTAGAGGTAACTAGAAAAGTCAAGGGTTCTATAGGGGATAAAAAATTGAAATAGTCAGATTCTGACTACCATGGCCTCTGATACCATGCTGTAAAGAAGTGAAATCACCTCCTTACTAAAAATTTGAAGAAAAAAAATCCATCCCAAACATACTTCGAAGGTATGCTGAAATGGGTGTAAAATTTTCAAATCTTTATTAACGGTATACAAAACAACCAAAGTATAGCAGTGGAATAAATCATGACTATATTCAATTTCACATAGGGATACAAATGAGCATCTTAAACATACATCATAGGGAACCATGTAGTGGGAAATCTAAAACACCTCAAGATTGTCTCCAAGCTTTAACTTCTCAACCTGAGTCCAAGTCAACATGCTTTGTCATCCAAGTCCTCCAACTAGGGTTGGAAGCCCAACAAGAAGGGAAAATAGAAAACATCAGCAAAGGTTGGTATGTGCATCCTAAAAAGCAAATTGAGCAATTATAAAAGAATATAGGGCATCAAGTATACATGGATTCCCATGCAAGAGATAATGACTACCCAAAAAAGGGAATAAAAGATAAGATTCATCATCATCATAAAAGAAGATACTTGCCATAAACAAAACAATAAATTAGTGCCGCATAAGAAAATATCTTGATTTGGGCACATGACCCATCATCAATTTGGGCACATAACCCATCATGAACATCATCAACCTGTATGTCTGTGACATAAGCATAACCCTAGAACAATATACATAACAATGGCGGCCAAGAATCACACATCTTGAACCTGGTGAGACATGGGTCAAGAATCACACATCCTGCCCAGGCATGGGGAATCACACATCCACCACCCAAATATATATAACATGGGCCAGGAATCACACATCCTACCCTGGCATGGGGAATCACACATCCACCATCCAAATTATCACAATGTTTCCATAAATCATAATGAGATAGAACCAATGCAGTTATACTACTCTAGTGCTACTGAATCACATAGCATGTAAATGTAGAGGCAAGTAGAAAGTATAGTCAAAATTATACAATGTTTTTATATCACACAATGGAAAACTCATGCATACACAAATAAACATCCACATCACAGTTGGTTGATACCATCAACAAGTCTATCGTGCACCATAACACAAAATAAGATATCAAGAGATTATCCCTGACCACAATAAGCAGGATAGTTCACATGAACCATGATATCAAGAGATAAGACATATTGTGTAGGCTAAAGTCAAAAGAAAGATAAGATAGGTGAATTTCTCAACATAGACGAATAGGGGATACAACATACCTCAACTTTAAAGTCAAATGATCCAAAGTCCAACAAGGTCCAAGCCTAGGCCTCCAAAGAACCTATGATGCATATATGTGGAATTAGGGTTAGGTTTCCATTACTTATTCAAAACCCTAAAAATTGCCTTTTTATTATTGGTGAATTAGGTTATAAAAACACACCATATTTTAGGTTATATTTTCCTGAGTTCAAAACATATTTTATTATATTTTTATGGCTTATAAATTATTAGTTATAAATTATACAAGTTATTATCTTATTTAATTAGATCCATTAAAATCACCTCTTTAAAACATTATATTCAGGAAACAAAATCAACACCATTAGAAAGCCCTTATTTTTCTGAATCCAATGAGTATTTATTTGTAATTTTCTGATCAGTAATTAATTAGTTATTGATTTTACTAATCTGACCAATCAAGTAATTACACATCAATAGACTGAAAGCATAGAGAGGAGAGAGGACGAGCGGGCCAACCCTGCATGATGTGGACCAATCTACAACAGCCACATCAGTCGGTCGGGGGCTCGGTCAGTGCCAACTAGGATCACACCAAACAAAAGGAAAACAAAATGAAAGGTAGCAAATACCCTCCTACGCAGTCAAAGAGAGAGAGAGGCAAGCAAAGCACGAGGGCAAAATCATAAACTCACATGAATCTATCTTCAACCCCTTGCTCAAATGCCATGGCGGCAGAGTTGAGAAGTGAAATTGGGCAATTTCAATATACACGACCAAACTCACCTAAAGAAAGCTTGAGCAAAGACGAAGCTGGACATACCTTTAATTTGATCGGAGGTCAAGAGGAAATAGAGAACGATCTGCCACAAAGTTCAGTCTTCTCGTCGATCTCCAGGAACACACAAGCAAACTACGGCTTGATTGAGTTGAGAGGATCATTGCACCGACTTCCAGAAAGCCGAGGGTGAAGGTATATATAGGCAAGGTTGGGTAGGGAGTCGAGTAGACAATTGCCCGAACTTGCTTGTTGGGCAAGGATTGGGGATACATGATCCAAGAAGGGAAAAGGTAGGGTAATTAAGGATGGGAAGATGTACATTTCTCTCTTGATCACAACACAAGAAAAATCTCGATAATCGGTGGAGGAGGGAGGGAGAAAGATCAAATAGAAAAATCCGAGTATAGAGCAATCCGGGTCGGGCTCCTACTCAAGGTTGGTTACGACTAGATGCCATTCATATGAGATCCAATGGTCACCGTGAAGAGGCGCATAAGAAGGATAATTGGAAACCAATCGACAATAGCGTGACATGTGACAAAATAAACAAAAATCAAAACCGATTCAACCAAAGTTGAAAAGCATTAGTTCCTTTTTTTCTCTTTCTTAAATTTAAGGCTCAAACATTATTTGAATTAAGTAAAATTTTGCACAGAGGGCAATTAAGGCATATAGATTTTGATTATGCACTTTGTTTTGCCTTTTGGAAACCTTTAATGGGATAAATAAATCAAAACATATTTTCTCTTTCCTCCTTCATTAATGGCATTAGGATTATCCATATTTGATGAAACTTGAACCACAAGTCATATTTAATGTGTTGGATATGAATTTGCCATCAATTTCACATGTGGGAGTTGTTAAAGTATTTATTTAATATTTTGAAGGTTCTACACACTTTCTCTCTCCTGATTTCATCTTTTAAGCAAACTTTCTCCAAATTTGATGAAAATCCACCCAAAGGCTATATTTATTATGTAGATTATGAATCTAAGATTATTTTCCTCTTTTGGAGTCATTTATTATTTTATTTGATATTTTGGGGAAAACACACATCTTCTTATCCAATTTGAATTAAATGAATTATTATTATGTGAATAATGTGAAACTTGACTCACAAGACAATTAGAACCCAAGAAAATGATTTTAAACTTAGATTTCACTTTTGGGATTTTCTTTCTATGAGATAGGTCATATGGCCCATTAGTGGACCATTATCTTTATTACTCATTCAATTAGGTTTATTAGGGTGATTTTACATGCATTAGCTCACAATGGTCATTCTAATCCTTTTACAAGTATAACCTCAAACCATGTTTGGTCAAACCCAAAAGATCAAAGTTCAATGGTAGGGTCCAGGATTCGGTATGTTACAACATGTATATTTGGACCTTACCCTATGGTAGCCTGTGTTGGGAAGGTGGCTTACAGGTTGGAGTTATCACCCGAGTTAGAAAGGTTGCATCTAGTGTTTTGCATTTCTATGTTGAGGAAGTGTCATCCTGACACAAAGCTAGTGTTTCATCTCGTGGAGGTTGAGTTGTATGAGGATGTGTCTTATGTGGAGGTACATGTGTTGATCTTGGACCAGCGGGTGAAGAAACTAAAAAAGAAGGATATTGTGTTGGTTAAGATTTTTGTGGCATCACTGTGGTGTTGAGGAAGCCGTGTGGGAGCTTGAGGAAGAGATGCATAGGATGTATCCCTCTCTTTTTTGTTGGATTTCGGAGGTGAAATCCTTGTTAGGGGTTTATGGTTGTAAGATCCTTGACCTAGCTTAGTGCTTGATCTTTCTTTCTTTTCTTAATAAGATGCTTAAACCTTAATATAATCTCTTGAGATGCCTTAATAACATGCGACACGTTTATGTTTTCAGTTTGGTCCTGTTTGGTTGATGTTTGAGCTAGTTATATTATATGAGTTTTTGTTTTGGACCAAGTAGCAAATTACCCATATTGAGGGTTTATCTTACAACTTGTCACATGTTGCATGTGCCTCCTATGTTTTAACATTAAAAGAGAGACAATGGAGTTATAAGAAATCACAGGGCTAATATCTGCCTTGTATTCAGAGCTTGGCTCAGGAGTACAGATTACATACTTGCATATATGCAAGCGTGTGCTATCGGGTTGAAGATAGCGAGAGACCATGCATTGGTCATTTCGTGTATTGAGATTGATGAGGTGTATGTGCATGACATCTTATGGAACAACGGGATGGAACCATGGAAGACGTCACCGTTCGTTAGGGAGCTACGAGAGGAGCTTGATTCTGCTATGATATATGGGTCCTTGGTTCACAAGGTCATTAACTCGATACCTCGTGAGCTAGGGAAATGGGGAAGTAGGTTGAATGAGCCATTCATTGCTTTAGATACACCGAATATACCACGTAGAGTATGAGGTATGGCGGCTTTAGAGAAACGTAGAGTCCCTTACATTGTTTTGCGGAGTGCTGTTGGTTAGGTTGTTATGATGTTTCCGGTTTTTATTTCTCTTTACCTGTACTGTTATAAGCAGGAGCTATAATTTCTGGATGATTGTGCCCACAAGAGGGGTGTGGGATGAATAAAAGCGACCCCTGGATTAACCAAAAAAAAAGAGACAATGGTGCTTAGTGGTGCCTTTTTGGACATTGGTTGATGAGGTGCCACCATGTGTTGATGCTAGGGTTTGCATGGATGTGTGAGTTGATGCTGGTGTCGACCATGTTGATGTTGATCCTTTTTTAGTAGCTTCCAATGAAATTTATATCTTTGAGAGTGTTTTTATTGAAATTCATCTTTTGGTTCAGTTTATAGTGACCCAAGTGCTTTGCTCTTGATCTTGGTCACTAGGTTTTTCTTATGTTGTTGTTGTAGCGACCAATTGCTTTGGTTGACATGGGTAGCAGTCACTACCATTTAAACCTTGGTTTTTCTTTGACCGTTTGGGTGGTGAGGACCTAAGTGGTCACTACACTACCTAGGTTTTAACGTTCTTTCTTGAAAGCATGCCTTGATTGCTTGCATGGCTGAGGTGTTTGAGCGACAAGTCTCATGAGTGGCTCTAGTATTTTGACACCTCATATCCCTTTACCTCTCTCCTACCCTTGGGTACTATACCCCTTCCTTTTCATTCAAGTATCCTCTTTGGATCTCTACTCTTTCTCCTTTCTATCTTGGAGACAGAACTTAAGCTTGGTGGTGCAAGTGGACATGCTTCAGCTTGAAAAGAAAGGTCGAACCTTTTCATGTGGGTGATTCTTGGTGACCCTTGATCTTGGTAAGTGGTTTACTTTTCTTGATCTTCTTTTTCATGAACCATACCCCTCTCTTTCTTCTCTTGTCCAAATAATGGCTCTCCATGTTGGTCTTCTTGAGGAACTTCACTCTAACAAAGGTGAATCCATGGCTCTCCATGGTAATACCTAAGTGAGATGAAGATATCCTCTTTCCCCATTATTTTTCAGCACAGGGTTTGTACCCTCTTCTCTTTGGGTTTTCTTTGACCTTGGTTTGTTCTTCTTCTCTTATGGTGATCTGTCTTGGCCATGGAGTTGATCCAATCTAGGTGTTTCTTCTCTCTCTTAGAGCATCCTAGCTTTTGGAGTTGGTCTTCCTCAAGGCGGGTAATATAACTCTCCCATCTTCTATTGTAGCATTTGATCTTACATGCATTTTATCTTATCTGTAACAAGTGATTATATGATACTTGATGATGTTACATTGATTTAAGGTTTATGATTATGTAGTAATCTTATATAAATTATCTCTTTTTCCTAAACCCTAATTCATGTACCTGAAACCTAGTAGATGATGGAGTTGATGGCTCTTACATGAATTTTGACTATTGGTTCTATTACCATGTTTATGTTTCAACTATCACATGTTCGAAGCATGTTTTTTTTCTTGTATGCATGAGACTAACACTTGGCTTCAACTCCCCTGGCATGGTTGCTTTGCTGATCTTCATGTTGGTCATTTTAGGGTTTTCATGTTCATCCTTTCAGGGAGTTTTCACCTTGGGGACACTTGAGTTTCTTGATGTTATACATTTGTTTCCATTGACATGCATTCTTGGTTCCTTGTGGTCACTAAGACCATGTTGGTGGTGAGCTTGGGTTTTGGTTTAGTCGCCATAACCATAACCCTAGATACCTTGGTCGCTACACATGAGTCCTTGTTGCGAATGCTAGGGTTGTTGTTTGGGGATGGTTGCTATGTTGGTGATGTATTTTTTTCACCATGTGTTTTGTTGTGTTGTTGCGGTTGTTATGTTTTGTTGTTGGTGATGGTCGAAGGGATGAGTGTTGGTCGCTACATCTGTGATGATATGAATGTGTTGTGTTTGCTATTTCTGAGAACTCTTGAGGTCGCAACATTTGGCAATGGCTATTTCAGTCGCAACGTTGTTGTTGGGTGTTGGTCATTACACCTTGAACCTTGTCTTGGTCTCTATGTATGATGGAGTTGAAAGGTTGCTACATATGTTGTGGTCTCTATGTATGACCTAAACCTAGTGTAAGCTAGGACAACCAATGTCTAGTGGTCTCTAGAAGTGGTGTAGCTCATATGGTCGCTACATGGGTGGTTGCCACATACGATGATGTACCTGTTTAGTCGGTACACCTTTTTGGTTTCCTTGATCATTTCACATCATGATGACGTTTGGTCTATGTGTTCCAAGAATGTGTGAATGGTGTACTATAGGTATTTATGCTAAGTGTTGTATGAGAAACCATAACCCCAATTATGAGTACATGATGTAATGTGTATCTTTCTTGAAGTGATTAGCATGTAAATATGTATTCTTTCTCTCCTATTTTTGTAACCCTAATGTTATAGTTTGAACGAACATCATAGCTTGTGTTGCTATGGTATCTCTAAAGTGATATAGGGTGATGTTTATGAGCCTTTATGAGACATGATGAGATAATGATGTTATGCTGGAACTATGTGATTGGTTCTTATGACCTGGCAGAGGCTGTGTGCCTAGTTTGAGGTGATATCCTCTGGTGATGTGATGAGGGATGATTATCCCATGATGACACTATGACAGACTTAGACTGACTGAGGATGTGGGAGATCATATGAGTTTGGCTCTCCTAGATTTTGTATGGCACTGATTTCGACTTAGCAGGGGTCAGTTGGAGTAGGAGTGGTATACCTCATCTCCACATGGCTAATAAAAGATGCAATACAGTCGTGTAGTATATTTTCTTAGGGTTAAACATGATTCACATCAGATGACCCCTTTTCCTTGTTTCTTATAATTCTTAGTTGTTATCTTTTATTCATGTTCTTAATATTCCTTCTAAGAATATATGATAATTTGTTGATCAATTGTAGATGCTCAAACTACTTAAGCTGTGTTATCCATTTTACATATTCATTTAGCTGAATTTGCTCATAATGTTTAATTTGTTATAATCTATCCGTGTTAACAACAGTTGTTGGTAGAGAGGTATACCTTTCACTGGGATGGTGGTATGACCCCGTGGGTTTCCACATCTTTTAGGTGGTCGTGCATGACACTCTAGAGATCGTGCGGTTAAGGAATAGAATCAAGGAGATCAATAGTTGTTGAAGGTTGGATATGATGCTAGTGTTTTGTAGTATAGTCCTATGTGTCATCCCTATACTCTCAGGTCCTTGGGGATGTTTTATAGATGTTGTACATCGATATGAGGTTTTTGGAAGTATACCATGGTTGGACATGTATAACTTGTATATGTGAACATGTTATCTTTTGTAACAAGTTTTTGGCAAGATGGCCATTGTACAATGATGTATATACCTTTATGGTATGATATGTGATACAAGTGGCACAATTTATAGAACTTGATGCTTATGTTTGCACTTGAGATGGTTATATCAGATGGGTTTTAATTTACCGTGTTTCTGGTAATGAGAATGTTTATTGTTAATTCCACACTTTGTTTTGAGTAATCTTGCTTTGGTGTGACTGGTGTGTCACAAAAATGGTAAGGTAAAACAGTACATATAGAAGGATTTAATGTTTTTATAAAAATATTGCTTATTAGATGACAGAATGTAATGGCAGAGTCAAACTTAGAAAAATACATTGGCAACCATGAAATCAAAAAGTCTTCATACCTCGACACAGATTAATAATTTGTTGTCTTTTAGTTAATGGAACTGGAATGCTAATGTCGAGTTAGAAGTAAATGGGTGTTAGTTGTTGTGTAAAAACAAACAAACACAGAAAATAGTATGGCTTCCCTCTTTCTATATATTAGATGAGAAGTAGTTTCTGGGATGATGCATTATATAGTCATAGAACTTTCAGGTCTTACCATGGAATTCAATCAACAACACACTAAAAGATATATGGTATGGACAACACAATGAAACTATTATATGTAAGTAAGTCTACGCATAGTTTCTAGCTTACTTTTGTACATTTACATACATATCCATGATTGCTTTTTATAGTGTCCATGTTTACATACTTTGACCTATATAAACATGTTGCTCCAAATGCTTGCAAGCCTTGATAATAGATTGCTATACTTTACATGCATTCTTTCTATCCGAACACCATGAGACCCCACACCTATTGTAACAAGAACATGTAGTTGGAAAATAAACCAGTCCCAATCAGCTTATGCGCCTTGTAAGATTCTAAATGGACATTTAATATGATGATCTATATTTTGCATCCTATAACAATAATAATCTTATAGCTGAATGTAGATGGTTTTTATCTATAATATCACTGGGATGCTCTCTGTTATATAAATTAGTTTCCCTAGTTATATTTGTTTCTTGTTCTGAATTTCCTCTTGTTATCACTATGGATGGCGATTCATATTGTTTGATGTTCTAGATACCTAGTCCTATTTTGATTTGGACGTTTTTCTTATCATATAGAAGAAGACCATTAGTGTGTCGCTCTCTCTTGGTATTTCTTTTTGCTATTTTAGTAAAATGATCTAGAAGGAGCCACTAGGCTCTATTTGGAATTTTTGTGTGTTGGGAATGAATATCGTCTTTTGTATGCCTACAATGACCTAAAGAAGACTGGCTTCTCCTTCGGACGATTAAGTTTCTTTAGAACATCTTGTTATGGAATGTTGATAGTACAAGTTTCTTTTTATCATCATGATTCATATGGGGGCATTTTCATATCATGGAATGTTTTCTTTAGAAGAATACAAACTATCTCCTATACATGGTTAGCCATAGTTTTGTTATAGTTTCTCAATGTCATTAGTATGAAAGAACCATGTTGACAATAATGCCCATTGTGCTGATCAAGAATCCACAAATAGGTGTAGGCATTTGTAGCTCAAGAGAAGTTATGTACAAGTAGACAATGGTTTTATAACATTTTTTGGGTAGTAAGATAAGAATTAGCTAGTGATATGTTGTATTTCCATTACCAACTGGAGAAAAAAAGACAAGATATCATGAAATTTACACATTCCTTATATTTTTAATGTGGAAAGTTCAGTATTTATATTGATGTAGACCTTGAACCAGGTTCATGTATATTTAATTAACAACACTATTATTCTACTAAAAATGCACTTCCGCATGTCATATTCAACTTTTATCATATCGGATCCCTACTTCTTTGTAACTCGTGCGTATAACAATATCATATTTAATGAAAGAGAGAGTTCGTTGTGTAATAATGAACAATATAGTAATTTGTATGTCTGGTCATACAAAGACTTGATGCTGTTAAGAAATTCAAGACCCAACTGACAACTGTTGATTTCATATAATGTTGGTCATCTCTTTTTCATGTTACTTGATGTAACCTTTGAAATTTCATGTTAGTTAATTTCTTATCTGGTTGCAATGATTTCAGAGTTGATGAAGATACAAATGATTGGATTTATTTGAGAGAGGTGTCTTCCATTCCAAGGTAACTCTTTTAGTTAAGACAAAACTTCTTGTAATTGGTATTAAGAGGATGATGATCATTTTTTTAGATAATCAATTTAGGGATCTGTCTTTTAGATGACTAAGTTAGGCTTGCTTGTTGCATCTATCAAGATTAGACATGTATACAAGACATCAGTCTGGCAATAACATTGTACAAGAGATTTTGCTTGTGCAAGAGGCTTGCTCGTGTCCTTGCCTCATGCTATGAAATTTTAATTACATGGTCTTCTCTTTTCAGGAGGATATGGTTTTGATATCTATGTGGGTTCTGACACTAAGAGAAGAAGGATTGCATGTTTTGGTCCTTGGTTGTTGGGATTTGGTTTGCATCTAGAAGATCTCTCATGAACTAGTTGCTAATATTTATAAGTTCATCTACCATTTTGACCATCTAGATATGCAGAAATTCAAAGATGTTTTAATGTAAAGATATAAATAACTAGTGGGTGTGGACGGGATTTCATTTTTCAAACAAGTATTACATTGGAACCCTCAAAATTTCCCTCCCTTCCAAATTAATAGTCCAGTGTCATTTAGTTCCATTAATAGAAAATGGTTGGCCCAATACAAAAATACTTAGAGAAAATCCCCATCATGTTACAAAGTAGAAAGTGATTAATTAAGAAAACATGGAAATTACTTTTACTCATTCATATACATACAAATTAGATAGAGGAGTCTACAGAAACTAACACTTAAACCATGTAGGCCTATAAAGAGACAATCCACTTCCCAACTATCATCTAAAGCTTTTAGCTTATGTCCATGTCTAAAAATTGACTCTCACAGAAAAAAATTAAATGTTCGATTCACATATTGGCCTATAAAGAGAATTTCACTATCCACCTACAATTTAAACATTATAAGAACATGACTGACTCCAATCAAGACTTAAAGAAGCATTCCACTATCCACCTACCATTTAAAACCTTCAGCTTATGACCATGTATGAACATTGGCTCTGCATAGTAAAAACCTTAGTGTGGAGAATCATTAGATAACCCATGAAACTAAGAAAATTGGTTTGAAGAGTTACCAAGACTAGAAAGTGGCATTCCGTACAAAGTCTGCTCCACTTGCTAAGGAGCATTCCCCATGCATTGTAGTGTCTGACATTGGTCTGGTGAAAACATAATGCTTTTTCTAAAACCATTAATATTTCAAGAGACAATAGTTGGTGTAATGCTGGCACTAGCAGCTATTATCATTTGTGAGTTGAATGACATTTTTTGCATTGTTTCTTCTGTATTTGTCTTTCCATGAATTCAGTCACTCCATGCAAGGGCATTTCATTAAAAGGAATTGGCAATTGGATGACACTTGAACTCCTTCCTAAGGTAGGAATATGGTTCATTATGCTTGGCTGATGTGATTCATGTCCCAACTACTGAATGTACTGCTGATGTTGGAAGTCTTGCAGCTATTGTTTATACATCACTTATTGTTGCCATAACTGCATATCTTCATAGACCTTAATTTCCGAACATATGAATTTTTCTCAGTCCCTTGGAATAAATCATTAGCTTCAAGCGTAATTGTGTATATAGTGCATGTACCATGCTTGAACCTCCAAGTAGTTTTTAATACTTTACTATTTTTTTATATTTGGATAAATTGAATGACCGCTGACTGATATTTAATACTTTGGTGTTTGATATTTTCTATAAAAAAAAGAATGTTGATACATGTATATATACACCAATATATAACCAAACATTCTTGAAGTGTGCCATGTTGCATATTTATGCTTTTTTACACTATAGGAGACTTGATTTGATACCACTTATCCAATAATATTGATCCAATATCATAGTTTATCCATTCATTCCCTATTTATTTTGCATCCATATTGAATATTTATTTTGAAACATGAAAATGAGGTAATAAGCTTAAAAACAATGAAAGGGAGAATGGAAATGAGATGAGCATGGGTAACTCACTTTTAGAGAGGAAGTCAAGTTTAGTGAAATTCATAACATTAGCCCTCATAATGTGTGCTGATCAATAATATTTCAATAGAGGACTACTATCATGAACAATTCTTAGGTATGTTATTTGTATAGAGTGCATGTTTCTAGTATTTGTAACTCTTCAAACTAGTTTTCTTAGTTCCAAATATTGGTTTTGTTTTCTCTAATTCAGCCACTCAGTATCCCCTTGATCAAAGGTCAAGGAGTAAATACATAATGCTTCTCATTGAGAAAATAATAGAGTTCAGGTACACCCTAAACCATCACCTGGAAACCTGTTGAAGCGGCCAGAAAAAAAATTCCTTGAGGAGTACTTGTAAGGTAATTGTGTCCTAAAGAAGACAAAAATTCAATAAACTAAAAATGACCAAATATCATGAATAAGGATGTATATGTTGTAACAAATATATGATCAACATGACAAGAGTGCAGTTTGTTTGGTTGAACTTTGTGTCTATGACCAACATGACAAAAAATTGAAACAGTAAGGTAAAATATCCATGTGGTTAAAGAATAAGAAAATAAAATATAGTGAACATGTATGATATGATTTGGACTATAGGTCAAACTCACATGTTATATATATGAAACTTTCACCAAATTAGATTTAAATAAGATGGCAAGAGAAAGTACATCATAAAATAAGTATTGACTGGGCCCTATTAAAAATATATAACAATGAAGTCCTTGGAAATACATGTTCTGCTTTTGAAATATTAGTACCATGTTCTTGACATCAAACCATGTTTGAAATTTAAGTGTTTAAAGCATACTTAATTGTTGTTATTTTACAGTTACTACTTCAAAATCATTTGTACTGGTCAAAAAGTGAATGGTGTATTGTTTGTGCCCAAGTGTTTTAGGATTAATGAACTGCTAACCTTGGCATGCTTGGTATTATCATTCTCACTGAAGGATCATCTCTCAAATAACCATGCTTAAGGTAACTCGAGTTCTGAGTCTTATATCAATAATGGGTTCAATAAATGGACCTAGAGGCATTTTTATGGCATCATTTATACTCCATGCACAATAATGAACTAAAAAATTGGAATGAACTTAACTATTTTCAGATTTGTGTGCCTATTATGAACGTATGTTTCCAACTTAACTATTTTCATATTATCGGATAAAGTGTTTTCAGATTAGTGTGCCTATCATGAACTTATATTGCCACCTTGAACAACCACCTTTGAGTTATACCCCAACTACAAATATTGAGCTTTTAAACCCTAACTTAAGGCATTAAGTTGCACTTGAATGCAATGATTCTGAAGTATGGCCCTAGTTAGACTGAACTTCCTAATCTCATCAACTATAACATTGCTAATGTTGATTTCTTGTTGTTTGATCATGTGTAATATTCTAAGACCATGATGTATAATATACTTCTCCCACAACTTGATATTGTTATGTTTGAGATTATATTCCCGCTCATGTGCTTCAATGACAATGATCAAAGATTATGGAATGATGATCCTCAGAAATATGTGTGGAAGGGTTATGGTGAGTTCATGGTCCTACATATAATGATTTCATAGTTTTTTTGCAAGGTTTCAATATCCATTTTGTTCTATGTGGATTTGTTAGTGAATTTGTTAGAAAATGTGAGCGTGCTCATCTTAGTTTTTTTCATAGAAGTGAATACTAGAAGCCACATATGGACTACATATGAGGATAGTTTTTAGTAGAATCTCAACAAGGAGATTATAGGATCATTTCATGTGCGGGAGGGTGTCATTTTTCTAGCTTTCGTAGTGAGACATGGTTATTGGGGAAGTGTTACAAAGCATCATCTGGTGATCCACCAAAAAATGAGAAGCAAAAAAATGAGTAACTAGATTATCATGAGGACTACTCATCATGAATCTAGGTGACATTTCAAAAGATAGGATATAGTTTATACCTATTATATCTATTTCATTAAATAATAACTTACAACATCGAAAACAACACTTTTATATAGGTTTTAATGTAATTGGAGACACCAAGTTCAAAAGCAATGTCAACATGGTTGTATGATTAGAATCAATTAGATGCTTGTTGCTCAAGTATTATTCTAAGTAAGGTCGCATTTTATGAAATACTATTACTAGTTTTCTAATGTTAAATTAGAGAAGAACCTTTCATACTTCTATGTTGACATAGTTATACAATGATTAGGCGTTGATTTTCACTACATGGCGATATCTTGGAGAAAGTATGAACATAAGGTATGACCAACGTACATTGCTCACATTCATAAACTCTCAGATGTCCAAAACTGTGATAGCCTGATCTCACATGAAGATGTCATTTCAATATTTTAACCCAACTACACTTTCACATCATTACTCATGGCCACTATTTTTTCTTTGTTGCAGCCATATGATACTAAATATATTTAAATATTGCTTCATTTTTGTGATAAGGAGGAATATATCTTCTCTATACATGCTCTTCAAGCAGGAAAAGGTCATGGTTGAGTTGTTGGCTCCAGGGTCGGTTCATATGCAATGTGTCGTTCATGGGAAGTTCTTGCAAATGACTCCACTGACCATTGATTCCCGATAGATTCTCTATGCTGAAGCATACTCAAACACTTTCAATATTATCCAGGGGTAGAATATAGTCATTGTCACTCACATGTTCTATGTTGTTAAGCTACAGTTCATTCACCTAACATCAGTGTTGTTCCTTTTGTTATGACTTAGATCATTCACCTAAAGAAGCTTGTTCAAAGTTTCATTACAACTTATCTCATATTTTCCATGTTCCATGTTGGACGACATTCTTACTGGAGTCTTGATTGTCACAGTTGAGTTCAGAACAAATTAAATGGAGAGTTGATTCAATGAAAGTAAGTAGTCATTATATAACTTCTATGATATTAGATGAAATGTGCTTATAATAAAATATCTACTGTGTCCTTTATTTTGCATCCACAAAGAAAGGGCACATCTTTTTGACCATGCCTCTTGTATAGGAAATTGTGAATTTGGGTGAGTTGGAAATTGGGCCCTATCACAAACATACATTGAGTGGATTTCCTACAGCCAACAAGAAGCACAGAGTGGGACAATTCACAGTTTTAAATTAGGAAGAGAAATATCTCAACAGTCTTTGTCTTCTTCTAAGTTTATCAAACTTATCATATTGGTTGAAGATACAAGTGTTGGGATTCCTACATAAGAAAAAACAAGATAGAACAAGATGCACATGATAATGGGGCTTACAGAGTCTAAAGTAAGTGGAGGCAGTCATAAGAAGCCATCAACATAATATATATGATCATGAGGTGTATAGAGGCTATTGTATATGTACATTCATTTTCTATGCATATTCTAAAATAGGAGCGATGTTAATGTCCTCCCCTTGTGTACTCATTGTTTCAATATAATTAAAAGTATGATTATTTACAATATAAGTGAAACTTGATCTGCATCAATAATAACTTCTTCTTATTTTTGAAAGTTACCTCTGTATTGGCAAATTATGGTCTAGATACAAAATATGACTACATATGTATGTGTAATACTTGATGTCTTTCACTACATACTAACTACATTTACAATTGTAGTAAGTGCCATTTTGTTGCTACACACGAGATACATATACAACTGTTATAAATGGAATTCCCCCTACATATCATAAACACATATACAATCATAGTCATACATTTAGCTATAATTGCAACTAAATTTGTATGTGTAAAGATAAGTTTTAACTACAATTAGGGTTACATATGAATTGGTACCTGAATGAGTATCTAACTATATTTCTAAACATTTAGCAAAAATAGTTAGCTAGATGGGTAATAGCTACATATTTTATGTGTAAGGATAAATGTAGTTAAAGCTTTTAGCTGTAAAATTTGAGGTTTCACTGCAATTTCTTTTTGTATTCAAAGACCAATTTTTGTAGTGGTTAAGACATGTATCTTTGAGTATAGTGAGTTTTGATTGAGGATGGAGTTAGGCAATGAGTTTGTTGAAGTAGTAGGATAAGGAAATCTTAAATGGAAAATGGTGATTTGGATCTCACTTTGATATTGACCCCCATCTTGAATTTTATATCACAAAGTTTTTCATTAAATTATTTTTCATAATATTCTTTGTATAAAAGAAAAATTTATCTGGATTTTATTGGTGTTTTCTTGAACTAAGTCATAATCAGGGAATGTATGTAGTTGGGAAGAGAAACCCTAAATCTAATTAGAGTATAAATATCAAACCCTAGTTTGTGCATGGAGTGTTCACAAAAAAAAGTGTGTCTCTTGCTCATGGTTTTGTTGGCCTCCCCTTTTTTCCCAAATACCTTTTTGGATGCTCACATGAAACATAGGATTGTTACATTAGAAGCAGAAGGACTTAAAAATCAACCTTAGGTGTCCACGATGATATATTTTGATATTAGACTTTTGAACATCATAAACAGACCTAATTGACATAACTCTTAAAATGAATATGCAACCCTAAAATATTTAATGAATGTTATAGTCTGACTTATTAGGTTAATATTTTTAATGGGTGTAGAGTAGTTGTTTGATGATGTATGGATGATTATATTTTAAGGAAGAAATCCATTTAAAGGTTGGAGTGTTGTAACATACTTAAATCTAGCTATGTGGACTTCAAAAAACCTTATCACATGGATTATAGGTTGGTATGCTTGGATATCTACAATTGACCAAATGAGGTTAAGACAGTATCCTAATACATATCTTTGTACCCTAATGAACATTTAAGGTATGTAACATGCATAAGTCAAAGGTGACCCTGACCATGCTTTAAATAAGTCAATTTTAACAATATGATGACCTAAATATATGGAACCTAAGCCTAAACTTCATACATGTAATTGAGGTATATGTGATGTATAGCAATTATGTTGACATAAATCCTATTTTGTAATAGATAACCAAAGTAATCATATTTGATACCTCATACGATGCATTGGAATCATTAGGTGTTATAATAACATAAGGAATTTTAATAAGCATAACATAGACCTATTATACTACATAATGCTTAATATGTAGGTTACCCCTTTCAATAAATCATATATGCCTCTTTGTTCACTAGAGTATACATAATGAGTAAAATATGAGTAATGAGAAGGTATAATTGTAAGATCCCTGACCAAGCTTTGTTCTTAATTATAAGTTGTTTGTGTATTAAGATGCTTAAACCTTAGTTTATGTTTTTAGACATTTTAAATCATCTTGAAATTTAACCAAGGGTGGGTTGTTTTGCAATTTTCACATGAAGAGAGTGTTTCTTATGTTTTAACACTATGAGATAGAAGATGGTGATATGGGGCACCTTGATTGGATCATAGTTGAATATGTGATATTATCAAGTGATATTAGGGTTTCTAGGGTTTCTTGGTTGACATGGTGACTAAGTTAGGGTTAAGGGTTGTGACCATTACACCACTTGTAGTGAGGGTCGTGACCAAGACACATGCTTGGATGCATGGACACGACCAAGACACCCTAGAGATAGGATGTTCATGACAGTTGCCTTTTACTGTTAGTATGTCGACCATGCTATGTTGATTAGGGTTTGGGTCGAGACTAGGGGTGCATGGGAGTGTCTTGACCATGATAAGGGGGTCAACCAAACTTAGTAGGTCGTGATACTTTGCTGGATAAACACGAACATTTCATATATTTTTATGCAAGGGAAACAAGGTTAATCCTTTGAAGAACAAGTGTCCCTTGGTGATCTATGGTGTTGACACCTCAAATATCTCTACTTCCCTCCTCCTTTGGATATGTAATCCCTTCCTTTCCTTGCAAGATAATCTTTTCAGCTCTACACACACCTTCTTCTACCTTGAGACTATTCTTGAAGCTTCAGGAGCAAGGAGGATCAAAGCTAGGTCCTTAGGTGGTCGACCCTCGGTGCATGCTGAAGATCTTGTGCTAAGGTTAACCTTTGGTGGTGATTAATAGAGAATCATCTCTTGGTAAGTAACCTTCCCCTCTAAGATCATGTATTCTTTTCTAAAACCTCCACCCTCTCTTTCCTTCTTGGATGAGGACATCCATGGTGGTTCTTCTGGAAAGAGAGAGATCTCCTCTTCAAAACGTCCTTATACAGTGTTTTGACATGGTGGCAACTAGTGAGAGGATGATCTCTTCTCTTTCTCTTTTTTTCTTAGTTCGAATAAGATATGTTTCTCCTCTTTCTTGAACCTCCCCTGTAACCACAGTTTTCTCCTTTTAGGTGATTCTTTGACCAAAGGGTGGAATCTTAGTTGAAGCTTTTGGAACTTGAGATCCTAGGAGAAAGTTTCTCTCCAAATCAGGCAGGTTTTATAATTCTTTTCCTTCTTCTATTATGTGCATCTAACCTGATATCATTCTACTTTCTCTTTGGTTCATTATACTTTAGTAAACATGAAGTTTTAATCTATTGTATATATCTAATAATCTTGATTTCTATATACACCTCCGTTGATGATGTTCTATATTATGATATGGTTTGTTGAACACTTTAGTATAGGGCATTGTGTACCTTGTTGATGCTTGATTTCATTTTGCTATGAATTCCGATTAAGATCTTGGTTTAGATCTTCTATGGGTGGTGCAGGTGGTTGAGACCAACCATTGGACTTCTATCTTGGTTGAAACTCATTGGTGGGGTGGTTTCGGTCGTGATACACTTCCCCTTATCCCTAGACTGGTCACTACCTATCATCTAGGTCACAACGCAGCATTACTGCAGAATCAGACCAGACTGCATGTTAACATTGCAACTCTGATGGCTAAGTATATAGGTTGTAACACTTGATTAGAACTTGGTAGCGGTTGAGAAATGATTGTGTTAGGGCTAAGACACATGTTTGTCAAGGTGGTAACAACATGTTGCATGACTTGAACATGACGTTGTGCTTATATGGTCGCGACACACCTAGGAAGGTTCCAGTCTCAACGCACTATGTTTTGTGGTTGCGACGTAGCGTTACCTATCCCTGGTGTTGTGGTCCCTCACATCATTTTGCTAAGAAGTTTAGATGCCTTGAGTTGGTGCTAAGTGAGATGCCATATTAGGTTGTGTTATGGTCAAACGTCGAGTTAGTTGGGACTTAGTTGAAGAGTGTATGTCGTAACACCAATATTGATGGTCGAGATAAGGTATTTGGATGATCACAACCTTGGGATGTGTTTCAATCGAGACACATGTGTGGTGTCTCAGTCGCGACACACCATTTCTGGTAAAGTTGACACCCATGTGTTGGGAGGTCGAGACATTAGTGTTATAAGAAGTGGAGTCCTAGGTGTGATGAGCAGTTGAGACACTTACATATGTGTATGCAAATGACCCATATGTTGTGTAATAGCCTACTTAATATTGTGTAATAATGAATGCCTAACCATCAACAATAATACTTAACCCTCCAACAATATGGGTAATGATGGAATAAGGGATAAAAGGTGGTATGATGTTATTAAACTGTAATCGAGTATATATAAACGCTAACCCTAATATGATGATAACATTATAAGTGTACTCACTATATTCAAATATTTTTATTACATGATAGCACTTTATCTCTCTTACTTATACAACACTAACTTGCAGGTGATATGAAAATCACATCTATGTGAATGTTGTGGTGGACAATATACAACACAGCCTGGTGCTTAAGGGCATTATTGAGTTATTATGTGATATTGAATGTGAAGGAATTATGTGTTTGGGTCTAATGACCTAGTAAGTGCCTTGATCATAGTTGTGAGGTGAAACCCAATGGCGATGTGATATTGTTAAAAACATAGTGAATAGAAGTAGTACAGGTGCCATAAAATAAGGAGACAAGTTCTCACTTTATATTTTTGATATCTTCTGAAGTTGCACCTTACCTAGATTTTTGTAGAGTTTGTTTAGGGCTAATACGTTGTAACTTGATTGATGCATTAAAAGATACCCAATTTGTATATCTAATCAAGAGATACCCTAATCATGTAGTTACCATGTACCATAGATCCATCTTCAGGGTCAAGATCTAGATGGATGGTGAAACGAGTAACTCCTATGGGAAACTCAGAGCGCATATTATTGAATATGTGGGGTATTAGTAGAGGTAACTCCCTATATCCTTAAATTTTTGTTCTAATGGTATAATACTTGTTTATAGAAAGACCAAGTTTGGGTCTGTTCTCTAGTGATGGGCCATGTACCAAGGTAGATTAGTTGTCTTATAGGACCATAGCTTGACTATTAGTTGTTGTCTCCACAGGACTATATATATGACTATAAGTTATTGTTTAGCAATGAAATTATTAAGACACTACATTGCAGACTTGAATTGATTGAGTAGTGTTGGTGATGATCATGGAGTCTGGCTCTTCCATTGATCTTGTATGGTACTGATTTTGACATATTAGTGGTCAGTTGGATTTGAATGGTACACCTCAAATCCTCAAGGCATAATTCTAAAAGTGATAATACAACCATGTAGTATAGTTTTTAAGGGTCAAATATGAATCAAATAAAATCCTTAGGGCATAATACTAAAAGTGATAATACAACAATGTAGTATAATTGTTAAGGGTCAAACATGAATCAAATTGGATGACCCCATGTCTTAATTCTTGTAATATTTAGGTTATAATGATTTTACATGTTCTTCATATTCCTTCTAAAGTATAAATTGGTCTACTTCTCAGTTGCTAACACTTAGACTGCATATCCAATATTTATTACTTACTTGATTGTTCTGTTACATTACAACACTTATAATAGATGTGGTGTAGAGCTATAAGTGTCAATGGGATGTTTGGTCTCACCCAGTGGGTTCCACAACTTTGTAGGTGGTCGTGGATGAGGAGGTCAAGGTCAGAGAGCAGGAGCTGAGCAGCAATGAGAATAGTAGCTGACTAAAGGTTGACCATGCTACTAGTTTAGTGTCTTGTAGAGTCCTATGTCTCATCCCTGTACTCTTGGGTCTTTGGGAGAGATTTTGTGTTTTGTTTATCGACAAGTACATTTTGGCTTTGTGCCATGAACATACAGAAATGACTTGTATATATAAACATGATGAATATGTATCAGTGGTGGCTTGATAGCCTTTGCACATAATATGTATCATCTTTTGGCAGATATGCAATGTAGATGGCATGTGTAAAAGGCTTGTTTACTATATACTTCCACTTTTGATATAGAATTGCAATTGGTTTTAATTTATCATATTTGTCATAATATAGTTATTAGTGACAATTCTGCACTTTGTTTTGAGTAATCTCGTTTAGTGTGGTGATGGTCGTCACAATTTAGTGGTATCAGATTTGTAGGTTCATTGAGTCTCTAGGGACATATGATTAGGGTTTGAGTCTGTTCTAATGTCCTCCAATATATCTTATAGTAGCTTCTTCTATTGTAAAAGTAGAAGAAGATAGCGAAGATGTCTGGAGAACATGACGAGCATGTTATAGAGAGCAAGGTTTCTACACTAGGAGATGCTGCTACGAGGCAAGAGAGGGCAGAAGATGTTCCTGAGATGCCTCAAGTAGATCTAGTTAATGTAGCCAACCCTAATTTAGAGATTGTGGTTGGACAGTTCTTGACTATAATGAACTGCATGATGGATAGGGTGCCTAAGCTCAACCTAGGGCACCCGTTTCTGGTGTTGAAACTCATGGATCTGGAAAGACTTTTAAGAGACTCTGACGTGTAGGAGCGTTGAAATATGTAGGTACCTCTGATCCAGTCGATGCAAATATGTGGCTGGCTGAGCCGGAAAAGGCTTTTAAAATCCTCAACATCCCTGAGGAGGACAAGGTAAGCGATGCAATATACTTGTTGAAGGGGAGTGTTGGCCACTGGCGGGCCATCGAGGAGGAGAAAAGGTCGAGAGTCATGATTACATGGGAGGAATTTACACATGAGTTTGTAATTCAGTACTTTCCTAAGACTTACCTAGATGAAAAGATTATAAGTTTGAGAATATCTGACAGGGATATTTGTCAATCAGTGCCTATAAAGCTAAGTTCATGGACTTCTATGGTTCTGTCCACATATGGCTACAATAGATAAGGAGAGAATTAGGAGCTTTGAGAAGGGTCTGAGTACTGAACTGACAACCCCAGGTTCATCTTTAGAGAATAGAGAGAGATTTGCCACTTTTATGGAGTCAGTTTGGAGGGTAGAATGGCCAATTTTGGAGAAACGTGATACAAAGGCCAAGAAGAGGCTTTCACAATATCAAGGACTATCTTCTAGAAGTTTCAAAAATCCCAAGAATTCTGCACCTCACTCTCAGCAAAGGTCAGTAACATAGTCACAGTGGACACATAGTAGAGGCAAGTGTAACGCCCGGGCAAACTGCCCAAGGCTCTAGTAGAGTTTTAGAAATGAGGATTGGCCCCATAGACCACCTCTAGCCTTAACTACACACTTTTTCCTCACATACACACAAGTTAGGATCAACTTCCCGACTGGTCACCCATCCTAGTACTACTCCAAGCTGAGCATGCTTAACTATGGAGTTATTTAGTGATGGGATCCCAAAAAAGGAGGTGCACCTTGGTGATATGGGTAGTCCAATCATTCATTTTAAGATCATGTTATCTGAGGCCTCAAATCCTGGGACATTACAATCTCCCCCACTTAGACTCTTGACGTCCTCATCAAAGCTCAACTATATAGCCTCATAATATTTCCCCGTTTTAGTGCAAACCCAAAATGGCCCATGGACACCCAACTCCTGATAATAGAATACCAGTGTAAGGGTGGCTACGTCATCACGTACATCCCTTTCCACATGCATGGACCGTACGGCTCAAGACTGGCATGCCACATGCCCATGTGAGCCCCACCTACTAGAGGGGAATTGGCTTTGATACCATTTGTAATGCTCGGGCCCACTGCCCAAGGCTCTAGCAGAGTTTTAGAAATGACGACTGGCCCCATAGACCACCACTAGCCATAACTATGCACTTTTTCCTCACTCACGCACAAGCCAGGATCAACTTCTCGACTGGTCGCCCATCCTAGTACTACTCCAAGCTGAGCACGCTTAACTATGGAGTTCTTTAGTGATGGGATCTCGAAAAAGGAGGTTCACCTTGGTGATATGGGTAGTCCAATCAATCATTTTAGGATCATGTTATCTGAGGCCTTAAATCCTGGGATGTTATGCAGGGGTCATAGTTTTCTGCCTAGCGGAGCTCGCAGTGCAACGTCAGTGTCTTTGATAGGGCTGTCTAGGCCGTGGTATGAGGGTAAAACCCATTTTAAGTGTGGAAAGGTGGGGCATACTAAGTGGTAATGTCCTATAAAGGATGAAGAAGTGGTTGAGCAGTCGAGGTAGAGTTATTAAAGTTTACAGTAGGAACAAGACTCAACAGTCGAGGTACAGTCAGCAAAGTTTTATATCTGTTTTGATAGACTTGGGTGTGATGCATTCTTTCATCACTATAGAAGTTATAGAAAATTTTTTCTTGTATGTTAGTCGTAGACATGACACCTTCATATAGAAACTCCCTTAGTTGGTTCCGCAGAGCTGCTAGAAGTATGTCCATCTTGTGTTCTTTCTTTTTCAGGACATAGCATTCAAGTGGATCTCCTACCACTTGATATGCATGGATTTGATGTAATCCTTGGGATGGATACTTTGGAAAAGTATCAGGTGATATAGGATTGTGGTGCCAAGACAATGACGTTTGTAGATGGTAATGCTTCATGGAGTTTCCAGGGTGATAGGAAGATCCTTCCGACATGTCTAGTTTTAGTTATGACAATAGAGAAGTGGATGAGACAGGGTTGTGATGCATTCTTGGCACATGTGGTGGATACAAAGGTAGAGGGTCCTAGTGTTCAGAAGGTGTCAGTTGTACAAGAATTCAAGGATGTTCTTCCCAACGAGCTTCCAGGTGTACATCCTCCTAGAGAAATTGATTTTGAAATCAATCTAGTCTAGGTACCCAACCTATAGGACAAACACCGTATAGAATTGCACCAGCTGAAATGTGGGAACTAAAAAAGCAATTGCATGAATTACTTGAGAAAGGTTTCATCAGGATGAGCACGTCACCTCAAGGTGCTCCCATTTTATTTGTCATAAAGAATGATGGATCAATGAGGTTGTGTATTGACTACCAACAGTTGAACAGTTGATTTATTTGATCAGTTATGAGGTACCACCATCTTTTCTACGATAGATTTGAGGTCGGGTTATCATCAGTTACATATTAAGGCAGATGACATACCTAAGTCAACCTTTAGGTCAGGGTATGGTCATTATGAATTTGTGGTTATGTCGTTTGGGATAACGAATGCACCAGTAACATTCATGGACTTGATGAACAGAGTGTTCAGACCACATCTAGACTAGTTTGTAGTTGTGTTATAGATGGCATCCTGATCTATTCTATAGATGGTCAACAACATGAACAACACCTACATTGGGCTTTGTCTTTGCTAAGACATCATTAGTTATATGAACAGTTCAACAAACGTGAGTTTCAATTAAAGGAGGTAGCTTTTATAGGGCACTTAACATCTTCCAGAGGAGTTTGTGCAAACCCAAAGAAAGTACAGTCAGTGCTGGAGTGGGGTCAATCAAAGACACATATAGAGGTTTGTAGCTTCCTAGGTTTGGTAGGATATTACAGGAGGTTCATTAAGAAATTTAGTACAGAAGTGTTACACCTAACAAAGCTTACAAGAAAGGATGCGCCATTTGTATGGTACAATAGATGTCAGGATTCCTTTCCACTTGTAAAGGAGAAATTGACCAGTGCACCGGTGTTAGTTCTACCTGAGCAGGGAAAAGGCTATATCATTTTCTATGATGCATCTAAAATAGTCTAGGTTGTCTGCTGATGCAGGACAAGAATGTTATTTCTTTCTCTTCACAAAAGCTTATGAACACAAGGACATTATCCAACACACGATCTGGAGTTAGCCGATGTGGTCCATGCTTTGAAACTTTTGAGATACTATTTGTATGGTGAGAAGTGTCAGATCTTTACCGACCACAAGAACCCATAATATATCTTTTCCAAACAAGAGTTGAACTAAAGACGATGATTCTGGATGGAACTGATTAAAGACTATGATTGGACCATATATTACCATCCAGGGAAGGTTAATGTGGTAGCAAATGCCTGAAGTAAGAAGTCCTCATCATCATCATCTGAGAAAGCATAGTTGAGTTCTCTGGTGTGTCACAAGAGAGAGATGTTGATCTCTCTTTAATAGATTAATGTAGAATTTGAAGTGTCAAAGATAGAAGGTCTATTAGCACAATTATGAGTAAAGCCAATGTTGAGTCAGTAGATTAGAGATGCACAATAGAATGATATTGTGACACGAAAAATTCAGGTAGAGTTAGGCAGTGAGAAGCGTGATGGCTTCTATGAATATGATGACGGGATAGTATGTTATCATGGAAGAGCAATTGTACCAGATGTAGATAATCTAAGGACGTTAGTTTTAGAAGAGGCTCACTCTTCTGTGTATGCTATGCATCCAGGTGCACCAAGATGTATTAGAATCTAAAAGACTTGTATTGGTGGCCACGATTGAAGTGGGATGTAGATGAATTCATGTCTAAATGTGTAGTGTGTCAGTAGGTCAAAGTCAAATATCAGAAGCTTGCAGGGACTATGCAACCATTGCCTATACCTCAGTGGAAATGGGATCATATCACAAAGGACTTAGTGGTTGGAATTCTAAGGACAGCCAAAGGTCATGATTCCATTTGGGTAATAGTGGACATATTGAAAAAGTCAACACACTTTCTACCAGTAAAGACAACATATTCAACTGAGAAGCTTGAATAGGTGTATGTTGATGAAACAGTACGTCTGCAAGGTATCCCAACTACTAGTGTGTCACACAGAGGTTCATAGTTCACTAGTCACTTTTGGGAGAGTCTACATGTAGCAATAGGTACACAATTGAGGTGCAACATTGTATCCCATCCATAGAAAGATGGACAGTCTGAGAGAACAATACATACCTTAGAGGATTTGTTGGTATCTGGTGTGTTGTAATGGGTAGTTGGGATGTACACCTTAGCATGATAGGGTTTTCCTACAATAATATCTATCAGAGAAGCATCGACATGACACCATATGAAGCGTTGTAAGGGACACATTGTAGATCACCTTTCTGTTGGTATGAAATTGGAGAATGTCAACTTCTGGGTCTTGAGATAGTACAGCAAACGACATAAAAGATCAAGTCATTCAATAACAACTAAAGGCAGCTCAGATTAGACAAAAGTCCTATGTTGATAACCATCATAGACCTTTAGAATTCTAGGTGGGAAACATGGTGTACCACAAAGTCTCTCCTTGGAAAGTTGTTCATAGATTTGGGAAAAAGGATAAGCTAGCTCCCAGATATATGGGACCTTATCCTTTGTTTGTACGTGTTGGGAAGGTGGCCTATAATTTAGAGTTTCCACCTACATTACAAAAATTACATCATGTGTTTCATATCTCCATGTTGAGTAATTGTCACCCTGATATAGAGCTGACACTTCAACCTATTGAGGTGGAACTGGGTAATGATATATCTTATGTAGAAGGTCCTGTTCTAATCATGGATAGAAGGATCGAGAAGTTGAAGAATAAGGACATTGTATTAGTCAAAGTTTTATGGCACCATTGTTGCATTGAGGAAGCACGTGGGATCTAGAAGACGAGATGTGGAAGAAGTATCCATCTGTTTTACATAGGATTTCGGGGGTGAAATCCCTATTAGGGGTTTATAGTTGTAAGACCCTTGATCTAGCTTTATGCTTAATTGTAATTTCTTTATGTATTAAGATGCTTAAACCTTAATTTAATCTTTTGAGATGTTTTAAACCATCTTGCAATTTAACAAAGGGAGGGCTACTTTGCAATTTTCACATGAAGAGAGTGTTTCTTTTGTTATAACACTATGGGAGAGAAGTTGGTGATATGGGGCACCTTTATTAAATCATAGTTGAATATGTGATATCATCAAGTGATATTAGGGTTTCTTGGTTGACAGGTGACTAAGTTAGGGTTAAGGGTTGTGACCATTACACCACTTGTGGTGAGGATCACGACCAAGACACATGCTTGGCTGCATGGTCGTGACCGAGACACCCTAGAGATAGGATGGTAATGACTGTTGCCTTTAGTGTAAATGTCTCGACCATGAAATCGTGATTACAATTTGGGTCGAGACAAGGGGGTGTATGAGAGTGTCTCAACCCTGACAAGGGGGTCAACCGACCTTAGTAGGTCATGACACTTTGTTGGATAAACATGGACATCTTGTATATTTGCATGCAAAGGAAATAAGTTTAATACTTTGACAAAAAAGTGTCCCTTGGTGATCTATGGTGTTGACACCTCAAAGATCTCAACTTCCCTGCTCCTTTGGACATATAATACCTTCCTTTCCTTGCAAGCTAATCTTTTCATATCTACACACCTTCGTCTACCTTGAGATGGCTTCTTGAAGCTTCGAGAGCAAGGAGGATCAGTGCTTGGTCCTAAGGTGGTCGACCCTTGGTGCATGTTGAAGATCTTGTGCTAAGGTTAACCTTTGATGGTTATTCTTAGAGAATTATCTCTTACTAAGAAACCTTCTTATCTAAGATTACATTTTCTAGTCTGAAACCTCCACCTTCTCTTTCCTTCTTGGTCGAGGATAATCCATGGTGGTTGTTCTTGAAAGATAGAGATCTCCTCTTCAAAAAGTCCTTAGACTGTGTTTTGACATGGTGGCAACTAGTGAGATGACGATCTCCTCTTTCTCTTTTCTTTTCTTTTTCTTAGTTTGGCTAAGATATGTTTCTCATCTTTCTTGAACCTCCCTTGTAACCATGGTTTTATTCTTCTTGGAGGTGATCTCTTTCTCTTTACCACCTTGAAGTTTTAATCTATTGTGTGTGTGTATGTATATATATATATATATATATATATATATATATATATATATATATATATAAGAATCACGATTTCTATATACATCACCTTTGATGATCTTCTATGATTATGATAGGGTTTGTTGAAAACCTTAGTATGGGGCATTATGTACCCTGTAGACACTTTATTTGACATTGGTATTAATGCCGGTTAATACCTTGGTTTAGATCTTCTATGGGTGGTGCAGGTGTTAGAGACCAACCATTTGACTTCTATTTCCATCGACACTCCTTCGTGGTGTGGTTTCGGTCATGACACACTTCCCCTTAACTCTAGACTTGTTGCTACCTATCATCTTGGTCGAAAAGCAACATTGTTGCATGATCAGACTTGGCTATAGGTTAATGTTGCAACTCTGATGGCTAAGTATATAGGTTGTAACACTTGATTATAACTTGGTAGCAGTCGATACGTGATTTTGTTAGGGCTAAGACACTTGGTTGTCAAGGTGGTAACAACATGTTTGATGACTTGGTCACAACACTGTTCTTAGATGGTCGCGACACACTTGTGAAGGTTCTAGTCGTGAAACACTATGTGTCATAGTCACGATGTAGCATTATATGTCCATGGTGTCATGGTCAAAACATTGTTTTGCTAAGAAGTCTATATGCCTTGAGTTGGTTCTAAGTACAACACCATGTTAGGTTGTGTTATGGTCAAATGTCTAGCTAGTTGGGACTAAGTTCAAGAGTATCGGTTGTAACACTAGTGGTGACGATTGAGATAAGGTGTTTGGATGATTGCAACCTTGGGATGTGTCTAGATCAAGACACATGTGTGGTGTCTCGGTCAAGACACCCCATTAAGAGTCAGGTTGACACCCAAGTGTTGAGAGGTTCAGACATTAGTGTTATAAGAACTGGAGTCATAGGTGTGATGAGTAGTTGAGACACTTACATATGTGTATTTAAATGACCCATATATTGTGTAATAACCTACTTAAGATGGTGTAATTATGAATGGCTAGCCATCAACAGTAATACTTAACCCTCCAACAATATGGTTAATGATGGAAATAGGGTTAAAAGGTGGTATGATGCTATTAAACCCTAATCGAGTATATTTAAACCCTAACCCTAATCTAATGATAACATGATAAGTGTACTCACTGTATTCAAATATTGTTATTCCATGATGACTCTTTCTCTCTCTTACTTATACAACACTAACTTGCAGTTGAGATGAAAATCACATCTATGTGAATGTTATGGTGAACATTATACGACACAGGGTGGTGCTTAAGGGCTTTATTGAGTTATTATGTGATACTGAATGTGCAACAATTGTGTGTTTGGGTCTAATGACCTAGTAAGTTCCTTGAGCACAGTTTGAGGTGAAACCCTATGGTGATGTGATATTGTTAAAAACATAGTGAATAGCAGTAGTACAAGTGCCATATAATGAGGAGACAAGTTCTCACTTTATACGTTTGATATTTTCTGATGGATCACCTTGCCTTAATTTTTGTAGAGTTTGTTTAGCGCTAATATATTGTAACTTGATTGGTTCATTTAAGGATACCCAATTGGTATATCTAATTAAGAGAAACCCTAAGCATGTAGTTTCCCTGTACCATAGATCCATCCTCAGCGTCAATATCTAGCTAGATGGTGAAATGAGTAACTCCTACGGGAAACTTGTAGCATATATTATTGAATATGCAGGGTATTAGTGGTGTAACTCCCTATCTCCTTAAATGTTTTTGTAGTTGTATAATACTTTTTTATAGAACGACTAAGTGTGGTTCTATTCTCTAGTGTTGTGCCATGTACCAAGGTAGACTAGTTGTCTTATAGGACCATAGCTTGACTATGAGTTGTTGTCTCTACAGGACTATAGCTATGATTCTAAGTTGTTGTTAAGTAGTGAGATTATTAAGACACTGCATTGTAGACTCAAACTGACCGAGTAGTGCTGGTGATGATCATGGAATCTAGCTCTTCCATTGATCTTGTATGGTACTAAATTCGACTTAGTAGTGGGTAGTTGGATTTGAGTGGCACATCTCAAATCCTCAGGGCATAATACTAAAAGTGATAATACATCTGTGTAGTATTGTTGTTTAGGGTCAAGAGTGAATCACATTGGATGACCCCGTGCCTTAATTCCATTACTATTTGGGTTATAATTATTATACATGTTCTTCATATTCCTTCTAAACGTATAAACTATTCTAATTCTCAGTTGCTAACACTCAAATTTCCTATCCAATATTTGTTGCTTACTTGACTATTCTATTACATTACAACACTTATAATAGATGTGGTGAAGAGTTCTAACTCTCAATGGGACTTCTGGTCCCACCCCTGGGTTCCACAACTTTTTTGGCGATTGTAGACGAGGAGGTCGAGGTCTGGGAGAAGGAGTTGAGCAATAAGGATAAGAGTAGCTGACTAAAGGTTGAGCATGCTACTGGTTTAGTGTCTTGTAGAGTCCTATGTTTTATCCCTATACTCTCAGGTCTTTGGGAGAGATTTTGTATTTTTTTTATTGACACGTAAATTTTGTCTTTGTGCCATGAATGTATAGAAATGACTTGTACAGATAAACAAGATGAATATGCATCAGTGGTGGCTTGATAGCCTTTGCACATAATATGTAGCACCTTCTGGTAGATATGCAATGTAGATGGAATGCGTTAATGGCTTGTTTACTATATACTTTTGCATGTGAAATGCAATTTTAATTGGTTTTAATTTATTCTATTTGTGATAATATGGTTATTAGTGATAATTCTGCTCCGTGTTTTGAGTAATCTTTTTTAGTGTGGCGATGGTCATCCCAAAATGTTCTTAATATATGAAATGGAATAATAATTGGAGGCTTCATGTAAATAGTTAGGAATAATGTGCCATTATATAAGTTTATGTTGATATTAATGGACTTCGTGGGTAATTCAACAAGGTAATCTAATTTGTTTACAATAATGTAAGATAACCATGTTGTTCACAATGTGAAGTTAATATAACTCTAATTTATTATTATTGATGAAAAAGAGGATATATAATAATATATATGAAAATAAATAGCCTAAACCCTAGTTGTGATGTAACTCATAAAAGGAAACTAAAACCACAAATTTGATGGCAAACTAGCGAACTGTGGGTCCTAATTATCTTTGTTTCCAAGTTTCACATTAATTAACAATACTAACTATCCTAATTTCATTAGGGAAAGAAAATACAACATAAAATCTAAAATAATAAAAAAAATAACTAGTGATGACTAAAGTGGGAATTAATGGCAAAATCAAATTCTACATGTCTTAATTGGTGTAGGTGCCAATTTGCATTACGATTGAACACTCATTGATACCTAAATGAAAATCGGAAGAAAGAGCTTAATAATGCCCTAATAAGACTAGGATATGAATTATTTGCCCAAATTCCATAAAGTCCCTATTTAATTCATTCTCGTGCTAATTCTTCAAAAAATTCAGACTTCACATATTTGAAGACGTCTCTCATCAGATCTTGACCGAAGGACACAAAGGCTATCTCCTACCTCCGCTTCCCTTTCCTTCCCTTGCATGCTTTCTTCTTTTTCTCCAATCTTCTTCCCTAGTTTCCTTTCCCGCAATTTTTCCTTGTTCCCCGATTTCTTTCCCAATATCTCCCTTTCCTCTTACCAATCCCAGGAACCCTATAAATCTAGAGATTTTTTTCATTCTAATCCTAACTCTCCTGTGAACCCGACCCTAATCTTCCCTTGTGTGTGCCATGTTTCCATGCACTCTTCTGCCTCCTCACGTATCTAGGCCTTTAGAGCCATACAAACCTACCCCAAAACCTCCATAAAACCCTTTCTAAAATATTTTTCACATTCACCCTAGCTCATGTGTTTCCTACACATTGTACCGAAAACATGTACTCCAACTCCCAAGACAATGTGGAGGTCTTTGGAGTCACCACAAATTACTAGATGTTTCTAAATAGAAACCTAGAAAGCTTTTTTCCATGACAGTTGGTTCGTTGAGATAGCCTTGTTGATTCCATTTTTTACTCCTACACCTTTGTATCCATAAAGGGTTCATGATTTTGGGTTATTCTTGTGTTGGTTTGTACCTCTATATCTTCACCTAGATGTCACGAAGTCACTGCTATTTTGGTTTCGGTTAATGCACCCTCTTCAGGTCTTTTGAGTCATCTTCTCTTGCCCATCTATGGAAGAAGGAGGGAGGTGGAGTCTTTGGGTGTATGTTCTCCTCTCCATTTGCTTCATGAGCTCATTTGCACTATTAGGTAAGTGAAATTTGCACATATCATCTCCAATTGTTACGCAGGTTATGATTCTAGGTTTGATCCATGGTTTGAGAGTTGAGAGTAGTAGCTTTGTTCTTACTCTCGCGGAGAAGCAAAGATGGGAGTTCCCTCCTATTCGCTTATTTGGATTTTTTGTTAATGTCATGCCTCCATGGGTAATATAGACCTTTCGCCCTTCTGTTTCATTTTTAACCGTATGAATTCAATTTTGGTTTAATTATATGTTATGACCTATCACACTATTAGACATTAATGTGAGATGCAGGGGTGCATCAATATTCCACCAATTGTAATATCTAATAAAATCAATAAATTGATTAATCTTTGAATATTCATAATAAGTATTGATAACTCATAAAACACTACTGTAGAAATGGCTTATAACGTCACTTTTAAAGTCGTCAGTTGTAATAATACACCGACACCTAAACAATACAACGTCAGTTTATAAAATAAACCGACATCAATCTGTGAAGGGCGACCAGACACGGGTATCGCTTTTATTCAGTGTCGATTCCTTAATAAAAAACTGACGCCTAAAATTAACCGCCAAATCCAAAATTTCCAGCGAAAAAAATTACCTCCAAAATTTAACATATTGCATCGGTTCTTAACTAATAAACCAAAGATTCAAGGTTATTCATGAGACAGAAATTGGCCACATTTTGGTCGTCGGTTTTACAACAGCGACCGACGCTTATGGGTTTTCCCGCGCCGTCCGCGGAAAAATTTTCACACATTTTGAGCTTCAGTTTTTGATATAAACCGACGACTATGGTCATTAATCGAGAACAATTTTTCTAATCGGCATATGTAGATAGACGTCAGTTTTTTTCTAGTTAAAACTGACACTTATAGTTGAGAACAAGTGTCGGTTTTTCTATAGAACCGACACCTATAGTTTTATGTGTCGGTTTTATTTAATAACCGACATGTAATGTTAACTTAATAGCATCGTGCGAGCCTGACTCTTCCCCTTTCTCTATTTCATTCATCTCGATTTCGAGGGTTTAAGATCCGGAGATGATTCCTCTGCTCACCGCATCTGTGCCGCCGCTCGCCTCCACCGTCGCTGTTTGCTGGTCCTCCGACCACTGCGCTCTAGGCCGACCGCCACCCTAGCTCGACGATCACCCGCCCTAGCTATCTGTTCTCCGCCCACCTCGGCGCCACCAGTAGCTGTGCGCGGGACTGCTGTCGTCGTTTGTTGTCGTGTGCACCGCCGCCGCTCCTGCTACCGCCTCCTCCTCCTACCGCCATTGCCTTCTACCACCTCTTCCTGCTACCTCCGTCGTTCCTTCTCCTGCTACTGTCGCCGCTCCTTCTCCTGCTCCTTTTACTGCCGCCTCTTCTTTCTCCATCCACCGTCAGTTCTCCGGCCGCTGCTCCCTGCTCTCCAGGTCACTGCTCCGCTCCGACCACAACACCTGCGTGCCCAATGCTGCCACAACGGTACCCTGCTCCTACTCTTCTTCCTCCTCTTTTTCCTCCACCCTCAACCTGCTCCTGCTCGAATAATGTTGGAAATGCGTAGATTGTGAATAAAAAATGTTCTGATTCACATTAATATTATAAATAATGTAGGAAATGAATGCTAGCCCCAATTATAGACATGTTGTATATGGTTTTGATCAGAAAAATGCATACATTGTGAATAAAATATACTTAAAGCTCTATTATTCTTCTTGTTAAAAAGGTATAGTTAGTACACAAATATTAGATGATATTCAAGAAAACCCTAGTTTGATGAGCATGTTGTTAATCATGTTAATTATGATTCTTTTATTTATTCTGATGTCAGTATATAATTATGTGATCCCAACATCTTAAATTGAATTAGAATGATTTCAATGAATTATAGGGTTTTAAAGTTGATAATCATGTACATGCGGAAATAGGGTTATTAATAACGTAGTATGTTAAATATGATGATTAGGGCTATATATATAATGTCTAGTAAATATTCCTAGACTTTTTGTCATTAGGGTAATTTTTATACATGTTTGAGTAAATTAGGGTTTTAATAATGCTCTATAGATTAGGATTAACCATGTTGCCTGTAGTTTATACATATTTATTATATATAAGAATGACAACACATGAATTTGTTGGCCTAGAAACCCGTCCAAGATTTACTCATTAGGAGTAAATCTTGGATAGTCCCCAGTTTGGGACTTTTCTTGAACACCTAATCTCACTTAGGATGTAAGTGTATAATGTGTATTGGGTTTTCAAGAAAATTTCGGCAGCATTTCCCCATTTGTTCTCTAAGTACATATGTACTTAGAGAACAGCGGGGAAATGTTGCCGAAATTTTCTTGAAAACCCAATACACATTATACACTTACTAGTGAGATTAGGTGTTCAAGAATGGGATAGGTGGTACACATTTATTATATATAAGAATGAGAACACATGTATTTGTTGGCCTAAAGTTTTAACCATGCATAAACTCTAATCTATTAACCCTAGAAGTGAACTTTACAATGTGAATGTGAACTTTACAATGTGAACTTTACAATGTGAACATACAATGTGAATGTGAACTTTATAATGTGAATGTGAACTTTACAATGTGAATTACTTTACAATGTGAATGTGTACTTTACAATGTGAACTTTACAATTAGTGTTACTTTACAATGTGAAATTTATAATTTGAATGTGAACTTTTAGATGGCTGATCAGGACCGTGCTGATGATCACCGTGAGGGTGAGGACGTGCTTGCACCGCCTGACAATGTAAGTTTTAAGAATATATCCCTGAGGTTTCTATCTATATGTTCATTTATAATTATATTATGTAAGTGTTTTTTTATCAAATTTTAGGTTGGTGATGTAGCCGCTAAAGAAATTACAGCACTTGATGAGCAACAAAAGAAAATTGAGAAAATGAGGGGCATCACAATGATGAACAAGTTAATACAGCAAAGGGGCAATGGACCCAAATTGGCTGTGGATTTCGATCAGGCAGGAAATCCATATGGAGTGAACCACAACTCATTTGTTTCATATCTTGGGGTTCTTACTCGCAGCCATTGCAGTTCTATCCTAGAATCATGGCATAAAGTTCCTAAGGGGAAGAAAGACCACATATGGAAAGAACTATACGTGAGTTATTATTATTTGTAATTCTATTTGTGTTGATTACTAATTTTTAGGATACTAGTTAATAGCAATTCTATTTAATTTGCAGAGCATATTTGATCTGGATGAAAAGCTGCATCGTAAATGTGTGATGCAACGTTGTGGGAGGGTCCTAAGGAACTATAGGACCAACCTCACCCGATATTACATATGCGATGTTGAGAATAGGTTCTTGATTGATTCCAATTCTAGACATTGATCAGTATTTCACTAACTCTACACTAATAATTTTTTTTTGTATTCTCTTTGGAAAATAAATACAGGAAGAAGGAAGCCACATAGCAATGGAACTACTTGGACCCCAAAGAATGGGAGGAGTTTGTTACCCAAAGAAAAATAGATGAATTCAAGGTATTAATCGCCACTCCCAATTTAATTAATATACAATTTTATGTATTCACCTATTCAAGATTAACCTTTAGTGTTACTAACCAAATCATTGTGCTAACTAACTAGGCTATCAGCGATTCTCAACGAGCAAGGCGTGCACTGAATGTGCACGACAACACAATGGGTCCAAGAGGATATGCAGGCGTTCGCCAAAGACTACAGGCTGAGTCTACTCAGCCTACTGCTACTCAGGAGACTGTAGAGTCCTCTACTGCTGCTCCTGCACCTCTACCTCGTCATGTTATGTGGATAGCTGGGAGGCAAAACAAGAAGGGAGAGATACCGAAGCCCACAAACGCTGAGGCGGCTGCAAAAATGGTAAAAATCAAACACTTAGAGCAATCTATCGATATTGATTATTGTTATGTTTACTTACGAATTTTTGTTGATGGTGCTTAGCGGGAGCTGCACGAGCAGAGGAAGGAAGGCAAGTTCATCCCTTAGGGCACAAGGGATGAACAGATAGTTGCTCTGGGTAACTAACAACATCCTGGATGTGTAAGGGGTGCAGGCACTGGTGTGGGCATCAAAGCGTTCTTTTGGCCATCCCAGCGTAAACATGTCCCAAAAGCGGGACTTTCACAAGCTGACGTAACTTATTCTTATTTTAGAACATTATTGCGAAAGGGAATTCAATAATCAGAAACTAGCATTTCTTTTATCCATGTATAGGTAGATTCCTTAATTGATAGGAGAGTCGAGGAAGTAGTTAATAAAAGACTCCAGGAAGCGTTTAACAAGTGGCAGGCGTCTCAGACTGCCACTCAGATAGTACCTGTGAAGAACCTCTCTTCTCCTACTCCTCATACTGCAGAGGTTTGGAGTAATCCTATAGACCCACCTAGCACGTCCTCTGTAAGTATTTTTATGGCATATATAATAGAAAGTCTGTTCAAGATGATATGTTTGTGTATATATGCATATAACATTCTTTACATAAATTTGTAGGGGTTGAAGCCATGCCGACTACAAAGTGAAGGATATATCATTGCAAATGCATCGGCTTACCCACCCCTTAAAGGGTGCATGTTTCATGGGAGTCTAGTACGAGATGGCATGGTATGTGTGAGCCCCATACATATACTCGCTGGCTGAATGAATCTTGCACTGCCTCATGCACACCCAGATGTTGAAACACTTTGTGAGGCAGTAGGCAGATTGATATTTTGGCCCGAAGCAGATGTCCTCTATACTGATATTGTATGATAAATTTCCATTACTTTAATTTGTTAGTGTGTATATATATATGAGTTAATTGATATGCAATTATATATACAGGTCAAAAAGACGAGACCCGCTACATCTCAGCCTCCACCTCCTCGACTACCAAGTTGGCTTCCAGGGAACCTACACGCCTCGATAGGTCCTAATTGTAGGAGTGTGGAAGTATGGATCGGCGAACATAATCCAAATTGCCCTATAAATGTTACTATTCTGGAGAATGCTGCAGGTAAATCATACGATAACAATCTATTTATACAAGTTTAGCATACATAATAGAAGTTCTGGATACGTATTTATGCAGGTCAAACATTCGGAAACAACATATTTATACAAGATATTTTGGAGTTGTTTAGTTATGAATGGTTGAACACATCTATGATAGAGTTGTGGATATGGTGAGATTAATGCATATGGTAATCTGGTTTATACATCCATATACCTTGTTTTATATATGGAAATCTAGTTTCTTATATATTAATGCATACGTAATACATGTTTTGCAGCCACTTATACAAGACATGTACAGATTTTGGGTTTTTCCATGTGGGATTTTTGGTTCCATCTTTGATTAGTCTTGTAGTTACATACCCTTCTTCAGTTACTTCATACTGCTGTGATGCTTTTGAATATTTTGGTAAAAATAATAAGACAGTGATAATAGCTCCATTCAATGTTGAGTAAGTTTACTTTGCTTGTAATTTGGACTTAAGCAAATTTTATTTTTATTGCGGATATTGAGTTATTAATTTTCTACTTTTTTACCTATAGTTCTAAGCATTGGGAGTTATTAGTTATTGTCCCTAAGACATTCACCGTCTATTATCTAGATCCTGTGGGGAGTGAGTTGGATGTATTATATGGACATGCAATTAAAAGGCCATTATTCTCGTGAGAAATATTTTATGTTTTTATATTTGTTAACATCTGTTACTGCATTTCTATTTAATTATGCAATTTAATGTGTTACATTAACATATATAGGGCTTCACAAGAGTACAAAAAAAGCTGGAGGAAAGGTCCCCAGGAAAAAGAATCTCACACTCATTTGGGAGAATGTGAAAGTAATTTCCTGACTCCAATGTATATATTATTTATGTGAACTGTGCTTATTTGTATTTTTGAATATTTTGTATGTTTCAATTAATAGTGTGCTACAAAAGACAACGGCTGGGCATGTGCCTACTATGTGATGCGATTTATGGACCTAATCATCAAACATGCCGTATTGGAAATCGATAACATACAACATGTATTATACATTGTCTCGTTAGATAATATGAAATATATGCATCTTATTATATATAATTATAATTATGTATGTACGTCATTCTCTTTGTAGATTTTTAAAATTGAGGACTTCAACGCAGGTGCAAAGCATTTCGATGTACACGCTCCCTATACGAGAGATGAATTAGATGTAGTAAGAGAAGATTGGGCAAAAGGCCTACAAAGAGTGGGAATTTTTCAATATGATTTTGATGACAATGATGACAATGATGAATAAAGAATAACTTTGTTCTCATAATTAATTTTGTGTGAATGTGAATGAATTTTTATGAATTGTCATATGTGTGTGAAAATCATCAATACATGAATGTTTCTACATGTGTCTGAATGTAAAAAGAGATGAAATAAATGGAACTGCAGGTTGCTACTGGTTTCTACATGCGTGTGATGAAAAAATAATATGAATTAAATGTTCTTATACATGAGTGTGAATCACATATATATAATATTGTCCATCATGTTAATTTTGCAGGTTTGTGGCCTGTTGTTGACAGATATCAATGGATGTCGTAAAACCTGCAGTTCATAACTTAACTACAAGTTTCTCATCCTGCGACCAGCCACAATAGGTCTGCATACTGACAGAAAAAAAACATACAATAGGCGTCGGTTATTTGTATAAAACCGATGGCATATGGTTACAGTGTTGGTTGCCATACTAGTAACCCACGTCGATTTCCCTAATGAGATGGCGTCAGTTGTCACTAATAAATAGACGCAAATAGTGCCCCAGATGGCGCCCTTTCTGTGGCACGAAGGTATATGGCGTCGGTTTCTATGCTAATAACCGACGCCTATACCCCCTGCTAGTGCGTTTTTGGCACATTTTCGGTGGAGCGCGAAGGGTTGTGGCGTCGGTTTGAGAACCGACACATAATGGTTGGGCTTTTAGTGGCGCCCACATAGGTGTCGATTAAAAACCAACACTAAAGGCCTTAAATAAGTGACACTAAAGGTCGGTTATGTACTAGTGAAAATGCATTAATATATATATATATATATATATATATATATATATATATTGGAATCATAATATAATTATCTACATGATCATATAATTTTCAATCACCTAATTCCAAGTAACAAATATGAGTTTTATTGAATTTTCTTGTTGGTAGAAATTTATATAATCCATATCTAACTATCTATAAGTCACAATAATAAGGTAAAAGATTCTATAGAATAATGAAAATATCATAAACAAGATAGTGTGGTTTTGATTACCTAATTCAAGAAAAATAAAAAGGCAACTTATAGGGTTGATATACTTAATGTGAACCTAATCCTAATTCCATGTATGCATCTAATATATAGGTGTTTTGAAGGCCCTGGTTGGACATAGGGTTTATCCTAGATCTTGGTAGAATGTATATGAGCTATGTTGCATCTCCTATTAATAATATTGAGAGAAAGACCCAATTTTATCTCTCTCTTGTCCTTTGGACATATTACCACAGACAGTTTCTCACTCTTTAGATAATTCAATTCATGGGAGTGGTACTTGCGATCTACTCATTTTGATGGATATTCTTATTGATCTCATGGTGAATCTAGTTTTCATAATTGAACCAAGTTGCTCCTTCTTGTGAGATGGAATCCAAATGTTTCCCACTTTTGTTGTGGATGTTTCATATTGTCCATTTTTGTGATGGAAATCTCATTAATTCTATATTTGTGATGGTACTTTCACTTGCCTCTACATTTATGCACATTTTGTGATCCATTATTCCTAGAGTTGTATAAGTGCTTTGGTTTTATGGGTTTATGTGCCCATTATATTTTGGGATGGAGGTTATGTGCCCTATACCTGGGTTTTGTGCCCACCTTATATATTGGGGAGTTTAGTTATGCGGTATGCTCTATCAGGTTATGGGTTATGTGTCCTGGTTGCCATTCTTTATTTTTATTTCACTAGTGTTATGCTTATCTCACATGCATGCAAGTTAATATTGTTGATGATGGATTGTGTGCCCTAATATATATTATCATGCTTATGTGGCACATGTGGTTATGTTGATTTATGGAAAGTGCATATTTCATATACCTTTTATTATTTCTCTTTAATATCTATTTGGATGTTCACAATCCCTCTTTGATGGAGGCTCTTATGTATAAATATGTTTATCTTTTTTCCAAAGTGTGCTTAATCCCAATCATTATGCTCATACCAGATTTTATGCTGATAGTTTTCACTTTGTCTTCTCTTGTGGGGTATGCTTCGAACCCCTTCGGTGAAGGACATGGTGCACCGAACGTGATGATTTGGAGTTGGATTAATGAAGCTAACTATTGGGAGATAGACTTGATATGGTTTGGAATTCTCTCTTCCTAGATGTTAAAGGTTTTATTTTCATGTAAGCTCCATGTGGGAGGTTATTATGTAACCTTATAATATAAAATACAATCCTTCATTTGCTTCCACTGCCATACTTCGGTCTTGTATACTTTTCATTTCAGAGAAAATACACCTATTCTATCATACTTGTTAGTGTGTTTAGATTAGATGGGTTTGTTTCTCAAAAATAGTGAGGAGTGAATCCCCTCTCAGGTCACACTCCTTACACGTAGAATCATCACTAATTTTGAAGAATCCAAACAAAGATTGGAAACATAAGAGCCACATTACTTGTCTCAAGGAGGAGATACAATTTTTTTTATCATGCCTATCTTAATTAGAGGAGGAGGAGTGTCACCAACTCGATGTTGAAAGATGCAGAAGGAAGTCAAGTCTTTGAAGAGAATCCCTTAATGGAGATGTGTAATGACCCCGCCTCCCGGTAACCCCCTGTTAAGGGAGACCAAGAGGTCAGAGGCATTATCCCAAAATAGGATAAGTGGTTTTGCAAATAATCAACAATAATTAATAAATTCTACTACAACTAAACTTTTAATGGAATAAAATTTTTCTATTCATACCTTGCAAAATATAGTAAGTGGAATTCTTTACCCAAGAAAAAACTTATCTAACTACAATCCTCCAATTCTTTATTAAGATTTATTCTATCAATGTCACTTTAAAGGAATATCCATTTTCTTGATAGCCTAAAACACTGACAAACAAAATGGCGGTCAGTATAATGAATTATATTGGTATGTGGGGGAAACAATAATCTTGCATTTAATTGTAACAACATATTGCAAGCAATTATGGTTTAACAAGCAAACTTTATGTTTTAAACATGACTACTCAATCTATACATACCCTAGCCTCTGTGTTGTCCCTACAGTGGACATGGATACTACCTCTCATATGGTAGATCTCAACTAACCCCCATGATCCTACCTTACAGGTAGATCAATACATAGGGTCGAGGAGTCGTATGGTCCTACCCAAGGGTAGACCAACACATTGACTCGTGATAACCTAATGATCCTACCTCACGGGTAGACCATGTACTAGGTCATCTATCTCATCAACATCAGAGCTATAGAGGAGGACCAGGATCTGAGCTAGTTATGCACATATAATTATGGTGATAGTCATAATCACTTTATAATTGCATGAAATAAAAGACAATCAAGCATTTATTCCAAGCAATTGATAAAATGTTGTCAATCGCCGGGAAACTATAGCGATTTAACCATAAACGTAACCACATACATGTTCTTGAGAAAAAGAATCGAAATTCAACAAGATATCCAAGCTAGCACCTTAATGCAGAAAAACCTTAATTCTTGAAACATATAGATTACCTAATGTCAAAACACCTTCCTAATGACATGAGGATACTTTCTAAGGCTTCCAAGCCTCTTAGGATTCATTAGGGTTTCTTAGGTTTCTTTATCCAACTATATTTTCGTTTTTAGGCTAACAACTCTAAAATAGATTTCTTGTTTTTCAAAACCTAATTAATACAATTATCCTCATTAAGGGTTCTTTAATTTTAAATCAAGTTTGAGATCATCAAAACTCTGTTGTATAATTAACTTTTTGGATTTAAACCATTAAAATCCATATTTTCCAAATTAGAGTTTCTAAACATAATCATGTGCATAAAACCCTAAAGTAATCATAAAATTACCTTTTTCAAATTTAACTCTCCCTTTTATTCTTAATAGGTTAATATTACTCAGAATAACCCAAAAGAGCCATTAAATCTGAGTTCCATATAAAATTAGGGTTTTACCATAACTTAATACATTAAAAGTAGTAACTTTGTGTACTTTTCAAATTGTAAGCAATATCAGGCTTCAATTATATTTTTATTGGATTCCTCACGTTTTTGTGATCAACTTTCATACATAGATCATCTTCATCCAATATTTCCACAATTAGTTAGGTATTTTATAAGATAATCCTTTTTCTACCAAATCAGAAACAACCACGTGGATTTATTGGATTTAAAAACAAGTTGGTGGGGCAACGCACTCGCTAATAAGAGAGGGGATGTGAAATTACCATAAAGAGCTAACCCTTTAAACAGGGACGTGAGGGCAGGGGATTAGTTTCCCCCCTTGATCGTCTTCAACCTCCAATCTACTCTCTCGCCAGTAGCCGGTCAACTCGACTTTTGACTTGGCGTGTTGCTGCTTGTGCGCGTGGTCCAAGGCTGCCCAGAGCTCCGCCAAGTTCTCCCAAACTTGAAGGGCCCCTTGATTGTGCCACCCACTCCCTGCTAGCACCGAGATGGAATCACGCAACTACGGCGGAAGCAGGTCCTCGACGGGGATGAAGGACAGGTTGATTTCTCCAATTGAGGATGCCAAAGCACTCGCCTAATCACCCTGATCCCACGGGAAACATTTTCACGATTGTTGGTGTTGTACAACACCCCCCCCTTATATAGGGATGTCTCGCAGGTTCCACGAGATTGGGGAAAACCTATTCCCACTACAACAGGTACCCAATCCTGGTATGGATCGAGTCCTCGTGGCATCCCGAAGACAGAGAGCCCACTTTTAGATCCAATGATGCACTGGATTGCGAGGAAAGTGGAGAGGAAATCTCTCCCAAGTTCACAGACTCCCAGTCATACTCGAGGTAGGCTATGGAACCTCTATGGTTGGATCTCAGATCCACAGTTGTCATGCTACCCGCATAAACAAAAAATCGGGAAAAAGATAATTCCCTTAGAAATAAAGGATATCCCTTTCACTTTGGAAAAGTCATAACACTCAAATCATGGGTCCTTTTAATCCCAAAATTTGTGGGACACCTAATAATGACTTAATATATTGGTGTGCCAAATTTGGATTCATTATTCAAAATAAAACGAACCTTTTGTTTATGTGCAAGTTATTGCTTAAATATATATATTTCATTATATTTCCTCTCTCTCACTTCACTATTTTCCTTTATTTCGATTCCTTGTATCTCAAGGATTCATGTGCCATTTGAAACACCATCCATTATGATCAAACCTACACTTATCTATTTATTTCTTATATTTTCACCTTTATCCCAATTTTCATTATTATTTTTGCAATTCTTATTCCCTTTCAACTTATCTTCCTCTTTTATTATCTTGGACCCATTATTACCAAAGGGTCCATGAAAAACCATGCACAAGGAAAAGTTGTAAAAGAAATCCATATATTTATCATAAATCATGTAGTTTACAACCAAGTACATTTATTTTGAAATAATTACGATTACAGTCATATAAGCAAAAATCAAGTTTGTAACATCCTCCCCTCCTTATAACAATTTTGTCCCTAAAATTCAACCAATCAAACAAACAATTCAGGGTATGCCTTTTTCATGTCTGTCTTCAGCTCCCACGTGGCTTCATCCTCTCCATGGTTCTTCCAAAGAACCTTTACCATCTCTATTTCTTTATTTCTGAGTTCTTTCACCGTGGTATCCAGTACTCTCACAGGTGACTCAGGATATGTCAGTCTCCCTTGGATCTCAATAGGTTCAATGCTCAACACATGGCTCAGGTCCTTCACATAGCGCTTCAGATTAGACACATGGAAAACATCATGCATCATATTGTACTGAGGGGGTAAGGCCAAACGATAAGAAGTTGCACCAATCCGTTCTAAAACCTCAAACAGACCCACATATCGGGGACTCAACTTTCCTCTATTCTTAGCTATAGCTCGGAGTGGTTAGATTTTCAGAAACACATGCTCTCCCACGGTGAATTGCAAGTCAATCCACTTCGCATCCACGTATGACTTCTATCAATCTTCGGCTCTCTTCATCCTTTACTTGATCAAAGTGACTTTATCTGCATACACCTGGATCTCATCTGACCTCAACAAGGACCTTTCACCAACATCATCCCAGTGAAGTGGCAACCGACACGGCCTCCAATAGAGAGCTTCATACGGTGGCATCCTGATACTGGCCTGGTAGCTGTTATTGTAAGCAAACTTAGCGAGGGGCAGGTATTGCTCCCATGAACCACCCCAATCAAGCACACAAGCTCTCAAAAAATCCTCCAAAGTCTGGATTGTCTTCTCTGACTGTCCATCAATCTGGGGGTGATATGTTGTACTGAACTTCAATCTAGTGCCAAGTTCCTCTTGTACCTACTTCTACAGTTTGGAAGTGAACTTCGGATCGCAGTCAGAAATGATCGAACTCGGAACACCATGTAGTCGTACAATCTCTCAGATGTACAGTTCAGCTAAGTCTGTCACCTTGGTAGTGGTATTTAGTGTGAGGAAATGTGCCGACTTGGTAAGGAGATATACCACAACCCATATTGCGTCATGACCTCTCTTGGTCTTGGGGAGACCCACCACAAAGTCCAGGGTGATCTGTTCCCATTTCCACTCAGGAATTTCAATCGACTATAGCAATCCACTGGGTCACTGGTGTTCATCCTTTACCATCTGGCAAGTGAGACAACTGGCCACATATGCTGCTATATCTCTGTTCATTTCGGGCCACAAAAAGTACCGATGCAGATCCTTAAACATTTTGGTAGTGCCAGGGTGTACTGTATACTTCAAACCATGAGCTTCTTATAAGATACGATCCTTCAAAGGAGATCTTTTAGGAACCCAAATACGACTCTTGTATCGGATCTCGCCATCTACTCCTACAGAGAGATGGGTCTGAGGTTTCTCCAGCAAACCTTTCATCTTGTCAAGCTTTGGGCTGGCTAACTGGGAAGCTACCAACTCAGTCAACATGTCTGGTTTAATCTTTATATTAGCCAAATGGACTCAGTCTTCTAACGGTTGTGGAGTCCACCCTACAAGATCTTCTAGCTTCCTCCACTGGCTAGACAAGATAGTTGCATATCTGAGCTGTTTTCAGCTAAGAGCATCTGCTACAACGTTTGCCTTTCCAGGATGATATGCAATGATGAAATCATAGTACTTCATGTATTCCATCCATCGTCTCTATCTCAGATTCAAGTCCTTCTGAGTCAGGAGATACTTCAGGCTCTTATGGTCGGTGAAGATCTCGAAGGTGGCTCCATACAGATAGGGTTTCCAAATCTTCAGGGCATGTATAATTGCAGCCAACTCTAAATCATGTGTTAGATAATTCACTTCATTGGGTTTGAGTTGTCTGGAGGCATATGCAACAACGTGTCTATCTTGCTCTAGCACACATCTGAGTCCCATCTTTGATGCATCAGTGAAGATCATAAATCCCTCGTTACCGGACGGTAAAGTTAGCACTGGGATTGTTGTCAACTTCTCCTTCAGCTCTTAGAATCTTGCTTCACATAGGTCTGACCACACAAACTTCTCATCTTTTCGGGTGAGCTTGGTAAGAGGAAAAGTAGTCTTTGAGAAATCCTTTATGAAGTGTTAATAGTATCCAGCCAATCCCATAAAGTTGCGGATCTCTGAAGGATTCTTTGGTGCTGGACAATCTTGAACGACTGACACTTTAGCTAGATCCACCGAGATGGTCCCTCCGGATATGATATGTCCAAGGAACATGACACGGTCTATCCAAAACTCGCACTTTGAGAATTTCCCATAAAACTTCTACTTTCTCAAGATATCAAGGACTCTACTTAGGTGGTCTCGGTGTTATTCTAGGTCATCAGAATAAACCAAGATGTCGTGTATTAACACTATGACAGAAGATTCAAGGAAGGGTTGGAACACACTATTCATGAGGTTCATGAACACACTTGGGGCATTGGACAACCCAAAAGTCATAACCACAAACTCATAGTGGCCATAACGGGTTCTAAAAGTGGTTTTTGGGATGTCCTCACTTTTGACTCACAATTGGTGGTAACTCGATCTCAGGTCAATCTTTGAGAAGACTCGAGCTGACTTCAACTGATCAAACATATCATCGATTCGGGGTAAAGGGTATTTTTTCTCAATGGTAGCCTGGTTAATCATCCGATAGTCTATGCACATTCTGAGTGAACCGTCCTTCTTTTTCACAAAGAGAACGAGTGCTCCCAAAGGTGATGTGCTAGGGCGAATAAAACCCTTGTCTAGTAGTTTCTTCAGTTGTTTCTTCAATTCGAGCAACTCAGCAGGGGCCATCCTATAAGGTGCTCATGAAATAGTGTTTGTCCTGGGAGCTAGATCTATCGAAAAGTCTACCTCTCTCTCAGGAGGGATCCCAGGAAAATCATCTGGGTAAACATCTGCATAGTCCCTGACTACCTCTATTTCCTCTAAGGGTTGCACCTTGGGCTCCGGCTCGGTAATGACTACTAGGAAAGATTGACAACCTTTGGTTATCATCTGCTATGCCTTCAAGGCCGAAACATACAGGCGGGTGGTAGCATCCTTCCTACCCCTAAGAATGAACGACGGGTGACCTAGTTTCTTTATGATTACCTTCTTCTCCCTACAGTCAATATTATCCCTATAGGTATAAAGCCAATCCATACCAAGGATCACATCAAAGTCAATCATGTCAAGGAGGATAAAATCTATAGGGAACTCATGATCTTGATATTTAACAGGTATCACAGGAGTTTTCCAAAGGGACATAAAGATTCGACCACTTGGGGTTGTGACATCCATGATATATCCTAAATCCTTGATATCCAAACAAAGCATAGTTTTCAGATTTCTTGAAATGAAACTATTAGTAGATCTTGAGTCAAATAAAGCTTTTACATTGTGTCCCATGACTTCAAGCATGCCTACATGTTTTTTTACCATAGATTAGACCATTACATGCTTATCTTAAAACATAAAAGAAAACTCTAAGGGTTATTACCCTCTATCAACCGATTAGCATTAGCTTGAGCCTCCTCATTGTCAATAGCAAAAACTCGAGCTTGTTTTCTTTCTCCAGCAGGTGGGATTGTAGCTATAGGTTGGGCTACTATAGGTGGGGCTACTACTGGGCCTGGCCCCCTCGGGTCTGGCAGAGGACAATTGGCCTGAAGATCTCCCTCTTATTGGCAATGGTAGCATGTCTTCTTCTTGTAGCGGAACTCACCTAAATGCCATTTTCCACAGGTGCGACACCTAGGTCGGTTGTTCTCATGATGAGGTTTTCCTTTTCCTCCATGATTTCCCTTGGTATGTTTGTGCCCTTGTCCTTTCTTGTGATCATTCTTCTGGCCTTGCGTACCTTCATTGAAACCCAAATATCCTTTGGGTGGATTCTGAGCAGGCATCACCGTCCTCTCCATGTCTAGGATGGTGTTGTAGGCTTCAGTGAAGATTTTTGGTTTACTTTCCATCATATGAGGATTAATGGAAGGATGAAGATGCTCTACAAAATGGTCCACTCGTCTTTCCTCATCCATCATGCCCAAAATGCTCCAGGATGCAAAACTTGTAGCCAAAGTCTACGACTGATAAGTTACCTTGGATCAGGTTGGTGAACTCTCTTTCCTTCTCCTTCTTAGCTGAGGTGGGAATGAATATGGATGTGAAGATAGTCCTAAATTTGGTCCATGCCATTGGGTCCACACTCAGATCTTGACCCATGATGTGGTTCTCCCACCATATCTTGGTTGCTCCTTCCAAGAGATGTGCAGCAAAAAGGACCTTCTTGTTTGGCTGCACCTCCAGCATGCAGAAACCATTATCGATCCCTATCAACCAAGCATCTGCTTTGTCGACCACTTTGGTCTTATCTTCTCCCTAGAATTTCTCAATGTTCAGCTTGACAAAGTCCAGAATGGTGACTCCAAGTTGGGGAGGGACAGAAAGTGGTTCACCATTCTCATCTCTGGCTATATCCCTGAGGGCCAAGGCACTGATGGCCTCAGTTAGCCTCTTCTGTTGTTCCATCCATAGGGTATCAGGGGTGTGAACTACCATTGCAGGTCCTAAACCACCAGTCGAATTCTCCTCAAACTTGACTTTGTCTTCGGACATGTATTCCTCTTCCTGGTCCATCTCTGGGTTGTCGAAGGGAACAGATTTAGGGTCTGAGCCTTCTTCTGAGGCTCCCTTGGGTCTCTTTCTCTTCTTTGAGGACTCATCACCATGGTTCCTCTTCCTTTTCTTGGAAGATCCCCTCCTCTTGCGGGGAGGTCAACCCGTAGTAGGGTTCTCAGTGGCCTCGGGGATAGCTACCGTCTTCACACGAGCCATGCTATTACACACAAGTTAAAAATCTTCTTAAGAATAGATTTATAACTTGGAAGATATACGTTTTAACTTATGTTCATGTCCTCTCGTTTACTTGTATTTTATTGTTTAGTGGAGGATCCCTTAATCCTTAACACTTTGTATTCCCAAACATAGGAGGAGGTGGAGATAGAGAAAACCCTAAGCTCTTAATGTTTCTCCAGAGATAAGAGGTAAAGGAGGGATGAAAATAGATGAGAAAAACCTAGAGGTATCCTATTTCGAGTCAATTCTTTAGATTTTGGCCAGGCAATCACACATAATTCGAGAGTCCTTGTTGACCGACTAGTAGGGCAGAGGAAAATATTTCTAGCCCCCAAATCATGATCCTTTTCTAGACACCTCCATCCTCTGAAAATCCTCTAATAACTCCTTTGGGCTCTGAAGAGTTTGTAAAATTTAATAATTACAGAAGATTAAATGGAAAACCACGACTCTGATACCAAATGTAATGACCCCGCCTCCCAGTAACCCCATGTTAAGGGAGACCAAGAGGTCAGAGGCGTTATCCCAAAATAGGATCAGTGGTTTTGCAAATAATCAACAGTAATTAATAAATTCTACTACAACTAAATTTTTAATGGAATAAAATTTTTCTATTCATACCTTGCAAAATATAGGAAGTGGAATTCTTTACCCAAGAAAGAACTTATCTAACTACAATCCTCGAATTCTTTATTAAGCTTTATTTCATCAATGTCACTTTAAAGGAATATCCATTTTCTTGAGAGCCTAAAACACCGACAAACAAAACGGCGGTCAGTATAATGAATTATACTGATATGTGGGGGAAACAATAATCTTGCATTTAATTGTAGTAACATATTGCAACTAATTATGATTTAATAAGCAAACTTTACATTTTAAACATGACTACTCAATCCTTACATACCCTAGCCTCTGTGTTGTCCCTGTAGTGGACATGGATACTACCTCTCATATGGTAGATATAAACCAACCCCCATGATCGTACCTTACAGGTAGATCAATACATAGGGACGTGGAGTCGTGTGGTCCTACCCAAGGGTAGACCAACACATCGAATCCTGATAACCTGATGATCCTACTTTGCGGGTAGACCATGTACTAGGTCATCTATCTCATCAACATCAGATCTACAGAGGAGGACCATGATCATATCTAGTTATGCACATATAATTATGGTGATAGTCATAATCACTTTATAATTGTATGAAATAAAAGACAATCAAGCATTTATTCAAAGCAATCGATATAACTTCGGGAATCGATGGGAAACTAAAGTGATTTAACCATAAATGTAACCACATACCTATTCTTGAGAAAAAGATATCCAAGCAAGCACCTTAATGCAAACAACCCTTAATTCCTAAAACATATATATTACCTAATGTCAAAACACCATCCTAATGACATGAGGATACTTTCTAAGGCTTCCAAGCATCTTAGGATTCATTAGGGTTTCTTAGGTTTCTTTATCCAACTTTATTTCCTTTTTAGGCTAACAACCCTAAAATAGATTTCTTATTTTTCAAAAACCCTAATTAATCCAATTATGCACATTAAGGGTTCTTTAATTTTAAATCAAGCTTGAGATCATCAAATCTCTGTTGTATAATTACCTTTTCGAATTTAAACCATTAAAATCCATATTTTCCAAATAAGGGTTTCTAAACATAATCATGTGCATAAAACCCTAAAATAAGCATAAATTTACCTTTTTCAAATTTAACTCTCCCTTTTATTCTCAATAGGTTAATATTACTCAGAATAACCCAAAAGAGTCCTTAAATCTGAGTTCCATATCAAATTAAGGTTTTACCATAACTTAATACATTAAAAGTAGTAACTTTGTGTACTTTTCAAATTATAAGAAATATCATGCTTCAATTATATTTTTATTGGATTCCTCACATTTTTATGATCAACTTTCATATATATATCATCTTCATCTGATATTTCCACAATTTGTTACATATTTTATAAGATAATCCTTTTTCTACCAATCAGAAACAACCACGTGGATTTATCAGATTTAAAAACAAGCTGACGGGGCAACACACTCGCTATCAAGAGAGGGGCTGTGAAATTACCATAATGGGCTAACCCTATCAACAGGGACACGATGGAAGGGGAGTAATTTCCCCCCTTGATCATCTTCAACCTCTGATCTGCTCTCTCGCGAGCAGCTGGTCAACTCGATTTTTGACTTGACGTGTTGCTGCTTCTCTACGCGATCCAAGGTTGTCGGGAGCTCCGCCAAGTTCTCCTGAACTCAAAGGGCCCCTTGATTGCACCACCCACTCCCTTCTAGCACTGAGACGGTTCCGTGCAACTCCGGCGGAAGCAGGTCCTCGACTGGGATGAAGGACATGTTGATTTCTCCAATTGAGGATGCCAAAGCACTCGCATAATCATCCCGATCCCACAAGCAACGTTTTCACAATTGCTGGTGTTGTACAACACCCCTCCCTTATATAGAGTTGCGTCACATGTTCCATGAGATTGGGGAAAACCTATTCCCACTTCAACAGGTACCCAATCCTAGTATGGATCGAGTCCTCGTGGCCTCCCGAAGACAGAGGGCCCACTTTCAGATCCAATGATGCACTGGATCGTGAGGAAAGTGGAGAGGAAATCTCTCCTAGGTTCATAGACTCCCAGTCAGACTCGAGGTAGGGGACGACACCTCTACCATTGGATCTTAGATCTACGGTTGACATGCTACCCGCATAAATAGAAAATCAGGAAAAAGATAATTCCCTTAGAAATAAAGGATATCCCTTTCACTTTGGAAAAATCATAACTCTCAAACCATGGTTCCTTTTAATCCCAAATTTTTAGAGAAACCTAATAATGACTTAATATATTGGCGTGCCAAATTTGGGGTCATTATTCAAAAGAAAACGAACCTTTTCTTTATGTGCAAGTTATTGCTTAAATATATATATATATATATTTCATTATATTTCCTTTCTCTCACTTCACTATTTTCCTTTATTTCGATTCCTTGTATCTCAAGGATCCATGTGGGGTTTGAAACACCATCCATTATGATCAAACCTACACTTATCTATTTATTTCTTATATTTTCACCTTTCTCCCAATTTTCGTTCTTATATATGCAATTCTTATTCCCTTTCAACTTATCTTCCTCTTTTATTATCTTGGACCCATTATTACCAAAGGGTCCATGAAAAACCAAGCACAAGGAAGAGTTGTAAAAGAGATCCATATATTTATTATAAATCATGCAATTTACAACCAAGTACATTTCTTTTGAAACAATTACAATTACAATCATATAAGCAAAAATCGAGGTTGTAACAACATGATTACTAATTACTTCATGAACTTGCTAGCGACTCCCACAATATATATGATTCAAAGTAAATTTATTAATCTTACTAAAATTCAGAAATATGACATTTGCAAGGAACCCACGATTAGATAATATTCAAGACATAACTAAAATGATGGATCTTTATAAGGTCAACGGGCTTGATGTGATTAATACGCTATTACTAAAGGGAAATTGTGGGTTTGTAGGAGAATCCATGAACAAGACAATCATTCATTCTTTAGACGGCAAGAATCTTGAAGAGAGGCTTTGCAATTACACCACTATATTGATTCTTAAGTGCTTAAAACATGAGTTGTGTATCCAGTTTAGACCCATCTCATCGAATAGTGTTGGTCTTAACCTAGGTTCCAACATAGTTTTGCATAGGCTCAAAGCATTTATGACTAAGTGGATCTTGCTAGCGCAAAGAAGATTTGTTCCTGCCATTCACATCAATGGTAACATTACTGTCATCCAAGATATCACACATATAATGAAAAAAACAAAGACTATGGACTTTAAATCAGCTCAACTATTACTTATAATAAGATGCCATGGAGACTTAATGAGGATACACTTATTCAAGTTGATATGCCAAGGACCATAAGGTAGTACGTCATGAATTTCATTACTTTTAGACAATCATCTATAACTTGGAATGAAATAAACTCTTTAAAATTCAAGTCAACTAGGATTACGAGACAAGGCGACCCACTATCACCTAACATATTTGTGCATGTCATCGAACCATTGAGCCAAATGATTGAGGATAGGGTCCAAAAGAAAAGGTGGAACCTGATCAAGTTAGTTGGTAGTGAACAAAAGATTCACATCTCTTTTTTGTAAATGACACCATCCTCTTCTTCAAAGCTAACAAGATAACATAGAAACAATCTTATCGTGTTTCAAGGAGTTTGAGGAGGCATCAAGTCAACTATGTTGATTAAAAAATTTGAATTGTCTTTGGTAGGAGTGTACCTAGGTTTACAAGAAATGGGATGTGCAGAGATCGAGGGTTCTTGAAAACTAGTACTTGAGTAAGTACCTTGGGGTTCCCATCATCTATTCTCGAGTGAACTACAAGACATATGTGGATGTTTTGAGAAAGATAGCTAGCATGATCAACTCTTGATCAATGAAATGCTTACCTTTAGAGGTATGTGTTTGTCTTTCAAAGGTAACACTTACTACTATTCCTAAGTATGTCTTGCATATGTCCATGTTACCCCTAAATCTTTGTGATAGAATGGATATCATGATTCAAAAACTAGCATGCAGAGGCAGCAAAGAACAATGGACAATGCCCCTTTATTTCCTGGGACAAAGTCACTAGCAAAAAAATGAACAACGACTTCAACATGAAGTCAATAACGGACTAGAACCAAGTTTTCTTTTAAATAATACCTAAGAAGTTTGCAAAGGTAGAAATACTCCACAGTGCAAAGCTATGAAGAATCATTATGATAAACATGTGAGTAGAGATTGGATGCATCTATCGAGACTGGGTAGAGTTGTGATGCTAAAGAAAGATTCTATTACTGATAGTTCTTAACTAGTGTTAATCAATGGACACAACATAAACGTTTGGGATGACAAATGGCTCCCATAAGGTACTATCCTTAGAGATGCTATAATTCAAGCCAATTACAAAAGAGCTTGCTGATTTGAAAGTTAGTAGATTGGTAAATCTAAATAAAAACTATGACAAAAAGTTCATGGATGGGTGGTTCACAGAGGAGGTGGTAACATGTACTTGAAAGTTCAATTACCAGTACATGATAGCATGAATGATGACTGAACATGGCGACACACACCTAATAGTATGTATCCAACTAAGTTGGCTTATACTACTGTGAGGCCCAACAAAGAAAGCAGAAGAGATGGGGAATGGGATACCATTTGGATTACTAAGGTGGCAGAAGGGATTAAGACCTACATGTGGTTTGTGTGCCACAACATTAAACTCACAAACCATAATAGAATGAAATAAAAGATGATTGTAGATGGTACCTATAGTCAATGCAGTGCAAATGAGGCAACTATACTACATGTTTTGTGAGATTGCAAGCATGTGTGAGATGCCTAACATGTAGTCTTGCCCAATCTCTATATGAATCTCTTCATGAATGAAAATAAGCTTCAACAGTTGTTAACATATTATCTCTGAAAAAACAAGGCACTAATCATACCATTCCTCATTACATGTTGGTACATATGGAGATATAGGTACTTGTGGGTATTGAGAAGGATTATAAAACTATCATACACTAGATCAATTACATTACAAGAGAGATTGAGTATGCTTCTAAGGAGTGGAGTGATGAACCTGTTTAAGACAAGGTGTCACAAATTACCCATTGGAGGAAGCCATCAGAAGGTTATACGAAGGTCAACACGGACATTTCTTGGAAGGGGAGACAATGTGTTGTTGTAGTTGTGGCCTGAGATACTATGGGGATGTGGCAAGAAGGAGTTGGCTAGTGCACAATGAAAGACAGTGCACTAAAATCTAAATTATGTGCTACTAAATTGGCCTTAAGTGTTGCAATTTGTGCAAGTACTCAAAGGTTATAGTAGAGATTGATTGTCAAACTGCTGCTAACATGATTGCGGAAGACCACAAGCATAAACCCCTACACGCCAATTGGGTAGTAGGTATCCAAAAGAAGTTAAGGGAGAATTGGAGAGTAGAGTTTGGAAGAAGAGATGGTACTGTTGTGGTGGGCTAGCTTGCTAAAGTATTCTTATGCTTATATAAGACCTCCTAAGGAGAAGGAAAGTGCCATTTGTAAAGATCTTTGTGAGGGTAGTAGTACTACTACATTTGCTTTTTATACAAAATTTGACTTTTGTAGTTTTTATATTATTTTGTTTATAATAAAAGGGTGAGATGAATAGAATTTCTTCCCGACTTACTGAGAAAAAAGAAAAATAAATTAATCACAATGAGCAACTGACGGAAGGAACGAAAACGGTGAGTTGAGGGGGAGTTTAGTAGAAAAAAGAAGGGTGTTGCTTGGGATTTGGTAAAGAAAAGGGGGGGGGGGTTTAATGCACCTACCACTTTGATTTTGGGGGAAAACACTATAAGATACTTCAACACACCTATCACTTTGGTTTGAATAGTCTCCCCCTTCGTCAGTGTTTCCGTCATAAATTGGACGAGACCGGGTTGAACCGATATGCCCTTTCCATATCGCAATATTTTATATTGACTCTTTGACTGTTCTACGGGACATGAAAGAGATAGGAAAAAAACTCAAATAGCACACTTTTACAAAAATATTTACCCAAATAGCACATTCTCCAACTTATTTCCCGAAGTAGCACACTTTCACTCAAAAATGCCACTTAACTTGGCGTTTATCTATTGCAGGGACTGAAAGCGCCACATAACTTGGTGTTTTATGGTATTGTGAAGCTAAAGCGCCACATGAATTGGCATTTCATTGTTTTTTGAAGCAAAAGCGCCAGATTATGTGGCGTGTATGCCTAAAATGCCACATCAATTGGCATCTGTTATCAATTCACACTACTACAGAACACGCCTTTGGTGTCGGTTGTTTAACCCCTTTTAGCGACGGTTTTCCAGCGATGCCTATGTGGGCGCCGCTAAAGGTCGAACTCGTCGGCGTCAGTTTTATAACTGACGCCTATATGATTAATAGGCGTCGGTTATATATAGTTGGCCGACGTCTATAGGATTCGAGCCACAAAAAGGGCGCCACCTAGGACACTTTTTGTGTCGGTTAACAACTGAACAACCGATGTCATACCCCCAGACGACACAGTCGTGCTTCGCTGCATGGCCATGTTTATAACTATAGGCATCGGTTTTATATGAATAAGTGATGCCATTTCCACCATGGCCATGGTTTCCTGCACGGTCGGATTGTTTGTCACATTAGGCGGCGGTTTTATCCAATAACCGACGTTGTATGCCTTTGATGACGATGTTCTATAAATAACCGACGCCTATATTTTAATTTTTTTTTTCTTATCAGTTTGCAGGCCTACTGTGGTTGGTCAGCAGGATGAGAACCAGCAGTTCAGTTTTCTGAACTGCAGGTTTACGACATCCATTGATATCATCCTACAAACATGCCACAAACCTGCAAAATCAACAAATATTTTTTCACACAAGTAGATACATTCAGACATCAATTCAATTCTCACATTCACACATGTAGAAACATTCAAATACATGTAGAAACATTCAGACATGTATAAACATTCAGAAATATTCATTTACAAAATATCATTCAGCATCGTTGTCAGCATCCCAATTATATCTTATAATCGCCACTGCTTGTATGGCTTTTACCCATTCTTCTCTAACTTCATTGAATGCTTCCATCGTATATGGAGCATGTACATTTTTTAAGCATTTACCTATAGTGTGGTCAGTTTTAAACACCTACAAAGAAAATGATGTATATATATAAGTAATAATATAAAAATAAGATTGATATATTTCATACTAACTAATGAGACTATATATAATACCTCATGTATGGTATTAATATCCAATGCGGCATGTCGGATAGGAATCTGCATAAATCGCATCACATAGTATGTGCATGCCCAGGCATTGTCTTGTGTAGCGCACTATAAATTGAAACATACAAAATATTAAAAAATATAACTAAGCACAGTTCACATAAATAATATATACATTAGAGTCGGGAACTTACTTTTACGTTCTCCCAAATTATTGGCTGGTTCTTTTTCCTTGGGACATTTCCTCTAGCATTTTTTAATGTATCTAAACCCCTACATGTTAATGTAACACAGTAAATTGCATAATTAAATAGTAATGTAATAACATATGTTAACGGATATAAAAATGAAATATTTCTTACCAGAATAATGGCATTCTCACTACGTGTCCAATTTTAGTGTTCAATGTACTTCCCGTAGGATCTAGATAATAAACAGTGAACGTCCTGGGGACAATAACTAGTAACTCCCAATGTCTACCGCTAGAGGTAAAAAAGTTAAAAATTAATAACTCAAAATACACAATAAAAATGGAATTTTCTTAAGTCCAAATTATAAATAAAGTAAACTTAATTGACATTGAATGGAGCTATTATTATCGTCTTCTTTTGCTGACCGAAAATTGTAAAAGCATCTATACAGTATTTTGGGACACTATCAGGGTCTTTAGCTACCATACTAATCAATGATGGAATCAAAAATCCTACATGATCAAATGCAAATTGTTTGCATTGATCTTCGACTAAGTAGCTGCAAAACATGTATTACGTATGCATTAATATATTAGAAACCAGATCACCGGATCTTACACAAGGTATATGGATGTATAAACAAGATCTCACCTTATCCATGTCTCTATCATTGATGTATTCAACCAATCATACATAAACAGCTCAATAATATCTTGTATAAATAAAGAGTTATCGTATGATTGACCTGCATAATCTGCTTCTAAAGAAACAACTATAGGGCAATGTATATTATGTGCCCGTAGCTAACATGCCATTCCCCTAAAAGCAGGACCTAACGGGTATTTTAGGTCAGTTGGAACCCAACTTGGTAATGCAAGAAGTGGACGTGGAGGTTTAGGTGTTTCGGGTGTCTTCTTTTTAACCTGTATATATAATTTCAGATCAGTTGACCTCATATATACACATTAACATTCTAAAGTAATGTAAATTTATCTGACAATTTTAGTAGTGTAGACGACATTTGCTTTGGGCCACAATATCACCCCGCCTTCTGCGTCAGCAAGTGTATCAATATCCGGGTGGGGATATGGCAATGTAGCTTCCCTCCAATTGGGTAACACACGTATCGGGCTCACACGAACGAAGCCCTGTGGCATTGGAGTCCCGTGAAACATTGCCCCAGGAAGGGACGGGTAAGCCTGTGCCTCTGCAACAACATAGTCTTGCATTCTTAAGCGGCATGGATTCAATGCCTACAAATTTACGTAAAGAATATTATACATATATACATATCATCTTGAAAACATATCATCTTGAAAAGACTAGCTACAATGTCATAAACAATACTTACAGCAGACATGTTAGGCGGTGGGTCTATAGGATTACTTGTAGTCTATACATCAGGAGAAGAGTGGGTCGCCATAGGCTGATTGGAAGCCTGAGATGCCTGCCACCGCAGCAATTCTTCCTTGACCTTCTCAGCAACTATATCATTGACCTTCTTGGCAACTATATCCTCGACTTTCTTATTCTCCTATACATGGATAAAAGAAACATTAGCTTCTTATTATTGAATTCCCTTTTGCAGTAACATTCTAAAAAAAGAATAGGTTAGCTCTTCTTTTGAAAGTCCCGCTCTGGGTTTGCGCTGGGATGGCCCAAAGAATGCTTTGATGCCCACACCAGCGCCTGCACCCATAACACGTCCAAGATGCTATGGGTTACCTAGAGCAACTGTCAATTCATCCCTTGTGCCCTGAGGGATGAGCGTGCCTTGTTTCCTCTGCTCGTGCAGCTCCCGCTAATCACCATCAACAGAATTTGGTAAGTTAACACCACAAATAATCAATACTCAAATGATTGCTCTAAGAGTTATATTTTACCATTTTTGCAGCCGCCTCAGCAGTTACGGGCTTCTTTATTTCACCCTTCTTGTTTTGCCTCCCAGCTATCCAGATATCATGGCGAGGCATGGGTGTGGCAGACTCCTGAGTAGCAGCAGACTCCAGAGTAGCAGCAGACTCCTCCTGTAGTCTTTGGCAAATGCTTGCATAGCCCTTTGGACCCATAGTGTGGTTATGCACATTCAGTGCATGCCTTGCTTTTTGTGCCTCACTGAGGGCCTAGTTAGTATGCACATTAAGGATTTGGTTAGTAGCACTAAATGTTAATCTTGAATAGGTTAAAACAATGTATATTAATTAAATTGGGAGTGACGCCTAATACCTTGAATTCTTCAAATTTTCTTGAAGCAACAAAATTGTCCCAATCTTCTTTGTCCAAGAAGTTCCACTGTTCAAGGGCTGAGTTCTTCTTCTTATCACCATCTTTTATGTATTCTCTATTGAGATTTGTCCTATAGTTCCTAAGCATCTTTCCAGCGCATTGCATCACACTTTTACGATGCAACTTCTCATCCAATGCAAACAGATTCTGTAAAATAGAATTGTTATTAACTAGTATCCAAAAATAGAATTGCAAATAATAGAATGTGTAATCTACAAAATAGAATTGCAAATAATAATAACTCACGCATAAATCTTTCCATATCAAGTCTTTCTTCGCATGAGGAACTTTATGCCAATTATCATACTTAATACCACAATGGCTTCAAGTGACAACCCCAAGATAGTTTACAAAATTATTACGGTTCACTCCAATTGCATTTCCTCCATTATCAAACTCCACAACCAATTTGGATCCACTGCCACTTAGCGCTATTAACTTGTTCAACAGAGTGATACCCCTTTTCATGTTAGCTTTTTGGTGAAGCGCATCAAGTTCCTGCAGTGCTTCAGTGGGTACATGTGCATCATCAACCTAAAATTTGACAAAAATAAACACACTGAATTAGCCCAATATAAAAATATGGGATATATGACATAACTAGAAGATAATGAATTTTATAGAAATACATGATATGTTTTTAGAACTTACATTGGTATCCTCGCCATGCTCATCATGGACAACATGCTCATCATGGACTTCATGCTCATCATGGACATCATGCTCATCATGGTCAGCCATCTGAAAATGTCATTAAAAAGGCAAACATTTAGCATTTGTATTAACTAGAAAAAGGCAAACATTTAGCATTTGTATTAACTAGAAAAAGGCAAACATTTAGCATTTGTATTAACGAGAAAAAGGCAAACATTTAGCATTTGTATTAACTAGAAGATAATGAAAAATCAAATCTGAAAATGATATTGATATTAAAAAAGCAAACATTTAGCTTCAATAAAAAAATATAAACATACATGCCTCTAAAATTGTAATCTTTTATCAATTAACAATCCTTCATTGTGATCTCCGCACACATATAAGTCATCATTAGCTTCAATATTTTGTGGAGTTGGCAACCCAACTGAGAATGGACTGGAGTCATCATACTTATCATAGTACTCTTCTTCATATATAGGATCTTCAACGAACTGTCTTTTACCATGAAGAACAACTGACCATTTATCATTTGCAGGATCATCGATATAGAATATTTGTTTCGCCTGTGATGCCAATATGAATGGTTCACCCTTCTGGCCAATCTTTTCAAAGTTCACCAAAGTGAAACCCAATTCATCCACTATAACTCGTTTGGTGTTATCAACCCAATTACATTTAAAGAGAAGAATTCTGAAATCTATGTAGTCAAACTCCCATATGTCTTCAATGACATTGTAATATGACATTTTAGCTTCACGTGGACTCTTATCCTTTGCACTTGCAAAATACATAGTTGACGCTTGAAGAGTGGCCCCACTGTTTTGGACGACACTCTTATCATCTTGGCGCTTTGTGTAATATGTATACACTTACATCCTATCCAAGATTTACTCCTATTATCTACAATGAAGCCAGACTCCATTCAAACAATATATAATTTAGTGATTGTTCATTCTAATTTATACCAATGTACAAGTAATATAAAGAACAATAATTGTTCACTTTCTAGGCCAACAAACACATGTGATGTCATTCTTATATATAATAAATGTGTACCACCTATCCCATCCTTGAACACCTAATCTCACTAGTAAGTGTATAATGTGTATTGGGTTTTCAAAAATAATTTGGCAGCATTTCCCCGATGTTCTCTAGTAAGTGTATAATATGTACTTAGAGAACAAATGAGGAAATGCTACCAAAATTTTCTCGAAAACCCAATACACATTATACACTTACATCCTAAGTGAGATTAGGTGTTCAAGAACAGTCCCAAACTGGGGACTATCCAAGATTTACTCCTAATGAGTAAATCTTGGACGGGTTTCTAGGCCAACAAACACAATAATAGATATGTACATTTTAGGGTTTCATCACAATTGATGTTAGGGTTTCATCAATGTTAGGGTTTAATCAAATCAAATTAGGATGCTAGAATGGACAAGTTTAAATCTTATTTCAACATGCATCAAAATTTACTGAATTAGGTCAAGCATTAGGATTAGAAGCACAAATATATGCAAGCAAAAGATTTGTTCGTATCCTAGAATTTACATAAAGCATTACATATAGATTTGTTCATATCCTTACCAACAGCAAACACGGCCGTGGCTGTGTTGGCCTACCACAGTCGTGCTGCCCAGCATGGCCGTGGTAGACCAACACAGCCACGGCCGTGTTTGCTATAGGTAAAGAGCTAGGGAGAAGGAAGAATAGAGGCTACGACTACTACCTGGAGGCAACGGCGGGCAGCAGGCAGGTAGGCGACACGGCAGGGAGGACGACGGTGAGCACGGAGCAGGCAGCGGCGACGACAAGGAGGACAGCGGCGACAGCAAGGAGGACAGCGGCGACAGCAAGGAAGGACGGAGAGCGGCGGCAAGGAAGAAGACAGTGACCGGAGGCAAAGAGGATGGCGGAGGCGACGCAGAGCAGCAAGCAGCGGCGTCCGGCGTGGACGGCGATCAAACAGCAGCGTCCGGCGTCGGCGACGAGCGACAGTAGCAGGTGGCGAGCAGCACCGAGTGGGCGGGTGGCGACGCAGCAAGAGTAGAGGGGCGGAACAGTTGCTTCGCGATGAAACATAAGAAAGGGGAACAGTGGCCGTTCAAGGGTTTATTAAGTGGGTATTCGGCGTCGGTTATAACATGAAACCGACACCTAAATTCCTCGGCGTCGGTTCTACTTAAACAACTGACGTCTAATCAGACAAATTTTGCCCTAAATAATTTGGCGGGAACCTTTATCGGCGTCGGTTATCAAAGGATAACTGACACCTAAGATGGAACTTTTCACGCAATTTTTCATCTTATATAGGCGTCAATTTAATGTTAAAAAACTGACGCGGTATGTGACACTTTGGAGCCAATTTGTTTTCACAAAATTGGATTCCGCGGGTGATTTTAGGTGTCGGTTTTGTGTTACCCTGCCGACGTTGAATACAAAGCGGTACCCGTGTCTTGACTATAGACGTCTGATGACCTACATCACCGACGTTGAATGTTATAGGCGTCGGATTTCCTAAATAATCGACGCCCAGAAAAGTGACATTGAATGTTGTTTCTGCACTAGTGTCACTACCTCCATTTACGAAAAGCGCCAGTATATGTGGCGTTTTCTCCTTGGCGGGCGACGTAACCCATTGTGCCCATGACGTGAGTGGTATGAAGGTCTGTTCCATGCATGGTTGTACAGGCGCACGAGGCTGAAGTCCCCCAGCCGAACGTCAAGCTCGTCGTTAATGAGTACGTTGCTAGCGTTGATGTCCCTGTGGATGACAACTTGCTCCCATTGCTCGTGCAGGTAGTGTAGACCCGAGGCAGTGCCCTTAATGATCTGAAACCTTCGGTTCCAGTCGAGGAGGGGAGGTCGAGAACCCCCGTTCCGGTTGTCACTGCGAAACAAGCACTGGTCAAGGCTTCCGCCGGCCATGAACTAATATACGAGCAGCAACTCCCCCTTCCGACGGCAGTAACCCAGGAGCTGCACTATGTTGCGATGCTGGATACGCCCGATGCTAACGATCTCTGCTACGAATTCCCGCATCCCCGGCCTCGACTCGTGAGACACCTTTTTCACAGCAACTTGGACTTTGGTCGCCGGGAGCACCCGTCTGTAGACGCTCCTGAACCCGCCAGAGCCAAGGAGCCTGTCGCCGGAGAACTCGTCGGTGGCATCGTAAAGGACCTCGTAGCGGAATCTATGAACCCCGTACTACAGCTCCCAGTCCTCCATCAGCTCCACATAATTGCGCTTTCTCATCACTGCCAGATACGCGCCACCGGCCACCAAGATGGCAACGAATGCAGTAGGCAGGGAGATGACCATGATCCTGGTAGCATTGCTCTTGGTCGATTGGAGTCCTGGACGAATTGAAGGGAGAGTGGATAGATCCAGTTTGGCTTCTCCAAACGTGCTGAAGCTCCAACCAGAGATGTAATGTGAGGTAGGGAAAGGCCCCGTTGAGGACGAGAACCCTACATACATATACTCGTCGAGTATGTGTTGAGACAGATCTATCGAGAGAGATAGAAGAGGCGTCCATGGCGTTGGCTTATAGAAGTGAGCAGTAAAGGAGAAGAAAGGAGGAGTAAAACGCCGAAGCAGAAAATGCCACATATATTGGCGCTTTTCGTAATGGGAGGTAGTGAATTGATAACATACGCCAATTGATGTGGCGTTTTAGGTATACACGCCACATAATCTGGCGCTTTTGCTTCGCAAAATAATAAAACGTCAATTCATGTGGCGCTTTAGCTTCGCAATACCATAAAACGCCAAGTTATGTGGCGTTTTCAGTCCCTGCAATAGATAAACGTCAAGTCAAGTGGCGTTTTTGAGCGAAAGTGTGATACTTCGGGAAATAAGTTGAAAAAGATGTTGTTTGGGTAAATATTTTTGTAAAAGTGTGCTATTTGAGTTTTTTTTTTCCAAAGAGATAATTGAAGAGAATTGGTGTAACTCGTCTTCTTATATAACAGTCCTGTGTGGCCGTATCCATTCGACCAGAAGAACAGAACAATGGCGGACAACATTTATGAATCTAATCCAACCGGTGTCTCTTGTCGTCCGCTACACATCGCCGTTCCTTCGGTCATATGATACCGTACCTCGAATTCTCCGTGTTGTTAGCCAAAAGAGGTCATAAAGTCAGTTTCCTATCGACGCCAAGAAACATCGATAGGCTGCTTCCCAAGATCCAAAGAGAATCATTATCCAATGACCAGCTAAATCTGGTGAAGCTCCCACCACTCCCCAAGGTGGACGGCCTAGTACCAGATGACGCCGAATCCACCTCCGATCTGCCACACAGCCGAGTTCAGTACCTTAAAAAGGCGTATGACGAGGGCCTGTCGAAGTCCTTGTCGGAGTTCCTCCAAAGGAACCATAGAGGGGAGCACCCCGTGGACTGGATACTCCATGACTTCGCCCCACACTGGCTGAAACCTTTGGCTTCCGAGGTAAGTGTTCCCACGGCGTACCTTAGCATCTTCACTGCCGCCTGTGCCGCGTTCTGTGGACATCCGTCGGAGATGGAGGCTGAAACGATGACCCGCTTGAAGCCGGAGGATTTCCTAGTTCCACCGTCGTGGATTCCCTTCCCTTCTGAGGCGGCCTTCCGGCTGCACGAGGCACGGAGCATCTTCTCTGGTGGGTACGTACGAGTCCGTTGGTGCATCGGGGCTTACGGACGCGCAGCGGGTGGCAACCGCAATCAGAAGCAGCGACGCTGTACTCCACAGATCGTGTGAGGAGTACGAGGGTAAGTATCTTGATCTCCTCCCGAGCTTGTATCAGAAGCCCGTCATTCCGGTCGGAGTTCTTCCCCCACGACCTATCAGCGACAACAACGAGGGTCAGCTGCCAGTACTGTTCTCTTGGCTCGACGGCCAAAAGGCGAGGTCGGTGGTGTACGTGGCTCTCGGTAGCGAGGCGACGCTCAGCTTAGAGATGATTCGTGAACTGGCGCTTGGCCTGGAGCTCTCAGGGTTTCCCTTTCTTTGGGCGTAAAGGAGGCCCGTCGACTTGCCCCCCGAGACAGAGATGCTTCCTCCAGGATTTGAGGTGAGAACTAACGGACGCGGCCTCGTATGTATGGGATGGGTGCCTCAGGATCGGGTGCTGTGTCACAGTTCCATCGGCGGGTTTCTTAGCCATTCAGGATGGAGCTCCACCGTGGAGGCGCTTCACCACGCAATCCCACTGGTCTTGCTTACCATATTCGTCGATCAAGGAATAGTTGCTCGGAAGACGGTGGCTGAAGGAGCGGCCCTAGAGGTCGAGAGGGACGACGGCGATGGCTCCTTCACCAGGGAGGCAGTCGCGAAGGCTTTGACGGAGACCATGGCTGGGGAGAAAGCTGAAGCGTACAGAAACAGGGCGGCGCAGCTGCAAAAGGAGGTTTTTGCTAACCAGGTTATACAGGACCGCTGCTTGGATAATGTCATTTCTTTCCTAGCAAGTCGTAAAATATAGTCAAAACAATTATGAGATATTGTATAAGAAAATATTTTGTTTGCCATGTTCTTTTAAATTCTCACGTATATATACTAAGGTATAAGATAATGTCATTTCTTTCCTAGCAAGTCGTAAAATATAGTCAAAACAATTATGAGATATTGTATAAGAAAATAATTTGTTTGCCATGTTCTTTTAAATTCTCACGTATATATACTATACTAGTGAAGGTATACGTGCACATTCAACATATAAAATTTGTTGAAAATGTACGGGAAGATGATTCATCTGTAAAAAAAAGTCCCTACGGTAAAAAATATTTTTGTTGGTTGTTTGAAAGCAGAGAATCAAAGAACTGTTTTCGTGGGATGGAGAGAGAAATACATAATTAAAGATAATAAAAGTTTATATGAGAGTGTGAGAATAAATATTTGTATGAGTAAAATGCTTTGAAAAAAATGAGAGAAGAGAGTGAATCAAGGAGAGCGCAGTAGCACACTCGTTCTTTTTATAGTAGTATAGATATAGATAACAAAATCCGGTTAGATGTAATTTTCTCCATAATTTCTAAAATTACATATTAGTCAATTGCTCCTTTTCCGTCGTCCACATTCCTTTAAACCGCCGGACTCTCATTGCTCCTCCGTTTGCTTGTTCCATTCCACACGCATTGGCTCTGGATATTAATCAATTATTATTTTCCTGATAATATCTGTCTCCCTAAGACCGTAATGTAAATAAAAATACATTGCAGCATCCATATGCCTGCGGTTTCTTCCCTATGGACGGCCGACTGCGGCATTAATGACTTCCCCAAGAACAATGTAATTGTTCGAATAGGCCATAACATTTTTTTTTCCTTTGCTTGCGGTGAATATTGCCTTGGTGCTTTATCCGCACTGTGAGCTTGATGATACGGACACTTTTAGGGCACGTTTGGATTGTAGGATTAAGCTAGATATATGCAACTCCTGTATTAAGTTAATCTATGTAAATGGAAAATGATGTAACTGAAAAGTTTTGTAAAACGTCAGTATAGACAAACATAAATGAGAGGCTGCTGGTTTCGGACAGTGCAAGCGGGCAGGACTTGCGCTACGAGAAAGACGGATCACGACGTGGTTTTGAACGGGAGGCGACACATTTCTATTATAACAACAAATGCAAGATTATGCCAATTTTCTCCATTACAGCGAAACAAATCTAATCTTTTGACTACTGAATTAATAAATACAACCCTTAGGCCCTGTTTGGTAGGGTGTAATCAGGCAACATTTATGGAATTTAAAAACGTATCAAATATAAGTCGTATGTTTGAGCTGCTTCAGATTCATTTGGTACGGTGTAGCAGAAGATCTCGGATTCAGTTTGTAACTGTTTGGTACAGCTGCAGCTCTGTAGATGTTTACGGTGGTCCATGGGAATGACGTGCGGTAGAGCCTCTTTCCTGTGACTGCACCGGACCGCGTTGGTTTTAGGCGCAATACAGATTCCGGGATTTTGGACCAGAAAGTGAAGTTGGATGAAAATAAAATCGACCAACTGCATTGTATTACACCCAACCAAATAAAATAATTTGTTGCAAACTGAGCATTCAGACTTAATGAAAATCAACCCCTCCTTACCAAACAGGCCGTTAGTTTTTTTTCTTACTCCACCGGCTGCCCATGGCTCCACATCAGTTGCCTTTCCGGCCATCCGCTTTGCAGTCCTGTCCTTGGGTGGCTCGCGTGCCGCCTAACGATTCTAAAACCCCCAACACTCTGTGATGAGTAGGTCAACCGACTTAACCAAACTGCTTGTTGCTATAATTAATTCAAGTGCTAACTTAACGCCAACCATGCACATTGGAAACCAACCTGTTCTCACACTTTTATTAAATGGTTGTTGTTATCGTAGTTATTAGTGTAGTACTGGATTATTATACTAATGAAGTAGTTATATATTTTATTGAGTTACGCTACACACAGTCCCCTTTACACCCGGGTTTCCACCCGTTTTTGGGAAAATATATCTGCAGCATTTGCAGTTGTCTTTGTATTAATACTCATGCAAAGTCCATGCAACAGTATGTCTCTCCACTCTTCTCTCCAGAGTATTAATACTCATGCAAAGTCCATGCAAAGTCCATACAAAGTGTATTAATTCGTTTTTTCTCTTGTAATTATTCTCTCTCATTCTAATCCACCCACCTGCATTCCCGTATTAGTACAGTACCTACGGAATCAATAACAACATTGATCTGGAAGAATAAGTACAGTACCTACGAAATCCAGTAGTAACATTTGCCATTTGGACATAAGTACAGTACCTACGGAATCCATGCAAAATAAGTACAATACTCACTTGTTAATTCCAACTCAGTTTTTTCAAACATAGTACAGTACTTACCAAATTATAAAACCAAACATAAGTACAATACTTAACAAATTACAAAATCAAGCATAATTGTAGAACTGATCTGTAAGCGTAAGTACAGTACCTACGGAATCCAATAACAATATTTTTCGCTTGGACATAATTTTTTTACAAAAATATAGTGCACATCTGGTCCATAATCAACTATAAAATGCATCTATAAGTATTGTACCCAATTATTAATTTTCAACCCAGTTTGTCAAATATAAGTACAGTACCTCTCAAATTTTTTAGATGTAATTTTTTCCATAACTTCTAAAATTACATATTAGTCAATTGCTCCTTTTCCGTCGTCCACATTCCTTTAAACCGCCAGACTCTCATTGCTCCTCCGTTTGCTTGTTCCGTTCCACACGCTTTGGCTCTGGATATTAATCAATTATTATTTTCCTGATAATATTTGTCTCCCTCAGACCGTAATGTACATAAAAATACATTGCAGCGTCCATAGGCCTGTGGTTTCTTCCCTATGGACGGTCGGCTGCGGCATGAATGACTTCCCCAAGAACAATGTACTTCTGCGAATAGGCCATAACATTTTTTTTCCTTTGCTTGCGGTGAATATTGCCTTGGTGCTTTATCCGCGCTGTGAGTAGGGCTGTCAATGGGGAGGGTATAGGGAGGGTAAGGTCTTACCCTTACCCTTACCCACCAAGAGTGGTGGGTAAGGGTATGGGTAATTCCCCACTCCACCAATATCCTTACCTTCCTCTTACCCTTACCCCTTACCATTAGGGTAAACGGAGAGGGTAAGTGTAACATCCCTGACCTGGGTTATGAATTAACCCTAGGTGTTTTGCATAATAAAAGTGATTATATGCATGTTCTTATCTTTTGAAAAGTAATTAAGGCTCAAGAGGAACTTATATTGTAATTTTAGTCTGTTTTGAATATTGTTGAAATCAATATTTTGCATATTTTGGACTAAAGTGTAAATTACCCAAGTTGAGGGGTCTATTTGCAAATTGTGCATGATAATATGTTCCTCATGTGTTAAAACATCATGAGAGTGAAGATGATGTAGAGGTATGGCTTGTGATAGCCTGAATTCCAAAAGAGAGCTGATAAAGCAATGTTTATGCATGAAAACCTAGTTTTGGTGTAATGTGTAATTTACCCAAAACCTAGGGTACAAAATGTAATTTACCACTTCAATAAGGTCCCTAATGTTTCTTGGCATCATGTGGAGCAAATAAAATGAGAGGGACGCCTCATTTGAATTAAGTTGAAGGAGAGATAATCTTGATATTAAAATAATCAAGATTTAAGCATAATGGAAACATTATTGCAAAAATAAATAAAATAATTGAAGGGCCTTCAACCAAAATTAAAATGGTTGAATTTAGATGTGTGTGGACGTCCTTGAAGCTTTGCAAGGACCAAAAATATCCTAAGGAGGTGAAATTCCACTCACCTTATTATAAGGAAAAGAATTTCCACTCAAAAATATATATTAATATTATAATGGATTAAGGTGCTTAATTTCTTTTCCCTTAATCCATGGATAATGGAAGGGAGATCGGTGGGTTTGAGTTGCCTTTGCATGCAAGCAAACCAAGTAGGAAGAGGTGGTACCATTTTTAGAATTAATTGAATTTTAATAAAACATTTTCTCTTTCATCAATTTTCTTATAAAAGAGCCTTTTCCAAGCCACCTAAGGATCTTTTTCGATTCCCTTCTTCCCCTTACTTGCAAAATTGACCAAGAGAGCTAAGAACAGCAGGAAGCACGTCCCCAACCTGTTGGTAAGCCTTTGACCTTCGTTTTTCTTGATTTCATGGTGAAAATCATAAAACAATGTATGATTCCTTCATTTCTTCACTCCATCTTCAACCTTAGCCGATCCGTTCACTCCAAAAGCTTGAGAAACGACCTTGGGAGGTTGCTAGAGCTTCAACCACCATTGGATCCGTGAAACTTGGAGCTTGGGATCAGATTTGAAGGCGGGTTATATAACTTTAACCCTTAATCTTTGTCATTGAATTCGATTTCTGCTTGCAATTGATTTAATTGTCATTATTGCAATAGCCTTGCTTAATTGATGGAGTTGACATGGAAAATGGCAGTAGTTCCGTGAGTTTAAAGTTTGAAGATGATAACATTTTCATAAGAACACACCTTAATCAAAGAACAATAGCAAACGGTCTTGGACTTTTGGTCCAAACGGTTTCACCAAACTGTTTGAGACCAAACAGTTTGCAAACCGTTTGGTGAAGTTGGACTCCAAACTCCATGGTTGAGTTGATCGTTAGGTTGAGTTGACTGTTTGAGGTCTGAACTTAATCATAGGTTGGATGATGATCCAATGGACTCAATTGATTGATTCAATGTGTGCATGATCCTTCAATTGGAAACCCTAATCAAGTTGATTGATGAATCCTTGATTAATCCCAACAATTTCAAGACAATTTGGGTCAAACGGTCTTGAGACCGTTTGAGACCGTTTGGGACCAAACGGTTTCAAAACTGTTTGGTGGATTAGAGGTTGACCCTTGACTCATGGATGATGATCGAATGGTTTAGAGTGGTGCACCCTTCAATTGAATAATCAGTGATCGATTCAATGGTGCAATTGGAAATTGATTTGATGGAGTAATGACCTAGTGAGCCCTTGCGGTTTTGGGACTGATTTGGCCCAAACGGTCTTGAGACCATTTGAGACCAAATGTCCTTGAAATCGTTTGGGGTCAAACAGTTTCAAAACCGTTTGGTGGCAAACAGTTTCAAAACCGTTTGGTGGCAAACGGTTTCAAAAATGTTTGGTGATGAAACTTCGAAACCGCATGGAGGTTGTTAGTGGCTCAATCATTTGGATAGTAAAGGTAATGGTAGTCCTAATTATCCAATGATGGTTAGTGATGTTAATCAATGAAGGTACAAAGGTTGAAACCCTAATAGTACTTATGTGATTAGTGTCAATTAAGGAAGGAACCCTAATTGCTTATAAGTGCAATGACTTGGTACACTATGTCATTCATAGTTATATGAACTTGACTAAGGGTTGATATAACCTAATCAAGTTGAGAGGAATGATAGTATGGAGTTGATACATGAGTATGATTCATGTGGTGATTTAGGGTATGATCCTTAAGTAAAGAGATCATGAAACCCTAATCATGAACATAAACCCTAATTGATAAGGTTGTTGAACCTTAACCCTAATTCAGGGCAATTATACTTGAAATCCTAAAACAGGGTATGGTTGTAACCCTAATCCAAGGTGATGATATATGTGAATCTAATTTAGGGTAATATGATGCAAAACCCTAATTAAGAGTAATGTGATCCAAAACCCTAATTGGGATGAATAGTAAACCCTAATTATGGGTAATGGAACATGAAACCCTAATTGGGATGAATAGTAAACCCTAATTATGGGTGATGGAATATGAAACCCTAATTGGGATCAATAGTAAACCCGAATTGTGGACTATTTAATGTAAATCCTTTATAGGGTGAATTTGATGTGAAACCCTAACAAAAGATGGTTTCATGAGAAACCCTGATGTTTGATGTTATATAGAGCTCAAATCCAGGGTGATACTATGTATTGTTTAATGAATCCTAATTTTGGACAATATGGTGATAAAACCATAACTATGATGTGGTAATGGGATGATTATCCTTAAGTAAAATGAAATGGGAAACCCTAACCATGGTGAGGGAATAGTGGTGTTACCCATGAATAGTGAATTCATATTTGTTGTGCATGGTTATGTTATGCAATTGATATCACTGTTATCATCTGTGCTATCCATGCAGGTATGTTGAAATTATGATCATAGCCAGGTATGAGCTATGATGTTTAATTCACTATTGTGATTGTACCTTGAGTGCCATAATATACCTTGCTTCCTGGTAAGAGGTAACAAGAGAGTTAATGGGCCTCAAGTACCATGTGTGATGCTTGTAATAGCAAGTATCATGTTTGCCTTGGTCAGTTGACCTCAAGGTGATGGTTACCTGAAAAAGTGGTAACAATGCTTAATGACGAATCAAGGGTTTAATTATCTAGGGCCATATGATTTTGGTGATGAAATTGAGAAGGGATGAGAATTTCCAGTTTTGAAATAAGGGACTGAGTTCCCAATATCTGTTAAAGACAGTTAAATATTTGATGAAATTAGTATATGTTTCTTTATAGCATTGTCATAATAAGTTGTGTTTGAGAACTTTCTCGATGCTAAATGAATATGAAAATATACTTAATTAATCAAGTGAAATCTATTCATATAGTACTCTGACCATAGATCCATCATCGTCAGTAGTTGGTGATGGTGAAACCGATTTTCTATGGAATTCCTGGAATTCACATATTTTGAATATGTGGGGGTAAATGGGAAAAAATATCCTTACGTCCGGGTGAAGAGATTGAGGGAAGGTAAACACTAAACCTCTCAATCCTTCATGTGTCAGAATAAATGTATCATAAATCTCCCGATGGTTGGGATGGATGTATCATTAATCTCCCAATATTATTTTATGTCAGGTCAATGGAGATAAACATTGATGCTCTCGATTGCCGATGAGAGTGCAGTTGACACTGTAACTCTATAGCGAAGTTCCAGTATACCCTGGAAAGCTATTTGAGCAGTCGACAGAGTCCTGCTTGTAGTCCTATGCTGACCAGGATGTGGGAGGTCATGGGAATCCGACTCTTCCATTGACCTATTTATGGTACCAATTTTGATTCTAGAAATGGTTGGTTGGAGTATGAGTGGTATACCTCATCTCCTTAGAGCTTAAATATATTTGTAAAATATAATCAACCGTGTAGCATATTTGTATAAGATTGAAATATGAGAAATACTGATTGATGATAAATTGCTTAGCATGCCCTTGATACATAAATGTACTTATGTTCCTTTCATTCATATTGAATATGAGACATGCTGCTATATCAAGTTATAATTGAAATACTTGCATAAGAATGTTGCTCTAATCTGTATAGATGTTGATTCATCTTCTATTGAATTATATTATCTCACTGCTCAGTTTATTGCTATTAAATTGCAATGATAATGTTTTGGCGGAGAGTTATATGTCCCGTTGGGACAATTTTTATAAGTGTCTCACCCCCGTGGGATCTAATGAATTTAGGTAGACGCAGACATCAAGGCAGAAACTCTTCTGCAAGAGAAGAGCAGCAACAGCAGACACAGGGACAACAGTGATCCATCAAGTGGAGACATTGGCTGTCTGGTTTAGTGTAGTTAGTCCTATGAGTCGTCTATGTACTCTCGGGTCCTAGGAGTTAGTGTTTTGTTATTTCGATCTGAGATTTTGTGCATGTATGCCTCGAGGCGCAATGATGCATGTAATGTAAATATGAACCATAATGTAATGTTTTACTTTGGTTCTAAATGAAAGAGTTTTCCTGTGAATGGATCTCTTGATAAACAGTTTTAATTTTTAGTGAATTTCAGTAATTCTGCTGTTAATAATACGCTTTCGCATTATTTAATCTTGATCTATGAGTTGTATGCCACACTAAGGGTGAGGCGGGGAATTTATACGTCTTTCCAAAATGTATGCTAATATTAACAATAATAGTCTTTCTAATATATTTATATTTAAGTCAGATATCAAGATGCTCAAGAATGACTATAACTATTCATAATGATGTAAGTAATCTTCTACAACATTATGTCAAATGGTACATAAACTCAAAAATATCTCATACACGTTGGTCTTACATCTTCAAAATGGCGATGTATACATGACCAAACTAGTTGCATAAAAAGTAAATAAGAAAACTATGTGTTATATTAAATGTTGTCCACATAATATCAAGTATTTAATACACTTAGACAACAAAATAACAATATATTTTATATATTATATAAAAATATTGGTGGGTAGCGGGTTAGAGGGTATGGGTAATGTCTTACCCTTACCCACTAAGGTAGCGGGTTAGAGGCTATGGGTAATGTCTTACCCTTACCCACTAAGGTAGCGGGTTAGAGGGTAGAGGGTAGGCGAGTAAAGGGTAAGAAAATCCTTTACCCTTACCATTCCTCTACAGGGTATGGGTAAAGGGTAAACGGGTTAACCCTTACCCATTGACAGCCCTAGATGTGAGCTTGATGATACATACACTTTTAGGGCACGTTTGGATTGTAGGACTAAGCTGGATATATGTAACTCCTGCATTAAGTTAATCCATGTAAATAGAAAATGATGTAACTGAAAAGTTTTGTAAAACGTCAGTACAGACGGACATAAATGAGGGGCTGCTGGTTTCGGACAGTGCAAGCGGGCAGGACTTGCGCCGTTAGAAAGATGATCAATTCCATCTTTCAATACTTTTGGAAGATGCCAACTCACATTATTGACCATTATATCATCTAATAAAAAAGTACATTATTGAGGAACACAAGACACTCTACATGTAGATAGGAATGAGAAAGAGCTCACTCAGCATGTTACTATAAAGTTAACAAGTCCTTTATTTTAGACTTGGAGTGGAGTTACCAATAACGTCCATAGATCCCAAGTTGACAAGTTAGTCAATGATAAATACACTACTCTATCACCATCCTATGATTTTTTAGCATTTACTGTTGATTGATAATACTTTGATAAAGTATCTTGTCCTTATTTACTATGTGTCTCGAATGTCTCTGCTTTGAATCACAATCTATAGGTACATGTATAGAAAGAAAACGTTACAAAAATATAGGGACACATACTTGTACCATTGTCATAGAAAATTACCCATTCACACAATGAGGTTTTAATCCTTTGTGTCCGGGACACTATACCCATCACATCCTGACCATACATTCCACCATGGGACCCACAAGTCAAGGGATAATATGTTGTGAACATAGAAATGTGTATAGATGTTGGGTGCACAAGATGTGAGTCCCCTATAACGTCCAAGTATTCCCTACTTTCCAATCATTTCTCTTGAAAGTTTAGAGTCATTTGTGTAACATCCCTGACCTGGGTTATGAATTAACCCTAGGTTTTTTGCTTAATAAAAGTGATTATATACATGCTCTTACATTTTGAAAAGTAATTAAGGCTCAAGAGGAACTTATATTACAATTTTAGTCCTTTTTGAATATTGTTGAAATCAATATTTTGCTTGTTTTGGACTAAAGTGCAAATTACCCAAGTTGAGGGGTTTATTTGAAATGTGTTCATGATAATATGTTCCTCATGTGATTAAGCATCATGAGAATGAAGATGATGCAGAGGTAGGGCTTGTGAAAGCCTGAATACCAAGAAAGAGCTGATAAAGCAATGTTTGTGCATGAAAACCTAGTTTTGGTGTAATGTGCAATTTACCCAAAACCTAGGGTGGCATATGTAAATTAGCACTTCATAAAGATCCCTAATGTTTCTTGGCATCATGTTGAGAAAAGAAAATGGGAGGGGCGCCTCATTTGATTTAAGTTGAAGGAGAGATAATCTTGATATTAAAATAATCAAGATTTAAGCATAATGGAAACATTAATGCAAAAATAAATAAAATAATTGAAAGGCCTTCAACCAAAATTAAAATGGTGAAATTCAGATGTATGTGTGGACGTCCTTGAGCTTTTTAAGGACCGAAAATATCCTAAGGAGGTGAAATTCCACTCACCTTATTATAAGGAAAAGAATTTCCACTCAAAAATATATATTGATAATATAAGGGATTAAGGTGCTAAATTTCTTTTCCCTTAATCCATGGATAATGGAAGGGAGATCGGTGGGTTTGAGTTGCCTTTGCATTCCAGAAAACCAAGGAGGAAGAGGTGGCAACATTTTTGGAATTTAATTGATTTTATAAAACATTTTCTCTTTCATCAATTTTCTTATAAAAGAGCCTTTTCCAACCCACCGAAGGATCTTTTCGGATTTCTTTCTTTCCCTTGCTTGCAAAATCGACCAAGAGATCTAAGAACAGCAGGAAGTATGCCCCCAACCTGTTGGTAAGTCCTTGACCTTCGTTCTTCTTGATTTCATGGTGAAAATCATAAAACAATACATGATTCCTTCATTTCTTCACTCCATCTTCAACCCTAGCCGATCCTTTCACTCCAAAAGCTTGAGAAACGACCTTGGGTGGTTGCTAGAGCTTCAACCACCATTGGAGTCGTGAATCTTGGAGCTTGAGATCAGATTTGAAGGCAGGTTATATAACTTAAACCCTTAATCTTTGTCATTGAATTCGATTTCTACATGCAATTGATTTAATTGTTATTATTGCAATAACTTTGCTTAATTGATGGAGTTTCCATGGAAAATGGCAGTAGTTCCATGAGTTTAAAGGTTGAAGATGATAACCTGTTCATAATAACACACCTTAATCAAAGAACAAAAGCAAACGGTCTTGGACCTTTGGTCCAAACGGTTTCACCAAACCGTTTGGTGTTTTGGACCCCAAACTGCATGAAAAGGTTGACCGTTTGGTATAGTTGACCATTTGAGGTCTGAACTTAATTACTTGTTGGATGATGATCCAATGGAATCAATTGATTGATTCATTGTGTGCACAATCTTTCAATTAGAAACCCTAATCAAGTTGATTGATGAATCCTTGATTGGTCCCAACAATTTCAAGACAATTTGGGTCAAACGGTCTTGAGACCATTTGAGTCCAAACAGTCTTGAAACCATTTGGGACCAAACAGTTTCAAAACCATTTGGTGGGTTAGTGGTTGATTCTTGACCCATGGATGATGATCTAATGGTATGGATTGATGATTCCTTCAATTGAATAACCAATAGTCGATTCAATGATGCAATTGGAGATCGATTGAATTGATGATTGACCTAACGGTCTTGAGACCATTTGAGACCAAACGGTCTTGAAACCGTTTGGGGGAAAACAGTTTCAAACCCTTTTGGGGTCAAACGGTTTCAAAACTGTTTGGTGGCAAGCAGTTTCAAAATTGTTTGGTGTTGAAACTTCAAAACCGCATTGAGGTTGTTAGTGGTTCAATTACTTGGATATTGAAGGCAATGATAGTTCCAATAATCCAATGATGGTTAGTAATGATAATCAATGAAGATATAAAGTTTGAAACCCTAATAGTACCTAGGTGATTAGTGTCAATTAAGGAAGGAACCCTAATTGTCATAAGATCAATGACTTGTTACACTATGTTAATCATAGTTGTATGTACTTGATTGAAGGGTTGATATGACCTAATTAAGTTGAGAGAATGATAATATGGAATTGATACATGAGTATGATTCATGTGGTGATTTAGGGTATGATCCTTAAGTAAAGAGATCATGATCCCCTAATCATGAACATAAACCCTAATTGACAAGGTTGTTTAACCTTAACCCTAATCCAGGGCAATTATACTTGAAATCCTAATACAAGGTATGGTTGTAACCCTAATTATGGGTGATGTAATATGAAACCCTAATTGGGATGAATAGTAAACCCTAATTATGGGTAATGTAACATGAAACCCTAATTGGGATGAATAGTAAACCCTAATTAAGGGTGATGGAATATGAAACCCTAATTGGGATGAATAGTAAACCCTAATTATGGGTGATGGAATATGAAATCCTAATTGGGATGAATAGTAAACCCTAATTGTGGATTATTGAATGTAAATCCTTTTCTAGGGTGAAAATTATGTGAAACCCTATCTAAGGATGGTTTCATGAGAAACCCTGATGTTTGATGTACTGTGAAGCTCAAACCCAGGGTAATACTATGTATTGCTTAATGAACCCTAATATTGGGCAATATGTGTAATGAACTCAAATCTAGGTATTAATATCCATTTCCTTTTTCCTTTAAAAAAACTTAAATTTTATTCCTTCCCTAAATTACTATGAGTAATTATCTTTGACCCTAAAACAATTTATCATGGTATTCGACTTTATGTGACTCAACAACATTTTAGATTTAATTTCACATATTTTGGTATAACCAGTCTTAATCATAGACGTGGGGTCAAGATCGATGTAATATCCCTTTCAAGGAAGAGAGACTATAAGGGAGAAAATGTCAAGAGCCTATATTAATTAAAAAGGAAAATGTAATGTCGATTCCTTAGACTAATTAAACACCATATATGTGTTTTAGTGACTAGAAAAATAAAAATAGACTTTGAGATCGAAAACATGTTCATTGTTGGTGTCAATAAATAGCCCTCGAAATTAGGATACAAAGGAGGTTGATTTCACCCTTTTATATGTATTGAAAATATATATGGAGTGGCATTAATGTGTAGATTTTAATGGTCATGCTTATTCGACCCAAAGTCCAATCCTTTATTACGATTTTCATTTAACAAAATGGTTGAAGATGGAAACAAGGCCCCGTCTTCGTTTCCCTCTTCCTGGGAGCAGTCATTACTGATTCTTTTCCTCTGAGCGTCTTCACTCCACGCCTTCATTGCCTACCTTAACACCGGATACGCCTCGAGGGAATGAAATGGTCTACGAGAACCCTAAAACGAGGCATAAGATGATGCATTCTCTAAACGCCCAACAACTCCTCCTGCATACCTCCGCCGTCACTGCCATAGTGCTTGGCCGCCTGGACTTAATAACTCCTGATGACACAAAACTACTCACACGAGTAGTGCGATTCCTTCTCTACTGATCCCTAATCCCAATTTCTTTGGTGCGCTGTGCAGTCCTCGTGCTGGAGTGACCCTCGTCTCTAGTGAGGAGCAGCTTGCAGTGACACCGTGGTCATTTTGGAGTCAATTAAAGGTAAGGGCACCATTTGCAGTCCCTAACTATTTGTTTCCCGCTTTCTGTGCACGCTGATTCTTCCCCAATCACTGGTTCGACTAAAACCTCTATCTCAAGTACGTGTATTCATGTTGAAGGGAAGCTGGGTGCTTTTTGATTCCGCATATGAACATCAGTCCTAACGCTGATTTACGGATCTGCATTGAACGTTTGGTTTCTTGTCAAAGTCTCCTCTCCGCCACGATTTGGTATTTCTGCCTTCCATCAACACTGATTTGGGACCTGTTACCAGTATGCTGGGTGTTGTTGTCTTGTGCCGCCATCAGTGCTCCACCCATTTTTGACAAGTCGGGGTTCCCTATCTCGAACGCGACCGACTCCTTCAGAGTGACTGCGGCAGTGAATGAGAGGGGGACGGGAGGTCCTGAGTTTTGAACCGCTGGCATCAACCACGCAGAGTTCTAAGAAACCGGTAAATGAAGTCATCATTTCATTTGTTTCATACTAATTAAAGTACCCATGAATAGTAGGGGCTAGTAGTCCTCCGTGCTTTGGGTATTAGGAACCGACGCATTTCCAGCTTGTCCCTGCTTCTTCACGGATTAACAAATATACATGTACCTTGCACCCATGTTTCTAAATCGTCAGACCGCCTTGTAAAAGAATGAAATCGCTGATTGGTTTGGACTCATTTAATTAGTAATCCAGTAGATATCCATAATTAGTAAAACAACGTTTAACCAACAGTGAATAAGATACATATATGATATTAGTAGGTGCTTCGATTTGGAAGATTTTTGAATATTGATTACCGACCTATGTGCCCAATTATCGAGTTCATAGGAAGTGTTTTGTTAGGTTCAATACTTAATAAGGAACAATTTTAACACAAAGTGTAATCTGATGCGTAGGTGGTATTGACTTTGACCTTTATTTTGACTTAAACAAGATCGAAGGTATGTATTCCTGTCTATTTTATAATTGGGCATTTATATGACTATATTTCCCCATAATGAGGCATCTTTTGAAATACTTTCTCTTATTCCATTTGTTAGACAATTCATATACTTTCATTTGGATTTTTATTATTCCTTTGAAATAACTATCATGTTTAATTAGGTTAATGACCCCATTTGCTATTGTTCTTAAATCATGCCACATGTTTGTGAAAGGTATATCTTGGCACTCTATTTATGCATGTTAGATAGTTCGACTAGTTTAACTATCGTAGACGCTTATGCGTAACCATTAGGGTATTCTTTTCTACCCTGAGTATGCTTTTCTACCCTTATATATAGAGAGGTGTGCTTTTCTGCCTAGGGTGTGCTTTTCCACCCATTTTACTTAGGCCAATGACCCAGTGGTGTCATGATCCTACTATAGTTACTTTAGTCAAATATAGCTACATGAAAAATTATTATGATTGTTGTGATATTGTGAATGGTTAATGGAAAGGTGTATTATTTCACTTGTTTATTTATATGCCTCATTCTTTTGGAAATTCCTTCTTTTGGTACTTCTCATTGAAACTTACCTAGCTCTACTGGCCCCCTTTTGATGGGAACATCTTACTTTACTTTTTAATGCCCTAGTTAATTTTCTTATGTACATACTCAACTTTTGCTGATTCATATGTTATTTTCCTATTTTTTTGGGTGTTCCCAAAACTACCCAGGTATAGGTGCTTAATAGGACGTGAACACATGAAGGTCGTACACCTGGAGTTGGCTTAAGGATAGCTTGGAATAGTCAGGTTTCCCTCTGCATCTGGGGCTCCTATGAAACGTAGTTATAGTATTTCCTTTTTATGTACCACCGTTTGGGTGAGAAAGTTATGTACATGAGAATATTTGTAACTTTGTAAATAGTTATGTTTTCCGCTGCTTAAATATTTCATGGCTCATTTTTGTACCATTGAGTGGGCCCACGATTGGGTCTCACTCCTTACAATATGGTGATAAACCGTATCTTTGATGTGATAATGGGATGATTATACTTAAGTGACATGAAATGGGAAACCCTAACCATGGTGAGGGAATAGTGGTGTTACCCATGAATAGTGAATTCATAATTGTTGAACATGGTTCTGATATGCAATTCATATCACTGTTATCATCTGTGCTAACCATGCAGGTATGTTGAAATAATGATCATAGCCAGGTATGAGCTATGATGTTTAATTCACTATTGTGATTGTACCTTGAGTGTCATAATATACCTTGTTTCCGGGTAAGAGGTAACAAGAGAGTTAATGGGCCTCAAGTACCATGTGTGATGCTTGTAATAGCAAGTATCATGTTTGCCTTGGTCAGTTGACCTGAAGGTGATGGTTACCTGGAAAAGTGGTACCAATGTTTAATGATGAATCAAGGGTTTAATTACCCAGGGCCATATGATTATGGTGATGAAATTGAGAAGGGATGAGAATTCCCAGTTTTGAAATAAGGGACTGAGTTCCCAATATCTGTTAAAGACAGTTAAGTATTTGATAAAATTAGTACATGTTTCTTTATAGCATTGTCATAATAAGTTGTGTTTGAGAACTTGCTTGATGCTTAAAGAATATGAAAATATACTTAATTAATCAAGTGGAATCTATTCATGTAGTGCTCTGACCATAGATCCATCATCGTCAGCAGTTAGTGATGGTGAAACAGGTTTTCTATGGAATTCCTGGAATTCGTATATTTTGAATATGTGGGGGTAAATGGGCGAAAATATCCTTACGTCCGGGTGAAGAGATTGAGGGAAGGTAAACATTAAACCTCTCAATCCTTCATGTATCGGGATAGATGTATCATAAATCTCCCGATGGTTGGGATGAATGTATCATTAATCTCCCTATATTATTTTATGTCGGGTTGATGGAGATAAACATTGATGCTCTCGATTGCCGATGAGAGTGCAGTTGACACTGTAACTCTATAGCGAAGTTCCAGTATACCCTGGAAAGCTATTTGAGCAGTCGAACAGTCCTTCTTGTAGTCCTGTACTGACCAGGATGTGGGAGGTCATGGGAATCCAACTCTTTCATTGACCTATTTATGGTACAGATTTCAATTCTAGAAATGGTCGGTTGGACTATGAGTGGTATACCTCATCTCCTTAGAGCTTAAATCTGTTTTTAAAAATATAATCAGCCATGTAGCGTATTTGCATAAGATTGAAATACGAGAAACACTGATTGATGATATAATACTTAGCATGTCCTTGATACATAGATATACTTATGTTCCTTTAATTCATATTGAATATTAGACATGTTGCTATATCAAGTTATAATTGAAATACTTGCATAAGAATGTTTCTCTAATCTGTATAGATGTTGATTCTTCTGCTATTGATTTATATTATCCCATTGCTCAGTTTATTTCTATTAAACTGCAATGACAATGTTTTGGCGGAGAGTTATATCTCCAGCTGGGAAATTTTTTATAATTGTTTCACCCCCGTGGGATCCAATGTTTTTAGGTAGACACAGACGACTAGGCAGAAACTCTTCTATAGGAGAAGAGCAACAACAGCAAGCACATGGACAACAGTGATCCACCAGGTGGGGACATTGGCTGTCTAGTTTTATGTAGTTAGTCGTATGAGTCGTCTCTATACTCTCGGGTCCTAGGAGTTAGTGTTTTGATACTTCGATCTGAGATTTTGTGCATGTATGCCTCGAGGTGTAATGATGCATGTAATGTATATATGAACCAGGATGTAATGTTTTACTTTGGTTCTAAATGAAAGAGTTTTCCTGTGAATGGATCTCTTGATAAACGGTTTAAATTTTTAGTGATTTTCAGTAATTCCACTGCTAACGAAACGCTTCCGCATAGTTAATCTCATTTTTATGAGTTGAATGTCACAATTTGTCTTTCATTAAATTGTATTCTGAGTTCATTGTTATGAAGAAGTGTGATGCAAAACGATGGCTAACAATCTTCTAATATAGAGACCTCTCCCATTATAATATAATTTTAAGAGTGAATCTAAAGGATAAGAAAAGTCTCTTTTGGGAGAAAAAATAAAATGTGTATATTTCGGGATCATCAGAAGAACAAAAACTTATCCTTTAAGAATTGGTAAGTGAATTATAGTCATATTATCTCTTTCAAAGACAAATTTTGTGATCTTCCCCAAGCTAGCAAAGTCAAAGGTGCAAAATCAACACTAAACACTAGACAGTTTCAACTTTATGTTGGATTTTTCTTCAAAATTAGATAAAAAAACTCAATACACTTCAAAATTTGTTTGTGTCCATCATTATGATGTAATCATAATGGATCTAGAATGAAAGTCCAACATACTTTTTTACATATAATTTTATGAACTACAATTAGAAATTAAAAAGGGACAACAACTTCCTCAATTGGCACGCATTGTAAGTGTAACAATGACAAGAAAAAAAGTTATTTTCCTTTGCACATATATTTAACCATCAAGAAATTAATGACATGTATCATGTTCATGTTATCTTTTTTCTTATTTTGTGATATATATATAATATAAAATATGTGAATAATATATTGTCATAATTTCTTGATTTTTCTCATTCATGGATATAGCATCATGAGAATCTTATAATACACTATTATAAAGCAAAATATGGAACATTCAATTGGTATAAATATGAAGCCAAATTTGTTTTAGCAAGATATATTATAAGTACTATCATATCGGAAAATGGTTTAAATCATGGAGTTTCACCGTGCTACAATTTCTTGTCGTGGATCTCTATTACAAACTTGAGTCACATGAAATCAAAATCTGTTATGAACTCTCATTTGTTTTGTAGTTTATATAATTTAAAACATGTATAAATATTAATGTACAACACTAAAATTATGAAAATTTGATAGTTACAACAAGCTATAACTCACACTTCATTTGCAAGTTGGTAACTTAAAGTTATAACTCATGCACATGCACGTAGAAATACATTTGCACCACATAACTATCAGCTAACATGCAACATATGCCTTCTTTGTACGTAAGATGGACAAATAAAAAAATCAAGTTTTAGAAAAATTTCCTTTATATACATCCAACCAATAAAAATGAGTGATTTTTTTTGCTAGACTAATTATTTATTATTTACTTGGAGAAATAGAAAATGTTCTAATCAAACTAAGATTGTTAAGGAGACTACACCACAAATCTAAGTGCTTTTTTAACAAGTAGAAAGATAAGCTAGATAAAATCTTAAAAGAAATAGTTCACATGAATTGTCTAGGTATGGCAAATATTTCTGAAGAAAGGAAATCATAAAATGAAAATGTTAATGATATGGAATATTTATTCTTGTTCTACATATTGTATTCTGAAATAAAAATATGATTTTATATGATTTCCAACATAAGATACATTAAATAAATAAGAGTAATAAATCCCATAAATAATTGAACTTTTTTTAAATGTGCATCATTTTCAAACTCCTATTGTGAATCTACATCAAATAGCACAAAATAAATAAGTCATACTTTCCTCTTCTCCTTCTCAGATAGTTGTTCCTCAATATCAAGTCAAAAAGACATGCTAACATAAGGGATCTATGTCCATCATTATGATGTAATCATAATGGATCTAGAATGAAACTCCAACATACTTTTTTACATATAATTTTATGAACAACAATTGGAAATTAAAAAGGGACAACAACTTCCTCAATTGACCCGCATTGTAAGTGTAACAATGACAACAAGAAAAGGTATTTTCCTTTGCACATATATTTAACCATCAAGAAATTAATGACATGTATCATGTTCATGTTATATTTTTTCTTATTTTGTGATATATATATATATTTAAATAAAAAATGTGAATAATATATTGTCATATTTTCTTGATTTTTCTCATTCAATTGATACACATTGTAAGTGTAACAATGACAACAAGAAAAGGTATTTTCCTTTGCACATATATTTAACCATCAAGAAATTAATGACATGTATCATGTTCATGTTATCTTTTTTCTTATTTTGTGATATATATATATATATTTATTTATTTATTTATTTAAATAAAAATCCGAGAAAGATGGATCACGGCGTCCAATGGTTTTGAACTGGAGGCTGCCGTACTGCATTTCTATTATAACAGCAAACGCAAGATTATGTCAATTTTCTCCATTACAGTGAAACAAACCTAATCTTTTGACTATTGAATTAATAAATACAACCCTTTACATCCAAACATGGCAAAACAAACGTCCCCTTAGTTTTTTTTCTTACTCCACCGGCTGCCTATGGATCCACATCTGTTCCCTTTCCGACCATCCTCCTTGTAGTCCTGTCCTTGGGTGGCTCGCGCGCCGCATAACGATTCTAACCTTTGGACACGACTGACACACTTGGATTCCTCATCTTCTTCGTCCCCCCCATTACAGCGAAACAAACCTAATCTTTTGACTACTGAATTAATAAATACAACCCTTTACAGCCAAACACGGCAAAACAAATGTCCCCTTAGTTTTTTTCTTACTCCATCGGCTGCCCATGGCTCAAAATATGTTCCCTTTCTGGCCATCCTCCTTGTAGTCCTGTCCTTGGGTGGCTCGTGCGCCACCTAACGATTATAAACTTTGAACACGACTGACACACCTGGATTCCTCAGCTTCTTCGTCCCCCCCCATTACAGCGAAACAAACATAATATTTTGACTATTGAATTAAAAAATACAACCTTTTACAGCCAAACACGGCAGATCAAACGTCCCCTTAGTTTTTTTCTTACTCCACCGGCTACCCATGGCTCCACATCTGTTCCCTTTCTGGCCATCCTCCTTGCAGTCCTATCCTTGGGTGGCTCGCACACCGCCTAACGATTCTAACCTTTGGACACGAGTGACACACCTGGATTCCTCAGCTTCTTCGTCCCCCCCATTACATCGAATCAAACCTAATCTTTTGACTACTGAATTAATAAATACAACCCTTTACAGCCAAACACGGCAAAACAAACATCCCCTTAGTTTTTTTCTTACTCCACCGGCTGCCCATGGCTCCACATCTGTTCCCTTTCCGACCATCCTCCTTGCAGTCATGTCCTTGGGTGGCTCACATGTCGCCTAATGATTCTAACCTTTGGATACGAGTGACACACCTGGATTCCTCAGCTTCTTCGCCCCCCCCCCACAATACATCGAATCAAACCTAATCTTTTGACTACTGAATTAATAAATACAACCCTTTACAACCAAACACGGCAAAACAAACATCCCCTTAGTTTTTTTCTTACTCCACCGGCTGCCCATGGCTCCACATCTGTTCCCTTTCCGGCCATCCTCCTTGCAGTCCTGTCTTTGGGTGGCTCGCACGCCGCCTAACGATTCTAACCTTTGGACACGAGTAACACACCTAGATTCCTCAGCTTCTTTGTCCCCCCCCACTCTATGATCAGTAGGTCCCAGTGCGCTTGCTACCAGCTTTTCCCCGATCTGTCCATGATTCTACCGTCCCCGCCATGGCGAGCGGGCAAAGATTTCTGAAGAAAGGAAATCATACAAGGAAAATATCAATGATATGGAATATTTATTCTTGTTCTACATATTGTATTTCTGAAGATATGGCAAAGATTTCTGAAGAAATGAAATCATAAAAGGAACATATCAATGATATGGAATATTTATTCTTGTTCTACATATTGTATTTTGAGATAAAAACATGATTTTTATATGAGTTCCACCATAAGATACATTAAATAAATTAGAGTAAGAAATCCCATAAATAATTGAACTTTTTTTAAATGTGCATCATTTTCCAACTCCTATTGTGAATCTACCTCAAATATAACACAATAAACAAATCATACTTTCCTCTTCTCCTTCTTAGATTGTTGTTCCTCAAAATCAAGTCAAAAAGACATGCTAACATGTTATAACACAAAAGATGGAAGCTTTCTTTTGGAATGATCATTAGAAAAAGGTAATCGCCGCAATTACCATGTACCTATGATAATGACAAACATGCACAAACATACTTCTCAACACCACTCTTCAAGTGAAGCAATTCTATAGAAAGTAAAGCACAACAATATAACCATGTAACATATGACTATGTATTTGAGAGTTGAAATGTGCCCTAATTTTATAGACAACATAAACACGTACAAAAGTAATTGATATTTAGCCTAACTAATATGTAAATTTGTAAAAAAAATATTTCATTTTTCCTTGAATCAAACAAAATTGAGACAATTTAGATTTTCCATATTTTATTAATTAGTTTTGTTATATTTTTGGATCATAATTTCATACTTTAGTCAAACAAATGGAACCATCAAGGTATACAAAAATTACATAGTTGAAAAAGCAAAACAAATCAAGAAATAATTTTTGAATATCACATATTAAAGGTGAACAATTTAAAGATAAAGTCATCCCAAATTTATTAACTATTTCATTATGTCTTTGGTATCAAAGTAGACTACTACGTATTCAAGATGGGATAGACAGAGGGGCAACAAAATACGGGAGGTTCGTCATCTACAGGAGTAGGGGTACACCTGAGGAACAGAAGGATAGTATAGAATAACCCCCCACTTCTCTCTACTTCTAGGAAACGGGGGAAACAATCGCATGATGACGTAGATGCAGATAGGGGAAGAAATGCAGGTGAGCGATCCGAACAACAACCAATCATTAGTTTATTATTTTCATGACTTGGAATGTGCAAGGTATCTGCGACAAGGATACCCAAGATGTGTTAAGAGATCTGGTGAGGAAATACAAAGTGTCGGTGCTAGCAGTAGTCGAAACCAGAACTAGTGGAAAGCGGGCTGAAGATATTATCACGAACCTGGGTTTCTCACATTCCCACAGAGTGGAGGCGGTGGGGTTCTCGGGAGGGATTTGGTTACTTTGGAGGGAAGAGCTTCACAACGTGAAGGTTATCTGGAGCCATCAACAGTTTATTCATGTCGAAGTAGACGACCGGGTTGCTTTCACGAGTGTCTATGGACACACGACCCGTTCGGGAAGGAGATGTATGTGGAATAGATTGAGAGAGATTTCTGGTAACATGGTTCTACCCTGGGTGATCGCAGGGGATTTTAATGCTCACCTGACGCCGGAGGAGAAGACGGGTGGACGGACACTGGATACCAGAAGCTGCTACGATTTTGCCTCAACATTGGTGGACTGCAATCTTACTGAATTGGAAGCCAGCGGACCTTGTATGACATTTAGACGAGGCTTGCTTCAAATGAGACTGGATCGTGCCCTGGGAAACCATAAGTGGCGGGAGGAGTTTAGCAATTCATCTGTGCAGGTGTTGGAGAGGTTGAAGTCCGATCATTCACCCATTCTGGTTTCGGCCTATGGTACTTGGCAGGTACATGCTAGAGTACCTAGGACCCAACACGTGTGGCATGAGAGGAGCAATTTCTTGGATTTGGTAAAGCAAAATTGGGACAATAATTTACCTTTCTCGACTACGTCAGGGAGGTTTCTAGACAAAGCTATAATATGGGATGAACAGGTGCGTAAACGAGTACGGAGATCGACTAGAGCCCTCAAGACCCGACTCCTGTTGATTCAAGAGGAGATGGCGAGGCAATACACACCGGAACTGGAAAACACAATGTTGGATGCGCAAGCTAAAATACTTGAAGACATGAGAAGGGAAGAAATTGAATGGAGGCAGAAGGCGAGATGTACTTGGTTGAAGTTAGGTGATTCTAATACCGCATTCTTCCATGCTTCGGTGAAAAGCAGAAGATGGAGGAACCAGGTGACCAGGCTCCAGGACGACGATGGCATTTGGATTACTCAAAGCACAGAGCTTAAAGAGATGGTGCAAATTTATTTCAGTAGATTACTGACTGAATCTAATCCTATGCAGGATGGGGGAGATATTCATGGGTACGTTGGCTCCTTTCCTCAAATATCCAGGGTGATGATCCATAAACTGAGAAGTGTACCTTCGGCGGAAGAGATATTCACCAACCTGCAAGCCATGCATTCCATCAAGGCACCGGGGCCATACGGTATTGATGCAGGTTTTCTGAAGTTCAACTGGCCTGTTCTGGAGAATAGCCTGGTGAGGGAGGTTAAACAGGCTTTCTCGGGCGCGTCTCTATCTCCTGGTTCTACAGACTCAACAGTGGTACTTATTCCGAAATTAAAACATCCTACTGCGTGCTCCCATCTACGTCCTATCTCTTTGAACAATGTCTGCATAAAATTGATGTCTAAAATCATTGTCAATAGAATTAAACCACTACTTGATGGGTGGATTTCCCCGATGCAACTAAGTTTCATCCCTGGGAGAAAGTTACAGTATAATACAATACTGTTACAGGAAATCATACATTCCATGGAGAAGGTCCATTCGAAAAAACAAAGCATGGCAATCAAGATAGATCTCTCTAAAGCTTATGATCAACTTAGTTGGAAGTTCATAGAAGATACCCTCCACCGTACGGCTATTCCTATCAATCTGATTAATTTGATTATGCAAATACTCACTACGGGTGAGTCTACCATTGTCTGGAATGGAGAAACTCTCCCTTCCATTAAACCTTCTCGCGGAGTCAAGCAGGGAGATCCTTTATTGCCTTACATATTTGTGTTATGCTTGGATCGTCTGAGTCAGGCAATTGAACGTGAAGTCAATCTCGGAGCGTGGAAACCAGCGAGCTTCACAAGGCATAAGGTACAATTCACTCATCTGTGTTTTGCAGATGATTTAGTGCTTTTTGCAGAGGCAGAGGTTCGTCAAGCAGGGGTGGTTAGGAGAGTACTGGAGGAGTTCGGACATGTTTCGGGCCAGGAAGTTGCGTTGGAGAAATCCATGGTCTATTTTTCGAAGAATACAACACCGGTGACCATGAGGGGGATCAGCAGAAGATTGGGAATTAGGCAAATGGATGATTTAGGGAAGCATCTTGGTATTCCAGTAATACACAAAAGAAACTCGAAACACTTGTATCTCGATCTGGTTTCTTCGTTTCAGAACAAGGTGAATGCGTGGAGTAATAGGAGACTGTCAATGGCTGGGCGGGTCACATTGGTGAACACTGCTCTGACAAACACGGCCACCCACTTGATGCAAGCAGTGCAGTTACCAGCTTCTATCACAGATAGACTTAATCAGATTACCAGAAACTTTGTGTAGGGTTCTACCGACGGTAGGAGGAAGACTCACCTCGTGGCTTGGAGGATTATTCTCAAGCCTAAGGAGCATGGAGGACTGGGCATTAGATGTGCAAAGAGAGTTAACATAGCTCTTATGAGGAAGCAGGCTTGGAGCTTCGAGTCAGACGCGTCACCGGTGTGGAAGTCTCTCATGCAGGAGAAATACACGAAGGGACCTCGCATTAGACAATCCGGCTCAATGGTGTGGAGGAGTATTCTCAGAAACTGAGAGTACATACGAAATCATATGGCTATTGCTATTGGGGATGGAAGGAATACTAGTGTTTGGAGAGATAGGTGGCTGAGAGGAGGAGTGAGTCCAATTCTCAGGACGGGCACTATTATCCCGCCAGAGCTTGAACAGCTGAAGGTAGCAGATATGATCAATCTAGATGGAGACTGGGATTGGCAATTCGTTGGATCCTTTTTCAATACGGACTCTAAGAACCTCTTAAGATGTATGCAGCCGCCATTACCGGAACCTCATCCTGATTACATTTATTGGGATACGGCGCAGGGAGGGAGACCCACTACTAGGATGTTCTATAAGGATACACACCTACAGGAGGTAGAAGTGTCCTTCCCTTGGGAGCTAATCTGGAGCACTCATGTGCCTCCAAGAGTCAAGTTCTTCTTGTGGCTTACTGGACATAACCGCTTGCTTACTAATGCTGAAAGATACCGGCAGGGCATGTCGGAAGATAAGATTTTCCAATTATGCAATGCAGAAGAGGAAGACTTACTACATACACTTCAGCAATGCCCCAAAACTGGACAAATTTGGGACATAACTCCAGGTTTCCAGGAGTATCGGCATCTTTCACAGAACGAGACCAACTGGTTCTGGGAGAATATGATGCAGGCGGGGTGGCATCAGCATTTTGCTATCACATCCTGGCAGGTGTGGAAAGCGAGAAATGAATTCATTTTCGGACATTCTTCTAAGGACGTCATTCGAGTGGCCACAGAGGTTCAGGCTTTGATCAATGATATTAACATAACCACGAATGGAAACACCGGCATGGGCAGCAATGATCATAACCCAACTATTGACTGGTGGAGAGCACCACAGGGGGGGGGGAGTGCACCAAATTTGTGTGGATCTTGCACAAAGGAGCGTGGATTCCACACAAAGTACGAGTTTCATTGTAAGGGATGAAAATGGGCAATGGATTGAGGGAGGTACAGGGAAGCACGCAGGGACTGATCCTCTAGAAGGAGAGTTGTTGGGCATTGCAAAGGCGGTGGACATCTGTGAGATGAGGAGGTGGCCATGCGTGGAGATCATGTCGGATTCTAAGCTGGCAGTGGAATATATTAATGGAACTTCTGAGATTCCTCCGAAGTACAAAAACTTGGTGGCTGGAATCCTGCTGAAAATGAGCACAATTCAGAACATCAAGATTCAAAAAATTAGAAGAACATGCAACAAGCTAGCAGATAAGCTAGCTAAGTGGTTTCTTAAGATTCCTGACCGAGATAGGAGTTTGTTAGTGTGTCCAGCGGAACTAACGGGTATGTTTGAATATGATAGACTGCATTGTAATAGTGTAGCAGGTGAAAGTAATGAATAGAGGCGCCGTTTGCAAAAAAAAAAGTTCCATTTTCATCCCCAAAAAAAAAGTAGACTACTACTTGCAATTAATTATTATGTTCCACATAATACATCTATAGATTCTTCATCTAAATGTATAGTTAATGTCTAGATATAGCATATGTATTTTCTATTGTTTCTAACAATATCGAATAAATATGGACACTTTTCTTTGAAAAGGAAAACAGACAGTTGATGCAGATTCCAATTGTGAAATCATACCACTTTGATTTTTAGCTCTTTTTTTCTTGTATTTATTGTATTCTAATTATATGTGCTACTTTCACTTTTGAAGTGATAAGTACTTACTCAATAAGAAGGATGGATACGATTAATCTTATAAAATATTTATGCTAAAATAGTCTTTTCCTGAAATGGATACAAATAAATATTGAAATACAAAAATAGAGAATTTTCATAATTTTATGAAGGGAATGATTAGGTTATAATAATTTTAAAGGCATTTTAAAAATAGTGAGTGTATAAGCTAAAGTAAATAGCTAACAAAATGGTATGATCGGTATAGATAGGTGGCGTATTGGGAAAAGAAAACACAGTTCTTTCAACAGAGATGACATGAAGAAGATAGAAGAGAACTTAAAATAATGAGTAGAGTTTTATATGAGTAGTTTTTTGATGAATGCATATTCATCTTGGAATTCAATTATTTAATACACCCAATTTCATTGACCATATGTAAAAATGTGCAAAATTTCATAAGTGATTCAATTATCAAAGTATTAACTGAGTTTATATCAAATTTATGCAGTTCGTGATGAAGTTCAACCATCTAAACCAACCATCATCCAAATCAAACCATTTTGAGTGGGACCCACCTTTCTCATCTTGGGTTTCAACCATTCGGTCTTGACCAATCAGTTTCATCCATTCGGTCTCAAGACTGTATGGACAACCTCACCTCAAAACCGTTTGGATCTAACTTCATTTCCAGACCGTTTGGTCATTAGTTGTTCTTCACCATCAGATCATTCATCAACGGTCTGCCTTCATCTGCTTAAACAATCTTGACCATATTTGGTTTGGCCCTCTTAGTTTACTCCCTCACTTTCTCTAACGGTTTCGTCTCGCAGTTTGGAAACCGAAAGAGCCCTCACAATCTCAAGACCGTGAGAACTCTCATGATCCCAAAACTGTGAAGAGCAACCTTCCTCCAAACCGTTTGATGGCATGCCTCCCGTCTTCTTCTTCCTTCTGCCCAACTTGCTAACCCTAACACGCAACAGGAAGACGCACATGCAACCTCACTCAGTCGTGACCTACACCTCCCCCTTCCTCTGCTAACCCTAGCACCTGCATCCTCACCGCTTCCAGCAACCACAATAGCCGCCGCCATCGCCCACACTGACCATGCAGCCGCCTCCAACCAAACGGTCTCAGACCATTTGGATGCAAGGGACTCCAAGACTGATTGCGATGACCGTATGGGCAGGAGCAACGACCGTTTGGGCAAGGAGAGATGATAGATTGGAGGTTGTCATCGCGGGACCGTTTGGAGGATGGATGATCACCTACATGCAAGACCGAATGAAGCTGAAGACCGAAACAACAAACCGTTTGGTCTATGTATAGCAAAACCGTTTGATCTATTCAAAGCAAAACCATTTGAGAACTTAAAGTACCAAGACTGTTTGGTCAATTATAACCAAATTGTTTGGAAGGTCAAAACAAAAATGTGATCATCCCATCCAAGCCTATAAATAGGACCCCGAGGGTCCTCATTTGGGCATCAGTTTCGGGGACGCCGACAGGCTTCCTGTACGCTGGTCTGACTCTACCACTGTCACTTCACATGTTGTTCCTACTGCAACTCAAGGAGACCGAGAAGAGAACGAAGGAGGAGTGAGAAAGACTGCATGGTCTGTCTTGGCATCCCTCGTTCTTTGTCCAAATCTACTCCGACACGATGTAGGAGACCACATCATCTTCACTGAGCTACAATCACCTTCTACATCGTGCTCATGGCAGAATCCTCTCTCTTTCTTATTCTTCTTGTTTCTCGCATCATGAGCGAGTAGTTCCTTTTCGCTGGGGTGTGGGGACTAGCCTCGCTGCCCATGCAACCATGTCTTTTCATTTCACATTCCAAGGCAATGTATATAACTTTTCATTTCGTTGCTAATTGATATGCATGTAGTTGATTACCTGCTTGCTTTCATCTTGATCTTCTCTTTGTAGTATAGAATGTCGATTAATGAGGTAGACTCCTTGACAAGAAATCTGATAGGGTTCCTTGAGGTCGTAAGTGTATGATCCGTGAGGGGACGAGCCATCTTTCCTACTGTGACGCTTTTGTGGTCTAAACATCCCTCAGGGAGGACCACAGCCTTAGTTGGATGTTGTATCTTCTTATTAATCGTCGATGTTTGCTTGCAAACTAATCTCTTACATGTATGTTGATTAGCATGGTTGACTCCCTAACTACAAATAGAATGGGGTTCCTTGAGGTCGTAAGTGTATGATCTGTGAGGGGATGAGCCATCTAGCCCACAGTGACGCTTATGTGGTCTAAACATCCCTCAGGGAGGACCACAAACTTAGTTGGATATTGTATCCTCATAACTGTAAGTGCATGATCCGAATGGTGATGAGAAATCTGATGCCTAAGGGGATTCTTACATGGGCCTAAACATCCCTCCACGAGGGTTCACAGCAGTTCCATTTGGATAGTTAGATGCTTGCCGGGATGTTTGATGTTTGGATGTGTTTGCATGTGCAGTGGTGGTGAAACTCGATACCATCCCAGTGATTCCATATCATTAATCTAGAACAAACTTTAATTCTGCTCTTGTACTTTCTTGCATTTAGTTTAATTAACATCAACCAAATCAATCCTTTTAAATATTAGTCTTACTTAAGCTAGATTCGATTAACAAAGATTCTTAAAAACGTTGTCTCTTGGGATTCGATCCTTAACTATACTGCGATAAGACCCGTCCGCTTGCGGGGGGTATTATTGCATAAGGTTTTGGTAAAAGCTCGAGGAATTTAACCCCGAGTGAATTTGTCAGTGCGATAATTCCCACGTCAAATTCTAGCGTCTTTGTCGGGGACAACAGAATCAGTTTAGTCAAATCTAGTTCTCTTAAGGCTAATCTAGGATTTTGTTTTTCTTTTGATACAATCGATCATCTACTTGAATTTCATTCCGCTCTATCAATCTCACTTTAGATCTCTTCATTTTAGGTACCCTCAAGACTGGTGTATGCACCATTTGAATGGTCCCATACTCGCTGCCAGCTTTGATCCGGAGATTGACAGAACCTTTCATCGTCAAAATAGAGAAAACTAAGCAAGAATGGCTCAAGATGAGGAATAGCCCGAAGGGTGGCTCAAGCCATCAATGAACAGAGAGAAAGGCTCATGCAAGAAGCTAGGGCCGTAGTTAGGGCTGTAAATGGGTACGAGTAGACCCACGGACCTGCAAATCCAGACCCTTAAAAAACCCGTCACGGGTCTACTTTTTTATACCTGCATACCCTTGGACCCATATACCCTTGGACCCGCATATAAGCGGGTCCAATAATGGGTATGCTTGGACCCAGACCCGCTAGACCCGTGTACCCGCTATACATAAGTAACTATTTAAATAATATGTTATATATATCATACTTTACTAGTCTAACTAATATAATTCTTGAGATTATATCCTACTCTAACCACAATAAGGATGAGACTAGTCATATAATTAAGAATTAAGTATTCTAGTTACAATAATGAACATCATATGTAAACTAAAAATCAAAATGTCTACTAATTTACATTACTTTCTACCAGTACATAAGTTAAATGTTATGATCATGACTACAAATATGTAAGCAATTACTCAATTAATGTTAATGTATAAAATATATCATTGTCTAATATAACTACTACATGTTAATATGCTATATAATAATAATATCTTATTCTATTAAATATATATAATATAGTCATTTCTCTTATATAAACAATATGATGTTTTATAGAACCACTTACCCGCATACCCACACCGCATACCCGCTATTATTGTGGGTACAGGTATGGTGCGGGTCCAAGTTTTGTATTATGTGGGTCTAGAACCGAAACCGGACCCGCTAAATTAGATGTGTATGGGTATGGGTATGGCCAGACCTGCACTGTACCCGCACCGTTTACACCCCTAGCCATAGTTCAAGAAGAAATCCTAGCAGCACAAGCAGCAGCGCAAGTAGTAGAACTACAAAAGGATCTTAGAGAATTCTCAATCCCCAAAGCTTCTAATGTTAGTCATCCAGTACAAACTCCTCTCATCAATGCTACCAATTTTGAGATTAGGGAACATTGGATCACATTGCTTCAAAACAGCCCATTCTACGGCAAACAAGGAGATGATAGTCAGGAACATCTTTTGAGATTCATTGATCTATGTGCTATGACGAAGCAAAATGGAGTATCTGATGATGCCATCTGACTCCGTCTCTTCAAGTACTCTCTTGCTGATAGAGCCATAAGTTGGTATAACTCCCTGCAATGTGAACCCATCACCACTTGGGAACAACTTCAAAATGTATTTCTAGAAAAGTTATATCCTCCATCTCTCACCTATGAAGTTAGAGGCCGAATAACAAATTTCACTCAAGTCCCTGGAGAAACCCTTGCAGAAGCATGGGATAGATACAAAGAGCTTCTACGCCAGTGTCCACACCATGGGATTCCTAAGAATCAACTCATCGAAATTTTCTATAGGAGTGTGGACGATGATATCAAAAGGTTTTTAGATTACTCATATGGAGGAAACTTTATGCGTCAAAGTTATGAGAACGCATGGAGGGTTGTCACCCTTGGAGCTGAAAATCAAGATAATTGGGGTAGGTCTGTAGGTAAAGGAGTATTGAAAGTAGCTATGGCTGAAGCTACTCCCGAATACAAGTCTATCACTGAAACACTTAAACTCTTAGTTGCAAAGCAAGAACATATTGAATCATCCCTTGCTGCCTTTGAAAGAAGACATTCACTACCACAACCACAAGAACAGATCAAGTCAGCTTCATTGTTTTGTGAAGCATGTAAAGACACTGATCATTCTACGTTAGCATGCAATGTTCTCTACGATGTCGTTTTAAGCAACACATGTGGACAAGGAGATAATGGTCAAATGGAAAATCTTCATGTTGTCAACACCATCCCTGGTCAAGGATATTACAATCTGAATCAAAATAGGAACCATCCTGGTTTTCAATATGGAAATCCTTCAGGAGTGGAAAATTCACAAAAACTTGGTTCAACTAACAAACAAAGAGGCCCACCAGGATTTCAGTATAACCAACAACAAAACTTCAGAAATCAAGGGAACTTTAGGGGAAATGTTCAGAACAGGAACTTCAACAATTATCAGAACAATTCTCAATTTCAGAATCCCAACCAAGTCCCTTACCAGAATCAACAACAAGGGCAACAAGCTATCCCCATCTGTCCTGATGACAAACAATCGTCCATCAAAAATATGTTACAATCACAACAAACCATGATAGCTAACCAGCAAACCTTGATAGCTAACCAGCAAGCACATCAGAAAGCCATTGAATCTCAACTAGCTCAACTTGCAGGTAGCGTGAAGCCTCATGTTGGAGCCTTTGCTGGTCAACCGGAGAACAACCCTAAACATCCTGATCAATTGAAGGTTGTTATGACTCATTATGGTAATGTATATCCTGACCCTTCTGCCAAGACACCAGTGGTTGTCATAGTTAATCAGGACTAGGTGAATGATCAAGTTGACAAAGAACTTGAACCTATTCCGAAGGAGCAACCAAGCAATGATAATTCAGAGAAAGAAAATTATGTGAAACCTACAACAGAAGAGGAAGAAACAACACCAGAGCCTGATATTCCTGTGTACAAGCCTCATATTCCTTTCCCAGCTCATTTGACACAGACCAAGCTTGACACTCGATTCAACAAGTTCAAGGAAGCCATGAAAAAGCTTCATGTTGATATACCTTTTCTAGATGCGCTGACTAAGATACCAGCTTGGACCAAGTACTTGAAGTCACTTCTCACCAGGAAATATATAACTAAAGAATATGAAACAATCAAGCTAGCAACAACTACTTCAGACATCATCCAGAGCAAGATGCCCAAGAAGCATAAAGATCCATGATCTTTTGGGATATCTTGCCATATCAGTGATTCTTCATGTAAGAAAGGATTAGCAGATCTTGGTGCTAGTATCTCCATCATGCCACTTAGCCTTTGCAAGAGGCTAGGGTTTGCTGAACTGATCCCAACCAGCATGACAATACAACTTGTAGATGCCACTTTGACTCTACCTTTCGGAATCATTAAGGATGTACCTGTCAAGGTGGGCAAAGATTCCTATGTCCTATGTGATTTTGTCATCATGGAAATAAAGGAATACACTAGATACCCTCTCATATTTGGACGTCCATTCCTCGCCACCGCAAGAGCTCTAATCGATGTTGAAGCAGGAACTTTGCTGCTCAGATTAGGTAAAGAGACTCTTGAATTCAAAGTTTTTGAAAGTATGCGTAGACCAAGCATGCAAGAAGAAGTCTACGTGATTGATTGCATAGAGAAGATGTCACTTCTCACACAAGAGGATTATGAACAAGAAGATCCTTTAGGGATGACCCTCACTAATCCAAATGTAGAAAGTTTAGGTGACGAACAAATGAAAAGTTGTGAAGCCAAGATTGAGAACCTAAAAGCTATGGATGTTACTGAAGAAGAATGTGAAATGCCACAAGCTCCTGAAATGAAGCCCCTACCAGAAGGATTGAAATATGTGTTTCAAGATGAACTCAAGGTATGTCCCATCATCATAAATTCAGATCTAACGGCAGAACAAGAAGACAAAATTTTGAAGGAATTGAAGGAAAGAAGAAAAGTAATCAGCTACAAGATGAGCGACCTCACTGGGGTAAGTCAAGCGTTGTGCATGCACATAATCCCCATGATGGAATATCACAAGAGAACTATTGAACACCAAAAGAATCTAAATCCTAATATGAATGAAGTAGTCTGTTGCGAGGTCATTAAACTGCTCACTATTGGAATAATCTACCCAATATCGAACTCACCATGGGTGAGCCCAGTGCATGTAGTCCCAAAGAATGGTGGAACAACTGTGATACGAAATGAAAACAATGAACTCATTCCCACTCAAATAGTCACAGGGTGGAGGATGTGCATTGATTATAGGAAGTTAAACAAGGCAACTCGAAAGGATCATTTTCCAATGCCCTTTCTTGATCAAGTATTAGAAAGGCTGACTCATCAAGAATATTTGTGTTACCTCGATGGTTACTCTAGATTCTATCAAATACCCATACATCCCGATGACCAAGCAAAAATGACTTTCACCTACCCATTCAGAACATACACATTTAGAAGAATGTCGTTTGGCCTCTGTAATTCACCTGCAACTTTCCCACGTTGCATGGCCGCCATATTCACAGGTCTCACTGAAACAATTATGGAAGTTTTTATGGATGACTTTTTTGTGTACGGAGACTCATTTGATTCATGCATAAAACACCTCTCCCTTGTTCTCAAACGATGTGAAGAAGCACATCTTGTGCTGAATTGGGAGAAGTGTCACTTTATGGTGAAGGAAGGCATTGTCCTCGGCCATAGGGTCAGTAATCAAGGAATTGAAGTAGATAATGCCAATATAGAAGTGATTTCCATGCTCTCTATCCCTCTCAATGTAAAGGAAGTTCGAGCATTCCTAGGCCATGCATGTTTCTACAGACGGTTTATAAAGGACTTCTCAAAGATAACCAAGCCTGTGACAAACTTGTTACTAAAGGATGCCAAATTCAATTTTGACGAAGAATGTGTTAAAAGTTTCAACAAACTAAAGCATGCCCTTACAACCACACCCATCATCAGATCTCCCAATTGGAACCACCCTTTTGAAATTATGTGCGATGCAAGTGATTATGTTGTGGATGTTGTCTTGGGCCAATATATAGAAAAGAAATACTATGTCATCTACTATGCATCGAAAACACTTGACAAAGATCAGAGGAATTATGCCACTACTGAAAAAGAACTTCTGGCAGTCGTGTATGCCTTTGACAAATTCAGATCCTACCTTATTGGTTCAAAAGTCATTATCTACACGGAACATGCTTCTATCTATTACCTTCTAAAAAAGAAAGACGCAAAACCCAGGCTAATTAGATGGATTCTCCTATTGCAAGAATTTGATTTAGAGATAAGAGATAAAAAGGGTATGGAGAATGTTGTAGCAGACCACCTTAGTTGCATCCACAATCTGGATACCGAGAAGATTCCGATTAATGATTCCCTTCCAGATGATCCACTAATGAAGGTCTCAGAAGCCACCCCCTGGTACTCAGATTATGTAAACTATCTTGCTGCTGGAGTTATCCATCCTCAATGCACCAGAAATGCACTGAAGAAATTTATGCATGATGTGAAATAGTACTACTGGGATGAGTCGTACCTTTTCAAACTATGTGCTGATGGTCTATACAGATGGTGTATTGCTGAGGAAGAAGCTCAACTTATCTTGGAGCAATGTCACTCAGGACCAGTTGGAGGAAATATGAGCTCTAAGAAGACTGCCTTGAAGGTTTTGCAATGTGGATTCTTTTTGCCAACCATATCCAAAGATTCCTATGACTTCGTCCTATCATGTGAAAAATGTCAAAGATCAGGCAACATAACAAAGAGAGATGAGATGTCACTGAACCTGTGGCAAGAAGTAGAGATATTTGACGTTTGGGGTGTGGACTACATGGGTCCATTCCCATCTTCTCATGGATTTTCATACATCCTAGTGGAGGTAGATTATGTCTCAAAATGGGTTGAAGCCATACCAACCGTCACTAGTGATTCCAAACCCATCATCAAATTATTCAAAGATATTATTTTCCCCCGTTTTGGAGTACCACGACCTGTGATATCTGACAGAGGGTCTCATTTCCTTGAAAGAAGCTTTGAAATTTTACTGAGAAAGTATGGTGTAACACACACGGTAGCCTCACCCTACCATCCACAAACAAGTGGACATGTAGAGGTCTCTAACCGTCAACTCAACTCTATTCTGGAAAAGGCTATAGGCCGCAATCAGAAGGATTGGTCTGTGAAAATCAATGACGTATTGTGGGCCTACCGAACTGCTTATAAAACTCCCCTTGGGACTACACCTTTTCGAATAATCTATGGAAAGGCATGCCACCTGCCGGTAGAACTGGAACACAAGGCATGATGGGCAATAAAACAACTAAATTTTGATATGAAAGAAGTAGGCCAAGCCAGGATTCTACAACTCTAAGAGTTGTAAGAACTCTGGATACTAGCTTACGAGAATGCATGAATCTATAAAGAATGCACAAAACTTTGGCATGACGGCCATCTAAAAAAAAGGACATACAAGTGGGAGACCAAGTTCTTCTGTTCAATTCCATATTGAGGTTATTCCTAGGAAAACTCCATTCTCGTTGGTCAGGACCTTACATTGTCAAGAGCATCTACCCACATGGTGCTTTCTCTTTATGGAGTGAAAAGTCAGATGAGTTTGTGGCAAATGGTCAACGATTGAAGAGATACTTCACCTCTACTGATATAGGCTCTGAAACGATGCTGGATCTCACCAATCCAACATATCCACCATAGAAGTTGAAGGAATGAAGTCGAGCCATCGACGTAAAACAAAGGTGCTCGTCTAGAGGCAACCCGATAAATAAAATTTGTATTTAGTTTTAATTTTGAATTACGATTTTTCTTTTAGCGTTTAGATAATTTTACACTAAATAAAATTGCATCGTAAGATGCTATTTTGAGTTCTGATTGTTCTTCATTTTTGAGATTTTCAGATGGAGGATGCAAGCTTATTTGAACGCAATCACATCCGGTGGTCCAAACGACATGCAAATCCCCTCCATCTCGGATTTAGAGTTTTCTCGGGATGAGCAAATTTCTAAGTTCGGGGTGGAGGGTGGGTGGTACGTATCTTACTTTCCACCTTCACCCATCTAAATCGTACGTATCTTACTTTCCACCTTCACCCATCTAAATCAAACTCAAGATTTCATCGTCGCATTTTTGACCTAAATTTTCAAAATTTTCAAATAAAATTTTCAAAATTTTAAAATTTTTTAAAGAAATTTGAACAGATACTAGATGAAGTTTTGACACTTTTCCGTTTTAATTTTTATGCATTTTGAATCATTATACCCTCCTTTTTCGAAGCGGATCCTCAAAAGGACCTTCTTATGGAAACTAGCCTTTTGATTGAAATCATCTTATGAAGCTTATGAATCCTAACATCATGATCTTTATGCAAAAATGGCAAGTGTCTGTCAAACTGATAGGGATCAAACACATCGTGCTTCCTAAGTGACTAGTGGAACAACAACATGGAATCCCCATCAGATCCCCATTATGTTATTGTTAGAGTAGAGTACGACAAAGAGAACAACTCGGTGCACGAAACTGTAAATCAAGTTGCATTTTGATCTGAACTCTCTTCTACACTTCTTCTATCATCTTCGTACCCCTCCATGCATAAAAAAGAAACAAAAATAGCCAAAATACTGCCAAACCCTATGTTTGGGGTGGCACACCACTTCCCTCTATATCCACTTCTTCCATACCCCTCGCAATGAAATAGGGGCGTACCACCAAGAAAAGATGCCAAAGCGCACACAAAAACAAATGCAATCTCGAGTCGAATAGAGGAGAGATTCGCACAAAAAAATATGCAATAAATGAAATTGCAAATAAAATAATAAAATCTCGAGTCGAATAGAGGAGAGATTTATTTCTTCCTTCCATACCTCCCTTCACTCCCCTTTCTACCTAATGGCACAATAACCGCCTCCATCACCCTGAAATACACCAATGTCAGGTCAGATGCACACTTGTTGTTCTGCGGGTATCTCTGGACTCTTATGAACCTCTTTGACATGCATGTTGTTGGAAAAAGTGAGGAGGAAGTGATATTGGAAAGCAAACCCAGGAACGAAGATATGGTAGGATGTGTTTAGGGGTCTCAGGAGGTTGAGATACTGAGTCATACTAAGAAGAAAGAAAACAATCATGATGTGAAGATGAGGCAATCACACAAATTGAAAGTATTCATTTGGCGACCATTTCATATTTTGTGTTACTCGAGGATGAGCAATGTTTAAGTTTGGGGTATTTTGATGAATGCATATTCATCTTGGAATTCAATTACCATCTTGGGCTCAATTTGATTTAATACACCCAATTTCATTGACCATATGTAGAAATGTGCAAAATTTCATAAGTGATTCAATTATCAAAGTATTAACTGAGTTTATATCAATTTTATGCATGTCATGATGAAGTTCGACCATCTAAATCAACCATCATCCAAATCAAACCATTTTGAGTGGGACCCACCTTTCTCATCCTAGGTTTCAACCATTCGGTCTCACCATTCGGTCTTGACCAATTGGTTTCATCCATTCAGTCTCACCATTTGGTCTCAAGACCGTATGGACAACATTACCTCGAAACCGTTTGGATCTAACTTCATTTCCAGACTATTTGGTCGTTAGTTGTTCTTCACCATCAGATCATTCATCAACGGTCTGCCTTCATCTGATTAAATGATCTTGACCATATTTGGTTTGGCCCTCTCAGTTTACTCCCTCACTTGATCTAACGGTTTGGTCTCGTGGTTTGGAAACCGAAAGAGCCCTCTGGTCTCAAGACCGAAATAACTCTCACGATCCTGAAATCGTGAAGAGCAGCCTTCCTCCAAACCGTATGATGGCATGCCTCCCATCTTCTTCTTCCTTCCTCCCAACTCGCTAACCCTAACACGCAATAGGAAGAAACACCTGCAACCTCACTTAGTCACAACCTACACCGCCCCCCTCCCTCTACTAACCCTAGCACATGCATCCTCGCCGCTTCCAGCAACCACAGTAGCCGCCACCATCGCCCACACTGCCCATGCCGCCGCCTCCAACCAAACGGTCTCAGACTGTTTGGACACAAGGGACTCCAAGACCGATCACGACGACCGTATGGGCAGGAGCAACGACCATTTGGGAAAGGAGCGATGACTGATTGGAGGCTGTCATCGCGGGACGGATTGGACAACGCCCAACTGGATACCGTTTGGAGTCATGAGTAGCAGACCGATAGAGCATTACTCTCAAGACCGTTTGGGTTGGCTTGGGTGAAGAACGAATGAAGCAAGCAGACCAGCATGTAAGATCGAGAGAGATCGCAGATCATTTTGAGGAGGAAATGCAGATCGTTTGAGCAAGATTTCCAAACTGTTTGAGTGGATGATAATCCAAGACTGAATGATCACCCGCATGCAAGACTAAATGAAGCTGAAGACTGAAACAACAAACTGTTTGGTCTATGTATAGCAAAACCATTTGATCTATGCAAAGCAAAACCGTTTGGGCACTTAAAGTACCAAGATCGTTTGGTCAATGATAACCAAACCATTTGGAAGGTCACAGCAAAAATGTCATCATCCCATCCAATCCTATAAATAGGACCCCGAGGGTCCTCATTTTGGCATCAGTTTCTGGGATGCCGACAGGCTGCCTGTACGCTGGTTCGACTCTGCCACTGTCACTTCACCTGTCATTCCTGCTGCAACTCAAGGAGACCGAGAAGAGAAGGAAGGATGAGTGAGAAAGACTGCCCGGTCTGTCTTGGCATCCTTCATTCTTCGTCTAGATCTCCTCTGACACGACGTAGGAGACCACATCATCTTCACTGATCTACGACCACCTTCTACATCATGCTCATGGTGGACTGCTCTCTCTTTCTTATTCTTCTTGTTTCTCGCATCATGAGCGAGTAGTTCATTTTTGCTGGGGTGTGGGGACTAGCCCCGCTGCCCATGCAACCATGTCTTTTCATTTCACATTCCAAGGCAATGTATATAACTTTTCATTTCGTTGCTAATTGATATGCTTGTAGTTGATTACCTGCTTGCTTTCATCTTGTTCTTCTCTTTGTAGTATAGAATGTCGATTAATGAGGTAGACTCCTTGACGAGAAATTTAATAGGGTTCCTTGAGGTCGTAAGTGTATGATTTGTGAGAGGACGAGCCATCTAGCCTATGGTGACACTTCTGTGGTCTAAACATCCCTCAGGGAGGACCACAACCTTAGTTGGATGTTGTATCTTCTTGTTAATCGTCGATGTTTTCTTGCAGACGAATCGCCTACATGTATGTTGATTAGCATGGTTGACTCCCGGACTAGAAATAGAATGGGGTTCCTTGAGGTCGTAACTGTATGATCCGTGAGGGGACGAGCCATCTAGCCCACGGTGGTGGTTCTGTGGTCTAAACATCCCTCAAGGAGGACCACAGCCTTAGTGGGATATTGTGTCTTAGGAACCGTAAGTACATGATCCAGATGGCGACGAGAAATCTGATGTCTAAGGGGATGCTTACGCGGGCCTAAACATCCCTCCGGGAGGTTTCACAGCAGTTCCATTTGGATAGTTAGATGTTTGCCGAGATGTTTGATGTTTGGATGTGTTTGCATGTGTAGTGGTGGTGAAACCCGATACCATCCCAACGATTCCATATCATTAATCTAGAACAAAATTTAATTCTTCTCTTTTACTTTCTTGCATTTAGTTTAATTAAACTCAACCAAATCAATCGTTTTAAATATTAGTCTTACTTGAGCTAGATTTGATTAACAAAAGATTTGTAAAAATGTTATCTCTTGGGATTCAATCCTTAACTATACTGCGATAAGACCCATCCGCTTGCGGGTGGTATTATTGCATAAGGTTTTGGTAAAATCTCGGGGATTTCAACCCCGAGTGAATTTGTTACTGTGATAATTCCCACGTCATTTTTTGTATTACATTTCAATAAAGTAATTTTCTCATAGATATTATAACGATATTTAAAAATATTAAATTTGCTTTATGCAAAAAATTATAGTTGTCCACAAATAAAATGTGCATGGCACATGCATACACTAGTATATATCTATACTACTATAAAAAAAGTGAATGTTTGAATCTATTTTTAACACTTCCATTTCTACACACTATCAAAACACCCAACCAATCACATTACACCATTTTTTAAATGCTGAAATTTCCTTGATTCTCTCTCCTCTCAAGTTTTTTCTCAACTTTTAAATGCTTCCATCCCCAAATAAACAACATGTTCTCACGCCCCTACCTAATGAACCTCGCAACTACCTCCCAGTATTCGTCATTGTGTTCAGTTTAAAAAAGACCACATCCTCAACCATGATATATAATCCTTGAAACGAGGGAAGTTATTGAGTTTTGTTTTCATAAAGGATAATTGTTTTTAGCATAGAAATATAACAACGGTTTCCCATGCCTCCCCACTCTCCGCCCACTCTCCCCCATTCAATGTCTTTGCCTTTTGATTCTTTATCCCTATCTCCTCATGTGATCGAAAATCGTCCCTCAATCCCATACTACATTATATTTGTTTCCCTTTTATCTCCCCGTAAAACAATAAACCCTAAACTATCGGTCAAACAAACATCGAAACCATTGTTATCTTATATTTGTCGTGCATTCAGAAAAGGAAAAATAAATAAATATATACTACTATATATTTCATTAATTCTTTCTCTTCTCAGATATTTTTGTAATTTTATATCTATATTATTATACTATAGAAAGAGGGAGTTTTTGTGAGAAATTAGGAGCACATGCCATTTTAGCCACCTCAGATAATGAGAATGAACCATTTCAAAACGTTATTCTCTCCTTAACCCAATCTCTTCTCTCCCTTTCTAAAAAATTTCATTCTTTCCATTGGTATTTTTCCTCTGCTCTAAAAAGTAATAATGGAATCCCTACTGCCACGGTTTGTTAAGTCGTATATTCCTTAATATTCCCACTACCAATAAAATAAAACGTAACTGATATCCACAACTTTCCTCCTTGTCACTCTAACTATACGCACGTCTCTTCCTTCTTCTTCTCCTCATTTATAGTGGTTTCGTAGTTTCCTTCCCCCACTCTCGCCCATCTCTCTCTTTCCGTTATTTTATTCCAATAACATCCACAGTCAAATCAACGCCCACCGTATCTGTCTCCACTACCCCCCTCTCTCTAAAACTAATTCAACTTTTCAAATTAGAACACCATCAACATCTCCTCTACAAAATGAAATTCATGTTTAAACTCCAACAATGCCACCACAACCCAATCAGCCACCCGCCTATCCCCATCTCCATTACCTTCTGTCTTTCCAACTAATTCAATATTGTAAATTAGAACACTGTCGTTAGTCAACCTTTCCTCTTCATAACTTATTTTCTATTTACTATTTACATCTAAAGGACTGCCATTATCATCATTTTTCATATTTAACGATTACAAAATGTAATTCATGTTTGAACTCCAACAATGCCACCATAGTCTAATCAGCCGCCCACCTTCCTACCCCCATTTTCTTTTTTCTTTCCAACTAATTCGACATTCCAAACTAAAACATTCAACCTTTCCTCATCATAACGTATTTCCTATTTAAACCCCAACAAATCACCTATATTTTCATATGAAACTCAATAGACCATCCCCACCTTCTCTCACTCTCTTTCCTCCCCATCTTTGTTAGAAACGGTCCCCAAATTCCTCCCACACTCTTCTTATTGATTTTTCACCGACAGTTGTTACATGTAATTTATTTTATCTCACCATCTTCATTTATTTTTGCCATCCTTTCGAAATACTACCACTCAACATTTATTTACAAAATTTTCAGCCACCAAAATACATATGTTTTTCATTTATATTTGTACTACTATACAAAGAGTGAGTCTGTTCAACTTATGTACTCGCAATTTTACAAACTTTTAACCAATCAGAATGTAAGATTTCAAAATGGGACCTGCTTCTTAACTTTCTCTCTTCTTAGATTAAATTTTTTACTTTTTCTTCCTTTTCCAATTATTCCCAAAACAAGAACTCCCATAGTATCATAACAACGCCACTCCAGCCTTCCTCGCGGTGCAACCATTTGATAATGGGAGATATTGGGGTTGGTAATTGTTGTTGGAGAAAACAAATTAAAAACAAGTCACGACACAAATCTTTTTTGCTCTCCCGCAAAGCTGAGGATTCCTCCTGCTTAGTCTGTGAGTTATCACATTTGTTTCCACTCTCCCTCCCAAAATTTTGGCTCTTTTCTCAACTTGATCTTGACCTACGAACGCATGTGTGTTATTGGGTTTTATTTAACGGTTCTCTCCCTCCCGACTTTTTTGGCTCTCTATCACACACGATTTGGCATCATCTCAAAAAATCTTATCGTAACTGTCTCCACACTTCCTCCATCTCTCGATTGGGGAACCCTCCACTTCCTCCATCTATCGCTTCCTTCCCCAACCGATTGTCAGTTTCTCCTATCTCTCTCAATGTCTATATTTTCTCCTCAATCCAACAAAGCAATCATACCTAAAACATCACACACGTTCGCCTCTTCCATCATATCATCCGTTGCATCAAGATCATGTGCAGAACACTCAGGTCCTCCTCCCATGGCTGGCCACCTCGCCTCCCATAACCACCACATGGCTCTCCACCAACATCATGTTGTACTCACCGCCTCACCAGTACTCAGCTTCATCTGCATCTACTTCGGCAGCATCATCATCTCAGGCGACTAGCCGACTGGTAGGGTACATTCTCCCACTAAAAAAATATGGACAATACAACCCCTGCCGAAAGGATCCCCTTCATGTCGTCCCCAAAGCACTCTTCACTGTCGTGCTCGAGGCGTCATACCTCAGATGTGCTGACATTGGCGCTTAAACCAGTTGTCATTACCGCAGTTAAAAAAGTGGCCACTGTCTAACTTTATTTTCTTTAAGCCGCCGAGTATGCAAACTTAAATCAGAACTACGCACTGTGTGGCTGTATTGTAGGCGAGGGGAAGGAGCATATGTTTCCAAACCCCCGCTTCATACAACTATGAAGATACCCATTAATACATTGGAGGTGTACATGTTCACTGTGTTAGATAGGGACCATAAGTCAAGTAGGATCGACTACCGCTTCGGTCTTTTCCAGTTGATGCAGTTCATTCTCTACGACGCTCTACCATATCTATTTCAATACCAACATCTAAGCTACTTTTGCCTCTTTATAAAAGTGTTCACGTACCTGCTATGCGATCTTTTATCAGAGTAGTCATTAATGATGTTTCACATCTTCGTTTGAATGTTAACATTACTGCTACATACATAGCTAATTCATGTATTTTACTTATTACACCAAGAACGACTTAGTGGTCTTTTACCATTTGTTGAAGTCAACCTCAAAAATGCATTTCAAAGTAGATTACTTCCACAACGACACCAGTAATGATACAACGCACTTACAGCTTTCAGTGAAGTACTACCAAATTACTGAAGGCCCGGAAGGAATAAGAGAGTCCCAAGGCATTCAATGGAATGTTATCGTACAAGATGATGGCGATAATGGATGCTAATGCAGACCATTCTCTACGAGGCTACTCATACATGCCCCTTTAACTAAAAAAAGATTCAAGATTGCATTTACTCTTTTGGTTTTGAGGACCAACCGTCTGCAATCCCCTTTATTTTATTTAATATATTATATTTCTACTTCCACGAAATGCAAAGATAAGCACATTATCCTGAGTATTGATTTTTTTTGGCATTTAATGTAAAAATCTTTTGAGGAGAGTGTGCTCATTGCCACCAACGGATGGTCTCTTTTCTAGCTTTTGAAATTTATGTAAGCAATTTCCTTATTCAGCATTCGACCGTATTAGATGATTGAAATGTTAATCCATTTTGTTCATCATCTATCATATATTTTGTTCTTTCATTGCTTTGTGGGCACATGTTGAGGAATTCACAAGTGTAGAACTTCTCTTCCATAAATTTAAAATATTTTATGAAGTAGTGTCCCCCCTTTCCTTCTAAGCGATATATGAAGTTATAGTCACGTACGTGTTTTCAAGTATTTCACAGGTTTAGTTCTTCTATAATGTAAATTTGGAATATTTTTATCATTTCCTTACTATAATCATTCTCCTATATTACATGTATACAACTACTACAAACTAAAGATCAAATCTTTTAAGAAAAATACTTTTCTATGAAAATATCTACATATAATAAGAATAGAATGATATCTTGACATCCAATTTCTAAGTGTATAACTAAAACTACTTGGTATAATTACATATAACTATATATATATATATATTTAGTATAAGTTTCTTTTTTTACTATTTAAGTTATAAATATCAAACATTATTCCACTATCCAACTTTTAGAATTCATCTATGTCTCCTTGAAATATGGAATTAACAATGCATACTCATGTAAATATATTTTTTTTGATGAAGTTATGAAGCATATCATTGTAAGTTAGCATTTCTTATTATCCAATATATAATTTGGATGCCTATTTATAAGTCATATTAGCATAATTCTATATAATATAGAACAATTCAATCTGATTTTCACGTGCATGTGCACGTGTCTTTTGACTAGTATATATATATATATATATATATATATATATATATATATATATATATATATATATATATATATATATATATATATATATATATATATATATATATATATATATATACATTTGCATCTTCTTTTCTTAATGTTCCACCTATAAATAACTATTACAATCTTCTAAGGCACATGTGCATAGCATTGGTTTATACCTAGTTTAGATATACATTAAGTATATAATTAAATGTCTCCATGAGTTTCTTATAGATCCACTTAACCACATGATGGGGAGTCCATGCACCACCTACTACAACATCTATAGTGGAAAACTATCTTTATTTACAAAATTTTAGAGCTTAAATATTATTTATCCCGCCCTTTACCGCAAGCCAAAGTTTGCTAAGACTAATATCTATGTCCACTGAAAGCCAATGGGGTTTGTACGTGAAGTCTTTTCATTTTGAATGGTTGTAGTGAGCACAATAACTTTCAATTGAGAAGAAACACAATAGAATTTTATCACAATGTTTGGAGAAAAGATTTACTGGGCCTGATTTTGGAGGAAGCAGACTACTCCTTTTGTTATCTTTGTACACGTGTACGAACTGATAAACACTGTTGGCCTTCATTAGTATTAGATGATACTCAACACCATCTGAAATCAAGAGCAGCAACTCGGGTGCAGTAAATCCAGAGGGCAATGCTCAAGGTTTGGTCTTGAGCATCTGAACTTAGAGGTTTCCTTCACCTATTTGGTTGGAAGCACATAGTACCAATGATGGAGTTACGAGGACCACACAACGTGGCAAGACAAGAACAGATGGAGTGAGGAATCTGTTGTTTAAACTTCACCGTATACATGCGGCTACCACTGATAGTCTGTTAAAATGAACGGTACGTACAACTAAAGTAGACATCTATCAATACGTACATGTGTACGTAGATTTGTAGCTTCTTTCCCAAATTCCAATTGAGAAATGGAACAGATTCCAACCAAACCTTTTGAAATAGGATCATAGCTGGGGAGAAAGATGAATAGTATAAACGTAGGGCAATGCAACTAGAAATTGTGGTTTTTTCCAATCAGGTTATTCAGAACTGTTATTTGGATAATCTCATTTCTTTCCTAGCAAGTCAGAAAATTCAGTCAAAGTAATAATGAGATATTGTATTGAAAAAATACGATGCACTCATCTAGAAGCAACTTAGGCCCGTATGTTTCATTTTTCGTGTTCTTATAAATGCTTACATATTATCTCTGTGTCTATAAGCAACTGAAACCTAGTTTTTTTACATAAAACTAGGGCTTAAATATTATTTATGTTGTCCTTTACTGCAGGCCAAGGTTTGCCAAAACAAATGTCCAATTCCACTATAAACTAGAGGGGTTTGTCATGCCTAAAGCTAAGAGATAAAGAGGAATATATAGTGTGTTTTATAATGATGTCAATCGACTACATGAAAGAAATTTGTGGTTTGCCCATCACTTCAGTAGAGTGTGGTAAATTATTTCCACTGGGAGTTATACTTTATTGTTGAGGAATGTACTTTGGTGAAAAGTTGTATGGTTGTACTTGCATAAAAGTAAATTGACATGTCTTGCTAGCCATTGGCTTTGGATAGAAGCAGCATACCAATGATTCCTTGTATTTCAGCTTTAAGAACTACTGGAAAGGGGGCCAGTTTAGACAGATGTTTAGCTATATATTTAACAGCCAGTTAGAATCAATGGGATTATCAGTTTGGTATGGCCATGGCTAGTATATCATTCCATTATACTCCCCTCCCGATCTAGATACCCATTTTTCTTGCACACACTGCTGCCCGATTTCATTTCACGCGCAACACAAATCACACATTGTTTCCCTCACTTCTCGACGTGCCAACGCCGACCCTAAAAACAAAGATGACATGGCATTTCAGTAATCCCTCCATCTCATCCCTCCACTGCAATTTCTCCTCCTCCCCTCTTCCTGAGATGATGGCGGAAGTGTCGGAGGCAGACGATCAGTTGTAGCTCCTTACGAGTCACTATGACAACCAAGAACGATATGGTTCTGTGGCAAATAGAGATGGAGATGCAAACCACAATGCTTCACTAAATGCAAACCACAACACTGAACAATGAGGCGAACTGTGATGCGTGATGACCAGGAAAAATGCAGCACACATGTGGTAGGTCATTTGGTAAAAATGAAAATCTATCTTTCCAACTATGCACCATTGGTGAAAGAACCCCTTATAGAAGGCCACCATCATTTTTCATCATCGGAAAGCATGCCATCAAATGACTCTGTGACCATGAGGATTCTTTTATTAAAGATTTTAGAGTCTACTAGGTGAAGGCAAGCTGGGTGATTGTTAAGGCACTCAAGGTGGTCCACAGATTGACCCATAGAGGTAACTTAATCAGATGCTCTCTTGGTTTGATTCTCCTATTATGTTGCATGATCTTCACTGATTTATGATTACCAATATTACCTTGGGTTCATCATCTATATAAAGGACACAAGTAGACTATTCATTTGTTTGTTGATACTCTTCGTGTTTTATACAACTACGTACCATTGACCCAATATTCTAAAGCTAGACACGTTTGCAGTATTAACTGCGAGAACATTGAAGGGACAATCACAATTTTCTTTTCTAAACACACCACATCCATAAAAGGAAGAGTAGAGTTATAATTTTGGATTGCAAATTTCCATTGATTTTCATTATACGTTGACTTGACCAGCAGACTTGATATAACTAGTTAACTTGAACTTTTTTCTCATAGCCAGTTCTAGAAAGTCAATATATATCTTAGTTCTTATGGTATTGGTTCTAATGGTAGGTTTTTTCATATTATCTAACAATACCATGCTTTTCATGAACCTTATCATTTGCATGTAAGTAATGCATATTGCTTCAATACATGAGTTTTTCACGCACTCCCTTGTAGAAGCATAGCTTGTATGACCGTGTATGCTAATCACAAGTCTTTACAAACAACACATGGTTTTGTATATGTATATTCTCAAAATTTTATCTGAATCATATTATAAACATTCATGGCCCTTTTACATTTTAAGATTCCAACATCACTCAAAACACCCCCTAAAATATTGAGAAAAATTATCATTTTGTTACTCTTATCATTTTTTTTTCATTTTGTAATCTATCTTCTTGTTGATTGTGCCATGCTTTCTTGAATGATTTGCATTGTTTGTGCAACTATTTTGTTAATATTAGTAATTTTGTTTATGACATGTGTCATACATGCATCAAATACAACAAATAAACTTTGAACGTTTTCAATTCCTCAAATCCCAAGCAAGATGTTACTTTTACCATTAAAAAAGTATGATTTCTATATCCACTCTATGATCACTGGCTAAGAGAATTAGGCAACCAAGAACTTGCAAGCTCCCCTTGTTTTGTCACATCTTGTATGTTTTTTTAGAATGCACTACGACAAACTTGCAAGGTTAAATTTACAATATATTTGTTCTTATAAATGTGATTCAAGAAAATTATTTTTATGCTACTATTTTTTATTTTGTAAGAATTTTGGCCTGAATTAAAAAAAAACTACTTTCGGAGGAGTCAAATGGGTGTAGCTATCATATTGAGATCTAGGTTCATACTTAAATAATCGTAGTAAGATCTAGTTTATCATTTTTTATATGGACCTAATTTTGAAACCTATTGAAGGTATTTTTTCCATTAACACTACTATAGAACATGTCTTTGGCGTCGGTTGTTTAACCCCTTTTAGCGACGGTTCTCAAGCGACGCCTATGTGGGCACCGCTAAAGGTTGAACTCTTCTGCCTCGGTTTTATAACCGACGCCAAAAGGCTCGACACCACCGAAAATGCACCAGCAGGGCACCTATAGGCGTCGGTTATGTATAGTAAGCCGAAGCCAAAAGGGTTCGCGCCACAAAAAGGGTGCATCTAGGACACTTTTTGCGTCAGTTTGCAACTAAATAACTGATGCCATATTTCCAGATGCCACGGCCGTGCTTCCCTACACGACCGTGTTTAGTACTATAGGTGCCGGTGTTATACTAATAATTGACGCCATTTCCTGCCACGACCGTGCTTTCCTGCACGGTCGGGTTGTTTGTCACATTAGGTGGCGGTTTTTATCCAATAACCGACGATGTAAGCCTTCAATGACGATATTCTATAAATAACTGACTCCTATGTTTTTTTTCTTATCAGTTTGCAGGCCTGCTGTGGCTGGTCAGCAGAATGAGAACATGTAGTTCAGTTTTCTGAACTGCAGATTTATGACAACCATTGATATCATCCTACAAACATGCCACAAACTTGCAAAATCAACAAATATACTTTTCACACAAGTAGATACATTCAGACATCAATTCAGTTCTCACATTCACACATGTAGAACCATTCAAACACATGTAGAAACATTCAGACATGTATAAACATTCAGAAATATTCATTTACAAAATATCATTCAACATCACTATCAGCATCCTAATTATATCTTAAAATCACCACTGCTTGTATGGCTCTTGCCCATTCTTCTCTTACTTCATTTAATACTTCCATCGTATATGGAGCATTTACATCTTTTAAGTGTTTACCTATAGTGTGGTCAGTTTTAAACACCTGCAAAGAGAATGATGTATATATAAAAGTAATAATATAAAAATAAGATTGATATATTTCATACTAACTAATGAGACTATATATAATACCTCATGTATGGTATCGATGTCCAATGCGGCATATTGGATAATTATCTGCATAAATCACATCACATAGTATGCACATGCCCAGCCGTTGTCTTGTGTAGCACACTATAAATTGAAACATACAAAATATTAAAAAATACAACTAAGCACAGTTCACATAAATAATATATACATTGGAGTCGGGAACTTAATTTTACGTTCTCCCAAATTATTGGCTAGTTCTTTTTCCTTGGGACCTTTCCTCCAGCATTTTTGAATGCATCTAAATGCCTACATGTTAATGTAACACAATAAATTGCATAATTAAATAGTAATGTAATAACATATGTTAACGGATATAAAAATGAAATATTTCTCACCAGAATAATGGCAATCTCATTACGTGTCCAATTTTAGTATTCAATGTACTCCCCGCAGGATCTAGATAATAAACAGTGAACGCCCCAGGGAGAATAACTAGTAACTCCCAATGCCTACTACTAGAGGTAAAAAAGTTAAAAATTAATAACTCAAAATCCACAATAAAAATGTAATTTTCTTAAGTCCAAATTATAAGTAAAGTAAACTTACTTGACATTGAATGGAGCTATTATTATCGTCTTCTTTTACTGACCAAAAATTGTAAAAGCATCTATACAGTATTGTTGAACACTATCAGGGTCTTTAGCTACCATACTAATCAATGATGGAAACAAAAATCCCACATGGTCAAATGCATATTTTTTGCATTGATTATTTTCGACTAACTAGCTGCAAAACATGTATTATGTATGCATTAATATATAAGAAACCAGATCACCAAATCTTACACAAGGTATATGGATATATAAATAAGATCTCACTGTATACATGTCTCTATCATTGATGTATTCAGCAAATCATATATAAACAACTCAATAATATCTTGTATAAATAAAGAGCTTTCGCATGATTGACCTACATAATTTGCTTCTAAAGAAACAATTATAGGGAAATGTATATTATGTGCTCATAGCCAACATGCCATTCCCCTACAAGCAGGACCTAATGGGTATTTTAGGTCAGTTGGAACCCAAGTTGGTAATGCAGGAAGTGGAGGTGGAGGCCTAGGTTCTCTGGGTGTCTTCTTTTTAACCTATATATATAATTTCAGATCAATTGACCTCATATATACACATTAACAATCTAAAGTAATGTAAATTTATCTTACAATTTCAGTAGTGTAGACGACATCTACTTTGGGCCACAATATCACCCCGCCTTCTGCCTCAGCAAGTGTATCAATATCCGGGTGGGCATATGGAAATGTAGCTTCCCTCCAATCGGGTAATACATGTATCAGGCTCACACGAACGTAGCCCTATGACATTGGAGTCTCAGGAAACATTGGCCCAGGAAGGGACAGGTAAGCCTGCGCCTCTGCAACAACATAGTCTTGTATTCTTAAGCAGCATGGCTTCAACGCCTACGAATTAATGTACATAACCGACCTTTAGTGTCGGTTATTTAAGGCCTTTAGTGTCAGTTTCTAAGCGACACCTATGTGGGCGATGCTAAAAGGCCAGCCGTTACCCGTCGGTTAAAAAACCTACGCCATAACCCTTCGCGCGCCACCGAAAACTCGCCAGCAGGGCACTATAGGCGTTGGTTATTAGATAAGAAACTGACGCCATATACCTTTGCGCCACAGAAAGGGCGCCATCTTGGGCACTATTAGCGTTGGTTATTAGATAAGAAACCGACGCCATATGCCTTCGCGCCACAGAAGGGCACCATCTTGGGCACTATCAGCGTCGGTTATTAGATAAGAAATCGACGCCATATGCCTTCGCGTCACAGGAAATAGACGCTGGTTATTTATATAAAACCGACACTGTAACTATGTGTGTCGGTTTTATACAAATAATCAACGCCTATTTTTTGTTTTTTTTTCTGTCAGTCTGTAGACCTGCTGTATGGTTGGTCGCAGGATGAGAAACCTGCAGTTCAGTTATGAACTGCAGGTTTTATGACATCCATTAATATCAGCCAACAGCAGGCCACAAACCTGCAAAATTAACAACAAAAATATTCACACATTTAGCAATGCAACCTGCAGTTCCATTTGATTTTCACACATTTAGAAACATTCATGTAGCTAGCAATCTGTAGTTCCATTCATTTTCACATTCACACATCTAGAAACCATCATATAGCAACCAACAGTTTCATTCATTTTCACTCAGACACATGTAGAAACATCCAAACATGTAGAAACATTCACACATATTATAATTCAGAAATTCATTTACAAAATATCATTCTTTAGTCATTATTCGCTATCAACATCCCAATTATATCTTAAATCCCCCACTACTTGTATGGCTGTTTCCCATTCTTCTCTTACTTCATTTAATTCTCCCGTCGTATAGGGAGCATGTACATCTGGTAAGGCCGTTCCTGTAGTGTGGTCAGTTTTAAACACCTGTAAAGAGAATGATGTATATATATAATTCATGAGCTATAAATAAGATTGACATATTTCATATTATCTAATGAGACTATATAATACCTCAGCAATACAATCGATGTCCATTGCGGCATATTTGATAATCATGTGCATAAATCGCATCACATAGTATCCACATGCACATCCATTGTCTTGTGTAGCACACTATAAATTCAAACATACAAAATATTAAAAAATACAACTAATTAAGCACTGTTCACATAAATAATATATACATATATTGCAGTCGGGAACTTACATTCACGTTCTTCCAAATTATTGGTTGGTTCTTTTTTGTGGGGACCTTTCCTCCAGCCTTTTTGAACTCATCAAAACCCCTACATGTTAATGTAACACAGTACATTGCATAATTAAATAGTAATGTAATAACATATGTTAACAGATATGAAAATGAAATATTTCTCACCAGAATAATGCCATTTTCATTATGTGTCCATATTTTGTATTCAATTTACTCCCCTTAGGATCTAGATAATAGACAGTGAACGTCTCGGGGACAATAACCAGTAACTCCCAATGCATACCACTAGAGGTAAAAAAGTTAAAAATTAATAACTCAAAATCCACAATAAAAATGTAATTTTCTTAATAAGCAAAGTAAACTTACTCTACATTGAATGGAGCCATTATCATCGTCTTCTTTTTTTGAGAAAAAATTGAAAAAGCCTCACAGCAGTATTGTTGAACTGACGGTGGGTCTTCAGCTACTAGACTAATCAAAGATGGAATCAAAAATCCTACATGTTCGAATGCAAAATCTGCACATATCTTTTCTAAGTAGCTACAAAACATGTTTTATGTATGCATTAATAAATAAGAAACCAGATCACCAGATCCTACACAAGGTATATGGATGTATAAAGAAGATCTCACCTTATCCATAGCTCTATCATAGATGTATTCAGCCAATCATATCGAAACATTTCCAAAATATCTTGTATAAATAGTTTGCTTTCGTATGATTGACCTGCAGCATCTGCATCTATAGAAACAGTTATAGGGCAATTTATATCATGTTCGCCTAACCATATTGCCATACCCCTACAGTTAGGACCTAACGGGACAGTTAGGTCCTGTGGAACCCAACTGGGTAATGTAGGAGGTGGAAGTGGAGGCCTAGATGTTGTGGGTGTCTTCTTTTTAACCTGTATATATATAATAATTTCAGATCAACTGACATCATATACACACACTAACAATTTAACGTAATGTAAATTTACTATACAATTTCAGTAAAGAGGACATCCGCTTTTAGCCACAATATCACTTTGCCTTCTGCCTCACCAAGCGTTTCACAATCTGGGTGGGGATATGGTAATGGAAGATCCATCCACTTGGGGAATATATGTACCGGGCTCACACGAATCCAACCAGCTGGTAATGGAGACCCATGAAACATTTCCCCTGGTAGGGATGGGTAATCCGACGCCTCTGCAACGACATATTCATTAACTTTTAGACGACATGGCTTCAACCACTACAAATTTTTGTGTAAAGAATGTTATATACTTATATACATATCATCTTGAAAACATATCATCTTGAATTAAAAAACTAGTTACTATGTCATAAAAATACTTACAGCGGATGTTCTAGGTGGTGGGTCTACAGGATTACTCCCAACCTCTACAGTAGGAGTAGTGCGAGACACCATAGGTACTGTCTGGTAAGTGGCAGTCTGAGATGCCTGCCACTTTTTCATTGCTTCTTCTAGTTTCCTATCAACTAGCGTATCTACCTATACATGGATAAAAGAAACGTTAGCTTCTAATTATTGAATTATCTTTTACAGTAACATTATAAAGAAAGAATATGTTACCTCCTCTTGTGAAAGTCCCTCTTTTGGGACATGTTTGTGCTGGGATGGCCCAAAAAACGTTTTGATGCCCACACCAACGCCTGCAGCCCTAACACGTCCAGGATGCTCTGGGTTACCCGGAGCAACTCTCAATTCATCCCTTGTGCCCTCAGGGATGAACTTTCCTTGTTTCCTTAGCTCGTGTATCTCCCGCTAATCACCAAAACAAAAATTTGTAATTAAGTAAACACCACAAATAATCAATATTCGAACAATTGCTGTAAGAGTTGTATTTTACCATTTTTGCAGCCGCCTCAGCAGTTGCGGGCTTCCTTATTTCTCCCTTCTTATTTTGCCTCCCAGCTATCCAGACATCATGGCGAGGCAGAGGTGTGCTACCTATAGTGGAGGACTCCTGAGTAGCAGCAGACTGAGCAGTAGCCTCAGACTGTAGTCTTTGGCGAATGCCTGCATACCCCTTTGGACCCATTGTGTGGTCATGCACATCAGTGCACGCCTTGATCTTTGTGCCTCACTGAGGGCCTAGTTAGTATGCACATTAATGATTTGGTTAGTAATAGTAAATGTTAATCTTGAATAAGTGAATACAACATATATTAATGAGATTGGGACTGACGCCTAATACCTTGAATTCATCAGTTTGTCTTGAAGCAACAAATGTGTCCCATTCTTCTTTATCCAGGAAGTTCCACTGTTCAGTGGCTGTCTTCTTCCTCTTGTCAGCTTCTTTTATGTATTCTCGGGTGAGATTTGTCCTATAGTTCCTTAGGACTCTCCCACAGTGTTGCATCACGCATTTACGATGCAACTTTTCATCCAATTCAAATATACTCTGCAAAATAGAATTCCTATTAACTAGTATCCAAAAAATTAGTAATCTACAAAATAGAATTGCAAATTAATAATAACTCACGCATAAATCCTTCCATATTATGTCTTTCTTCTCCTTAGAAACCTTATGCCAAGAATCTATCTTACAACTGCAATGGCTACGAGTAACATACCCAAGATATGAAACAAATGAATTGCAATTCACACCAGATGCATTTCCTGCATTATCAAAATCCACAACAAGTTTGGGTCCATTGCCCTTTTGCGCTATTAACTTCTTCATCATAGTGATGCCCCTTCTCTTGTCAACTTTTTGGTGTTGCTGATCAAGTGCCTCAAGTGCTTCAGATGGTACATGTGCATCATCAACCTAAAATTTGACAAAATAAACACATTTACAAGATATAACTATAAATGGACATATAGATATAAATATATGATATATTTTTAAAACTTACATTGTGAGGCGGCGCATTGATGTCCTCACCCTCACGGTAATCATCAGCACGGTCTTCAGGAGAATGCTCAGCCATCTGAAAATTCACATTCACATTGTAAAGTTCACATTGTAAAGTAATTCAAATTGTAAAGCTCACATTGTAAAGTTCACATTCACATTGTAAAGTAATTCACATTGTAAAGTTCACATTATAAAGTAATTCACATTGTAAAGTTCACATTCACATTGTAAAGTTCACATTGTAAAGCTCACATTGTAAAGTTCACATTCACATTGTAAAGTAATTCACATTGTAAAGTTCACATTATAAAGTAATTCACATTGTAAAATTCACATTGTAAAGTTCACATTCACATTGTAAAGTTCACATTCAGAAAAATAAAACATATAAAAAAATATAAACATGCCTCTAATATTGTGATTTTTTATCAATTAACAATCCTTCATTGTGATCTCCGCGCACATACAAGTCATCATTAGCTTCAATATTTGCTGGTGTTGGCAACCCAACTAAGAATGGACTGGAGTCATCATACTTATCATAGTACTATTCTTCATCTATAGGATCTTCAATGAACTGTCTTTTACCATGAAGAACAACCGACCATTTATCATTTGCAGGATCATCGATATAAAATACTTGTTTCGCATGTGATTCCAATATGAATGGTTCATCCTTCTCACCAATCTTTTCAAAGTTCACTAAAGTGAAACCCAATTCATCCACTATAATTCCTTTGGTGTTATCAACCCAATTACATTTGAAGAGCGGAATTCTAAAATCTATGTAGTCAAACTCCCATATGTCTTCAATGACATCGTAATATGACATTTTATCTTCACGTGGACTCTTATCCTTTGCACTTGCAAAAAACATAGTCGATGCTTGAAGGGTGACCCCACTGTCTTGGACGACACTCTTATCATCTTGGCGCTTTGTGTAATATGTGAATCCATTAATGTCATACCCTTCATAAGACATAACAGTCAATTTTGGTTTAAAGGTGAGGCATTTGATAGTTTCAGTAATATCATCTAGTGTTTGAGATAGTTGATGTAAGACTTTATATTCAAACCACTTAATAAATGTCTTGTTATGATCTCTAGCAAGCAACATTGTATTGGCTCGAGGATATTGTCTCTTGATGAAATTGGTATGTTCCTCAATATAAACGTTCACTTCATCAATGTTGTGTAAAATATACAAGTGACCTTGTTCCAACTGCTCACGACTGATTACTTTCACACGTGATCCCAAAATTCCTTTGCCAAATTGCTTGTCAATATTCTTGTCATTATCAGGAGTGTCATTACCACTGAGAAAGTCATTACAAAAATCCATAACCTCTCTCGCCACATAACCCTCGATAATACTCCCTTCAAGCCGATAACGGTTTCGAACATCACTTTTAAAAACGCTCATGTATCGTTCAAAGGGATACATCCAATGCAAGAAAATTGGTCCCAACATTTTCACTTCCCTAGTCAAGTGGACAACAAGATGTACCATGATATCAAAGAACGATGGAGGAAAATACATCTCAAGCTGACATAGGGTAACAACCACTTCTCTTTGCAATTTATCAAGAGTATCAGGGTCAATAACTTTGCTGCACAGACTGTTGAAAAAGAAACAAAGTTTGGTGATTGCAAACCTTACATGCTTCGGCAATATAGATCTAATTGCCACAGGCAATATTTGTTGCATTAGAGTGTGACAATCATGAGATTTAAGACCTATCAACTTCAGATCTTTCATTGATACCAATCTACAGATGTTGGATGAGTAACCCTGTGGCACCTTAACATTTACCAAACATTCACAAAAATCTTTCTTCTCCTTTCTAGACAATGTGTAACAAGCGAGAGGTAAGTATGTTCTCCGATTTCCCATTTCACAAAATTCTGTTAATTCTGACCTTATTCCCATTTCACGTAGGTCCAGTCTGGATTTTATCCCATTTTTAGTCTTACCTGGTATATTCAACAAAGTACCAATGACACTATCACAGACATTTTTCTCAACGTGCATGACATCGATACAATGCCTGACTGTCAATGAACTCCAATAAGGAAGATCCCAAAATATTGACTTCTTCTTGAATAAAGATTTGTCACTCCGTGTGGCCATAGTACATTGTGATCTCTTACCAAATTCATTGACAAAGTCTTTTACTCTTTCATAAACAACCTCCCCTGGTATAGGTTTAGGTGCACTCCGTTCCTCATTCAATCCATTGAATGTTTTGCGCTTCCTACGATACAGATGGAATTTTGGAAGAAACCTTCGATGACCGAGATATACAGTCTTACCGCCATGTTTTAGTCTTGTTGAATCAATGTTCTCTTCACATATAGGACATGCTTTAGCTCCTTTGACACTATATCCAGACAAATTCCCATATGCTGGAAAGTCATTAATAGTGCAAAACAACATAGCATGCAAACGAAATGTCTCTCTTCGTGAAACATCATAGGTCATCACACCTTCACCCCAGAGTTTCTTTAAGTCATCAATCAGAGGTTCAAGATAAACATCGATGTCATTTCCAGGTGGTTTAGGGCCCGATATCAACAACGACAGCATTACATACTTATTTTTCATACACAGCCAGGGAGGAAGATTGTATATAACAAGCATGACTGGCCAAGTGCTATGTTGGCTACTCAATGTCCCGTACAAATTCATCCCGTATGTACAAAGCCCAACTCTTAGATTCCTGACTTCTTCACCAAATTCAGGGTACAATAGATCAATCGTCTTCCACTGTGGGGAATCAGACGCATGTCGTAGGATCCCATCATTATTTTTCTTAACATCTGCATGCCACCTCAAATTCTTCACATCTATCGAATTGGCAAACAAGCATTGAAACCGTGATATTATAGGTAGATACCACATCACCTTGGCAGGAGAACCAATTTTGGACTCCCCCGAAGTCATCAATTTATACCGTGACGCACCACATTTTAGACAATCTTTCAAATCCGCATAGTCCTTTTGAAATAATACACAATCATTCGGGCATGCGTGTATCTTCTTGGCATCCATTCCCATTGGGAAAAACAATTTCTTTACCTGGTATGTTGAGATTGGCAGCTCGTTTCCTTCAGGAAGCATTTCTTTCAACAAAGACAACAATGACGTGAAGCTTTTGTCGCTCCATCTATTGTTATCTTTCAGCTTATACAATCTCAACACAGCGCTAAGCTTCATAAACTTAGTACAACCTATGTATAACGGTATCTCAGCATCATGCACAATGTTTCTAAAAATGGGAGGTGGATCGGTGTGCTCTACCCCACAACTATCCAGCATCGCATCAACGATGTCTACTGGAACTGGTTCATTCACATCCACGTCATCGTAGGCAATTTCTTCTTCCACACAAGCACTGCTATCGACATCCACTGGTTTCGGGTTTGAAATCTCTCCATGCCAGTGCCATTCTGTATAACCTTGTATAATCCCGTTGCACATGACATGACTTTTGATTTCGTCACCAGTGTTGACTTTCAAGTTGTTACCGCAATGCCTACATGGACAGTAGAACCTATCTCCAGGTTGTTTCCTATGTTCCTCGGCAAATCTAATAAACTGGTCAAGACCAGAAATAAACTCTGGGGTGCAGCGATTGCGAATGGACATCCATGATCTATCCATTCTATGATCAAAGAGAAAACAAGTATATATTACAACAAGATTAGGGTCTAGGGTTAACAAATACATGTGATGTCATTATTATATATAATAAATGTGTACCACCTATCCCATTCTTGAACACTTAATCTCACTAGTAAGTGTATAATGTGTATTGGGTTTTTAAGAAAATTTCGGCAGCATTTCCCCACTGTTCTCCAAGTACATATGTACTTAGAGAACAAATGGGGAAATGCTGCCGAAATTTTCTTGACAACCTAATACACATTATACACTTACATCCTAAGCGAGATTAGGTGTTCAAGAATAGTCCCAAACCAGGGACTATCCAAGATTTACTCCTAATGAGTAAATCTTGGATGGGTTTCTAGGCCAACAAATAATGTGTTGTCATTCTTATACCTAAAATCCTAGTTCTTCAAGTTAGGGTGATTATTGATATCTTTACAAGCATGATTGACAATTTACGGAAAAGTTCATCATTTACATTCCAAGCATGTCACATGTGTGCATTACAGTTCATCATTAAGCAAGAATGGTGATTAGGATTCTCAATATACTCAACAATGAAACAAGTTTCCGAAAGAGGTTTGGTGAAGATATCTATAACTTACTTAAACATTCAATTATAAAGTACATATACACTTAATTCAGAATAGCATGACGCACAAAGTTGCATTCAATATGCTTTGTTCTATCATGGACTATCAGATTGTTAGTAATGAAAATGGCAGTCTTTCTTTCTAGTGATATAAGAATATCAAACACATATACAAGAAAATGCTACTATAGTTTCATCTGTTGTGTAGCCTACAACAAGGTATTCAACTTTACTACCCACTGTTCTTTGTGCTTTTTATGATCTTTTGTAGCTATTACTACCCACTGTTCTTTGACAATTTTTATTATTATATAAAGCATGGGAAAGAAGAATGTATATGGTTGTGATAATAAAACATTGTCATCAGATTTCCCACCTGCGGGGCTATCAACATGACCCACCAGCAGATGGTTCCCATACCATCACTCAAAATTGGGACAAACGAGGAGCAGAACGAGGAGAGGAAGAAGTCGGCATACCTTGAGGGCAACGAGGTGAAGCTAGCAGTGCCGGAGCAGAGGAGAGCAGTTGGAGGTGAAGCTGGCAGCGCCGGTGGTGAGGATCAGAGGAGAATAGCGGCGACAGTGATGAGGAGAACTGCGGAGACAGCGGTGAGCGGCGAGGGCGATGAGCGGCGAGTGGCGGCGACGACAACGGCGGAGAGCAGAGCGCGAGGAGACGAACGACGACGGGGAGCAATCGGGGGAAATCTCTAGACCTAGCGCAGAGTCGCAATGAAACAGAGACAATGGGGAGGAAAAGTTCTATTTGCGGGGCTATTAACTGTACCATAGGCATCAGTTATTCAAAAAAATCGACAACTAAAACTAACAGTGTCGGTTCTGAACAACAACCGACACCAATACTTGAATATAGTCGTCGATTTTAACTACAAAAAAACCGACATCTATATTCATATGCCGATTAAAAAAATCGTTCTGGATTTATGACCATAGTCGTCGGTTTCTACTTAAAACCGACGCTTAAAGGGTGTGAAAAATTCCCCGCGGACAGCGTGGGAAAACTCATAAGCGTCGGTAGTTGTAGTAAAACTGACGACCAAAATGTGTCTCGCAAATAACCTTTAGTCGTCGATTTTTTATTTATCAACCGATGCCATATGTCAAATTTTGGAGGTAATTTATTTCCTTGGAAATTTTGGATTTGGCGGTTAATTTTAGGTGTCGGTTTTTTATTAAGTAACCGACACTTAATAAAAGCGGTACCCGTGTCTGGTCGCCCTTCATAGATTGGATGTCGGTTTATGTTATCAACCGACACTATAGAGTTTAAGTGTCGGTTTATTTATACAACTGACACCTTGAAAAGTGACTTTATAAGCCATTTCTGTAGTAGTGTACTGAGTCATACTAAGCAGAAAGAAAACAATCATGATGTGAAGATGAGGCAATCACACAAATTGAAAGTATTCATTTGGCGACCATTTCATATTTTCTGTTACTCGAGGATGAGCAACGTTTAAGTTTGGGGTATTTTGATGAATGCATATTCATCTTGGAATTCAATTACCATCTTGGGCTCAATTTGATTTAATACACCCAATTTCATTGACCATATGTAGAAATGTGCAAAATTTCATAAGTGATTCAATTATTAAAGTATTAACTGAGTTTATATCAATTTTATGCAGGTCATGATGAAGTTCGATCATCTAAATCAACCATCATCCAAATCAAACCATTTTGAGTGGGACCCACCTTTCTCATCCTAGGTTTCAACCATTCAGTCTCACCATTCGGTCTTGACCAATTGGTTTCATCCATTCGGTCTCACCATTTGGTCTCAAGACCGTATGGACAACCTCACCTCGAAACCGTTTGGATCTAACTTCATTTCCATACTGTTTGGTCGTTAGTTGTTCTTCACCATCAGATCATTCATCAACAGTTTGTCTTCATCTGATTAAATGATCTTGACCATATTTGGTTTGGCCCTCTCAGTTTACTCCCTCACTTGATCTAACAGTTTGGTCTCGTGGTTTGGAAACCGAAAGAGCCCTCTGGTCTCAAGACCATAAGAACTCTGACGATCCCGAAATCGTGAAGAGCATCCTTCCTCCAAACCGTTTGATGGCATGCCTCCCGTCTTCTTCTTCCTTCCGCCCAACTCGCTAACCCTAACACACAGTAGGAAGACACACCTGCAACCTCACTCAGTCACAACCTACACCGCCCCCTCCCTCTACTAACCCTAGCACATGCATCCTCACTGCTTCCAGCAACCACAGTAGCCACCACCATCGCCCACACTGCCCATGTCGCCGCCTCCAACCAAACAGTCTCAGACTGTTTGGACATAAGGGACTCCAAGACCGATCGCGATGACCGTATGGGCAGGAGCAACGACCATTTGGGCAAGGAGCGATGACTGATTGGAGGCTGTCATCGCGGGACGGTTTGGAGGCTAGATACCCAAAACTGATTGGACGACGCCCAACTGGAGACCGTTTGGAGTCGTGAGTAGCAGACCGATAGAGCATTGCTCTCAAGACCGTTTGGGTTGGCTTGGGTGAAGAACGAATGAAGCAAGCAGACCAGGATGCAAGATCGAGAGAGATCGCAGATCGTTTTGAGGAGGAAATGCAAACCGTTTGAGCAAGATTTCCAAACTGTTTGAGTGGATGATAATCCAAGACTGAATGATCATCTGCATGCAAGACTAAATGAAGCTGAAGACCGAAACAACAAACTGTTTGGTCTATGTATAGCAAAACCATTTGAGCTATGCAAAACAAAACCGTTTGGGCACTTAAAGTACTAAGAGCATTTGGTCAATTATAACCAAACCATTTGGAAGGTCACAGGAAAAACGTCATCATCCCATCCAAGCCTATAAATAGGACTTTGAGGGTCCTCATTTTGGCATTAGTTTTGGGGATGCCGACAGGCTGCCTGTACGCTGGTCCGACTCTGCCACTGTCACTTCATATATCGTTCCTGCTGCAACTCAAGGAGACCAAGAAGAGAAGGAAGGAGGAGTGAGAAAGACTGCCCGGTCTGTCTTGGCGTCCCTCATTCTTCGTCTAGATCTGCTCTGACACGACGTAGGAGACCACATCATCTTCACCGATCTACGACCACCTTCTACATCATGCTCATGGCGGACTGCTCTCTCTTTCTTATTCTTCTTGTTTCTCGCATCATGAGCGAGTAGTTCCTTTTCGCTGGGGTGTGGGGACTAGCCCCGCTGCCCATGCAACCATGTCTTTTCATTTCACATTCCAAGGCAATCTATATAACTTTTCATTTCGTTGCTAATTGATATTCTTGTAGTTGGTTACCTACTTGCTTTCATCTTGTTCTTCTCTTTGTAGTATAGAATGTCGATTAATGAGGTAGACTCCTTGACGAGAAATTTGATAGGGTTCCTTGAGGTCGTAAGTGTATGATCCGTGAGGGGATGAGCCATATAGCCTATGGTGACACTTCTGTGGTCTAAACATCCCTCAGGGAGGACCACAGCCTTAGTTAGATGTTGTATCTTCTTGTTAATCGTCGATGTTTTCTTGCAGACAAATCGCCTACATGTATGTTGATTAGCATGGTTGACTCCCGGACTAGAAATAGAATGGGATTCCTTGAGGTCGTAACTGTATGATCTGTGAGGGGACAAGCCATCTAGCCCACGGTGGTGTTTCTGTGGTTTAAACATCCCTCAAGGAGGACCACAGCCTTAGTGGGATATTATGTCTTCGGAACCGTAAGTACATGATCCAGATGGTTACGAGAAATTTGATGCCTAAGGGGATGCTTACGCGGGCCTAAACATCCCTCTGGGAGGTTTCACAGCAGTTCCATTTGGATAGTTACATGTTTTCCGAGATGTTTGATGTTTGGATGTGTTTGCATGTGCAGTGGTGGTGAAACCCGATACCATCCCAGCGATTCCATATCATTAATCTAGAACAAACTTTAATTCTGCTCTTTTACTTTCTTGCATTTAGTTTAATTAAACTCAACCAAATCAATCGTTTTAAATATTAGTCTTACTTGAGCTAGATTTGATTAACAAATATTTGTAAAAATGTTATCTCTTGGGATTCAATCCTTAACTATACTGTGATAAGACCCATCCGCTTGCGGGTGGTATTATTGGATAAGGTTTTGGTAAAAGCTCGGGGATTTCAACCCCGAGTGAATTTGTTACTACGATAATTCCCCCGTCATTTTTTGTATTACATTTCAATAAAGTAATTTTCTCATAGATACTATAACGATATTTAAAAATATTAAATTTGCTATATGCAAAAATTATAGTTGTCCACAAATAAAATGTGCATGGCACATGCACTAGTATATATTTATATATATATACATTTGCATCTTCTTTTCTTAAAGTTCCACCTATAAATAACTATTACAATCTACTAAGGCACCCATGCATAACATTGGTTTATACCTAGTTTAGATATACATTAAGTATATAATTAAATGTCTCCATGAGTTTCTTATGGATCCACTTAACCACATGATGGGGAGTCCATGCACCACCTACTACAACATCTATAGTGGAAAACTATCTTTATTTACAAAATCTTAGAGCTTAAATATTATTTATCCCGCCCTTTACCGCAAGCCAAAGTTTGCTAAGACTAATATCTATGTCCACTGAAAGCCAATGGGGTTTGTACGTGAAGTCTTTTCATTTTGAATGGTTGTAGTGAGCACAATAACTTTCAATTGAGAAGAAACAAAATAGAATTTTATCACAATATTTGGAGAAAAGATTTGCTGGACCTGATTTTGGAGGAAGCAGACTACTCCTTTTGTTATCTTTGTACACGTGTACGAACTGATAAACACTGTTGGCCTTCATTAGTATTAGATGATACTCAACACCATCTGAAATCAAGAGCAGCAACTCGGGTGCAGTAAATCCAGAGGGCAATGCTCAAGGTTTGGTCTTGAGCATCTGAACTTAGAGGTTTCCTTCACCTATTTAGTTGGAAGCACATAGTATCAATGATGGAGTTACGAGGACCACACAACATGGCAAGACTAGAACAGATGGAGTGAGGAATCTGTTGTTTAAACTTCACCGTACACATGCGGCTACCACTGATAGTCTGTGAAAATGAACAGTACGTACAACTGAAGTAGACATCTATCAATACGTACATGTGTACCTAGATTTGTAGCTTTTTTCCCAAATTCCAATTGAGAAATGGAACAGATTCCAACCAAACCTTTCGAAATAGGATCATAGGTGGGAAGAAAGTTGAATAGTATAAACGTAGGGCAATGCAACTAGAAATTGTGGATTTTTCCAATCAGGTTATTCAGAACTGTTATTTGGATAATCTCATTTCTTTCCTAGGAAGTAAGAAAATTCAGTCAAAGTAATAATGAGATATTGTATTGAAAAAATACGATGCACTCATCTAGAAGCAACTTAGGCCCATATGTTTCATTTTTCGTGTTCTTATAAATGCTTACATATTATCTCTGCGTCTATAAGCAACTGAAACCTAGTTTTTTTTACATAAAACTAGTGCTTAAATATTATTTATGTTGTCCTTTACTATAGGCCAAGGTTTGCCAAAACAAATGTCCAATTCCACTATAAACTAGAGGGGTTTGTCGTGCCTAAAGCTAAGAGATAAAGAGGAATATATAGTGTGTTTTATAATGATGTCAATCGACTACATGAAATAAATTTGTGGTTTGCCCATCACTTCAGCAGAGTGTGGTAAATTATTTCCACAGGGAGTTATACTTTATTGTTGAGGAATGTACTTTGGTGAAAATTTGTATGGTTGTACTTGCATAAAAGTAAATTGACATGTCTTGCTAGCCATTGGCTTTGGATAGAAGCAGCATACCAATGATTCCTTGTATTTCAGCTTTAAGCACTACTGGAAAGGGGGCCAGTTTAGACAGATGTTTAGTTATATATTTAATAGCCGGTTAGAGTCAATGGGCTTATCAGTTTGGTATGGCCATGGCTAGTATATCATTCCATTATACTCCCCTCCCAATCTAGATACCCATTTTTCTTGCACACACTGTTTCCCGATTTCATTTCGCGCGTAGCACAAATCACACATCTGTTTCCCTCACTTCTCGACGTGCCAACGCCGACCCTAAAAACAAAGAAGACCTGGCATTTTAGTAATCCCTCCTTCTCATCCCTCCACTACAATTTCTCCTCCTCCCCTCTTCCTGAGATGATGGTGGAAGTGTCGGAGGCAGATGATCAGTTGTAGCTCCTTATGAGTCACTATGACAACCAAGAACGATATGGTTCTGTGGCAAACAGAGATGGAGATGCAAACCACAACGCTTCACTAAATGCAAACCACAACACTGAGCAATCAGGCAAACTGTGATGCGTGATGACCAGGAAAAATGCAGCACACATGTGGTAGGTCATTTGGTAAAAATGAAAATCTATCTTTCCAACTATGCACCATTTGTGAAAGAACCCCTTCTAGGAGGCCACCATCATTTTCATCATCGGAAAGCATGCCATCAAATGACTCTGTGACCATGAGGATTCTTTTATTAAAGATTTTAGAGTCTACTAGGTGAAGGCAAGCTGGGTGATTGTTAAGGCACTCAAGGTGGTCCACAGATTGACCCATAGAGGTAACTTAATCAGATGTTCTCTTGGTTTGATTATCCTATTATGTTGAATGATCTTCACTAATTTATGATTACCAATATCACCTTGGGTTCATCGTCTATATAAAGGACTCAAGTAGACTATTCATTTGTTTGTCGATACTCTTCGTGTTTTATACAACTACGTACCATTGACCGAATATTCTAAAGCTAGACACGTTTACAGTATTAACTGCGAGAACATTGAAGGGACAATGACAATTTTCTCTTCTAAACACACCACATCCATAAAAGGAAGAGTAGAGTTATAATTTTGGATTGCAAATTTCCATTGGTTTTCATTATACGTTGACTTGACCAGCAGACTTGATATAACTAGTTAACTTGAACTTTTTTCTCACAACAAGTTCTAGAAAGTCAATATATATCTTAGTTCTTATGGTATTGGTTCTAATGGTAGGTTGTTTCATATTATCTAAAAATACCATGCTTTTCTTGAACCTTATCCTTTGCATGTAAGTAATGCATATTGCTTGAATACATGAGTTTTCACACACTCCCTTGTAGAAGCATAGCTTGTATGACCGTGTATGCTAATCACAAGTTTTTACAAACAACACATGGTTTTTTATACATACATTCTCAAAATTTTATCTGAATCATATTATAAACATTCATGGCCCTTTTACTTTTTAAGATTCCAACATCACTCAAAACACCCCCTAAAAATATTGAGAAAAATTATCATTTTGTTACTCATATCTTTTTTTTTTCATTTTGTAATCTATCTTCTTGTTGATTGTGCTATGCTTTCTTGAATGATTTGCATTTTTGTACAACTATTTTGTTAATATTAGTAATTTTGTTTATGACATGTGTCATACATGCATCAAATACCACAAATAAACTTTGAACGTTTTTTATTCCTCAAATCCCAAGCAAGATGTTACTTTTACCATTAAAAAGGTATGATTTCTATATCCACTCTATGATCACTGGCTAAGAGAATTAGGCAACCAAGAACTTGCAAGATCCCCTTGTTTTGTCACATCTTGTATGTTTTTTTAGAATGCACTACCACAAACTTGCAAGGTTAAATTTACAATATATTTGTTCTTATAAATGTGATTCAAGAAAATTATTTTTATGCTACTGTTTTTTATTTTGTAAGAATTTTGGCCTGAATTAAAAAAAAACTACTTTCGGAGGAGTCAAATGGGTGTAGCTATCATATTAAGATCTAAGTTCATACTTAAATAATCGTAGTAAGATCTAGTTTATTGTTTTTTTATATGGACCTAATTTTGAAACCTATTGAAGCTTTTTTTCCATTAACACTACTATAGAACATGTCTTTGGCGTCGGTTGTTTAACCCCTTTTAGCGACGGTTCTCAAACGACGCCTATGTGGGCACCGCTAAAGGTCGAACTCTTCAGCGTCGGTTTTATAACCGACGCCAAAAGGCTCCGCCCCACCGAAAACGCGCCAGCAGGGCACCTATAGGCGTCGGTTATGTATAGTAAGCTGACACCAAAAGGGTTCACGCCACAAAAAGGGTGCCATCTAGGACACTTTTTGCTTCATTTTACAACTAAATAACTGACACCATATTTCCAGACGCCACGGCCGTGCTTCCCTACACGGCCGTGTTTAGTACTATAGGTGTCGGTGTTATACTAATAACTGATGCCATTTCCCGCCACGACCGTTCTTTCCTACACGGTCGGGTTGTTTGTCACATTAGGCGGCGTTTTTTATCCAATAACCGACGATGTAAGCCTTCAATGACGATGTTCTATAAATAACCGACGCCTATGTTTTTTTTTTCTTATCAGTTTGCAGGCCTACTGTGGTTGGTCAGCAGAATGAGAACATGTAGTTCAGTTTTCTGAACTACAAATTTACGACATCCATTGATATCATCCTACAAACATACCACAAACTTGCAAAATCAACAAATATACTTTTCACACAAGTAGATACATTCAGACATCAATTCAATTCTCACATTCACACATGTAGAACCATTCAAATACATGTAGAAACATTCATACATATATAAACATTCATAAATATTCATTTACAAAATATCATTCAACATCACTATCAGCATCCCAATTATATCCTAAAATCACCACTTCCTGTATGGCTCTTGCCCATTCTTCTCTTACTTCATTTAATATTTCCATCGTATATGGAGCATGTACATCTTTTAAGTGTTTACCTATAGTGTGGTCAGTTTTAAACACCTGCAAAGAGAATGATGTATATATAAAAGTAATAATATAAAAATAAGATTGATATATTTCATACTAACTAATGAGACTATATATAATACCTCATGTATGGTATCGATGTCCAATGCGGCATATTGGATAATCATCTGCATAAATCGCATCACATAGTATGTGCATGCCCAACCGTTGTCTTGTGTAGTGCACTATAAATTGAAACATACAAAATATTAGAAAATACAACTAAGCACAGTTCACATAAATAATATATACATTGGAGTCGGGAACTTAATGTTACGTTCTCCCAAATTATTGGCTGGTTCTTTTTCCTTGGAACCTTTCCTCCAGCATTTTTGAATGCATCTAAACCCCTACATGTTAATGTAACACAATAAATTGCATAATTAAATAGTAATGTAATAACAGATGTTAACAGATATAAAAATGAAATATTTCTCACCAGAATAATGGCAATCTCATTACGTGTCCAATTTTAGTATTCAATGTACTCCCCACAGGATCTAGATAATAAACAGTGAACGCCCCAGGGAGAATAACTAGTAACTCCCAATGCTTACCGCTAGAGGTAAAAAAGTTAAAAATTAATAACTCAAAATCCACAATAAAAATGTAATTTTCTTAAGTCCAAATTATAAGTAAAGTAAACTTACTTGACATTGAATGGAGCTATTATTATCGTCTTCTTTTGCTGACTGAAAATTATAAAAGCATCTATACAGTATTGTTGAACACTATCAGGGTCTTTAGCTACCATACTAATCAATGATGGAAACAAAAATCCCACATGGTCAAATGCAAAATTTTTGCATTGATTATTTTCGACTAACTAGCTGCAAAACATGTATTAGGTATGCATTAATATATAAGAAACCAGATCACCAAATCTTACACAAGGTATATGGATGTATAAATAAGATCTCACTGTATACATGTTTCTATCATTGATGTATTCAGCAAATCATATATAAACAACTCAATAATATCTTGTATAAATAAAGAGCTTTCGTATGATTGACCTACATAATTCGCTTCTAAAGAAACAATTATAGGGCAATGTATATTATGTGCCCGTAGCCAACATGCCATTCCCCTACAAGCAGGACCTAACGGGTATTTTAGGTCAGTTGGAACCCAAGTTGGTAATGCAGGAAGTGGAGGTGGAGGCCTAGGTGCTCCGGGTGTCTTCTTTTTAACCTATATATATAATTTCAGATCAATTGACCTCATATATACACATTAACAATCTAAAATAATGTAAATTTATCTTACAATTTCAATAGTGTAGATGACATCTACTTTGGGCCACAATATCACCCCGCCTTCTGCCTCAACAAGTGTATCAATATCCGGGTAGGCATATGGCAATGTAGCTTCCCTCCAATCGGGTATACACGTATCAGGCTCACACGAACGTAGCCCTATGGCATTGGAGTATCAAGAAACATTGCCCCAAGAAGGGACGGGTAAGCCTGTGCCTCTGCAACAACATAGTCTTGTATTCTTAAGCGACATGGCTTCAACGCCTATGAATTTATGTAAAGAATATTATACATATATACATATCATCTTGAAAAGACTAGCTACAATGTCATAAATAATACTTACAGCAGATGTGTTAGGCGGTGGGTCCACATGATTACTCTCAGTCTGTGCATCAGGAGAAGAGTGGGTCGCCATAGGCGATTGGAAGCCTGAGATGCCTGCCACTGCACCGTTTCTTCCTTGACTTTCTTAGTAACTATATCATTGACCGTCCTAGCAACTATATCCTCCACTCTCTTATTCTCCTATACATGGATAAAAGAAACATTAGCTTCTTATTATTGAATTCCCTTTTGTAGTAACATTCTAAAAAAAGAATAGGTTACCTCTTCTTGTGAAAGTCCCGCTCTGGGTTTGCGCTGGGATGGCCCAAAGAATGCTTTGATGCCCACACCAGTGCCTGTACCCCTAACACGTCCAGGATGCTCTGGGTTACCCAGAGCAACTGTCAATTCATCCCTTGTGCCTGAGGGATGAACATGCCTTGTTTCCTCTGCTCGTGCAGCTCCCGCTAATCACCATCAACAGAAATTGGTAAGTTAACACCACAAATAATCAATATTCAAACGATTGCTCTAAGAGTTGTATTTTACCATTTTTGCAACCGCCTCAGCAGTTACGGGCTTATTTATTTCACCCTTCTTGTTTTGCCTCCGAGCTATCCAGACATCATGGTGAGGCATGGGTGTGGCACATGTAGTAGAGGACTCCTTAGTAGCAGTAGAATCCTCCTGTAGTCTTTGGCGAATGCTTGCATACCCCTTTGGGCCCATAGTGTGGTCATGCACATTTAGTGCACGCCTTGATTTTTGCGCCTCATTGAGGGCCTAGTTAGTATGCACATTAATGATTTGGTTAGTAGCACTAAATGTTAATCTTGAATAGGTGAATACAACTTATATTAATTAAATTGGGAGTGACGCCTAATACCTTGAATTCTTCAGATTTTCTTGAAGCAACAAACGTGTCCCAATCTTCTTTGTCCAAAAAGTTCCACTATTCAGGGGCTGACTTCTCCTTCTTATCACCATCTTTTATGTATTCTCTATTGAGATTTGTCCTATAGTTCCTAGCATCTTTCCAGCGTGTTGCATCACACTTTTATGATGCAGCTTCTCATCCAATGCAAATAGATTCTGTAAAATAGAATTGTTATTAACGAGTATCCAAAAATAGAGTTGCAAATAATAGAATTTGTAATCTACAAAATAGAATTGCAAATAATAATAACTCACACATAAATCCTTCCATATCATGTCTTTCTTCACCTGAGGAACGTTATGCCAATTATCATACTTAACACGACAATGGCTTCGAGTGACAACCCCAAGATAGTTTACAAAATTATTGTGGTTCACTCCAATTGCATTTCCTCCATTATCAAACTCCACAACCAATCTGGATCCACTGCCACTTAGCGCTATTAACTTCTTCAACAAAGTGATGCCCATTTTCTTGTTAAGTTTTTGGTGATGCGCATCAAGTTTCTCTAGTGCTTCAGTGGGTACATGTGCATCACCAACCTAACATTTGACATAAATAAACACAATGAATTAGCCCAATATAGAAATATGGGATATATGACATAACTAGAAGATAATGAATTTTATAGAAATACAGGATATGTTTTTAGAACTTACATTGGTATCCTCGCCATGCTCATCATGGACAACATGCTCATCATGGACTTCATGCTCATCATGGACATCATGCTCATCATGATCAACCATCTGAAAATGTCATTAAAAAGGCAAACATTTAGCAATTGTATTAACTAGAAGATAATGAAACATTAAATCTGAAAATGATACTGATATTAAAAAAGCAAACATTTAGCTTCAATAAAAAAATATAAACATGCATGCCTCTAAAATTGTGATCTTTTATCAATTAACAATCCTTCATTGTGATCTCTAAGCACATATAAGTCATCATTCTGATATATAATAAATGTGTACCACCTATCCCATCCTTGAACACCTAATCTCACTAGTAAGTGTATAATGTGTATTGGGTTTTCGAGAAAATTTCGGCAGCATTTCCCCGTTGTTCTCTAAGTACATATGTACTTAGAGAACAAACAGGGAAATGCTGCCGAAATTTTCTCAAAAACCCAATACACATTATACACTTACATCCTAAGTGAGATTAGGTGTTCAAGAACAGTCCCAAACCGGGGACTATCCAAAATTTACTCCTAATGAGTAAATCTTGGACGGGTTTCTAGGCCAACAAACACAATAATAGATGGGTACATGTTAGGGTTTCATCACAATTAATGTTAGGGTTTCATCACAATTGATGTTAGGGTTTAATCAAATCAAATTAGGATGCTAGAATGGACAAGTTTAAATCTTATTTCAACATGCAATAAAATTTACTGAATTAGGTCAAACATTAGGATTAGAAACACAAATATATGCAAGCAAAAGATTTGTTCGTATCCTATGATTTACATAAAGCATTACATAAAGATTTGTTCATATCCTTACCAACAGCAAGCACGGCCGTGCTGGACAGCACGGCCGTGGTAGGCCAACACAGCCACAATCGTGCTTGCCCTTACCAACAACAAGCGCGGCCGTGGTAGGCCAACACAGCTACGACCAAACTTGTTGTTGGTAAGGAGCTACGGAGAAGGAAAGCTAAGGAGAAAGAAGCAAAGAGGCTAGGGCTACCTGGAGCTAGCGTGGAGAAGAGCAGAGGCGACCGACGTCAACAGTGGCGGCGAGCAGGCGAAGACCAGAGCAGAGCGGCGAGCAGCAGTGGCACCAGGAGAAGAGAAGAGCAGACTGGAGAGCAGTAGTGACGGAAAGCGGAGGCGGCAGTAGGAGAAAGAGGACACGGCGGCAGCAAGAAGAGCCACACCAGTAGAAGCGGCGGCGAGCAGCAGCGGGGGTCGTCGGGCGATTTTAGGCAAGCGACAATCACAGTAGAAAACTATCGCGATGAAACAGGAAGGAAGGGGAAGATCCGGGTGATACGGGTCTATTAAGTTTTTCAACAACGTCAATTATCTGGAAAATCGACGCCTTTTACCTTTAAGCATCGGTTGATATTAAAAAACCGACGTCCAAGTAGACAATCTTTGCCCTAAATTATTTGGCGGGAACCATTATCAGCGTCGATTATCAAAGGATAACCGACGCCTAAATTGGAACTTTTCACGCAAATTTCCATCATATATCGGCGTCGGTTAGTAGTTAAAAAACCGATGTAGTATGTGATACTTTGGGGCAAAAAAATTCGCTCGAAAATTGGATTTCGCGGTCGATTTTAGGCGTCAGTTTGTTTTACCCAGCCGACGCTGAATACAAAGCGGTACCCGTGTCTAACTGGTCTTCGAATATAGACGTCGGGGTTCCTAAATATCCGATGTTGAATATTATAGGCGTCATTTTTTTTAAATAACCGACGCCCAGAAAAGCGACATTGAATGTTGTTTCTGTAGTAGTGTAACATGTATTATTTGTTATTTATTGTAGGATTTGACAATTTTTTTTAAAAGTCATACACAATATTTAACAATTTTTCTATTTAAAATATTATATTTATTGTTTTTAAATAGCATGTTCAATATTTGGTTTGGCATAACACTTATACATAACCATTTATGGTATTAGTCCATTTTGAAATGTGGTGATGGAGGTCATATCCAATTCATGGCCATATCTAAATATCTAAGGAAAGCAAATCTATTATAATTTAAAACGTATCTACTCCACATCATTTCTTATCCATTTGTTAATGTTAATCAAACTCTATTTTCTTTAAACTTATGTTCATGAGAAACTCTTGATTAAACATGCCATTTATAATTTCTATGCCTAATAACAAAAACTTTAATGAATATGATGACTACCATTGTCATTTTTAATAAATAGTTAATAATATAAGTGATGCAATACATATGTTTTTGTTAAATTCAACTCAAGGTTTTACACAGAATGTTCAAATTATTGATGGGATATCATTGACATGAAAATATGTAAAACATTAGATCGAGCCATCCTTTCCCAAGGTAGAATAAGTGTGTCTCATTGTTAATTTTCTACACACGACCTTAAATGACACCTTTAAACCCATTTCTTCCTTATTTTTTAGCATCTCTTTTACCACTGATCATACTCCTTTAAGGGACTTAGCTTCTACATGACAATGTGTAAATTGTAGCTTCATTTTGTGCTATTGTTCTTGATAATCCAATTAGGTTCATATATTGGTGTGTTGCACTCCTTACCTTTTATTACATTTGCAAGCATTGGAGGTGTAATTTCTTTGCTTACCTATGCCAAAAGGGACATCTTTCTAAATTTTTGATCTTCCATTTTTTACCCTACTATTTCATGTCTGTATAGTTTTTCATTAACCAAATTCTTCTATGCTCTTTTGGTGTCATTGTCTATCAACTATATTTTTCTTCTGCTACATGTCTCTTCTGTAAGCTCCAACATGATTGGATAAATATGATATAAAAGGGTAGAAGAGAATTTTCTAGTATTTTCAAGAAAATTTATCTCAAAACTTGACACTTAGTATTTCCAAATTGAGGTATCTAGTGCATCTAAAAGATAACTATTTCGAAAAAAAGTCATTCTTCAAAAGAAAGAACATAGATCATTATTACTTATATCATGTTTGAACATACTTTTTTTGTTTTCTCAGATTGCAAAATGACTATATGTCAAGGATAAAAACTCAAGTGGACAAAAAGGAATGCAATTATTCTAGGCTATTAAAAATACCTGACTTTTATTCTGTGAAGCTTTCAATATGGTGGCCTTCTTTATTAGAGACGAATTTTAAACTCCCTATATCCTTGAGATGTAAGATTGATTGTTACCCTTACATTGTTCTCCTCCATTTAAGGTAAGCCTCCATCTATTTTCTCATCCCATTATATTTCTTTTACTTAGCCTGTCATACTTGTATCATATTGAATTTTTAGGTAACCTCCTTCTGGACATCTATTTTTGGATGTCTCTTTCCTTATAAGTATAGTGTTCATCTTTCTATAGTCAATATTTGCGGTCCTTAAAAGCATTCACTGATAGTCATATTCAGTTAGAGAAATATAAGAATCATGTCCCCCAAAAATTGATTTAAACTTGATTCTAGTTATGCATTGTTGACTTGAAGAAGAAAAGGAAAAGAAAAAGTCAAATTAGATCATTCAAACTCACTTATTAAAAACTCATGTGCATGTATATCTAATTGTAGGTCATACTTATTTAGAACTTGATCACTTGATCATGTTGGATACTATTATAAATTGTCAGTAATATAAAATAGGGATACATAGATAATGCAAATTGTGCTTATCACATCTTATGAGTATTACCTATATGCATAATGATACACACCTCATGGAAGTGGTGATGGACTTTCAAGGTTCATCATACGCTCTTTGTTCTAGACATGGAAAAAGCAATGTTTCAATCTTTTTATTCGTTATGCCATTCAAGATTCAACATACATCGATGCCAATCATTTTTGTGAAATGGTAGTGGTAGTGGAGTTTCAAATATAATGTTTTAAAAATATTTTTTTATGGTGAAGTGATAGGTTAGTCCTTCTAACTTCTAAAAAACTTATTTATTTTTTGCCTTACATCTAAGACAAAAACATTGTATAATTATTGTAAGTTTAAATAGATGACATGCTCTTGATTTGTTCATTTTGAAGTCATGTCATTCTTAATTTAGTACTTTATTGCTTCATATCATTTCACAACATGAGTACATTTATAAAAGTTCCATATTCACCAATTCATACCTATGTAGGCGTAAATCACATGTAAGTTGATATTAAGCTTATGTGAAACTGAGCGTTAACCTTTCCCACACACACTTGTTATTTTCTATTTATTAATAAATAAATTTAGTGCACAAATCCACTATAGATACTATCATTGTTGTGCAACCTGATCATTATGTTTATAGATTTTTGTAAGTTATTATTTTTCTCCTCTATTATTTATATGATGTTTGTCACTAACCACTCTTAATAGTCATGTATAGTTATTAGATTGGCCGCCTAGTCTCAACCTAGGCATCCTAAGTACTATAAGACCAAGGAGACAAGAGTAACTAGACTCAAATATCCCAGCTCCACTAAGGGTGCAAAACCAAGATAGCCAAATACTAAAGAAGTTGTGAACTAGAAAAGGAGATAATAAAAAAAAACAACCTGGTTCAACACTAGCCTAACACGATCCTTAAAATAGTTGAAGATAGAACCAGGTAACCAAGACAAAACCATCAAGTTAATACTAAATAGTTAACTATGTATGATTCAACCATACCCAAATGACTTTAAATGTGTGAAACATGCCAATGACAAATAGCTCACCGAGCCCACATGCCAGCCGTAAAGCACACTACATCATGAGCATGTTGGAGACCAATGTAAATGTTGTCATGTCGTCAACTTTGGCATCTGGATTTGGAGTAGCACCTTCCTATTAGTGATGTACGAGAGCCATGATTTTCTTAGGGATGACCTACTAGGAAACACCTAGAGTGCAAGCACCACTCCAGATCCAGGGTGAACCACCCTACAAAAACTAGATCTAGTGGACGGAAACCCGGTCCCACATACTTGGGTGTGAGGAACAAGATTTAAATCTAGTAACAAACAAACCTCGCCGTACTTGTAGGAACAAAGAAATAGAGCACGAAGGCTATGACCGCAAGAAAGCATAGGGGGGCACATGCGACAACACCAAGGGAAGTGCCACATCTATGGACCCCATTAAGACTGACTTCGTGCAACCTGATATATCCCTAGAAGGAACACCAAGAGAAAAAGATTTGTGTGGATGTAAGCCAGGGACCATCCATCCATACAACTACAAAGTGAATCGGTAAGCTGACCTACAACTGGATTTTTTTGAATTGGTTCCAATTGTTTGGCTAGTAGGATGAGATGGGGGAATTCTAGACCTCCTATGTTTCTTCTATAGCAAGCAAGTCAATTGAATTATGGAGTCAATCTATCATCTCACTGAATGCATCCTTATTGATATTTCTTGATGCATGCTAGTTGATTGGGTTACTAGCATAGTTTTAAAAACCAAACTGGTGGGCGAACTAGTGAGGCCTTGGTTCTCAGTTCATTAGTTCAACCAGTGGTCGCACCAGTTCAACCAGTGATGTTAGCATGTCCTCGTCATTAATTTTAAAAAATATAGTTATATATAAAAATATCGGAAATATACAAATAAAAGTTGAGTAATAACACAATTACTCACAATAATGCAACCAACGATTAAAAAAGTGGCCAGTTTCACGCTTAAGTGCTTGTTTAAGCGTTGTGGAAGGGGAAACCATTATTTTTTAGGCCAAAGCAGGTGTTGAGGTAGATTGAATCGAAACGGTAGCTTTTTAGCAAAAATCCCCACCTCGGCCTACTTAATTGGGCCCACTTTATCGGCCCACTTCAGTCTCTTTCTGGAAAAGTGCAGATCTATTGTCAACCTATTTACCCGATTACATAGCCCCTTAAATCCCAACACCCCATCGACTTCCCAATAGAAGATGTTGGAAGTCAGCGGTAATAATGTCGCTAAGAAATGGGTTTTGTAGGCCTATTGGTTTTTGATTGGGAGTGGGAATCCATCCCTATTACTTGACGCCCCCTTTCATCCAGAAAAGGAGCATAAACAATTACAAAAAACACACCAAAAATGATAGTCAGTTGGAGTTAAACTTGTTGATCCTTGGCGACCGAAGGGAAAATATCTCGAAAGGAGGAGGCATTGCATCCCTGAAGTCCACTTAGAGTCTGAAAAGCGCTCAGTCACCCCTCATTGAGACTTCAAGGCTAACAAAGGGAAGCAAGGACTAAGAATAGAGATTACAAAACATTCTTTGGGTCGACAAGTTAGTATATCAACTGGTCACTTCTCTTAAGTTGAACATCTCACTTCTGACTTTTGTATACAACAACGTCTTATGTGTACTAGTTCTCTATTAGTGATTAATAATCAACATTTACGACTGACATAATTGACTCAGCATGCTTCATTCCAGTACGCATGCACCACACCATTACTTCTTCCAGGTATAATGATTCTCATTCACCTAATGCCTACATATTCTAATTTTTCTGAACTTTGTAATGATCGGTATATTCTAGATCGGTGATTAAACTAATTATTAATTAATGGTAATTTAAATCATACATACTCAATGCATCTTTACAAGATGATTTTTTTACTCCTAGGAGCACTGACTATGGTTTTGTTTGATGTATGAGTATTTTTTAACTTGTAACCATTTTATTTTATGATTAGAACCCTTTTTTATTTATGTAAGTCATTCTGATGCAATGAAATATCATTTAGAATGCTTGATTGTTGAGTACTATTTCTTTATATTAGTAGTATGACAATCACTAAAATTTTCACCATTTTTAAAAATATGCAGATCGTTTTTTCAAAAAGAGCCTGCTTTAGTCCGGTTTAAAACCCGCTTCCCACTTTTTGCTTAAAGGGGGTCAATCCTCATGCTTCCCGCTTCGTGCTTTCCAGAGCCTAGAATGCAACTGACTATGTGAAATCAAACATAGCAATCAAACTAATTAGTTCTCAAGAGTAGATACTAGATAGACAATCAATGAAAAATCAAATGAATAAATGAGATTCACAAACTTACTAACAAAAAAAATCATGAACTATAGTTAGACAAGAGAAGAACTATGGATGCATAAATATATTAACAATTGTAACTAAGTCTGTAACAATGTTCATTGCTATTGCTAATGTGATCTCCCCACACACAATAGAAATATGTAGCTTTCTTTTCATTGATTAATGATATGATTTATATATAACATATAAAAATATAATATGATTTATTAATAAGAAACTAATTTTCCCTTCCTATAGAGAGAGTGTTGTGTACCATCTCTATGAGCAAGGTTTCCGTAGAAGCCTTGTCCCGAGGTCATGATTTGTGGGGTGGATAACCTACCCCTTGCCCAAGCTTCTTGCCAGCACCACCACCGTTCCAATCCACCCAACCTCCACCCTATAAGAATGTCCCCAAATTGGACCCTTTGACCAATGTCACCTTTGTGGGGAGATGGGTCAATATTGTGGCAGTTGATCAAATCATCCTTTATAACCAAAAAGTATAAGGAGGATACCGATGTCCCATATACTCTTTCTATAAAGAGGATGACACTAGGTCATGGACCAAGTTATTCACACTCTTGATGATGGCGATAGATGACTACCACAAGTACTTAGTCATTGTTTAGGTGATGGGTAAAATAGTCATATTTGTGCAACTCTTCACGCGGTTGGATGCTAAGGACATGGAGAGTGAAAGGATATCTTCAACTCTTTACAATCACCGAAGGCACGTTCCTGGCAAGGTTCTCAAATGATTGTGATCGAAAATCCCCACTTGATAAAGTATCTAGTTCTTCGACAACTAGTTGGTCCTCACCTGACTATGGACTTTTGAAGTGGATATTTGGAGAGATTCCTTACAGACAACTCATTTATGGGTCATGTTTATGGACATGGGGTGACATTGGTCCCAAAGAGCACTAGTGTGTATTGCTTACACCATTTGTAGTCTGCAAGCATTGATAATAGACTCACAAAGTCATCCCTGGGCATGGAGAACATGTGTGTCATCCCGAGTGTTGAGAAGTCACCTACCCTAGTGGCTATGGTCGAATGTCCTGACATGACCGATCTTGAGATTCGAGTGAGGTATGACACCCTACCTGAGAAGTTTGGGTTCAATGTTATGTTTGGACACAAAGATGGAGCCTCCCCAAGTAAGCAGTCTCCACTTCAACTAGACCCGTTCATTGTCACTGTGAGGGTGAATACCAATAGATCATGTAGGAGATGGTACTCAACTTTTTGGTCGAAGGAATCTTCCCATAAATACTACAACAGCTCCACGTTGAATGTCACTGAGTTTACTGGGGACCCAACCCCTATTGATACCAGTGGGACTAATGGCACAACTTCAACAGTTGATAAGGCCCCTATTGGTAATTTGGTACCAACTCAACTGATGCAATGATTCCCTCTTTGAACGGGTTTCCAGATGTACAAAATCTTGCCCGACCACCCTTTTCCCTTGTGACCCTAGTTCCTAGGAGAGATACTCCTACTGGTGATAGGGACCCTAGTATGGGAGAGCTAGATGTGAGAAATAAGTTCTCTATTTTGGATGGACAAGAGGGGGAGGACAATTTGATGGAAGGAGTAGTGCCTTATAGGTCATAGGTTCCACCTAGAAGAACCAAGAGAGGAGTCACGCCCAACCAAGGTGTCCATTGAAGGGGACTCTTATGTGCATCCTCTCATGGAATGTACAATGAGCCTCTCAAATGTGGAAGCAGAGAAGATTGAGGGGTATCATCAATGAAGTGCGTGCCGCTTTGGTCCTTTTGTCTTGAGACTAGGATCCACAGAGAGGTAGTTGATGCAATTTCTAGCCAATTCACTCCAGGTTGGGACTATGCTTCAAATTTGAAACATAATGATGGAGGTAGTGTTGCAATGGGATGTAAAACACAAGTTTGGGATGTGCTGGCCATGCACACAATGGACCAGATGGTGACTGCTAGTTGCATTAACCATGGTGGAGTACATATCATTGTTTCTGTGGTTTATGGATACAATTAAGAATTTTTTAGGATAAAATTATGAGAGGTTATTTGTAATGCTAAACAACAAGATCTTTCCCAACTCTTCATACTTGATTTCAATGGAAGGAAACCACAAGAGAAGGAGGTGGCCCACTTGTTCTTGATTTATGTTTGGAGAGGTTCAATGATGTTATGGATGCAACCAATCTTCTGGAGCTTAACATGACTAGTGGCCTAATTACTTGGTGAACATGAGATCTCTCAGCCATCGTATGGCTATATCTCGATCGGGGTCTTGTTAATGAAGTATGCTTGGATGTCTTTCTGTAATCCACTGTCAAATTGGGTACCCATCCCAATAGTGATCATGGTTGGCTAGTTGTCTAGTTGGCATGTACTACACAATACACTAGACCCTTCAGATCTTGATTGGTTGATTAGAGTGACCTGAGCTATGAAGGTGCTATAAAGGAGGTATGTAATATTGTCATTGACAGAAACCTCCTCTATGTGGTTGGTGAGAAATTGAAGAGAACAAAGGAGTATAGAAGGTGATCTAGTGAGCTTACTTATTTGTCTTCTCTCATTTTCAGAGCTAAGGACAAATATGTGTTATTAGATCCTAGTGATCCCAGAACAACTCCCCCCATTCAGGCTGAGAATGCAACTTTTGCTAGGCTGGCTCAACTTGAGAAAGTGGAGAAAATCCATTTCTCGTTGCACTGCAGGTTGAAATGGATTCAGGACGGTGATAGGAATACCCACACTTACCTTAGATCTGTCAAAAGGAACAATATGCATGATGCTATACACTCACTCATCAAGGAAGATGGTTCCATTACTAATTGCCCACCGAGGTTGGTGACGAGACTATAACTTTCTTCTCCAGTCTATATAATATGGATCTATCTATGAGGGCAGTACCCTCCCTTCGCTCAAAGTTACAGAGGAAAAGAATTGACAGCTCTATCTCCCTGCTATAGATGATGAGATCTAATCTGTTGCCTTCTCCATTGCAACATTCAAGGTGTTAGGATGATGGTTTCAATGTGGATTTTTTTATAGAAAATGTGGCACATGATTAAAGAGGATGTGTGCAAGGTTGTTAGATGGTTCTTGGTGGGAGGGTGGATGGTCACAAAAGAACATGAAAGTGTGATTGAAATGGAAGGGTACTGAGTTTTATTGTTCAGAATGGAGTGAAAAGTTATAGTTTTTATTACATGTTGTTAAAAAAATTAGTACATTCAAGATGTATGTTCCAATGAATAAGGGCATGAGTAGTCATATTGTAGTTGTGTTAGTGGTAATAAAATTTTTGAATACATGATGTGTCATGGAATAAGCCTCCCCTCTTACACATGCATTTTATATTTACCAAAATGGTTGAGGATAACACATTTTTTGCTATTTTTGTTAAGATATAAATGTAAATCACCAAGAGTACAATCTTTGTATATTGTTAGCCTAGAGGGTGAATGAATACTAGTATATTTCTTATTATTCTTCCAAAATGTGTTTGTATGACAATTCTTTTAACTAGAGTATTATGATATTTATCTTTTCTAGCTATTAACAAAGCTGACATTTCTGGTTTAACTTGGCTACTTGTATTAGATGGCACAAATTTGTGCACCCATGCTTATGTGCCTGAAGATTTTATGAATGTCTTTAATGACAAAACAAAAGGTCTATTGCATAACAATCATCTCTTATTATCTGATATATTGTGTTTTTCTTGGAGTTGACTAAATATATTTGGTATATATAGTTGTCAGATGATACACACTGTCTTTATATTATATCATTTTCAAGAATGCAACTTGACAATCTTGTTTTACTTTTTTGTAGCTTCCTTTACTATTGTGTTGAGGAATGGCAATGGCAAGAGAGATATGACTACAAATCGTAATTTATGTTTCAAGTGTAAAATTTGGTGGTTTATTATAATCATTTTAGATCTCTTCCTTGTAAAATAGTGACAATATTTCTGAATTGCAATGTGCAACATACTGACTATATGTTGAAATTGTATACGTGCAATACAATGACAAGATTGCTTAAATTGTGTATATTCTTCCACTGAGATCGCATTTGAGAAATTTATATTTTTGGATCCATGAATGTGTTTGCTATCGGAAATATATTCCATTTGAATGAGATAGATTTATAATTCATACAACACATCAAATGATTCATATATACTTGTCTGAACTAAGATTATTTAAATTTTATTAGTTCTTATCTATGTTTTGGGATTAATATATGTTTTGATAATTAGGTGGATATTTTATTATCCATCGTTCGCATTTGAGAGTACCATATGAAAGGATAGTTATTCTTTAGCATTCCTATTAGTATATTCAGAATTATCAATGCTTGAGAATAAGAATGCTCGGCGAGAAAGTAGTCTCTTCTATTTTTTTATTTGTTTTAGTGCACCCAAATTCAATGGTAGCAGTCGTTGTTTGCGATTCAAATTTTTTTAATTCTTTAATAGCTCAGATTTGGTGGTCAGAAACATTCATTCAGAAAAAACTGTACATCTTGAGTGCAAGATTAACGGGGCTGAAGAGGACAGAGCAAATTCAAGGGTTATTTCTGAATCAAACAGTCCACCCATTTATTTTGTTGTAGATTCAACATTTGTTGCCTTTAAGTGTGCCTAGAATTATACTAGCGAAGTAGCTTGTCTTGGATAGCTCGTTCCCATGATGCACCTTCCTATGCCGTCAATAATATGAATACCAATGACTATTTTTTTAGAGCAGTTTAGGAAGGCTACCAAGAAAAAGGAAATTATTTAAGAAACTCCATCTACACTAATCTGACACCCATATGTCAAGAACACGTAAAACATTGCATAACATGTAACCGTGCACCTTCGATAACCAATGCACTTCATATACCTGCCGCCAGGTGCCCAACCACCACATTTATTCTCTATCCCATTAACAAAAGAAATATTTTAAAATTTTGTTTTTTTTTTCATTTTTCTTCGATTCTCGATTATATATAATTCTTGTGACCACTGTCATGTTTCTATTTTGCTTCTATGTACAAGATCAATACCAAAATGTGTTAAAGACAACAACAAAATTCATGATTTCAACAACTGGACCGAAAATAAAATGAGACAATATTTACAATTTGGCAAAATTATTCATTGTGTATGTTTGTGTAGTAAATTATAAAATTATTATATAATATCATCTCATCAAGTAATATACTTTCAAGATAGTATAAATTGCACAAAAACCTCATACTAAAAAATCGCTAGTAGTGATCGTGTATGCTTCTTGTAGCACAATGCGACATAAATATCTAGGAGAGAAGAATTTCTTTTGTTTCCCTCTACCTTTTTATTATATATTATAGAAATGTCACATTTCTACATATTTTACTTCTAGGTTTAGAAATAATACTTAATCAAATTCAAGATAGTACCCAAACATATCAGCAACTAGACCCAAAGTAAAAGATCACAATGCGTGTACCAACTCAGAAGCTATTTGTCATTTATATTTGTACAATAAATTATTAAATTTATTGTAAAATATCTTCGCATCCTCTAATATACTTTTGAAATAGTACAAATTACACAATGACATTGTACCAAAAAAGTCACTACGATCACTCATATATGCTTATTGAGTACAGTGCAATACAAACTTCAAAGCGAGAAGTCTGCTAGTGCGATTACATAACATGCATGCGGCTGAATGAAGTCAATGTTTAAGCCCATCCACTCACCACCGACCCACCATCAACAATTTATGTTTATTCTCCCATCCAAAAATAAAAAACTCATTTTAATTTCAAAATATTTTTTTCATTTTTCCCTCCGCAGCTGTGTATAATGTCTCAACTGCCAACTTGTCACATTTCTACATATTTAATGATTAGGTTCCAAAAGTCGTACTTAAATATGTTCAACATAGTATAAAAAATTATTAATAATCAGACCTAACATAAACTAGCACAATGTGTTATATTTTTAAACAATATTGTAGGCCACTCATTATGTTGATATCATTATTTAATTTAGTATATATAAAAAATTATAGACGTTAAAAGTGATCATATTTGATTAAAATGTATTTTCACATCTCTTAACATTTTGCTGATAATTTCAAGTACAATATTATTTCATATTCATTGTATTACCAAAAAATAATAACAACTATACTTCATATAAACCAAATCAGTACCTAGAGTTAGTTAAATTTCACGATCTGAAAAATATAATACAATGCACAATGACTATTTATTATTTTTTCTATAACATTATATGCATAATCTACATTATTACAAATGACTCATACAAGATCATATTGTTCAATATTGAATAAAAATATAAATAGTTTACAAATGATATAATAACAAAATACATTCAATATATGTCTAAATTTTATAAATCACGTGATTTTTTTGCTTGCTTTAGTTACCAACCAAGACAAAGACCAGTATGTCCAATGACGGTAAGTCAGTACCACACACGAATGGTGGTCTGGTTGCGATTTGACGGCAAAAACTAGGAGGTGGTCTTGGCGCGACGACAGCCATGGAGTACCACAGGCCTGGGCACGGATACTGCCTGAGCATGGCAGCAGCCGTAACGCAACGGTGGGTTAGATGAGGCAACACGTTTGCCGCGTAGATGTGGTGCAGGCACCAGGACAGCCAGGGCACTGTTCCAGGCATGATGGTGGGCTGGGCGCTACGGGGGATTGGGTACGGATCTCGTATAGGCGTGACGACACCCTGGGAGTTGCGGCCTGGTTGCAGCGACAGTGGCGAAGCCTGCGTGCGACACCAGACATGACATGACGACAATGTGGAGTAGGAGAACTTACTTTCAAAATAGGAAGAGAGTGGGGTTAGGGTGCTTTTATAGGCTCGACTTCCCACACTATGTTTATATTTGTCTAACACTATGCAACGGTAACACACGCAGATGACTAGATTTAACAGGTTTTGTATGTCCCGAAGTTGGAGTGGCGGTCATGGTATATATGGTTTGTTGTATATCAGTATTAATAAAACTAAACCACATGCACATGGCGGCTCGTTTGGAGTAGCCTCCAAAGCCTTCCTTAGGATCTGTTGTTCTTAATTAAGCAAAGTACATGTTGCACCTAATTTTTGATGACACCACGTGTTACAAGAATAAAATCCACACCCTAACTTCCGATGGACAAAATCATGTGTAAATGGATGACAAAAGGAGTAGCCTACTCCTTATAAATTCGAGAACAATAAATCTCAACTCCCAAAGCCTTGGGTCAAGAACAAACCTATAGAAGGTTGAGAATTTGTTTCGGAGCATTCCTCGAAGCAGTGCCAGCTTCTCTTGCTCGATCCCTGCCAAATGTGCCAACATGCTACGTCAAGTTGGATGCCTTCCAATCACAGTTTGTTATAGTAATATATTTTTACACACTCGTCTTCTTACATGATAAAAAACTTGGTCTTGACAATGCAAAAGGATGTCTTGAGCATCGTTACACACCAGACAAGTCTCCTCAGCCCCTGACTGGTTTGGGACTAAGATTCTATAGTCAAGACTGTGTTAGTCAGGGTTAGTCTGTATATCTGGATTGGGTCATCTGAATCCATTGTGATTCTATTTGGCAACCCAGTTTGATTCTAATCAGTCGGTCAGAATTCAGTCAAGATTTAGTCTAATTTTGTTTCACAAACCAGTCAGGATTTAGTCTGATTTTCTTTGGCAAATAAGTCAGGATTAGGTGAGTCATGATTAAATTAATGTCTGATTCCATTTTCCAACCAAGTCAGGATCTTTTTTGAACTGCTTCTAACATATAACAGTATGAAAGAATTAAGTTAACATCAAACAAAGGTGTTGATGTATGCACATAGTGCTAACAACCAAACAATATAAGTTAAATGAAATACATGTTATGAGATACTAGTATGAAAGTATGCATATAAGTATTCAATTTTATATAAATCAAATAGCAGTACCTGATTAAAAATTCAAAGTTCAGTACATATTTGGAGACATTGAGTAATATATGTTAACTTCACACGTTGTCTGCAGAACCAACATCTCCAACGATAACATTTTGTATATTTCCTCCCTCATATGGTTGAGAGATTCCTGGTTAGTCGAGTTGTTGTTGTATTCCTGGTGGGTAAGTACAAGGATTAGTCTAGAAATTTTGTGGAGTTGCATCTATAAGTTTAGCACTTTCATCTTAAACATATTCTTTTTTATGTCAGCCCTCTAGGTTGTTGTGTGGAATCACTACTACAGAATACGCCTTTGGCGTCAGTTGTTTAACCCCCTTTGGTGACGATTTTCAAGCGACGCCTATGTGGGCGCCGCTAAAGGTCGAACTCTTCGGCGTCGGTTTTCTAACCGACGCCTATATGATCTATAGGCGTCGGTTATATATAGTTGGTCGATGTCTATAGGGTTCGCACCACAAAGAAGGGCACCTAGGACACTTTCTGCATCGGTTAACAACTGAACAACCGACGCCATACTCCCAGACGACACGGTCGTGCTTCGCTGCACGGCCGTGTTTAGTACTATATGCGTCGATTTAATACGAATAAACGACGCCTTTTCCACCACGTCCGTTCTTTCCTGCACGATCGGGTTGTTTGTCATATTAGGCGTCAGTTTTTCTCTAATAACCGACGTTGTAGGCCTTTGATGACGGTGTTTTATAAATAACCGACACCTATAATTTAATTTTTTTTTTTCTTATCACTTTAGAGGCCTGCTGTGGCTGGTCAGCAGGATGAGAACCTACAGTTCAGTTTTCTGAACTGTAGGTTTACGACATCCATTGATATCAACCTACAAACAGGCCACAAACCTGCAAAATCAACAAATATTTTTTCACACAAGTAGATACATTCAGATATCAATTCAGTTCTCACATTCACACATGTAGAAACATTCAAATACATGTAGAAATATTCAGACATGTATAAACATTCAGAAATATTCATTTACAAAATATCATTCTGCAACGCTATCAGCATCACAATTATATCTTACAATCGCCACTGCTTGTATGGCTTTTGTCCATTCTTCTCTTACTTCATTTAATGCTTGCATCGTATATGGAGCATGTACATTTTTTAAGCGTTTACCAATAGTGTGGTCAGTTTTAAACATCTGCAAAGAGAATGATGTATATATATAAGTAATAATATAAAAATAAGATTGATATATTTCATACTAACTAATGAGACTATATATAATACCTCATGTATGGTATTAATATCCAATGCGGCATGTCGGATAATCATCTGCATAAATCACATCACATAGTATGCGCATGCCCAGCCGTTGTCTTGTGTAGCGCACTATAAATTGAAACATACAAAATATTAAAAAATACAACTAAGTACAGTTCACATAAATAATATATACATTGGAGTCGGGAACTTACTTTTACGTTCTCCCAAATTATTGGCTGGTTCTTTCTCCTTGGGACATTTCCTCCAGCATTTTTGAATGCATCTAAACCCCTACATGTTAATGTAACACAGTAAATTGCATAATTAAATAGTAATATAATCACAGATGTTAACAGATATAAAAATGAAATATTTCTCACCAGAATAATGGCATTCTCAATATGTGTCCAATTTTAGTGTTCAATGTACTTCTCGTAGGATCTAGATAATAAATAGTGAACGTCCTGGGGACAATAACTAGTAACTCCCAATGTCTACCGCTAGAGGTAAAAAAGTTAAAAATTAATAACTCAAAATGCACAATAAAAATGGAATTTTCTTAAGTCCAAATTATAAATAAAGTAAACTTACTTGACATTGAATGGAGCTATTATTATCGTCTTCTTTTGCTGATCGAAAATTGTAAAAGCATCTATACAGTATTGTTGAACACTATCAGGGTCTTTAGCTACCATACTAATCAATGATAGAATAAAAAAACCTACATGATCAAATGCAAATTGTTTGCATTGATCTTCGACTAAGTAGCTGTAAAACATGTATTACGTATGCATTAATATATAAGAAATCAGATCACCGGATTTTACACAAGGTATATGGATGTATAAACAAGATCTCACCTTATCCATGTCTCTATCATTGATGTATTCAACCAATCATACATAAACAGCTAACTAATATCTTATATAAATAAAGAGCTATCGTATGATTGACCTGCATAATCTTCTTCTAAAGAAACAATTATAGGGAAATGTATATTATGTGCCCGTAGCCAACATGCCATTCCCCTACAAGCAGGACCTAACAAGTATTTTAGGTCAGTTGGAACCCAACTTGGTAATGCAAGAAGTGGAGGTGGAGGCCTAGGTGCTCTGGGTGTCTTCTTTCTAATTTCAGATCAGTTGACCTCATATATACACATTAACAATCTAAAGTAATGTAAATTTATCTTACAATTTCACTTGTAATGATGAATTGACTTGTAACTTAGAAGAGAAAAATGTTTGGGACAAATTTCACCAAGTGCTAATCACTTTAAATGCAAATTAGAAAATGGATTATAGGCACTTGGTCGGTCGAGTTTTCCTGGATTGAAACTCGACCGATCATCCTTGGTCGATTTTCTAAAGATTGCATCGGTCGAGTTCTGTGACTGCACAACTTGACCGATGCAATCTTTAGAAAATCGACCAAGGATGATCAGTCGAGTTTTAATCCAGGAAAACTCAACCGACCAAGTGCCTGTAATCCATTTTCTAATTTGCATTTAAAGTGATTAGCACTTGGTGAAATTTGTCCCAAACATTTTTCTCTTCTAAGTTACAAGTCAATTCATCATTACAAGTGATTACATAGATGTTCTAAGGTCGTTTACATAGAAATCCCAAAACGCACACTTGTAGCCATTTTGACTTGAACTTGACCCATTCTAGGGCTTTGGATTTTAGATCCTTTTCATGTAACAGGCCATTTAGCATTTGTATCAACTAGAATAAGGCAAACATTGTGCATTTGTATTAATGAGAAAAAGGCAAACATTTAGCATTTGTATTAACTAGAAAAAGGCAAACATTTAGCATTTGTATTAATTCTGTTAATTATAACCTTATTCCCATTTCATGTAGGTCCAGTCTGGATTTTATCCCATATTTAGTCTTACCTGGTATATTTAACAAAGTACCGATGATGCTATCATAGACATTTTTCTCAACGCGCATTACATCGATACAATGCCAAACTGTCAAAGAACTCCAATAAGGAAGATCCCAAAAAATTGACTTCTTCTTGAATGAAGAATTGTCACTCTGTGTGTCCATACTACATTGTGATTTCTTACCAAATTCATTGACAATGTCTTTTACTCTTTCATAAATAGCATCCCCTGGTATAGGTTTAGGTGCACTCCATTCATCATTCCATCCATTGAATGCTTTGCACTTCCTACGATACAGATGGAATTTTGAAAGAAACCTTCGATGACAAAGATATACAGTCTTGCCGCCATGTTTTAGTCTTATTGAATCAGTGTTTTCTTCACATATAGGACACACTTTAGCTCCTTTGACACTATATCCAGAAAAATTCCCATATGCTGGAAAGTCATTAATAGTGCAAAATAACATAGCATGCAAACGAAATGTCTCTCTTCCTGAAGCATCATAGGTCATCACACCTTCAACCCAAAGTTTCTTTAAGTCATCAATCAGAGGTTCAAGATAAACATCGATATCATTTCCGGGTTGTTTAGGGCCCGATATCAACAACGATAGCATAACGTACTTATTTTTCATACACAACCAGGGAGGAAGATTGTATATAACAAGCATGACTGGCTAAGTGCTATGTTGGCTGCTCAATGTCCCGTACGGATTCATCCCATCTATACAAAGCCCAAGTCTTAGATTCCTATCTTCTTCACCAAATTTGGGGTACAATAGATCAATCTTCTTCCACTGTGGGGAATCAGACGCATGTCGTAGGATCCCATCATTATTTTTCTTAACATCTGCATGCCACCTCAAATTCTTCGCATCTTTCAGATTTGTAAACAAGCATTGAAACCGTGATATTCTAGGTAGATACCACAACACCTTGGCAGGAGAACCAGTTTTGGACTCCCGCAAAGTCGTCAATTTATACCGTGACGCACCACATTTTGGAAAATCTTTCAAATCTACATATTCCTTTTGAAATAATACATAATCATTCAGGCATGTGTATATCTTCTTGGCCTCCATTCCCATTGGGCACAACATTTTCTTTACCCGGTATGTTGAGATTGGTAGCTCATTTCCTTTAGGAAGCATTTCTTTCAACAAAGTCAACAATGAAGTGAAGCTTTTGTCGCTCCATCTATTATTAGCTTTCAACTTATACAATCTCAACACAATGCTAAGCTTCGTAAACTTAGCACAACCTGTGTATAATGGTATCTCAGCATCATGCACAATGTTTCTAAAGATAGGAGGTGGATTGGTGTGCTCTACCCTACAACTATCCAGCATCGCATCAACGATGTCTACTGGAACTGGTTCGTTCACATCTACGTCATCAGATGCAATTTCTTTTTCCACCCCAAGCACTGCTATCGACATCTACTGGTTTCAAGTTTGAAATCTCTCCATGCCAGTGCCATTCTGTATAGCCTTGTACAATCCCGTTGCCCATGACATGACTTTTGATTTCCTCACCAGTGCTGACTTTCAAGTTGTTACCGCAATGCCTACATGGACAGTAGAACCTATCTGTAGGTTTTTTCTTATGTTCCTCGGCAAATCTAATAAACTAATCAAGACCAGATATAAACTCTGGGGTGCAGCGATTGTGAATGGACATCAATGATCTATCCATTCTATGATCAAAGAGAAAACAAGTATATATTAGGACAAGATTAGGGTATACACTCACATCCTATCCAAGATTTACTCCTATTATCTACAATGAAGCCGGACTCCATACAAACAATATATAATTTAGTGAGATTAGGTGTTCAAGAACAGTCCCATACAAATAGTATATAATTTAGTGAGTATTAGATCTTGATTCTAGAGTGTACAAGTAGCAATGTTGATTAAGTCTATGTGATTAAAGATCAAGCAGTGTAATAAAACAGGGTTTACCTCTGTTTGAGCCTAGTCGGGCGTCAGCAGGGAGAGAGGGCGAGACGGAGATTAGGCGAGTAGGCAGGCAAGAAGGCAGGTGAGCAGGCGATGGGTAGGGAGACGGCAGGCAACAGTAGATGATCAATTAATTCCTGAAACAATACATAAATAAATACAAATCAGTACATAAATAAACACAAATTGATATCCTGATTGAATCACATCTATATAGGCATCCAATACCATCATATCAGACATCGAACAAAATAAGTTAAATTTTAACCATCTTTAAAACAAAATAAAGTTATTATTTGCTATAGATATCCAATACGGTTTAACATTTGCAATGTTGATCTATACAGATCCTCCTAAAGATAAAACCCAGGAAACCCAACAATGTTGATTTGATAAAAGAATTTTATAGAAAAAAGGTTAATGAACAAAGGCTCTAACTAGTTACTTCTTTTACAATTGAAAGTAGGCGTTCAAAATTTCTAGCTACTAGTAAATTAATAAAGCTACTACTAATAGTTATTAGGTAATCAATTCCTTAGATGTTGAAATTCCATTACTATCCATCTATGTGTGCAGGGACATATCCAAGGTTGGTATATATAAGAAAAGACTAAAATTATGACTGTTATATCAATTTGTGACTCTGTGACTAGACATCTAATTAAGAACAAACAATAAGACTAAGTTAATTTAGCTCAATTAAATGGAACAGAGTCAAAGGAAAAATTGTAAAAAGATTTTTGTTGGCTGTAGCAAGGTCTGTTGATTTCTCTATTGTTTAATCACATATGCAATTACCATATAAAGATGTTTGAATGAATCTAAACTAATTAATTTGATTAGAAGTTGAAAATAGCTGGCCATTAGAATGATTGGACTAAATAATTGTAGAAGGTATGCAATACAAATCAGTAATACATCGCCCAGGCATCCCAGAGGCCTAACTAGGCTGGGCACCTGGATTTGGGACCCTAGGTGAACGCCTGGCCACCTAGGAGTGCCTGGGTGCCGCCTGGGTAGGTCGGCAGGTACCTGGGCAAGCGAGCAGGGTGAGGTCGAGGCGAGGTGGGGTCGAGCAGGTCGAGCAGGTGGGCGGCGGTGACACCGGTGAGCTCCAGGACCGCCGTCACAAGGCAGGAAGGTAGCCGCAGGGCAGGCAGGTGGCAGTGATACCGGTGAGCAGGGAGCGGTGGCGGTGCAGAAGGAGCAGGAAGCGGCGGCGGCACCCAAGCAGCAGCAGCGGAGGGCGGCGCACAAGCACAAGCAGCAGCAGCGGAGGGTCGGGCGGCAGCAGCAGCGGGGGAGATTCTCACAATGAAAAAGAAGAAAGGGGAAGAGTCGGGTGATCGTGGGATATTAAGTTCATAAACGGCGTCGGTTGTTTATATAACCGACACCTAAACCTCTTCAGCATCGGTGGATCGTAAAAACCGACGTCTAATTGGACAATATTTGCCCGAAATTATTTGGCGAGAACCACTATCAGCGTCGGTTATCGACGGATAACCGACACTGAATGTGACACTTTTCGTGCAAATTCTCAACATACATAGGCGTCGGTTTCTATCTAAATAACCGACGCTTTATGTGACACTTTTTCTTTTCTCTTGAAAATTGGATTTCGCGGGTGATTTTAGGCGTCAGTGTGTTTTACCTAGCCGACGTTGAATAGAAAGCGGTACCCGTGTCTGACTGGTCTTCGAATATAGACGTCGGACTTACTAAATAGCCGACGTGAAATGTTATAGGTGTCGGTGTATGTAAATAACCGACACCCAGAAAAGTGACACTGAATGTTGTTTCTGTAGTAGTGAATCCAACAAGGTCATGATGTCAAGATTGGCATACAGAAGGACCATGTATTCTGTGTAAATAGTATTGACAACCTAACACTATTCCTAGTACTGCATCAGTCTCGTCATCCTACTAAAAGCTATTGATTGTGTGCATTGTTTATGGAAACATCTGTAGCGTAGTTTATTAAACGTGAAAGTACAAAATGTATGTGTTTGTTGACAAGTACATGATTGAGACAACCTTTCATGTAATATTTCAATTTAATATGGAATGTAACTTATATTTTACTATATTACAAACCAACAATAGTATCCAACATAAATTTAGTAGACTTGCATAATATTTGGTTCAAATTGTCATTCACATTGGAGTAAAAGTATTTGTTCAACGAATAATGGTACCAAACATAAATCTAACATTATCTAATGTAAACTATCATTCAAATAGGTATAGAAGTAATTGTTCCATACAAATAGAGATTACATAGCATAGTTTAGCTCAAAAATTAAATAGGGCAAACAAAATGATAATAGCCTGAGTACATATTGTGAAAATGCGGCATGGTCCAAGGAAGAGGAGAAAAAAAGAAACATGGTAACTTGGGAAGCCTCCATAAGATGTTGCATAGTCCCAAAGAAGGCAATATATCCACCCGGTAGACAGAAGTATGTCTTTTCGTCCATGGCGAAACTAAGGCAAGCTTTGTGAAATACAATTTGTACGGTTCGTTGTGTTCTGACAAAAATGAACCTCTATCAGTTGATGCATTCAGAAAATACGGTAACAAGTTACAATGTGATCTTGTTTGGCAAAATAAACTATGGTCTATTTTGCAAATAAAACCCGATTGTATCCTGTAAACATATCTGCTAAATTCAACAAGTGGTAAACGTTCTTCTTTGTTAGCCCATGGTAAACCATACAACTCCTATTAGACGAAGCCTGTCTCAGTTTTTTCATCAATGAAATTCAAGATTCTCTCTAATAGAAGTATCATGTGTTCCCTTTCGAGTGATGCAAAAGGTGTTGAGAAATCAGAGTGACAGATATAGACAACGGAAATAAAAAATTTAAAGTATATTTCCCAAAACAGCAAGATAACATCAACAATAGTGTTTCTAGGAAGAAAGGTTTGTAAGGTCATACCTGGTCCTTGAGCAAGTCCAACGACATTATCCTTGTAGTAGCGTGCTTGTTAAGGTAGAAATAGGCTCCTTATTTATTATCAACACTCGAACAACCATCAACAATAATGTCCTGGTCTAGCATCATTGACATCAGTTGACGGTGTCCTCCTAGCGACAAACAACAACCTCCCACCTCTAAAGTAGTCCACACAGACCACCGAAACTCCCCATTGCACTACCAAAACCAACGGGAAGGATTTGTCCCATCGAACATCAACCTTCTAGGATTGATTCACTCTCCTGTAATTGTCTCTCCCTTGTTATCCCTCACTTTTTAAGTAGGACTTGCTCGGTCTCTCTATTGGTTACCACAACCAGAGAGGACCAAAATTATTAGAGGTAATTATTGTGTATGGGAAGTCCCCAGTACCTTCTATTTATAGGAGAGGCTAGGGTCAGGGTTCCTAGAGAGAGTCAAAAAGATGAATTCACAAATTTTCTAAAAACTTCGTGAAAGATCTAGAGGGGGTGTGAATATAGTCTTTTTAATATTTTTAATCAAATTTAAAGTGCAAAGGAAATAAAAGAAGCAACCATAAGAGAGATTGAAGATTTAGAGTGGTTCTGTCTATGACGTCAATCCACTACCTAGTTGTTCCCAACTAGGATTTATAACAAGTAATTTTATTAATTTATCGGTGAGGACAAATATCAAAATAGTTGCTGCAACTAAACTCTCTTCTTAACTAGACACAAAAGAGTACCAACTAAACCTATTATTTTACAGACTCCCATTGCACTGCCAGATGAGGAAGAGAACTAGATGCACCTATTCTTTTGCAGACTCCAAAAGTACCACTAGACATGGAAGAGAATTGGATGTACCTCTTCTTTTGTGGACTCCCAAAGCACCACTAGACATAGAAGAGAACCAGGTGTCATCTCTTCTTTAATGGCCAAAGTAAGAGCACCACATCTTGCAAAATCTTGGACATCCTTCTCCACTAGAAGTATCTCAACTGCAATATAAAATAGCAGAAATAAGAATGGAAGAAGGAGGTTACAACACTTCTTCACAAGATATACAATCAAGCTCTTATGGACAAGTAATCATGATCCACTCCACAAGGTTAGGGAAAATCTATATTTGGTGGAGAAAGATTCTAGTATAAATATAAGTCTTAGGTTAGATCGATAGCAACTTAAATTGTAGAACCTAAGCTCATTGAGAATGATGGCAAATAATATGCTCAAGTTTGTGTATATGATCACAATTGTTATATTAAAACTCATTGTTTTGTATTTATAGGAAATATTTACACATGGATAGGGAAACTGTGGGTAGTTTCGAGAGTGTTCTAGGATGAAAACTAGTTGTTAGGATTAAGTAAATTGAATTACAACGACTAATTTGACCATTTGTTGAATTACTTCTAGAACATTCTCGGTCAACAATATTGTTGATTGGAAACCATATCGATCCACAATATTGTCGATGAGATTTGCTCTAGTATGGAATTTTCTCCAACAACTATATGGTGGTTGAGCTCTCCAGTGAAACACAAAATGGATATATCTCGATCGAGAATATCTTTGACCGAGAGGGACCTTTTTTTTGAGGAAGAAGGAAGGACGGAGGATCCTATGATTGGGACCCCCCGTCATAAATTAATTAAGCTACATCAGTCGTAGCAATGTTTACAAGACAAGAAGGAAAAAACTGAGAAAAGGAAATTTCTACCTACTTGTCCCGTTCGTGCCATAGTGGCAACTTCGTGGGTAAGCTTGTTACAAAGACGACTTACGTAAGAAATACTACAGAACGAAAACTAACTTTTTAAGACCATGATGTCCTTAGCTAGGACACCCACATAATCTCTTCTCATCGTGAGAACACTATAGGCTTGGACTACTTCAAGAGCATCCGATTCCAATTCCACCTGTCCCACACCATAGTTGCTCACCCATTGGAGTGCTTCTCTCAAAACAAAAGCTTCTGCCATTGCTATGCCCATACCATTGCTGACCTTCTCGCCCACCACACCCATCAAGGTGCCCTCGCTATCTCGCATCACCATTCCAATGGTTGTCGCTCCATCTTCTCCACATGTAGCATCCACATTAATCTTTACCCTTCCCTGAGCTGCCTTGATCAATTTTGGTGTTGCGGCCCTTGCCTGTTGTGCGCTGCTAGTCCTCCTCGTGTGCTTCTCACTTCTTGCAAACTGAATCATTGCCAAGGCTGACCAAAATAAGAAGCTGCATTGTACCTCATTGTCTTGAAAGACCCTTTTGTTCCGCCCTCTCTAGATAGACCACATGGCTTCCACAAGCACCTCTTTGTCTTCTCTTCCCAGCGCTTCCCCTATTGTGACGTTTATATTTTCATCTTTGTAATCATCCACCCATTGTTGAGTCCCCCTTTCCATGAGATCCCATACCTCAGTTTCATTTGGACAACGGAAAAGCATGTGTGATATGGACTCTTTTTCCGACATACAGAGATGACATGTCCCATTGTCAGTACAGTGCCAGTCAAACAACCTTCCTTTGGTTGCTAAGCCTCCGGTGCATACCCTCCATAGGAAATGTGCAGCCTTGGGTATCCATCCCCCTTGCCATATACGTTGCCATAACTTTTCTCCTTATTGCGCTGCATGTCTTTGTGCTTCCACCTTGCCAAGCATACCGAGCCAGTACGCAGAACGGACTGTGAAGTTCCCTTTGTTTGTCGGCCACCAGTACCATGCATCACTCTGTTCCCCTATGCTAAGGGGGATAGCACATATTTTCTCTACATATCTCGTCGGGAAGCACTCCTCCAACCGAATAGTGTCCCACTTATGTTCACCCGGTGTCATTAGATCTTGTACTTTCACATAGGGTGTGTCATCATGAGGCTTGAAATGTGCAAGAGTATCCGTCTCCCCCGGCAACCATACATCCTCCCAAATGTCCACATATTTCCCATTGCCTATTCTCCATTCGGTCCCTTCTTTTAGTAAAGACTTCGCCCCCCATAGACTCCTCCATGTGTAATTGGGATTGTAGCCTCTCCTAGCTTCCCAAATAGAAGTTCTCGGAAAATATATGGCCTTCAGTACTTTATGTACAAGGGAATTCAGATTGACACCTAACCTCCATAGCTGCTTGGCAAGGAGGGCTTGGTTGAAGATATGGAAATTCCTAAAACCAAGGCCTCCCAACCTTTTCGGTTTGCACATATTCTCCCAGCTCCTCCAAGCTAGCTTCCTTTCGTTTCCTTTTGCTCCCCACCAGAACCTTGCTATTGTGCTTTGGATCTCATCAAGAGTGCCCTCTAGGATTTGAAAAATACTCATCACATATGTTGGGATAGCTTGTTCCACTGCCTTAATGAGGACCTCCTTCCCGGGTTTGGATAGTAGTTTCTCAGACCAACCTTGTAGCTTTTTACATATTCTTTCTTTTATGAAACTGAACACCTGCTTCTTCGATCTGCTTATGGACGTTGGGAGGCCTAGGTATTTTTCATGCCGGTCCACCTCCCTAACTTGCAACACCCCCTTTAGTTCATCCTTCTTTGTGTCCATCATCCCTTTGCTGAAAATGACCTCCGTCTTGGATAGGTTAATCTGTTGCCCGGATGCCTGTTCGGACTGGCTGATAATTTCAGCTATCTTCAAGCATCCAGATGAGGTTGTTCTAGCAAAAAGGATGTTGTCATCTGTAAAGAAAAAGTGAGATATGTGTGGCACCCCTCTACATGGGGTGATTCCGTGTATTAGGTTGTCACATGCAGTAGTACTTAATAAGGTGGAGAAAGCTTATGTACATATAATAAAAAGGTAGGGGGAAAGAGGGTCACCCTGGCGAAGTCCCCGTGCAGGCTTTGTTTTCCTAGTCTTGTCCCCATTGATGGCAAACATGTGTTGGATAGATGTTACGTAGTCCTGAATCTTTTCCCTCCACTTCACCCCGAAGCCCATCCTCTCCATAATGTGATTTAGGAAACTCCATTCAATTCTGTCATAAGCTTTGGACATGTCTAACTTCAGTGCTAGACTGCCTTTCTTTTTTCCTCTATCCCTTTTCATGGCATGGAAGATCTCATATGCGATAAGAGAATTATCGGTTATCATCCTCCCCGGTATAAACGCACTCTGGTTCTCCGATATGATGTTGTTCATAAGAGGTTTTAATCTATTTGCCATCACCATAGAGGCCAGCTTATAAAGAACGTTGCACAAGCTGATAGGGAGGAAGTCCCCTACCTTAGTGGGTTTCTCAATTTTTGGTATCAGCACCACTAAGGTATCATTCATCTCCTCTATGCTGCGCTCCCCTTTCCACCAACCCTTGATATAGTTTGACACGTCTTGCCCCACAATGCTCCAGTAATTTTGATAAAACATCGCCTTCATCCCATCCGGCCCTGATGCTTTGTTTAGATGCATCTGATTAAGTGATGTATGAATTTCATCGTCTGTAATATCTCTTTCAGGATTTGTATTCTGCTCGTCATTTATCATCTTCTTGATGCCTCTAGAAGCTTGCTCAAAACCCGTTGGATTGCTGGTTTTGAATAGTTGAGAGAAGTATTTGGAAATGATAGATGCAAAATTGTCATCATCTTTTCTAAGGACACCCTGCTCATCTTCAAGACATGTAATCCAATTTCTCCGCTTTCTATTAGAAGCCTTTTGGTGAAAGTACGCCGTATTACAGTCTCCCTCCTTCAATTCTTTTACCCGTGCCCTTGCTGCCTAGTATTCCTCAACTTTCAAGAGCCAATATTGTAGTTCTTTAGATGTATCCTCGGCTCTTTGAAGTGTGTCCTGATTCAGGGGTCGAGATTGAACTCTTTTTAGCTCATCTTCAAGTTCCTTGATCTTCTTTTTCCTGTTCCCAAACTTATTTGCAGCCCACACATTGAGATGATCTTTGTAGGAGTTTATCTTTACCTTCATGTCACTACTTCTAGTAGATGTCCACACCTCTTTGATAATATTTTTACAATCCTCCTCACCGGCCCACATAGGTTCAAACGCAAAGTACTGTCTTCTCCTTCCTCTCTTCATGTCCCTCTTTTCTGCCTTCAAGATAATAGGACCATGATCCGATTTGTATATAGGCAAATGGATGATCTTATAGTGGTTGAAGAGATCACACCAACTCAGCTCGGGTAGATACCTGTCCAGACATTCTTGTACTAGAGTCCTCTCAGAAAGCCCCCTTCTCCATGTGAAAATATTTCCTTCAAAACCCAGACCCACCAGTCCGCAATCATCAATGGTATCCCGGAAATTTTGCATGAACTTTTCCTCCCGTGGTGGCCCCCCACTTTTTTCACTGTTTGAGACGATCTCATTAAAATCACCTAAGAAAAGCACCGGTTCTTCAGCCTCAGATTTTAGTCTTCTCATCAAGTCCCAGGTTTTTGATTTGCTTTGCTGGTCCACCCAACCATAAATCCCAATGGCCCGCCAAGTGATTACTGTAATTCTATCTCTAACAAGGCTGGAAATGTGTCTATTTGAGTAGTTGAGCACTTCAACTTCAGTGTCCTTCCACCAGAAACATATGCCCCCTTCCCGACCGTCACTAGACATGCATAAACCGTCTTTGTAGCCGCAACTTTTTTGGACTCCTTCGAGTTTCTTTCCTGCAATCATAGTTTCCATAACGAAAACTATGTTTGGGCGCTCTCTCCAACACCAAGATCAGAGAGCCGTACCCATGTCAGGGTCGCCCAATCCCTAAAAGTTCCAGCTGCAGAGTTTCATTGTCCTTCGCGGGATTGGACACCGCCAATCTCCTCTACTTGGGTCGCATCTACCCCGTTTGATTTGGGACCAGATGGACCTAGGGCTCAATATAATGTGAAAAAATAGGTACATCTTATCTCATGAAACCTAACAACCCTAAAGGATTCATATGAGTATGGGATAGGGTTTTGGGTAGGTTTTGGAAGATCATCACTTCTCCTTATATCATGTCTATCAAGTTGTACGATATATACATGGTATAACTTGAATTACACGTATCCAAACTTATGTATTTGCAAGGTCAGTGTGTTGCTTCTTAATTATGTTCCTTGATCACATGAAATACTTAATATACATGTTAGTAATATAATATGGGAAATATTTGTATCATCGAAATATGAGTGTTGCATATCCAAAAGTTAACAATCTCCCCATTTTGGCTATGACAAATATTTCCATAAGATAAATTGTAAGTAGTAAATTTAGAACTTCATACCTTTGATAGACAATTTATCTCATGGGGTATTCTCCCCCTTTTTTCAAAATAAAAAAGGATCAACACTTACTAGTGCTCCCCCTCATGGAGACACCCCCCCTCAACAAGATTGTTATTTTGAAGAGGAAATAACTTATGCCCAATGTATTCATTTATCAATAATTCCAATTGAAGGGAAATCTAAAAATGTAAACACTAAGGCATAGTAAAAAAAAGCCATATATGATCAAGGAACGATTGAAATATTGTTTAATTACCAATGAAAGGAATGTTAAGTCCTTCATGATAAAAAGACCCAATAAAGCAAAAATATAATAAAGATACTCTAGATCAATGGTAAGGAATGTTAAATCCACTATGATATAAAGATGCCATGAAAAACTAAAAGTAAAAAACAAAAAACTAATTTATCAACCATTTTCAAAGGATGCTAAGCCCAAAAATGATTAGATATTCCTTTAAGATCAGAATTACGTCAGTAAAAGTATCTATAGACCAAGTATAAGGGATGTTAAGACCATATTGATATAGAGAAGACATTAAGCACATGGTTAAAAAGATATTCAAGTTATATCAAAAGATTTTGAGCTCCCACTTAATCTCATACCAAGAAAAATGATCTGAAACAAAAGAAAAGTATTTACTAAAAGATATCCATATAAGATCCCAAACTTCATGTTAAACCATTCATATCAGATATAAAAACCAAGATATTAAGTAAATTTTGAATCTAAAAACCAAGTTTAAAAAAAAGATCATGTTGCTAATAACATTAAGGTCAAGAAAAATTTTGATTGAGTTCCTGGTCAATCCAAATGTTATTCGATCAAGATTTTCACAGATAGCTGCAAAAAAATAATTTGATTACATTAAACATGGATGTCATAGCACATGTTATTTATCTCAAAATTCAGATTAAAAGTATTTACTTGATCATTTCTCCCCCTTATTATAATACTCCTTAAAAAATGTCAAATGTAGCCATAGGAAGTATGAGCATATAAGAAGTCATTTCTAAAAACATTTCATGATAATACCATATAAGCATGAATGTGATGGCATACATTAAGATTAAAATGATTTGAAAATAAGGCTCATGAGATTTTTACTCCTTATATAGAGAGAAGCTATAATACGCAAAAACAATTTAGGTTCTTCTCTTATTGAGATGACATGAGAGTGCATAATGTTTGAGCAAGACATGTTTTATGACTTATTGTAAATTTATAAGATCATGTTTAAGAATATAGTGAAGTACATGTGTACCAGTGTAAGAATGTAATAGGTTATACAACATATTTTCAACAAGTTCCATAAAAATCAAAGTAGGAAGAAATAAAAATAATGTATGAAACTTCTGTTATTTAATCCAAAAGATTTTTTTTGGCTAGCATCAAAGAACCTTTAGTGGTATAAATGAAGCCTTTTCTTTTAGTACCAATGTTTTCTTTAAAAAGTGTCGTATCATTTTAATTGCACATGCTTAAAATATATTTTGTCTTGCAAGAACCACAGCATTTATCTGTGTTTATTTCTATCAAGGTAGTTGTGGTAATAAATCAACAATTTTACATTGTTTTTTTTTGTGCAGCCCAGCCTAGGCTGGTTACAAGCTATGATTCACTACGTTGGATGAAGAAAGCATAAAGGGAGGTGATAGAGCCTCGGCCTCCAGGGTGGCCTGGATTTGATGCGGGCACATCGGCCACTCTGCAACACTGGACGGCTGCTTCAAGCATTGTTTTGCTAACCAATCTGCGAGCTTGTTCTGATTCCGACTGATGTAGTACACCAAAGGGGACTGGTGTTTAGGAAGTATCCCTTTGAGAGCATGGACGAGAAGCTTGTACTTACTGGGTGTTGATTTTGTCTCAGATATCCATGTAACCGCATTCTTGGAGTCAGTAATGATCGAGCCAATCTGATGGTGTTGTTCTGTGAAATACTCCAGACCATGTTTGATTGCCATCAATTCTCCTCTCATGGGGTCGGATCCCTTTCCCCTCCAACTCGTCCCGAAGATCCAGCTACCTTCCCTTGATCGTGCCACCAGGCTTGTGGCCATTAAGTTCAGTATTTTGTTAACTGATGTATCCACATGAACCAGTACGTCACTATTAGGAAGAAAGGAACCACCTCTCCCAGAACTCAGTGGAAGTGGTTTAATAGATGTTGAAAATGCAGCCTTGGCCGTCCGGGTATCTGATCTGCAGTTCATCTCCAGCACCGCCACGGGAATTTGATGTTGCTCGAAAATGAAAGCATTCCAAGCTTTCCAGAGCCACCAGCAACCAATTGCGAAGGTTTGAGGCCAATCATGAACTCTGTCTATACCTTTGAGGTTATAGGCGATCCAGTCCACCGCCAGATTACTCTGAAAGAAGAGGGTTGCTTCGTTGGGCAGCAGCTTCATCCACAGGGCTGTGGCTGCTGGGCAGTCCCTGATGGCATGAAGGATGGATTCCGTAGCCTGCCGCCATCGAGAACATGAGTCGTCTGTGGACATCTTCTGGATGGTACACATCTCATTCGCGAGCAGCCTGTTATGGTAGATTAACCAGAAATGCATCTTAACTCTGTGTTAAATCGGTTGGCTCCAAATAGAGCATACCACCACAGCTTGATCGAGGGGGCTCTCATAGGTGAGACTCCTGTAGGATGAAGCTGTCGTAAACTACCCATCCGTAGTCAGCGTCCATATCCTTCTATCACCGCCATAATCCTTCCTAGGAGGAGGCATGCATAGAATTTCCTCCAAGGTTTCATTTGTGAACCAGTGGCTTAGGAAGTCCATGTCCCAGTGACTCTCATCCATAACGAGGCATTCCACCTTCAAGTCAGTTAAGTCGTCGGGGATCACCTTTCCAGCTTTCAACTGCGGTTGAAGACCCTCCCCCATCCAATGATCTGTCCAGACATTAGTATCATTACCCGAGATCAGTTCCATTCTCGAATTTGCCATAATAAAAGGAAGCAGCGATTTGATGCCTCTCCAGGTATGTGAGCCTGATCTGATGTGAGAAGTATGTCCTCCATACTTAGCTTGCATGAGGCTGATCCATGGAATATTCAAGTTCTAAGCAAAGTGCCAAGCTAGATTGGCCATAAGCGCCTTGTTGAAATCTCTAGCCGGTTTGATGCCCAGCCCGCCCGAGTGTCGTGGAAGAGTGATCTTGCTCCATGCAACAAGGCTGACTTTGGATGCAGTTTGAGAGCTACTCCAGATGAAATTCCTTGTGAATTGATCAATCTTAGCAGCCACCAAGGAAGGAAGAATGGCAGTTTGCATTGCATAACATGCTTGTGAGAGGAGAAAAGACTTGGAAAGGGTGACCCGGCCTGCCATCGAGAGGAACCGATGCTGCCAGCTTGATATCTTCCCATGAATTCTTTCAATCAAAAACTAAAAGTGCTCCTTACTCTTGCATTTATGTATGATAGGGACCCCAAGATGACGCCCAAGATTTGATGTTTCCTTCATGTCCAGAATGCAACCTATTCTTGATCTTACAGTCCTGGGGGTGTTGGTGGAAAAAAAGATAGAAGATTTCTCTGTAGATAGGAACTGTCTAGATGCACTACTGAAGAGTCGAAGACATCATTTTATGACCCGAGCTTGTCTTGCGGTGGCTTCACCAAAGAGGATAATGTCATCCGCGAAACAAACATGAGAAAAGGATAGATGTTGTCGTGTGAGAAGAACTAGCTTTCATTCGTTTCTAGATACCAAATCCTCAATAAGTTGGCTAATACGGTCGAGGCACATGACAAATAGATAGGGAGATAAGGGATGTCCTTGCTTGACACCACATGAAGGTTTAAAGGATCCGATGATGTTTCCGTTCCATAGTACAGAGGATTCCCCAGATCAAAGAAGTTGCATGATGATGGAAATCATAGTAGGCGGTATCCCTATTCTTTGGAGAGTATCTTCCACGAAATGCCAGCTCATCTTGTCAAAGGCTTTGATAAGATCAAGCTTGAGCGCCATGTAGTGCTTGCGGCTCTGTTTGGATTCCAGTGAGCTGATAATTTCTGAACAAGAAGTACATTGTCCCCAATCTTCCTCCCGGGCACAAAGCTGGATTGGAAAGGCGAGATCAACCTCGGCATGAATGGCTTCAGTCTTGTGGCGATCACCTTGGACAAGAGTTTTATACATACATTGTTCAAAGAAATTGGCTTGAGTTGGCTGCAGGCTTCCGGGTGATATCATGGAAAGTGCAACATATTTAAGTGGGATGTGAATAGACCACATGGAAAAGGATTAACAATATGAATTATGGAAATGCCTTGAACTTGTCAAACATTATAAAAAAAATTTGACCGAAGAAAATTTAAGATAGGGAATTGATTATCCATCTTAGTCAAAACAAGAAACTTCAAAGACATTAAATATTTTTCTTTTAAGAATTATTTCTTACACTTTTATGTTTACAAAAAGGTTTGCGTGATAATCATGACTCTCCCAAATATATAATGCTTCTTCTAAAAATATATTCAAAATTTATGGTGAAAGATAGAAATATCAAATTTATCCACAAGAAGCTCTTGCACTGTATAGGGAGTCAAAATAATCCATCATTTCATTTGGGCCAAACTAAGTTACAGTGGTAAAAATGCACATCTTGAATAATGCATGTGAAGTAAACATTGTTTTGTCCAGCATGATAAATGAACTAATATTTGAAATCCATTATATATGATGGCAAAAACGCATATGAATCACAAATGATACTTTGACCAAATTTAATGCATAATTAAATTTATAAATTTTTTTATTAATTGATCATGATGAAAAAATGTGTCACTTTTAGCAATAGGATCATGAAAAAAAGATGTCTTACTTCAATATGTTTAGCCTTCTCTTCTATGTCACTATAAAAATTCTTTTAAAGAAATTTATAATTGTAAAGTGCCTACTATTGAAAATCTTTTAATTTTAATCAGGATTCATGGCAACAAAGTTCCAATTTTATCATTTTTGATGAGCACATGTGAAAATATCATGTTTGCAAAATAAATATTTTTATCTTGAGAGGCCAAAAGAATAACATTTAATTAACTGATTCTTAAAAATTGATTGTAATATAGTCAAAACTAAACATGACAGTCAAAAGATTGGTCGAACTGTATATCGACCAAACTACCCCTCGATCAAACAAGCTTTCAACCAGAGGTAGTCTTCCACAATTATCCATTCTCAATTAAATTAAAGAAAATTAAGAGAACAACATCAATTATATATTCATCATTTTGTTCATCAACTCTTATAACAATAGTATCTGATTTTTTTTTCTTACATTTTCAACTTTTTTATTTAAATTTAACAAGATCATTTTTAGAAAAAGTTGTAATAAGTATATCACTATCATCATATTCTTCAATACTAAAGAAATTAAGAATAGTAACCAATCGTTCAAATTTATTCAAAGTAATTTTAACAAGTTCCAGAAGATTATCTTGAACAAAGTAGAAAAAGATATCTCATCATCACTATTTTTACCTTCATCTTCATCATGTGCATGTGCTTCCATATGTGTTCCTTCTTCTTGATTATTGCCTTCATGTTGATCAAAGAGGCATTCAACTATAGGATGGAAATCATCATCTTCTTTTTCTTCACATATGTGGTTCTCTAAGGCACTCAAATTATTTGTTATAAAAGAAAAGTTGGCATACATATCAGAAATAGTTTCATTTTCTTGGATATGAAATGATTCAAACTTTTGGTCAAATATATTATTAATGTTGACTAGTAAAGTATCTTCATGTGTGACTGAGAGTATTCTCCATATCTCATATGTGGTTTCGCAAAAGGATATTCTATCAGGGATAAATGTGAATATAAGATACTTACATCTTGTGACATTGAATATACCAACCAAACTGTGATGCCCCATGCCACAAACCACGAGATAACTTCAAACCAAACACGGAACAAAAACTTACACAAACAGATTACCGAAAAAAATTGGAAACTAAAACCATTTTCATTAAGCACCATAGCAGCAAAATCCTTTACATACAAGTCCTCTCCAGGCACAAGGTACTTACATCAACATGCTCTTATCATGTATTCCATCAACCTGTTACAAGAAAACCTATCCCAAACATATATACATATCCACTATATCTTTACATCAAAAGGGCACAAAAGTCAAACAATGTATCAAAAGCACATTTACAAACCACACTCAAACACTATCCCCAAAGAACTAAGTGTACACTGATACATGTCTAAAAGAACACCAATTCACTAGCACAATCATCCTAGAGTTTAATCCTTTTTTACTTTCCATTTAAGGCTAGTATATAAGGGTCGATCCCATAGGACAACATTTTTAAGATTGTTTTCCTTTAATCCTGATTGATTTTTGAATATATTTCTTTTTGGTATTTTTGAATAAAAATAGAGAATAACTTCCAGTTTGGGGGTTGGTTGTTTAATCTAGAATGAGAAATTGAAATACAAAGAAACTAAATTGTTACACTAAAGCAAGGAATTGAAAAGATCAAACCAAAGAAGAAGAAGTAAAGGGAAATGATGGTTATCACAAATAAAAGATTATCTAATGACAAGAATAAAATTGCTAAAATTGAAAGAGGCAAACTAAAACTAGAGTTAGAAGAAATGGTTTGAAATCAATAAGGAAGGCATCAAGGCTTTAGGGTTTCACAACCTTAGCCCTTGTGTAAACAATATCCAGTAATACATGACAAATAGGATAGAAGCAAGTATGCAATTTATTCGTAAACAAAACACAAGAGAGGACTCCACGTGAACCCATTGGTCCTGGTGTCAATGTCTCCTTATTCTTCATCCTAAAGAGGATGTTTCCATGGTCACATCCAAATCTTCATGAAATTGGCTTAGGCATTCTACTTCCTAGGTTCCACGGTCGCATCCGCTGGGATTAACAAGTGATTAAAATAATTAATTACTTCGTTTAAATCTGCAACATCTAAACCGAAAACCATCTGTGTAAGTAGTCATGTAGAAACCTGATATGATTAACATATGGCTAAGGGGAAACTTCCCTCGCCTCGATAAGAAAACTACTCGCTACTCATAGAGAGGATGGGAGAAATAATGAGAGAAAGGAAAGAAGCCATTGACTGCAATTCTGGAATCTCCATAGAGTCCAAGGCGGAGACAATGACATGGCTTGATTGCTTTGTCTCCCACTCCAAGATGAAATCACGAGTAGAAGAATGAGAAAATATAAATCCATATGTATCAAAAAATAGTCAACTTTATTGCTTTGGAATTAAAATTACACTAGAAAGAAAAATAACAGAAATTCACTACTGATTTCGTACAAAAACTGAGACCCTTTTCTTAGTGTAGTCCCCCCTCCTTTTATAGGGGAAGGAGAGGTGGAAACCCTACATACAATATTCTCTAGAAGACTCTTGGTCGGTGGCTAAAACCTTTCTGGACCTGGTCAATAGAGGAAACGGTTGATTACTTTTTAATTATGTTGATCGTTCACATTCTTTTTTCTACAAATACACGCAACATAAATTTTGAGCATATTTTTGGGATAGTCATAAGTTTTGAAGTGGTTTGCAAATAGGATTTTCCTATAGATAATTCAATTCCCTTTAGAATGTATACTTGCCCATTGAATTCTGCCTTGGGATGTGAGGGTTATGACAATATTGGTGTGAGGTATATATTTAAATCAGGCACTACGGGAATTTGTGTAAAATATCTTCCAAGGATAACGAGTCATTGAGTCATTTTCCTACAAAAAAGCAACCAAATAGAGAAAAATATAAACTAATATAATTAATTACAAAACTAAGAAGATAAATATCAAAACCATCCTAAAAAGATATCTAAAAGATGTAAATAAAAAGGATTATTATAAATTTATCATATAGGGATGACTCTAGGACTCTAACAACAAAAGGACCACAAGCAACACTTCCAACCTCATCAGCTACTATCCTTCTTGTTGCTGCTCAGCCTCAGCTACACGATCTTGAACTTCTCGTGCACGTCCACCTAAAAGATGTCAGGAACCCACGGGGAGAGATTGTAAATCTCAGCGGGAGATTTAAATTTCCACCAACACTATTACTAGAGATAAGGTAATAAAGAACATAAGTAAAGCTACAACTATAGTAAGGAGATAATCAATGCTAACAATGTCAACACTTGCAATTGGGTTGTGAAACATCTTATCTTTATAAAAGCAATATGAAGAACATGTATATTCACTACCAACTATATACTATACTAAAGCAAGCAAGGCCTCATCCAATATTTTCGTATTTGAAACTAAGCAAGACACTACACAACTTACTACATATTTCATTATACCCCTAGGATTTGAGTCGTACCACCCAAATCCAACCAACAACTATTAAGTCCAAACCGGTGCCATACAAGTACATTACATACCAGTCAACTACAACCTATGACATATAGTCAATAGTGAAAGTCCAAGCCCACCTTGGTACAAGTCACAGCGCAAGTAAAACTGAGCTATGGCCAGCAGGAGCACTCCTTCCAAGGTATGGCCCATAGTCAATCCTGTGAAACCTCATAAGCATCATAATATTGAGCTACTACCCACATCCACACTCTTATCTGGGTATGGCCCACAGCCAATCATGTGAATCCATATACTCAATAGCATATGACTCCAAGATTTCACTAGGAAAATCCCATTTCCCCATCCAACAAGTATTGACACTTAGATGGATCTATGACACAGGGTAAAACTACATGATTAGGTTCCACTTGATTAGTTAAGTCAATTAAGTTTCTTTTAGCATCAATCAAGTTATAACATATAAAGTCATATCAAATTCTACAAAGATAAGGGCATGGAACACTTCCAGTAGATATAAACATATAGGGTGTGAGATTGTCACACTATCAACACATGATTCATGTATCATTGCCATTCACAAGATCAACATCAAAGCCACATACCATGGGATATCAATCCCTCAATTCATCTCATATTAAGTAATAAGTTACTGCCAGGTGATAGGACCATTCACATCATTCATGTATCACAAGTTCCGCAGCATACCTCTCATGGCTCACTTAACATGTATCATAGCATAGTCACCATAGCATGCAGTAGCTATGATTATGAATCTCATATTACCTGCATGGTTAGAAGTTTATAAGATTGAAGGATATAACCACATAATATCATAATCCTTTCATAAAAGAGAAATAAGAAAGATCGTTGTTCATTATTAGGGTTAGGTTTTCCTCATAGCCATTTAGAGATTACAAGACAAGGTATGACTATCCACCCTAGGACCATCACCCTTCATCATCTTGGAGTGGGTAAGGATTAGGATACATCATTAAAGTTGATCAGATAGCATTCAAAACAACAATATATATATCTTATGTATCATTCATATATGATTCTCATTTAGTATTCATATGTGCTTCACAACCACCTACCACTTAGCCACACAGGTCTTGACCTCCCACCATCGTCCATGTTGTGACCAACCCTTAGATCATGTCGCACCCGCGACACTAGGGTTAGGATCTATCTCATCCAAACTATCTTCACCAAACTGTCTCAACCAGCAACATATATCACGACCTAAGACCCTCATGGTCACGACCCAACACACTAGAGGGTGTCTCAACTTGAACAAAGAAGGAACAAAGCCCCAACACTAAGGGTAACTAAGTCACCACACATCAAGTGTCTCAAACTATCATCACTAGGTCAAACTTTACTGAAAAAAGGGTATCCCATTCGAAGTCTATCAAGGTCGTGACCACCAAGAGGAATGTGTCACGATTGAACAGGATGCACCATCTAGGTTGCTAAAACATAACTCAAACCATGGGTGAAACTATATTTATCATGAAGAAAAGGTCACAAAACAAAGGTCCCCAAGACCCTAAGTCATGGGTCAAGAAACTACCAAGTAAGAACCTTAACCAAGGAAGAGAAAACCATTCTCAAGATAAACAAGACCGAACCTAACATCCCTCCAACCTCTAGGTGCACAAACACCATGCATGAGATCGAGCAAGGTAAAGAGCAAGACATAGAGAAAAACCTTCATAACACATTATCTACCAAAGTAGGTACAAAATATTAGGGTTTCAGATTGTTTTCAGACCAAGCAAGTTAACTCTACCAAACAAACTCTATAGATTACCACTGAGTACAAGCATGAAGAAGAAGCATTTGAGAGACTGAAGTCAACAACAAAATGTATAAACAAGTGCAATAGTAGAGTAGGTTTAGTACCAAGAGCTCCATGTAGATGATCCAATGGGTTGGAGAAGCTTCACCAAAAGCTCGACTTTCAGCCTCAAGAGCACCTCAACAAGGAGAAGACACCAAGGTAAAACCAAGCCCAAGGAAAGAAGTAAAAGATCTCTTGGCCGAACCAAAATAGAAAGAGGGAAAGAGAGGAGAAATCCTCTTCACACTTGGATCTACCTTGTCTAGACATTGTCTATGACCCTTGTGATGAGGAGTTTCTCTCCCAAACGACCAGCACGGAAGAACCATGGTCTAGGGCCAAGAAAAGAGAAGGAGATGAAGGTAGTAGATCAAAAGGAACATCAACTTAGAAGAGAAACACTTACCAAGGATGGAAGATGAGCTCAGATCACCACCACCACCACATGTAAGAGGAGATTGATCCTCCAAGCTCTAAGGATGAACCTCCTTGCTCTACCAAGCTCCAAGACAAGAAAAGGAGGAAGAAGAAAGATGGCTGAAAGGGTTGCAAACAAGGAAAGTTAAGGGGTTATATATATGAAGGATGAGAGAGAGAGCAAAGGGTGAGGTGTCAACACACTAAGGAACCCAAGGGACACTTGTCCTCGCAAAAGACCAACATGCACCCACATGAAACCAATTAAACATGACATGCAAGACATGGTGATACACTCTAGGTAGTGTCTCGACCACAATGTCATCCCCCATGGTCGCGGTCATGACCATCCTAGGGTGCACCTCCCATGGTCGTGACACTATCAACCAACATTACCTTTAGGTCAAGGAAAGACACGTCCACAAACCTTAGGTCGAGCCAACCCCAACTAGGTCAACCATCTCAACCCAAGACCACCCTAGAATACCTAGGTAATGACCCAAACACCTAGAAGAGGTGTCTTGACTGTGACACCCTTCAAAACTAACCTTTGTTGCGACCCATGGTCAAGACAACACAACCAACACACATGGTCAAGGCACTTCAACACTCACATCTACCCTAATCACCACCTAGGGTGATGCTCCTCAACCAAGGCTTAATCAAGGATCCCTTCTCTTTCTCTTCCTTTAAGATGATGTCAAGAAAGAGAGGGAACACTCTAGAGGTGGCAAATTTCACATCAACCCCCCTACACTGGGTGAATGCAATTTGCACCAAAACTAGCACAGAAAGCACAAACACCATCCAAACACCTAATTACATCTCAAATTATTAGAGAAAGGTTCTAAGAACATGATTAAGCCAAAGCAAACATGATTACCCCAAAACTCAGGTCAGGATCCGTACAAGCCATAAACTCCTAACAAGGATTTCACCCCTGAAATCCTAAGAGAAAAGAGAAGGGTACTTCCTCCTCATCTCTTTCCCAAGCTCCCACGTGACTTCCTCAACATCACGGTGATGCCACTGAACCTTCACAAGAAATATGGCATTCTTCTTCAGCTTCTTCACTCTTGTATCAAGGATCAACACTGGACCTTCCACATAGGATATGTCCTCATCAAGCTCCACCTCTATAGGATGTTAACTCTATATCAGGATGGCACTTCCTCAACATACTTACATGAAACATTGGATGCAACATGTGCAACTCAGGTGGCAGCTCCAACTTGTAACCACCATCCCAACACATGCCATCATCGGGCAAGGTCACATAAACCTTTCTTACATAAAACACTGGAGCCAACTTACCTTTCTTCTCAAACCTTAGAACACCTTTCTAGGGAGATACCTTGAGGTTCACTCTATCTCCCACTTAGAACTCCAAGGGTCTATGACAATTATCTGCATACGACTTCTGCATGTCCTGTGCTTCCTTCAACTATTGTTGAATCACTTTGATCTTTTCTTTCATTTGTTGCAAAAGATCATGACCGAGAAGCTAGTATTATCCCATATCATACCAACACAACGGATGCCTACAACGTCTCCCATACAGCTCCTGATAAGGTTCCATATCGATGCTTCGCTGATAACTATAATTATATGTGAACTCTATCAGACTGAGGTATATGTCCCAACTGCCCAAAAACTGAAGAACACATGTTCTTAGTAGATCATCTAAGGTATGAATGGTTTATTCAGATTGACCATCCATCTATGGGTGAAAGGCAGTGTTGAACCTCGATTATGTATCCAAAGATGTGTGTAGATCACTTCTAAAAGTGACTCATGAACTGAGGACTTCTATCAGACATGATAGTTGCTGGAACATCGTACAAATGCACTATCTCATCAACTTAGATCTGGGCAAGCTTCTCAGCTGTATACATCATCTTCATTGGAAGAAAATGTTCTAACTTGGTCAAACTATCCACAATCACCCAGATCGTATCATGACCTTTGGTTGTCCTAGGCAAACCAACCACAAAATCCACAGTCACATGATCCCATTTCCATTGTGGTATGGGCAACGACAACATCCCTATAGGCTTTTGATGCTCGGCTTCAACTTGTTGACATACAACACATCTCACAACATACTTGGCTACATATAATTTCAAGCAAGGCCACTAATGCATGTCTTTGAGATTTTGATACATCTTGGTACTACCTAGATGAATAACATACATGGATGAGTGAGCCTCTTGCAACACCATCTTCCTTAGGTCATCTGCATCAGGAACCACAACTCTAGCATGGTAACAAACTGTCCCATCATCTGACTCATGGAATCCATCATGCTTCTCACTGTCAAACTCTGATATAATATGTTGTATCATGGTATAAACCTATTGTGCCTCTATGATCTATTGTCTTAGCATGGTCTTCACCTGCAACTATGCTATCAATCCTACTAGCAAAGAAACTTCCAGCTTAACATTCATCTGAGGTAGGGAGATCAACATGTCTCACTTGTGGCACACCAGAGAATTCAACTATGCCTTTTCCGATGAAGAGGACTTCCTACTCAGCACATCTGCCACAACATTAGCCTTCCCTGGATGCTAATCAATTGTACATTCATAATCCTTGATTAACTCCATCCAACGTCATTGTCTCATATTCAACTCCTGTTGTGAGAAGATGTATTTTTGGTTCTTGTGATCCATAAGATGTGACACTTCTCTTGATAAAGGTAGTGCCTCCAGATCTTTAAAGCATGGACCATTGTAGCTAACTCTAGGTTGTGGGTCGGGTAATTCTCCTCATGTTTCTTAAGCTGTCAGGAAGCAAAAGAAACCACTTGCTTGTCCTGCATCAGCACACAACCCAAACCATTCCTGGACGCATCACATAAGACTATGTATCCTTTTCCTTCAATGTATGAAAAGAACGTTGACACCTGTCATCCCAAACAAATGACAAGTCCTTTCTTGTCAACTTTGTTAGGGGCAAAGCGGTAACACTAAAATCCTTTGACGAACCTCCTATAATAGCCTACCAAACCTAGGAAAATGCACACTTTTGTTGGCGTATTTGGCTGCTCCTACTCCGTCATGGACTCAACCTTCTTGGGATCAACATAAACTCCTTTGGCTGATATGACATGCCCAATAAAAGCTATATCCTTTAACTAGAACTCACACTTGTCGAACTTGGCATAAAGTTGATGTTGTCTCAGCATGGTCAATGCCTAACGAAGATGTTGTTCATGTTGCTGACTGTCATAACTATATATCAAGATGTCATCCATGAAGACCACCACAAACTAATCCTGAAATGGCTAAAACACTCTGTTCATCAAGTCCATGAATGCTTCTAGTGATTGGCCAGCCCAAACGGCATAACCACAAACTTGTAGTGACCATACCTCGTCGTAAAAGTCGAATTAGGTATATCATCTTCTTTGATTCTCAATTGGTGATATCCTGGCCTCAATTCTATCTTTGAGAACATTATCTCACCACAGAACTGATCAAACATGTCATCTATCCTTGGCAAGGGTACTTGTTCTTTATTCTCACCTTGTTCAACTACCTATAGTCTATACACATCCTCATGGACCCATCTTTATTCTTCACAAATAGTACTAGTGCACCCCATGGTGTCGTACTCGGCCTGATGAAACCTTTATCAAGTAGTTGTTGCAACTATCTCTTCAATTCTTCCATCTCTGCTGGAGCCATCCTCTACAGAGTCTGAGCTATCAGTTGCATTCATGGGACTAGATTGATCTCAAAATCAATGCCTCGGGGTAGGGGAACACCTAGAAACTCATCAGCAAACACATCCTCAAACTCTCTGACATCTGGCATGTCTTAGATACTAGGACTCCTCAACTCAGTATCCAACACATGTTCCAAGAACGCCTCACAACCCTGTCTCAACAACTTCCCTACCACCGTCGCTGACACGTTGGAAGAATCTTCCTATATCCCTAGAAGATCCATGTCTTACCGCCATCTACAAATGATGCCTGCTTGGAACTACAATCCAAGACCACTCTATACTTCTCCAAGTTGTCCATACCAAGGATTACATCAAACCCATGCATGTCAAGTGGTATGAGTTCCACTTGCATGTTGTGCCCTAAAAAGGAAAGGACAAATGAATGAAACACCTCTTGCAACACTGTAAAATCAACTAAGAGGGTTTCTAGAAACAAACTATCTCTCCTATGATTAACATGTAAAAGACAATTGGAAAGAACTTCATGAGTGATAAAAGAGTGTGTTGCACTCGGGTCAACCAAAACAAATACAAGCAAGAAGAAGAAAAATCAGAATGAAATAACTCCATCTGACTTGTCACTACTCACGGGTTGACCACCGCCTCCAGTTGACTCATAGCATATAATCTAGCCTTTGTCTATTGTCACCCCCATCATCTGCTTCCCTGACACTTGACCATGTCCTCGTCCTCATGCACCACTATTCTGCTATCTCTACAAGCCCTACTGGCTCTGTCTTAGTTGCTGGGTCAAATCCTCTCATCATCCGTGACAGCCATGTGAGGACAGAAACAAAGAAGCTCCATAAACTTAGCCTCGTTCTTATTGATAGACATGGATCCCTGATAGATCCGTTCAAACTAGATAATCTTCTCATCCAGATAAGTCCGAGGGAAGTACCACCTAAAAAGCTCACGTCGGAACTCCTCCCATCCAGCAGCTACTCCATGCCTCTTCTCCTTTACTATGGCCCACCAATGTCCATCACTCCCCTTCAAAAGGTACACCACATGCTTCACCTTATCTTCCTCTGGGATGTTGAGGATCTTAAAGGATTTCTCAAGATCAGTTAGTCACAGATCCACATCTGTTGGATCATCCATCCCAGCATACTCCACTGTCCCAACATGGTGAAGCCACTCAAAAGTCTTCCCAGTACACAGAGATTCTGCATTGGAAACTAGTGCCCTAGGCTGTGGTGTGGGCATCCCATCCGCCACATGCATCATAGTAGCCAATAACTGCCCAAAGAGAGACTAAAAGCCAAGATTCTCAAGCATGGCTTGGTCAAACTGGGGACCCTCAAGCACCCGATCTTCTCGTGCCTAGTTCCTTTCACCACCACCTAGTGCATCAATGCTGCTCTCAGCAATGTGTTCTTCATGATTTCTAGACATCTTTAAGCTTTTCTACTTCTTCTTCATAAGCAAAAATCACTACAAGATATACTGGAGGACACAAGATCAGACACAAAGCCTAGTCCTAGGTCCCTATAGACTCACCAAAACTAAAGCCCTGATACCAACCAAATTGTGACGCCTCGTGCCACAAACCACGAGATAACTTAAAACCAAATGTGGAACCAAAACTTAAACAAACATATTACTGAAAAACACTAGAAATTAAAACCATTTTTATTAAGCACCATAGAAGAAAAACCCTTTACATACAATTCCTGACCAGGCACAAGGTACTTACATGAACATATTCTTATCATGTATGCCATCAACCTACTACAAGAAAACCTATCCCAAACATATATACATATCCACTATATCTTTACATCAAAAGGATACACAAGCCAAACCATGTATCAAAATCACATTTACAAACCACACTCAAACACCATCCCCAAAGACCTGAGTGTACATGAACGACTCTAGGAATCTTACAACAAAAGGACCACAAATAGCACTTCCAACCTTGTCAGCTACTATCCTTCTTGTTGCTGCTTAGCATCCGCTGCACGATCTTGACCTCCTCATTCACGTCCTCCTAAATGATGTGAGGAACCCACAAGATGAGATTCCAAATCTCAATGGGATATATAAATCTCCACCATTACTATTATTAGCACATATAAGGTGATAAAGAATAGAAGTAAAGCTACAACTATAGTAAGAAGATAATCATTGCTAACAGTGTAAGAAATTGCAATTGGGTTGTGAAACATCTTATCATCATAAAAGGAATATGAAGAAAATGTATATTCACTACCAACTATACTTTATAAAAGCAACCAAGGCCTCATCCAATATTTTCATATTTGAACCTACGCAAGATACTACATGGCTGATTACATATTTTATTATGCCCAGAGGATTTGAGTTGTACCACCCAAATCCAACCAACCACTACTAAGTCAAAATTGGTGCCATACAAGGTCCATGAAAGAGCCATAATCCATCACCACACCAAACCTCGTGGTCAGTACACAAGCATATAAAAGAGACATACCAGTCAATTGCAACCTGTGATGTATAGCAACAGTGAAAGTCCTAGCCCACCTTGGTATAGGTCACAGTGCTAGTAAAACTAAGATACGCCCCACAACCGCTCTCTTAATAGGGTATGACTCGTAGAAAATCCTATGAAACCTCATAAGCAACATATTTTTGAGCTACTACCTACAACCACACTCCTTCTAGGGTATGTACCATAGCCAATCCTATGAATGAATATACTCAATAGTATATGACTTCAAGCTTTCACCAGAGAAACCCCATTTCACCATACAACAAGTGCTGACACTGAGATGGATCTATGGCACAGGGAAAAATTACATGATTAGGTTCCACTTGATTAGTTAAGTCAATTAAGTGTCTTTTAGCATCAATCAAGTTACAACATATAAAGTCATAAAAAATTCTACAAAGATAAGGGTATTGCACACTTCTAGCAGATATAAATATATAGGGTGTGAGCTTGTCACAATATCATCACATTATGCTTGTATCATTTCCATTCCCAAGATCATCATCAAATCCACATACCATGGGATATCAATCCCTCAACTCATCTCATATTAAGCAACATGATTACTGTCAGGTCATAGGACCATTCACATCATTCATGTATCACAAGTGCCACGACATGCCTCTCAAGGCTCAGTTAACTTGTATCATAGCATAGTCACCATGGCATGGACTAGCAATGATTATCAATCTTATATTACCTGTATGGTTAGAAGTTGATAAGCAAGAGAGATATAACAACATAATAACATAATACTTTCATAAAAGAGACAAGCAAGATCATTGTTCATTATTAGGGTTAGGGTTTCCTCTTAGCTATTTAGAGATTACAAGACTAGTATGACTATCCTCCCTAGGACCATCACTCTTCATCATCTTGTAGTGGATAAGGATTAGGATACATAATTAAAGTTGATTAGATAACATTCTAAACAACAATATATATGGCTTATGTATCATTCATATATGATTCTCATTAAGTGTTCATATGTGCTTCACAACCACCTACTACTTAACCACATAGGTCACTGTCTCCCACCATGGTCCATGTCGCGACCAACCTTTAGATCATGTAACGCCCGCGACACTACGATTAGGGTTCTATATTGTCTAAACTATCTTGACCAGACAGTCTCAACCACCAACATATGTCGCAAACTAAGACCCTCATGGTCGTGACCCAACACACTAGATGGTGTCTCAACTCGAACAAAGAAGGAACAAAACCCCAACACCAAGGGTAACTAAGTCACCACACACCAAGTGTCTCAACCTATCATCACTAGGTCAAACTTTACTGAAAGGGGGTATCCCATCCAAATGATATCAAGGTCGCTACCACCAAGAGGAAAGTGTCACGGTCACACTAGGATGTGCCATCTAGGTCGCCAAAATATAACTGAAACCAAGGGTGAAACTATATTTATCATGAAGAAAAGGTCACATACCAACAGTCACCAAGACCCTAAGTCATGGGTCAAGAACCTTATCAAAGGAAGACAAAATCATGCTTAAGATAACCAAGACCGAACCTAACATCCCTCCAACCTCTAGGTTCACAAACAGCATGCATGAGAGCAAGGTAAAGAGAAAGACAGAGAGAAAAACCTTCATAACACATTATCTACCAAATCGGGTACAAAAGATTAGGGTTTTGGATTGCTTTCAAACCAAGAAAAATAACTCTATGAAACAAACTCTAGATATTACCACTAAGTACAAGAATGAAGAGTCATTTGAGAGAGATAAGATACAAAATATATAAAGAAATGTAATAATATAGTAGGTTTAGTGTTATATAACCCACCTTAAGTTCATCACCACCAAGAGCTCCAAGCACAAGATTCAAGGGTTGGAGAGGCTTCACCAAGAGCTACACTCTCAGCCTCAAGAGAACCTCAAGAAGGAGAAGACACCAAGATCAAATCCAGCCTAATGAAAGAAGAAAATATGCTCTTGGTCGAACCAAAAGAGAAATGGGGAAAGAGAGGAGAAATCCTCTTCACACTTGAGTCTACCTTGTCAAGACATGGTCTATGACCCTTGTGATTAGGAGTTTCTCTCCCAAACGACCACGATGGAATGAACTAAGGTCTAGGGCCGAGAAAAGAGAAGGTGATGAAGGTAGGAGATCAAAAGAACCATCAACTTAGAAGACAAACACTTACCAAGGATGGAAGATGAGCTCGGTTCACCACCACCACATGCAAGAGGAGATTGATTCCCCAAGATCCAAGGACAAACCTCCTTGCTACATCAAGCTCCAATAAAAGAAAAGAAGGAGGATGGAGATAGATGGCCGAAGGGGTTTCAAACAAGGAAAGTTAAGGAGTTATATATATGAAGGATGAGAAAGAGCAAACGGTGAGGTGTCCACACACGAAGGGACACTTGTCCTAACAAAATACCAACATACACCCACATGAAACCACTTAAACATGACATGCAAGACATTGTGATACACTCCAGGTAGTATTGTGACCACCATGTCATCCCCCATGGTCACGGTCATGGCCATCCTAGGGTGAACCTCCCATGGTCATGACACCATCAACCAACATCACCTTTAGGTCGAGGTAAGACACCTCCACAAACCCTAGGTCGAGACAACCCCAACTAGGTCAACCATCTCGACCCAAACCACCGTAGACTGCATAGGTCATGACCCAAACACCTGGAGGAGGTGTCTCGACTGTGACACCCTCCAAAACTAACCTTGGTCACGACCCAAGGTTGAAACAACACAACCAACATACATGGTCAAGGCACTTCAATACTCACATCAACCCTAATCACCATCTAGGGTGATGCTCCTCAACCAAGGCTCAAACAAGGATCCCTTGTGAGAACCCGTTACACTAAATGAGATTAGTCAAAACATAAAACACAATCAATCACCAATTAACAACATACCCAAAAATATGGGTAAATTAAAACTGATTTTAACAAAAACATTTTCATAGGAGCCCAATATATTTCTTGTATCCATAATATGCCAAGCATTTGATACAAATTGCTCTATCGCCTTATCCATAACATACATACACAGGAGAACAATATTCATATATGCCACACAAACAAGCATTAATATGCTAACAAAAGTCTGATTTGTTTGAAACACCATATACAAACTTTTTCTTGCTCGTACCTGAGAGTACAAGGACGACTCTAGGACACACTAGACATCTAATCAACTTTATCAAAGATTCATTACTACATCTCCTCTTTGCTACCACATGTTTGTTTTCGTCACTTCTGATTACCTAAAAAAATGTGGCGAACCACAAGTGTGAGACCCACGTTCCAGTATGAGATATAACCTGCAACAACATTTATTGATCACAACATGTTTAAGTAATTAAACAATTTAAGCTATTTAATCATATATAACAAATAGGCTCAGCAACACTGATGATTAACAAAATACATAAAGGAGCTGATAACAATTATCATCATCAAGATGACTATCATCATTTTCCTTATTAACCATATAAGAGATTCAATAGCATCTGCATAACTAGAATAAGCAAGTCTAGTAGAATATTATCTCTATTAACATGAATAAGTCTAGCACCATAAGCATATCTAACAACATTAACATGTCTAATAGTTTGAACATATCTTTATCTATCTGTATTAGAGTTAGGTTCAACAAGATAAATTATATTGATGTTACTAATCAACACTTATACCCAAAACCAAACTCACAGAATCCCCATTGGATCATGGATGCATAAGGTGAAGCATCACCATCACATTCCATACTATTATCAAGTATGAACCCAAACATAAATCAAGGTGTAAACATTGGGTTATATCATACTAGGGGTTCAACAACAATAAGAGAGTACCCCATGATTGAATTAGTCATTCATACCCAATTACCATCATTTAGTTATATTAAAGCTAGGTATAACAAGCTATACCTCATTAGGGTTACATATAAACACAATATGGTTATCATCCCTTCTATTCATACGAGTGAATAGGTAATACTACCTTGTTATGGGTAACCATCCATTTGTTCCATCATCATTCAACCCATATCACCATACCACAATGTCACCCAGAACCATTGGATGTTTAAAAGGTAAGACCATTGGTTGATTACATAAGTAAACACCTTGGATAAACCACCTATGAAGTCCTTGATTTGTGCTCTAGAAAGATTCACCATTTAACACTAGACATCCCTTGATTAACAACACAAAATGTTCCATTGGGAGAAAGGTAAAACCCACAATCGACTATTCATTTAAAACAAACCATCCATTGTCAACAAGTAAGCTCCTTAAGTTGATCATATAAACGAAACCATCTAAATCACATTATTAGGACCAACATATTACATTAGTCATAATTCTACTTTATTGGAGTAATAAACATTATATCTTGACCATTGGGTCAAGTTCATATAATAAAACCATCAATTACAGTATAGGTCCTACCATTGCATCAAATGACCCAAGAAACCATTGGTCTAAGGCTTAATTGATGATAAAACTACAATGCTTGACTCAAAATAGGTTTTAGAGACCTGATCCAACATCATTAGTGACCTTTAAATCACAGTAGGTTGTTAGATCAACACTATACCCATGAATCAACATCAAATATTAAGCTAATGTCGTCATTGATTGATAACATCAGTAAGGTACTTAATGGTTGGTCATTAAACTTCTAATTGGTCCAAAACCTGACCTAAGGGGGTGACCATATGTTGTCACCATAATTTTACACCCTTTATCATGACCATCAGTTGTTATGAAGACAACACCATAGGGTTGTTGCAATGGTACCATCATCGGGTCATGGTTTATAGAAGAAATCAACTTTAAACCCTAAAATTGACTATTGTTTGATAGGTGCTTAGCACCATAGGTTGTCAAAACAAACTGATACAAGTCATATTATACCTTAGTAATAACGTACAGATGATCACATGTTCATCTAGAACTGAAATCATAACAGGGAACATTATAAAAATTGAAATCCAAGTCAAGCATAACTTTTTAGTGCATAAATCATCATTTTCAAGCAAGAACATGAGCTAGTAAGCTTATGGTAAGCAATAAACGTGGAGAAAGTTATAAAACTTGCCTATAATGAGAATATGAAACCCCACAAAGAAGAAATCCCAAGGAGGTAGGGTAGAAAATCCAAGCATAAGCAATGAACTCGTCCATCTAGCACCTTTCTTCATCAAATGAGCAAACCCTAAGCATAAGGAGCAAGAAAGGTAGGGTTTTAGAGCTTTAGAGAAATTTCTACCATGGAACAGCAAGGTTATGACCTGGAGGAAGGTATAAGGAAGGAGAAGAGCAAGAAAAACGAAGAATGAAGGAAGTAAACAACTTTCCTTGGTCGAATTCCCTAGAATATGACCTTGGAAACCCTAGCTAGGGCTAGATGGAGCCCTAGGATACCTTCTTCTCCAAAAAGTGGTTGTCTTCTACCTTAGAGCATTTGGTTCTGCAGATAAATAGAGTGGATTCGTTGCTTCAGTTTAGAGGAAAGAGAAATCAATCATAGTTTCATATTTGGAAAAGGAAGAAGCAAATATAGCCCATGGATAAGGATAGAAGCAAGCATGAGATGTAAAAGTAGCTTCCCCATGTGTTTATGGCCTTAAACTATTGAGAATATAGAAGAAAACATCCAAGAAGCTCCCCCACCATCCCTATTAACCTTATTAGCTTTCATTTGTCGAAATTCCCATCCAATCACATATTTCATTAGTTGATAGCTACTAAATGTAGCTCATCCGTGAAGGGGTAAACCCTAAAATACCCTTGATGAAAACACCTTCAAAACATGGCTCAACTAGGAGACCCATGGCTCAAAAATATCAAGAATGATAATATAAAATCTAAGTAACATAATGTAAGTGATAAATTGCAAAGAAAACCTCTCAATTGAGTAAATTGTAGAAAAGTCCAAAATGTACAGAAAATTGCATAATTTGGTCAAACAATGTCCAAATTGGACCAAATTTGAAACTTAAGATTGTCTTATGATTTCAAGACATATAAAAAGGTTGATTAGGGTTCTAAGCATTAAATTATGGTAATTAATCTCATTCAATTCATTAAGAAAGTTCAGGGGCCTTACAACTATAAACCCCTAACAAGGATTTCACCCCCGAAATCCAAGGTAAACAAACATGGGTACTTCCTTTGCACCTCATCCTATTACCTTCACATGGTTACTTGCATATCATGGTGATGTCATATAATTCATACATATATCCTCTTGGATCAACACAAAAATCCCCACCTAAGAAGACATTCTCATTATTGAATGTAGAAACTTGTTGTGTCATTTGTACAACTCTAGTAGTAATGTTCAACTTTAAATTCTAGCTATCATCCTAAAATTATATCTATTATATCAACACATTACTCAAAAGTCATACTTTCTAGCTTTTTACCAATCATGGCATGTATCCCACACCATTCCTTGAAGCATAAAAAAAGGCAATGTATCCATCCTTTTTTTTATACTGACACTAGAACTCTTGTCAATTCTTTTTTCAGCATCAAAAGAAGTGCTGAAGCTGGCAACTGTCATTCCATACAAGGAAACATTATTCCTGGTCAACCTTGTTAGGGGTGAAACAACAACACTATCTTCACCTTACTAGGATTTACACAACCTACTTAGAAGACATATCATGATCCCATAAAGAAATTTAATCAACCCCATCTCACACTTATTCAACTTATCTCATAGCTATTGCTATTTCGGTAACCCTAAGGTTTTTGAAGAAATATTGATCATATTTTTGACCATATTTGAAATACTTTGACATGTCATCATTCAAAGTTTGATATAACTTGTATGACATGACTGGAACATTTTGTTCCTCCTATTCATAAATTCTATTTGTACATTGGTTATCCTAAAGGACATAACTCTAAACTCATCATGGTCATGTGAATTATGTCATCCAATCTAACTCTTATGCATTGATATTTGATCATAGGTTTATCTTAAAGGAACACAATACACATATCTATTGACCAACAACCATATAACCTTGATAGTGGTCTTGCACATCTATTACTGAACCATAAGCAACATTATAGAATCACTTTTGTTTTTCCTTCCAAACAACATTTAGAGGGTCATCATCAACTCTCTCTCCTTCTATTTAAGGGGGAGTAATACTTGATATGTTCATTTCGTAAACATCTCCCACCTTCACATACGTCCCATACTGTTGATACATCTTGGATACTAGGATTCATTACCTTGGTATCCACCTCATGTGCTATAAGGAACTCATATCCTTATCTCATCTACGTTTACCAACATAACAAATAACAAGACATATAAGAGGAGTCTTCCTAATTATTGGAAGGCTCAGAAGCTAAATCATCACAAACTTTATGATCTTGGAACCATAGTCCAAGCAACCTTATGCTATAATAAGCTATCCAACCTCATGTTTACAACAAATCCACACATACCAAGTGGCAATGATCCACTTGAAAGTTGTACCCTGGAAAGAAAAGACACAAAGTGAAGCACACTTCCCATACCATAGTAGTATTTTTCAAGGGTCACTAGAAAAACGGTAACTAATTCTATTTTCATTATGCAAGTTACAGTTTCTTATGTATCATTTGACCTTTTTCATTTCAGGTTCCTTGCCATTGGCATAGGAATCATCATGATTAACATTTCCCATTACTCCTTCCTTGATGAATATTTATCACACTAGGGTATGTTCTCTTATTTTATTATATTTTTCAACCACTTATCAATAGGTAAATCATCATATTCTTCATTTCCTTTGTTAAACATGGATCATATGTCTTAATTTCTTTCAATTGAGCCATGCTTATTTTACATTAACACTTTCTTACACACATAGGTTGATCTGAGATTAACTCAGGTTCCACCTTATTTCTTTGTCATTGTTCCCATTCATCTGCTCATTATATACTTATCATTGGAGTTCTCTCCATCTTACGTGGATTTCATACCTTGAATCACTTTATAAGCATAGACTTATCTGTCTTTTACTTTATTATCTTCATGAATCACATCTTCAAGAACTCCTCTTTTCCTTATTTGTATTCCGATTTAGATTTCATGGTGTTGTATCTTTCTCTTATATTTACCAAACATTCAAGTTTTGATAGATAATGATGCAATTTTCATCTTCTTTTAAGGTAGGATTGATATATTCACACAATGATTTCTTATTCGTTATGCTCTTTAGATTGCCTCAAAATGACTACTTGATCAGAGTAATCAGAAAGATAACAATCTAAGAGTTTCATACTTACCTTTTCTTCAATAATTGAATACCTGGCCAGAGCACCCAAAACTGAGATTAGGTAGTATGCACCATATTTTTATGTCATATTCCTAACTTAGACATCATCCTAGTCCTAAGTCCTAGTGTCCATGTAGACTCAGTGAACCTAAAGCTATGATTCCAACTTGTGAGAACCCGTTACACTAAATGAGATTACTCAAAACATAAAACAAAAACAATCACCAATTAACCACATACCCAAAAATATGGGTAAATTAAAACCAATTTCAACATCAACACCCGCTCAAAAAATTGCATAAGAGTCTAACATATTTCTTGTATCCATACTATGCCAAGAATTTGATACAAATTGGTCTATCACCTTAGCCACAACATATATACACAGGAGAACAATATTCATATATGCCACACAAACAAGCATTAATATGCTAACAAAAGTCTGATTTGTTTGAAACACCATATACAAACTTTTTCTCGCCAGACCTGAGAGTACAAGGATGAATCTAGGACACACTAGACATGTAATCAACTTTATCAAAGATTCATTACTATAGCTCCTCTTTGCTTCCACATGTTTGTTTTTGTCACTTCTGATTACCTAAAAAAATGTGGCGAATCAAAAGGGTGAGACCCATGTCCCAACAAGAGATATAACCTCCAACAACGTTTATTGATTACAACATGTTTAAGTAATTAAACAGTTTAATAAGTTTAATCATATATAACAAATAGGTTCAACAACACTGATGATTAACAAAATACATAAAGGAGCTGATAACAATTATCATCATCAAGCTGACTATCATCATTTTCCATACTATCCATATAAGAGATTCAATAGCATATGCATAACTAGCATAAGCAAGTCTAGTAGCATATTATCTCTATTAACATGAATAAGTCTAGTGTCATAAGCATATCTAACAACATTAGCATGTCTAATAGTTTGAACAGATCAATATCATAAGCAAAGCTATCAACATAAGAACGGGTATTTGCATAAGCATGATTAGCAGTATATGCATTTCTAATTATAGAGGATGGTCTAGCATGCTAAACATAACTAACAACATGATATAGCTAGCATCCTAATTATAATCAGAAGTAGCAGTATAGATATCAACATAAGCATGACTGATGTATGTACACATTTACAATCTTATGCATATCCACAACATAAGTATAATTACAATATCTTAATTTCACTAAGCATCATCTTTATGTAAAGAGAACAAACAAGGGTTATCATCCAATGTGAAGCGTTGTGTATAACCCTAAATAGATATGCTATGTGGCTGTATTACATCTTTTATTATGCCCTGAGAAAATTGAGGATACCACTCAAAATCGAACTGACCACTGCTAAGTTGAAATCAGTGCCATACAAGATCAAGGAAGAGCCTGACTCCTAAGATCTTCTCCGCCCCCGGTCAATACGGGTTCACCACAATGACACATAAGGTCAAGCTGCTACAGCCCAGTCCATCCTTGGTATAGGCCACGACACTAGTGAAAAGAGGTGGGTACGCATACCCTACCATCCGAGGTACAACCGCAGTTGTCCTCCAATCTCGTCACATATATAATCACTGAGATACGACTGCAACCGTTCTCAAACTAAGGGCTAGGTATGACCATAGTCATCCTCCCTAAATAATTGAATTCAGGATGACAAGCACCCCGCATACTCATCAGTATGCACTTTGAGTTTCCCTTTGGAATACTCGTTTCACCATCTGGCTAGTTCTAACACTCGGATGGATCTATGGCACATGGCACTTCTTGATTAGAGTTTCACTTGATTAGTTATTCCAATTGGGTGAATTAAGGCTGCATCAAACAAGTGGACATACAAACCCTAATTCACTTGTAGCAAGCATATAAATATCAAAACTTCAAAAGATATAAATGTGTGAAACATAATTTCTCATCTCATCATCACATGCTACTATTCACTTGCCATTCATGATGCTACACTAGTCATTATATTATCACAAGACATAAATTCATTTCACAATATCACAGGGTATCAACCCTTATCAACACAAGAGGATTACACCTCATTGAGGGCTCAACCATGCCCAAAGGTCATTAAGACCATCATACTATTCCCTGCAAGATCAACATTATCATTGCATGCCTTATAACAAGGCTCAACAACATCACTTACATAAAATACACTGGAGCCCTAGGAGACCTTCTCCAAAAAGGGGTTGTCTTCTACCTTAGAGTAGTTGGTTCCACAGAAAAATAGAGTGGATTCGTTTCTCCAGGTTAGAGGAAAGAGAAAACGATCATAGTTTCGTATTTGGGCAAGGAAGAGGCAAATATAGCCCATGGATAAGGATAGAAGCAAGCATGAGGTGTAAAAGTAGCTTCCCCATGTGTTTATGGCCTTAAACTAGTGAGAATATACAAGCACACACACAAGAAGCTCCCCCACCATCCCTATTAACCTGCTTAGCTTTCCTTTGTCGAAATTCCCAGTCAATCACATAATTCATTAATTGATAGCTACTAAAGGTAGCTCATCCGTGAAGGGGTAAACCCTAAAATACCCTTGATGAAAACACCTTCAAACCATGGCTCAACTAGGAGCCCCATGGCTCAAAAATCTCAAGAATGATAATATAAAATCTAAGTAACATAATGTAAGTGATAAATTGCAAAGAAAACCTCTCAATTGGGTAAATTGCAGAAAAGTCCAAAATGTACAAAAAATTGCATAACTTGCTGAAACAATGTCCAAATTGGACCAAATTTGAAACTTAAGTTTGTCTTATGATTTCAAAGCATATAAAAAGGTTAGATTAGGGTTCTAAGCATTCAATTATGGTAATTAATCTCATTAAAATCATTAAACAAGTTCAGGGGCCTTACATCCCTCCTCTTTCTCTTCCATATAGATGGTGTAACAAAAGAGAGGGAACACTCTATGGTGGTAAATTGTGCATAAATCCCCTACACTAGGTAAATTGCAATTTGCACCAAAACTAGCACAAAAAGCATAAACAACATCTAAACAAGCTCAAACTGGATACTTAAGCTCTCCTCAAGCCCTAATTAAATCTCAAACGATTAGAGAAAGGTTCAAAGAACATTATTAAGCCAAATCAAATAGGGTTACCCCAAAACTCAGGTCAGGGTCCTTATAGATCCACTCCACAAGGTTTGTGAATAGTTATATTTAGTAGAGAAGGATTCTAGTATAAAGTCAAAGCTTAGGCTAGATGGGTAGCAAGTTGAATTGTAGAACCTAATGTCTTTGAGAATGATGGAAAGTAGTATGCTCAAGTTTGTGTATATGATCACAATTGTTGTATGAAAATGTGTTGTTTTGTTGTCCTAGGACCACTCCTATTTATAGGAAATGTTTATGCATGTTTAGGGCAACTATGGATAGTGTCTAGAGTATTCTATGATGAAAAGTAGATGTTAGGATAAAGTAAATTGAATTACAATGGCTAATTTGACCATTTGTTGAGTTGCATCCAGAACATTCCTTGTCCACAATATTGTCGACCGAAAACCATCTCGGTCCACAATATTGTCGACTGCGATTTGCTCTAGTTTGGAATTTTCTCCAACACCTATATGTTGGTCGAGCTCTGCAGTCAAATGTGCAATAGCTATATCTCAGTCGAGAATAACCTTGACCGTGAGTGACCTAGGGCTCAATTTAATGCAAAAGTAATTGGAACACCTTATCTAATGACATATCTAATGAAACCTAACCCTACATGTTTCATATGAGTATGGGATAGGGTTTTGGTTAGTTTTGGAAGATCATCACTTGTCCTTACATCATGTCTATCAAGTTTTATGAAAACACATGAGTAAAAATATATACATGGCACAACTTGATTTGCAAGTATCCAAACTTATGTATTTGCAAGGTCTTTGTAGTTGGATTTTTATTATGTACCTTGATCACCTAAAATACTTAATACACATATTAATAATATAATATGGGAATTATTAGTATCATCAAAATATAATGTGGCATATCTAGAAATACCACACTCATACAACGAATAGGTCGGTTCACATGCCCAATCAGTCAGTTTCGTGTTCTTAATAAAATCGATAATAAATGTCAGATTAATGCTAAACATGACATCATAATCAATGCTTGTTCCAATCTAATTGGCAACTGAACCGGGCGACCCAGATGGTGAACTGATCGATTCACATAGTGAAACAGTCATTTCTCTTAGTGAAATGTTCATGTCACAAGTGAAATGGTCATTTCACATGTCCAATTTAGGTAGAGTTCAACTGATATTGATTCCAATTGACCTGACACCCCAACTGATATGTTCAACACTTGAACTGGTCAGTTCAGAGTCCAGTCATTCAACCTTGAACCTCAGTTTTTAATTGTATACCTAAACACTTTTAGTAATCAAGTTAAACATCGTTCATGAATATACTCCTATTCCAAGTGTATCCTATGTGTATGACCCTATAGGTCCCAAATTACATTGGTAGTGAATGTCCACAACCAGCTTATGAAATCACAAGCAATGAGTGGTGACTACAAATACATCATTGCTACCCATGTGATTTGAAAAGTTGGAGAACAACTTCAAACTACAATCCTTGATCAGTGTTACCATGATCATATAGTTCCTTTATCTCTGATATCTAGATCAAACTCGAGGCATGAAATTGTCATCCTCTCAACATTCGATCCATGTTTATTGAACTAGAGTAGACTGTCTGAGATGCATGTGAGCTCACATATCACATATTGAGTCACATGAGTATGGCCATACATTTCTTAGTCTCACTTATCAAGAGGCCCTAGATATCAATCTCCTATAGGAGGGACAAATCCCATCTACATCACTTGCATGCAATCACCATGTATCACAATGCACCTGAGCATCACCTTAATGATTGCCTTAATTCAAGTTTAAGTTGGATAATGTCTAAGTACACCACACAACATGTGATGAGCGTAGTGACTTCAGGTCTAAGAACCACAATCACCACTATCACTATGACAACTAATTTTGACTACCATTCCATGGCTCCATGTGTCACTCTCATGGTGGGTCTGTCTCATACACTATTCTCTAACATGTACTTATGTGCTTGACTTGATATCATATATCATTAATAATGAGACTCTATCATCAATCAACACACACTCTACTCTTATGTATTATTTTTGTCTATTTTTCTTCCACAATAAGACATATATGATTGAGTAACATCATTGCGTATACATCTACTATGTCTATGTCATCATCTCATGCTGATTAGATGGAATTACCTTTATGATTATCAAGTTAGGTATCTACTTCCCCATTGCAATTATCATATGATTGGCTCTTTGGACATACATAACAATAGACTCCCACTTTCACTTAGGGCCAATCACCCATGAATCTTATTCCAAGTGATCTTAACATGTCCATAATGTTTCTGCTACACAAGCACTTCTATAGCAGGTTCACAATGTTTGCTTCAAGTCAGTATTTTGCAAGTTTTACATCTCCTCAATATACAATATCTCACATGAGATGGAAGTGTCGTAGTATGCAATTTGAGATTCCTTTCCTATCCAATAACTCCATTATTGTTATAGTATTTATACTATGTCATCAATAGTTGGAACCTCCACAAGTTCATATATATGAACTTCTAGATCCACACAATATCCTCTATTGTTCTCATAACACCAAGATACTAGGATTCTATTTGTAGACTTAAACAATTGTCACTAGCTTGGAACCCTTTCCAACTAACAGTTCTAATTTTTAAGGTCAAACACAAATTGCGATCATTTTATTTGTCATTTTGGAAGCTTGCATCAGTGTAACCCCTTACACTCAACTCAACCTTATTACCATAACCAATGAACTAATCCTTTTAGTGTTTCTAAAGTACTTAAGGATGTTCTCATGGCATTCTAGTGACGCTCACTAGGATTTGACATATATCCTCTCATCATGTCCAATATATACGAGACAACAGGATGAGTACATGGCATACATGATAGATCCAATTGTGAATGCATGTTGCATTCTCACTCATGTCTTCCCATTCTTCATAAGAATTGGGATATAGGGCTCTTGAGAGACTAACTCCATAGAACCTGGACAAGTTTTCTCTCATTGAGTCCTGCACGTTGAACCCCTTCTACATATTGACAATGTAAGTATTTTGTCTGAGGTTAAGAAGCTTTCTAGATCTATCTCTATTGATCTCTATTCCTATCATATATGATGCTTCACCTAAACCCTTCATAGAGAAAGTACTTTCCTTGCCAAGTCTTACATTTGTAGTATAAGGATATTATTCTCCATTGTTATGTGGAATATTAATATTCTCCCACTAAATCTATTGTAATCATATATTTTATCTTCATTCTAACTCAAGTAAAACTCATTGTGTGTCTTGTCAAATTGAGGATTCCAACTCTGAGATGCTGGCTTCAATCCAAATATTAACCATTATATCTTATAAACTTTATTTGTATTATTGGATTTATAAAACCTTTAGGATGTGTGACCCACACATACCTGTGAATATTCCCATCAAGGAATGCAATTTTAACATATATATGCCAAATCTTATAGTCATAAAAAGTTGTAATGGCAAGCATGATCCTGATGACAACTAGTGACAAGATTTCATCATGTTCAACACCTTGAACTTGTTTGAAACTCTTTGTAACCAGTCTATCCTTCCATGTTGGTCTTCTTCCTAAAGACCCAATTGTACCCTATGGGTTTTACCCTTTTAGGTGGATCCATCAAGGTCATACCTTATTGGTGTTCATGGAGTCCATCTTGGATATCATGTCCTTAAGACATGCTATAGATTCTGGTCCCTTAATAGATTCTAGTAGGTAGTTGACTCATCATATATTGCCAACTCATCACCTTCTTGAGTTATAAGATATCATAATCTTTCAAGATCAAGGCATGTTCTACTAGAATTATGAGGTGTTATTGTGTTACATAAGGAAGTTGAAATTCCAGAACAACTTGTGATTCTCATTATTCCTTTTTTACGTCTTTAGTTTTAATGTTTTCTTATTTGCCTCAAACTTTTTGAGATCTACTTTTACTCCCATTGATTTCTTTGGAACTAAGTTCCTTATCAGGAATACAACCATCATGAAAAACAAACACTTTGTTGAAAGAATGGGATAAGAGTAGTATTTAACAAAATAATATTTATGTGATTTGTAGAAAATGCTTTACAAGAAACAATTTTCTTATATATATTTTCATCCTAATCTCTATAAAAGACATATCAGGACACTTCCCATGCCATATCTGATACAGTGTCTTTTGAACCATTCTAGATGATATATTGTTTTAGTGTAAAGCATGTGCTAAAAGAAAGTTGAAAGATTAGCTATATTTATTGTCAATCTCATCATGACCCAACAAGGTGTGATTCCTTCTTTCTGATACATCATTATGTTTCAGGTGGAGGTCATTGTGATACACTATCATGATTTCTCCAGAAGGTCCTCAAACTTTTGGTTTAAAATATTTCAACCTCGATCACATCAAATTATCTTAATACTTTTACCAAGTTAGTTACGTACTACATTCATGATCTCCTTGAACACTTCAAGAGATTCACACTTGTATTTCTTTAAATATAAATTACCATATCTACTGATAGAATTAGTAAATATAATGATATATTAGTAACTACCTTTAGCATTTATTCTAAAAGGTTTATTTACATCAGCATGTATGAGCCCTAATAGAATACTCTCTCTTCGACTACATCTAGTGAAGATGCTTTTGTCATATAAATAGGAGTTGGATGTCTCCATTAGTTCAATAACCAAAAGAGTCGAGATAACCATCATAGTGAATTCTAGAAATGCAATTTTCATTTACATACTTTAGATTACACTACTATATGTATTCATTGTTTGAGTCATTAAGTCATTCATTATATGTGCCATACATATTTGTCACTACAACTATTGCATATAAATTATGAGACATAGGGCATTTCTATATAAGATCTTATCTTCTAAAATGAGACATTTATAATATTCATGTACGTACAAGATACATGATGTTTTCATTAAAAGAAGGTAAATAATAACAATTCACTAATTCTATTAAATTCCCATGAGTGACAACTTCCAACTATAGTGGTAGAAACTCTTACTCTACATAGTTCGAGCTTACTTCTTCTCAGTTCATGAAGTGCATATCTCTACCTGCTTCTTCCTGAGATCCTCTATAAAGAGGACAATTCCTTTCCAATGTCCATACTAGTGACAATGGTGGCACTTTCCTTCCTTAACAATTTAGGTGAAAAGAATAGATTCCTTTTACACTTACGCCTCATCCTTGTCTTCGGAGCAGATGACTTGGACTTTAGCTTAGCTTCAGAACTCTTCTTGGCCTTGACTTTATCCTTGAACTCACTTCCTCTAATCACCATTAGGGATTTGTCCTTCTTCATACATGTTTTGGTGCCAATCATTTGATAAACTAGCTATATGATTCATACAATGATTGTAGACTCATATCTATGGTCAATTCTTGACCTAAACAAAATCCCAGTCTCTCCACATGCCCAATCATATTGACCATATGGGGCTCTAATCTATCTCCTTTTGTTAGTTTGCACTCAAACTATGCTTTGGAGACATTATACCTTTCTTGCTTTACATGATTCTTTAAGATGTGTTACCATCTTGAGAATGCCCATGTTTTCATGCTGCTGATGCAACTCATAGTTCATACAACATAGAATAAGGTACTCAATGTCTGTGGCATCATTGGCATGCTTCAAGTAAGCATCCATTTTATCTTTAGGTGAATTTGGAGTGGGTTCCTCTAGCTTTGGTCTTTCAAGGACATAGAACTTTTGCTCATTGGTGAGAACGCTTCTCAAAGTCCTTCACCAATTTTGGAAATTTATCCCATTTTTTCCATCTCCAGGACTTATCACAATGATAATGTATTTGTGTTTGCCATTAGTTTCTATGAAAAAATATTGCAACTTTTCAAAACATTTTTGATTTTTTTGATTTTATAAGTTGATGATATTAATTTAGATTTTAATTAATTATCACTTCTACTATTTTTTTCAAATTGATAACCCTCATGTATCAACTCAGAAGATTGCAAGTACAATCTTCTAGTGAGACAAGATCCATAATTCGTCAAATCATGACTCAGCTTTGGTTGATTACCCATAACTTGACTATTTAGGTAGAAAACATTTGTCAATTGCATCTCACACAACTCTTGGATAGATGGCATGCACAAATCTTTGTCATTAACCATCTTTATGATTTTGGGTACTTAATCCCATTAAGATCCCCTAGTTAAGCTTGACCTAAAAGCCAACACAATAGAATATGCACCCTGCTTTAGCATATTTACATATCTACCATCACACTTCCACAAGATAGATGATGCACCACACTTTGGCATAACCTACACTTGGTCGATCATGATTTTCGTGTGTGTCTCTTATGGAAAGAATCTAAGACTTAATATTATATTGATCTATTTTGTAGAAATACATATACATATCCAACTTATGTATCATATACATTCTATAACCACAAATGAAAAACATGAAATTAGAAATATATAAGAGATGGTTATGGCCAATCAAATGAATTCCTTGGAGCCACAAGGAAATTATACCACCTAAGGTCCACATCATATGTACAACCTTGTTATTGGTTATGATCCGTTCTCAAACCAATCTGTGTTGATCGGTTCAACAACTGAACTGATCAACTCTCCTCCTGGTCGCTCGATTGAGCTGTTGAAATGGTCCTCTAGTTCTCAAGTTCAACCGATGTCTATACACCTCCAGCTGATCGGTTGGGCCACCAGTTAATTGGTTCATCCTCTTGTCGTATGGCCTACTTTTTCCTCCAATCCATCAGCTTGTCTCATGATCCGATCAGTTCGTCTTCTGCAGAATATTTCTCTTGAAGAAACATAAATCAAAACTATCCTCTTTCACATTATATTGTAAAAGAGAAAACCTCAAGTTACATTTGAGGGGAAATAGGAAGAAGAAAATTAATTTACATTTATAAAAGAGGAGAGAGGCTCAGTATGCAAACTTAGATATAAACAAGAATAAATAACTAGAACCATGCACACATAGATCTAGGGTTATTGACCATAACCATGCTAACATCCACCATCAAAATAGTTTTAGGGTGACACATATGGATTGCATATACACACACACACACACACACAGATATATATATATATATATATATATATATATTTATATATATATATATATATATATATATATATATATGGAATCATAGGTGATATTAGTATATGCATATTAACAAGTTTAATATTCACATTGTATGCAATAAAATAAATTATATATATGTATATATATATATATAAATATATATATATATATATATATATATATATATATATATATATATAAATATAAATATATATATATATATATATACATATATATGGAATCATATGTGATATTAGTATATGCATATTAACAAGTTTAATATTCACATTGTATGTAATAAAATAAGTTATATATATATATATATACATATATATATGGAATCATATGTGATATTAGTATATGCATATTAACAAGTTTAATATTCACATTGTATGCAATAAAATAAATTTGTTCATACTGAGCTAAATCCCTGATGCATTGTAAATTTACGTGGCTCTGACTGATACCACTGTTGGGAAATTGAGGTGACAAATATAGGTAGAGGAAATAAAAAGTTCAAAGCTCATTTCCTAAAATAGCAAGATTGTGTCAAAGATAATGTATCTAGGAACAAAGGTTTTTAAGGTCATACTGGGTCCTTGAGAAAGTCCAGTGAAATTACCCTTACAGCAGCGTGCTTCTTTAGGTAGTAGCAGGCTCCTTCTTTAGCAACAAAACTCGAATAGTCGTCAATAATGACCTCCTAGTCTAGCACGATGGACAACGGTTGACGGTGTCCTCCTAGTGACAGGAAACAACCTCGTGCCTCTATAATAGTCCACGCAAACCATCAAAAACTCAACATTACGCAACCAGAGCCAACATGAAGGAGTTGCTAGGATTGTTTTTCTCTCCCACAATTATCTCTCCCTTGATATCCCTCCCTTTTTGGGTAGGACTTGCTCGGTCTCTCTATTGATTAACACAACCAGAGAGGACAACAATTTTCAGAGCTATTGTCATGTCTGGAAGCCCCCAGTACCCCTCCATTTATAGGAGAGTCTAGGGCTAGGGTTCCCACTCTATCCGGGAGTCGAAAAGTCAAATTCAAAAATTTTCTAGAAACTTGGCACAGTGAACCGGCCGGTTTGCATGCCCAACCGGTCGGTTCGTGCGTGAAATGGTCATTTCACACAGTAAATCGGCTGGTTCATATAGTTTTCAATTATGAATGAAATTGGTAATCAATGCTCGATTACTGCTAAACATGACTTCACCATCAATACTTGTTCCAATCGAATTGCAACTGAATTGGGCAACCTAGTTGGCGTACCGATCAGTTCAGATAGTGAAACGGTCATTTCACATCTCTAGTTCAGGAAGTGTTCAAAAAATATTGATTCCAATTAACCTGACACTCCGACCGGTTCAACATCTGAACCAGTCAGTTTAGTGCCCAGTCAATCAACTTTGAACCGCAATTATTTAATTGAATACCTAAACACTTTTAGTAGTCAAGTTAAACATCATTCATGAATATACTCCAATTCCAAGTGTATCCTATGTGTGTGACCGTATATGTCAAAAATTACGTCCGCCATGAATGTCCATCACCAACTTATGACATCACAAGCAATGATCAATGTCTAGAAACACATCATTGCTACCCAAGTAATTTATAAAGTTTGAGAATAACTTCAACCTACAATTTCTGATTAATGTTACCATGATCATATAGTTCCTGTGTCTCAGATATCTAGATTGAACTTGAGGCATGGAAACACCATCTCTCAATGTTCAATCCATGTTCCTTGATCTAGAGCAAGATATCTAAGATGCACGTGAGCTCACATATCGCATATTGAGTCACATGAGTATGGCCATACATTTGTCAATCTGTCTTACAAAGAGGCTCTAGATATCAATCTCCTATAGGAGGGACAAATGGCATCTACATCACTCACACTCAATTCCCATGTGTCACAATGCAATTGAGCATTACCTTTATGATAATCCTTATTGAAGGTTACGTTGGATGATGTACTTGTGATTTGTGTCATGACTTTATTTTAAGAACCACAATCACCATTATCACTATGATAGTTGATTTTGACTACCATTCCATGGCATCCATTGTATCACTGTCATGATACGTCTGTCTGATACACTATTCTCTCACATGTACATGTGTGGTTGACTTGATATCATATATCATATATTGACTAATGAGACTCTCTCATCAATCAACACGGACTCTAGTCTTATGTATTATTGTTGTATATTTTTCTTCCACAGTAATATCTAACTAGGGGCATAACAAGAATGTATGTTCTCTTATCATACATATGATTACATTGTTCAAGACCTCAACCTGAAGACATATGTCATTGAGTAACATCATTCTTTATACATCTACTATGTTTGTATCATCATCTCATGCTGAGACAAACATAATAGATTAAATTACCTTTATAATTATCAAATCAAGTATCTACTGTCCCATTGCAATCATCATGTGATTGTCTCTCTGGGCATACATACCAACAAAAGGTCATGGTGGAAGACTAAATTTAGACACCCACAAACAATATAAGATGGTGAACAACCACTGTTCTACCCATTCTTCGGTGGTGGGAAGGCTTAAGCTGATCCCAGGTAGGACCATCCCAGTTGGCCCACTTTAGGGCCTCATCGTACTCATCCCATGAGACCACACAGTCTTCTTGGACCACTATGTTGTCCTCTTTCTTGATGTCATCTTTTGACTAATCAAGCAAGATGGGCAAATGATGAATAGGGTGAGTAACCCCGTCATTTCTTTGTCCAGGGTGGGCATTTGTGGGATAATCATGTGAAAATGAGGAAAGAGAGTGTGAAGGCTTGCAACACTTGCACACAAGTTTTTCCATTGCATATTTTTTGATCTTAAAGTGAAACACCGACATACTAGACAATAAAATGTTAAACATAATTGATAAATATAGGTTTGAACACATAATGATAATAACCAACTAACAATGAAAATTGTTAACACAAACCGTGAAAATAGTTAAAAGAAAACTTAAATACATAGGAAGTGTATTTGACATCAACTTCAACATGCACTAATTCTTATTCATTATAACAAGTATTATTTGAAATGCATAAAAAAAATTAAAAGTAAGCCCTAAAGTTGGTGAACAATTTTTTCTCTAGGGATTCTTGCAACTTCATTCATTTCCTTCACAACCTACTCCTGCAATTGCATCATTTATGTTTTTCAACATTGTTAATGTGTACTACGATTCCTTAGGGGTAAGTGCAACAAGTCATCACAAAGTTGCATGGAATCACATGTGGTACGCCTAAGGGGTGGGTAGCTAATAAATCTCCCAAAAAGGAAAAGATTTTGTCTAAAAAATCTCTCATGAGGTTTTTCCATCAGGTGTTCACCTCGTTCAAAGATATGTAAGGCACCACTGTTATGTTTCAAAAGTCACGCAATGTCTCCCTCCAAGCCTCTCTATTATATACACCATTGGCACATCTCCCCATGTCATATTGGTTTCTTATCACATCAAGTAAGATCTAATCATTCTCCCTACACTATATACCATATGTCGTTGTGCCTTTCTAGACCATATTGTAAATTTTGTATGTCTTATATCTCAATTTTAGGGTCATTTCACAAATATGTAGATACAATATGATAACTCAATTATGAAGACATAATGTGAAAACAACATACAATCTCCTATTTGGTCCATCCATAAACATTCAACAACATTATGATAAAGATAATTCAAACATTAAAATAGAAAACTCAGCAAGCTTATAATGTGACTTTAACAACAACCAAACTCAGGGGTCTAAGTTGCATGAATTAAATATCATCCATCTATATCTAACTCTCCCATTCAAGATTATGGATTCATTGTAGGTGAAGGAATGTCCAAAGAAGACTACAAGTCTACGTCAACTTATTAACAATAATTTCTAGAACTTCAAAATCGTACTTTGTGGAGGTTTAAACATTTTCAACATTGTGATGGATGTCAACAATGTCCTTCATATTCATTACCTGGCCCCACAACGACTTGCACTCATCAGTTAATAACTTAATATCAGCCTATAGAGAACAAATTTTTGGGCACAGATCGACTTCCTAGTAGAAGTATTTGCAGTGGTGTTTTCCCTAAAATGTATTCCCAAGTTTGAGTTAATGACAATGAACGTGTAATTTACTTGTAATGTAACCTATTGTTTATGGTTTTACTATCACACCTATCTAGTAGAACATATGTAATACATTTTTCCCAACCTTTCACTGAGAATGCCAAAGTCATATAACCCGACATATTTGATGTTAATCTACAATGCTGCAACTAGACCACAAAGACACATCCAGACTTCATATGCATCCATTGACATCTAAAATTTTATTATGCATTAGTAAATTCAGATGCATCCATTGACAACTTCATCCATCATAACATCACCATCATTTTGGCATCATATAAAATTGTGTATAATACAACAGATCAATATTAGGTGACACCGTGAATGCACAAGATACATCATGCCTTTGTTTAGGTAAGCAAACCTCTTCTTCAACACACCAAATGCTCTTTCAAAAATATTATGTAATTGTGTGTGTCGGTGGTTGAACATATCCTTCTTGTTTCTCTATGTGTGTTTATTTCCTCGATACTCAGCTATATCATAAGTTGTGTTGCGATATGGTACAAGGAACTAACGGGTGCTGGTGTAGCCTACATCAACTAGGTAATACTTTCCGGTGGGTACATTGACACCTCCTGTGGTCATGGATGGTTGTAGGATCCTTTAGTCAGTTGTAGAGCCCTCCCACCCTGTCAGGACATACGTAAACTCCATGGAGAAGTCTACTATAGACAACTCAGTGAGACAAACCCTTTTCTATTTCAATAACTATTTTGCTTATCACATTTCACCAAAATTTAGATGTGGGTCCCATCAATTGCCTCAATTGCATCCTAAAACAAGGATGTATAGGGTTCAACTTAAAAAATAAATGTTGGCATGCATCACAATTTTTGATGATCACTATCACCTTAATGTAAGGGTAGAACCTTGGGCTCTTCAAAATGTGAGGGTGTGGCATTGTGGATGTGGTTTGCATCACAACATATTCTTGACACAAGGCACACACCTTGTCCAATACTTCATAGAACTTTTTTCTTCTAGTCTTACCAGAGTGAATGTAGTGCTCATCTAAAATGCAATTGGTATGACCATGGCCAACCATGTGTAGGAAGTAGCATACAAACTCGACTGATGAGACACCTCTACTACTATGTAATAACCCACAACTCTCAAGCTTGTCTAGTAGGGCTAAAATAGTCTAGAGATGCATTTGGTAAAGGTCATATGTCCTCTTTTCATGCCCATTCATGATTTTTGAAACCTTTTGGTGCTCACTCCTAATACTAACTGATCTAGGTATTAGATGCCATATGTCGTCGTCATTGGGATTGTTCAGGATGGTGGTTGCTATTGAGTTGGTTATTTTGTCAACAATGTAACTTGATGACCCAGACATGATATTCAAAATTTGTGTAACTAGGTCGGGTGTACGTGTATGATCACTAGCAGACATGATGCCCACAATTAAAATGGTGACAAGTCTAAGATTACATGAATGAGGGAGCATAAAAACGGTACTTCAAAAGTAGATAGGAAAATCAAATTGAAGTGTTCTCTATGGAAGTAAATATTCCAACAATGATAAAATTTACCCAACAATCCCAAATTTAGAAAATAATACAACAAATATCTGATTGAGATGTTGAAAATTATTTCAAAACTGACTAGAGCTTGTGTAATTGTAGCATGCAAGAGTTTGACTATGGTGTGTGACCTTTTCTACTCCCGCTTGTACCAACATTATCACTGCTAGTATGTCACATGGATGCCATACTTGATGTGTTGCTGAGAGTCCAAGGAGGGGACTGTGAACCAAATCTCTATTGAGATGACACAAACAATGGGGGGATGCAAGGTGGCGGTGTTGCATTATCTATGCGATACCTTTCAAAAAGCTCTTTCAACTATATCATAACTTCCTATGGGGTATGTCGGAGGATGAGGTATACACTATGGTTGGTTCAATCCTTTATGGTATTATAAAGAGTTATAAAAATAGAGCCAAGGGCATTTGGTACTTTCATGGATATGCTACAAAATCATTGAAAACTCTTCCTTTTCAATGGCTCGAGTGGCCACCCGGTGCCTAACTTGTGCACCTTTGCACATCGATCAAGTGTCATTGATGTTGTAAGGTATGCCCAGAGATCCAATCATATGATGGTTGACATAGCATATACCTTATAGGGTTTGATTCTACTCATAAAGGCAAGCTTCCAATTCATTTTGTTTCATTCAATTATGAGATAATGAGGAAACATTATTAATGTCTAAAGAATGACAATACTCAACGATGTATGTCTTCAAGTACGTGACTTGGAGAATGAGATCATACGACTGCTAAGATTATGCACATTCTTATTATGTCCCTAGTCAATTGATACCATGGAAGGTAGATAGACACTGGTAACACATCAGACTAGAGTGTGGGTTGGTTAATGACTGAATCTCATTAGTCATGATATGGCATATCAAACCAAGCACACAAATACATGTTAGGGAACAGTTGTACATATAGACCCACCTTGAGGGTGACACATAGAAACCATCATTGGTAGTCATAGTCATCTCTCATAGTGAAGGTGGTGATTGTGGTTCATAGAACTGAAATCACTGCACTCATCACATGTCGTTGGGTATACTTTGACATCATCCAACGTAATCCTAAAATATGGGTTTCCATAATGTGAAGATTGGTTAGCTTTGACACATGGTGATAGACTGTAAGTGATAGAGATGAGATTGATATCATGTCCAATTGATAAGTGAGACTGAGAAACACATGCACATGTGAATAAAAATATAATATTGAGGCCACATTATCTCAGTCAGTCTACTCTTAGTTCAAGAAACCTGAGTTGAATGTTGAGAGTATGACGATTCCATGCCTCAAGTTCACTCCATATATCAAAGACAAAGGAATTATACATTAACTGCAACACCTTACACAGATTGTAGGTTGAAGTTGTTCTCCAACTTTCCATTCACTTGGGTAGCACTAATGTGCGACTAGGCATCACTCTCTACTTGTGATGTCATAAGCTAGTATAGACATCCACGACCAATGTGATATGTGACCTATAGGATCACACACAAAGGAACTCATCTAGAAGAAGAGGTTAATCCTGAATGATGATTGGATTGATTACTAAAGTGTTTGGGTACTCAATTCACATAGCAGATCAGCTGGCTACACTGCCAAACAATCGAGCCAAGAGATCTTTTCAAGTGTTGAGATGGGTATTTGGATAGTCGGGATAATTGGAACTGAATTGGCTGGAGTGATTCACGAATTAGACCCAACTGATTAACTCACTGGGTGAACTGATCGACTCGACTGAGAGAGAGGACTAGTTCACCTAGTGAACTGATTGGCTTAGTTGGGTCAGTGGAAGGTTCTAGCAACATTCCCAAATTTTTGAGGAAGTTTGATCGTATTGATTATGCAATTCTATTGATGCAAGGAATTAATGTTTAGCGTTAATTGCAAAAATGTTCCAATTTTGTATTCGATTGGAAAACTGCTAGACAATCATCTCATAGAATGAAATGACAATCTTGCTGGTGAGACGATCGTTTGGATTGCCAGATGACCGTTTTGTGTCTCACAAGTTGTGAAAATTCAAGATCTTTTGGTCCCTTCCACTCCCATAGAGACCCGAACTGATTGGGAACCCGATCCCTAACCTCGCCTATAAATAGAGGGGTATTGGGGATTTCCCAGAACACAACACAACATAGAAAATTGAGAATCAGATGTTTTGAAAGTTGTTGTCCTCTCTGGTTGTGGTATCTAAGAGAGCCCAAGCAAGTCCTACCTGACCAAGGAGGGATAGAGACAGGAGAGAAAAACTAAAAATCATTATTGTGGGAGAGCAAGTTGGTGCCTAGTACGCTAATGGGAGGAACAACTCCTTCCTGTCCGTTCTAGTAGTATGATAATAGTTCTAGTTGGCCCGTGTGGAATACTATAGAGACAGGAGTCCTTAGGTTTCTGCTAGGAGGGCAAAGTTAGACTGTAGGCCAATGCGAGACCGTAGGAGCAGTAGTAGAAGTTGTTCTATACTCCATCTGTGATGAATACCAGGAGAAACACATCCACCATCGAAAAGCAACTAGAAGATAGTTGCATTACAATAAGTTGTTGTCATTGAACTTTCTCCAAGACCAGGTATAAACTCATTAAACCATCCTTCTTATTTCATAGTAGTTGATGAGATCTAATTGTTATGGGGAATATAGATAGATACAATTTTCGTTTCCGCTGCCATACTCTTTGCCTGTATTCTTCAGCAGTGGTATCGGAGCCATGTCAATTTACTATGTTTTAGGATAATCAATATGATCGAATTTTTGGTTTTAGCATTTATTTGCTACATATGATGCAAATATTTAAACGGTCTCATATATATATATATATATATATACATATATATATATACAATTTACATGCATCTCCCTCAAAGAGGTTTAGATGGTGGATTTGTATCATGATTATGGCCAATAACCCAATATCTGTGTGTGGTTGGATGGTTTGGTTTATTTCCTATTTATCTTGGCCTGCGTATCAAACTTATGTAAGTCAAGGTTTCTCTTTACAATGTAATAAAGTAGCAATAGGATAGTTTCCTTTCTTGCAATGATGATGAAGATGATCATCTCTAGATGAGATGACCAGTTTGAGAGATGCTTCGACTGTCCAGAGAACCATGGAGGACAGAGCATAGGAGCCAGATGACTACCTGGTGGGCCCAATCAACCGTCTAGAAGGTGTCCAAACATTAGTTGGACAGGAGGCCAGAGACCATCCCGGATGGCCTAACTGACCCTTTGGAAGGTGTCCAGACATCACTTGGATAGGAGGACCAACCAATCACCCAACAGGAAAGATGACCGGTTCAAGGGTTGAACCAATCTACCCAGTTTGGCAAGCATAGATCTACACCAACAACATGGTCATACATGTGATGTGATGATTAACCTAGGTGTTAGTAATTCCTTGTTGCTCCAAGGAATTACTATATACATGACCATAACCATCACGTTTTATTTTATATTGCATGTTGCGATGTGGTATATAGCATGTATAGGATACATACTATATATGTGGTGATTGGATACAATACATGTATATATATGTGATACATATAAATCCATCAAATCAAAACATATTAAGTCCAAGATTATTCCCCCTAGCAACACACATAAAAAGCTTGTTCGACTAAGCTCAGGCTATGCCTACGCATGGTACGACGTCTACCTTGTGGAAGTGTGATGGTATATGTGTAGGTTCTGCCTTCGCAAGGTGAATATCTATCATGTTGGCTATTGGGTCAAGTTTATCTTGTGATTCATAGTGAATCTAAGCCCAGAAGGATACATATGATTATTCAAGGAATTGCACATATTGTCTATCAATAATTCCATATGATGCAATTGGTAAATTTCCTACCTTAAATGTTGATTATTTACTACAGTGTTGGTCAGGTGATAATGGAATCATTTTGGATCTTGCACATTAGAAAATTGTTTGCCGCAGTTTTCCAAATTGATGCTTGAGGGTTATCAATTTGAAAAAAATAATTTGAATGATAATTAATTAAATACGTAATTATTATTGCCCAAATTTTAATCAAATCAAATCAAAATGAATTTTGACAAAATTATATATTCTTTTATAGAATCAAATGGAAACCAACAACAATCACTTTCCTCTGTGATTGGTCCTTGAGAAGGAAAAATTAAATGATAACAACTTCCACGAATGGTTTAGGATGTTGAGAATCATTCTCATGGAGGAGCACAAGCTCTATGTCTTGGAGATGCCATAACCAGATGAACCCCCTTCCGACTGCACCTAGGGATGACAAGGATGCTTAAAAGAAGCATACTGAAGATATTGTGGATGTTAAGTGTCTGATGCTATACTCCATGAACTATGAGTTGCAGAGGCAGCATGAGAACATGGATCTTATCGAGATGGTTACACATCTCAAAAACATGTTCTAAGATTAGGCGCGACAAGAAAGATATGATGTCCTCAAGGCAACGTTTAAATGTAACATGGCAGAAGGAGATCCAGTAGGTCTGCATGTGCTCAAGCTTATTGGGCATGTGTAGAATGAAGCTAGATAGGGATTACCCTTGGGTCAAGAGTTGGTCACTAATGTGATTTTGCAGTCTCTGCCAGAATCATACAATCAGCTTGTCCTGAATTACAACATGAATGACTTTGACAAGTCATTGACAAAGTTGTTGGGCATGTTGAGAATCATACTCGATGTGCAGGATCTGACAAGAATTAAAGGCCCTCATCAAAGGACAAAGATGGACAAGTTGGAGCAAGTGTTGCTGAATCTTTATCATGCATTTAAATTTATCTTAGCCCAATGAGCTTGCAATAGAGTTAGTTGAACTGCTATTTCATTATGCCAACAAATAGAAACATTTACTTTAAAGCATCTTGTATGACAAGGATGATAAATCAATAAAGTGAGATATTAATGTTTCTTTTTCAAAATATATGATCTTGCATGGAAATGTCAGAGTATATCTAATGATCTTTTCCTTGAAAGAATCTTGGATATATTTATAACATTAATACCAAAGGATTATAAATTCATAACTCAAGACTATCATTAGCAATAGTCACATGGGACGTATATAAAAGAAATGCATATCTAGAATACATATTGATGTTAATCTGGACTCCCTTGGTTATTGAACGGAAGGAAATATGCAATTATTGCTTGGACACAATGTGACATAATATCCTTTACAAGATGTAGCGACAGGATAAGCCTTCCATCAGACCTCATACATATTATGCATGAAGATCTTATGGAATGAATTCTATATATAATTGCTTATATCTCATTTCATTTACTGGTAATATGATGATATGTACTCAGTAAAATAGAAACATAAATCTCTTGAAGTTTCCAAGAAGATTATAAATGAATTATAACTTAGATGAAAGTGTTAAAAAAGTTTGATGAGATCCAATGTTGAAATACTTTGCATCAAGACCTTGAGAACCTTCAAGAAAGAACTGTGATAATGCATCACAAGTCAAATACATCTAAACATAATGATGTGTCAAAATCAAGGAATTATACCATGATGAGTGATGTTATAATTATCAATTAATCTAATTTTCTCATATCCTCATAAATATATATGTATCACTAAATCATGTACCATCGAGACTGTTAATAAGACATCATATATGATACAATTTGGGAATATCCCAATATGTCTAAAGGATTGAAACCTACAATGAGAAAGTATTTTCTTGAAGAAGGTTTATCCATAAACCATGACTATTGAATATTACTATTATCCCAATCCAATGAAAAAATTTGTTTAGTTGATAGGATCATTCAGAATAAAAGTAAAACTCGAAGTGTTCGACGTCAGCAAAAGGGTACAATGAGAACTAAGAGAATCACAAGTTGTTGTGCAATCTCAGGCTCATCATATGACATAGAACAAAATCAGTCTTGTAGAATACATATGAGATTAGAGGATTGTGAACCCAACAATTCACATAAGTTGGTCATAACAGGATGAGCCAACTAATCAAGAAGATATTGAGTACCATAATCTGAGTAATGGCTCAAGGCCATTATGGATTCCATGTAAGCTAACAAGGAAGGACCTTACTAGTGCCACCTAAAGGGGTAATACATAACAGGTACAGCTGGGTCTTATGGCAAAGACCTACATGGGTAACATAAAAGGACAAATTGGTTGAATAATTTTTCAAATTAGTTCAAGTCATTGAACATGATAGAGATTCCTTTACCAATTTTCGAGCTTGTTGTTGTAGTTAAAACAAACTATAAGATTTACCATATGAAGATAGAAATTGGATTCCTTAAAGGGAATACATCAGAGGATGTGTATGTGATACAACATAAAAGGTTTTTATAACTTCAAGAATGCAAATAAAGTCTATAAATTACAAGGTTCAATATGGGATTGAAACAAGAATCTCACATATGGGATCTTTTGACTTGACAAGATAGTCAAAGAGTTTGACTTGAATCAAGATAAAATAAGAAATCTATCATTACAAAAGATTTAGTGGGAGCATATATGAATATTCCACATTTGATGAGGAATAACATCTCAATATTGTGACTATTGAGAGCTGGCATGGAAAAACACCTTGGACAATGAAGGATAAGGTGAAACATTTTATGAGATAAGGATCAATACCTATAGAGATAATTCTTGAATGTTTCACAGTAAAATTTTCAGCACATACAATAGTAAGATGTTGAAAGAATTCAATACAGAAGGATTCAATGAGAGAGAACCGAGATTAGTCTCTCATGAACCATATGTTCCAATTCTTGTGAAGAATGGAAATAACATGATAAGATGCCATAGAAAATGGATCTATCACAAATGCTATAGATGTACTTATCCAATATAATATTGTATGTATTGGACATGACAAGATGATATTAAAATCCAATAAGTGTTATTGGAATGTCATTGAAGTTATCCATTAGTACTTGAGAAGTACTTAAGGATAGATTGTAGTGATTAAAGATAGAAATAGAGGAAAAGTTGGATTTAAAGGGTTACATCGATGCAAGGATCCATAATGAGAAAAGTGTTCTCAATAAAATATGTTTGATATAAAGGGAGAAATGTTGTTAGTTGCAAGGGTTCTGAACTAATAGCCATTAATAGTATTCTACAATAGAAGTTGAGTATGATTGTGTTATGAACACAAAGTGATGCTATATGGATCTAGAAGTTCATATGATGAACTTATAGATGTTCTAACCATTGATGACTCAGTAGTAATACTGTGACAATAATAGAGCTACTTGTTCGGCAAGGAATATAAGATACCATATTATGGTGATTTCGTCTCACAACTAGGAGATAAGAGACATGCAATATACTGACTAATTGGAAAAATGTTGGTAATCTACTGATCTAGCACTAGCACTACAGATACATGGTGGACATGTTTAGATCATTAAGAATGAGATTCTTGGGTGATTGGCTCTAAGTTTAAGTGGCATTCTATTGGTATGGTATGCCCAGAGAGCCAATCAAATGATTGTTGACATGGCATATACCATACACGATTTGATTATACTCATAAAGGCAAGCTACCAATTAATTATGTTTCATTTAGTTATGAGATCATGAGGAAACATTATGAATGTCTAACAAATGACAATACTCAATGTTGTATGTATTCAAATACATGAGTAGGAGAACGATATCATATGAATGCTAAGATTATATACATTCTTATTATGTTCCTAGTCGGTTGTTACTGTGGAAGATAGATAGACACCAATAGCACATAAGACTAGAGTGTGGGTTGGTTGATGACAAAATATCATTAGTCATGATGTGGCATATGAAACCAAGCACATAGATACATGTTAGGGAACAATGTATCAGACAGACCCATCTTGAGAGTGAAACATGGAAACCATCATTGGTAATAGTCATCTCTCATAGTGAAGGTGGTGATTGTGGTTCTTAGACCTAAAATCACTACACTCATCACATGTCATTGGGTATAGTTTGACACCATCAAATGTAAACTTGAAATATGGGTTGATATAAAAGTGATGATTAGGTAGCTTTGACACATGGAGATAGATTGTGATTGCTAGAAATGGGATTCGTCCCTCCTACTGGAGATTGATATCTTGGCCACTTGATAAGCGAGACTGACAAATGCATGCACATGCACATGTGAATCAATATATGACATTGAGGTCAAATTATCTCAGATAGTATGCTCTTGGTTCAAGAAACATAAGTTGAACATTGAGAGGATGATGATTCCATGCCTCGAGTTCACTCAGGATATCAGAGAGAAAGGAATTATACAATCACTACGGCACCTTACATAGATTGTAGGTTGAAGTTATTGTCCAACTTTCCATTCACTTGGGTTGCACTGATGTGTGACTAGACAATGCTCTCTACTTGTGATGACATAAGTTAGTTATAGACATTCACTGCCAGTGTGATATGGGACCTATAGCATCACACACAAAGGAAATCATCTACAAGAGGAGTTTAATCTTGAATAATGATTAGATTGAATACTAAAGTGTTTGGGTACTCAATTCACACAACAAATCAGCTGAATACACTACCAAATGATTGACTCACAGGGTGAGATGAACGTTTGGAGATCCTGACAATCATTTTAAGGGTTGAGATGGGTGTTTGGACAATAGGGTGGATTGGAACTGAATTGGCTAGAGTGTGGCATGAGTTAGACCCAACTGATTGGCTCACTGGGTGAATCGATCCACTCGGCTGAGCGATATGATCAATTCATGTGGTGAAGCGATCGACGATTCACCTGGTGAAGCAATCGACTTAGTTGGGTCGGTGGAAGGTTCTAGAAACTTTCCTAAATTCGTGAGGAAGTTTGATCGTTTCAATTTTGAAATTCTATTGATGCAAGGAATTAATGTTTTTCATTAATTGCAAATGATTTGCCAATTTCATATGCAATTGGGAAACTTCCAGACGATCATCTTGTAGAATGAAATGACTATCTCACTGGCCAGACAACCATTTGGACTTCGAGACGACCATTTCGTCTCTCGTAGGTTGTGAAAATTCAAGATCTTCTGATCCCTTCCACTCCCACACATATCCTGAATAGACTGGGAACCCTGGCCCTAACCCCGTCTATAAATAGGGGGGTACTAGGGACTTCTAAAAACACGACACAACACAACACAGACAATTGAGAATTAGTTGTTTTGATAATTGTTGTCCTCTCTAGTTGTGGTAACCAAGAGAGCCCAAACAAGTCTTACCCAATTAGGGAGGGATATCGAAGGGAGATAACAACTGAGGATCATTGTTGTGGGAGAGCAAGTTGGTGTATAGTACACCAACAGGAGGAACAACTCCTTCTTGTCCATCCTAGCTAGATGATAAGAGTTCTAGTTGGTCAGTGTGGACTACTTTAGAGGCAGGAGTCCTTTCGCTAGTGCTAGGTGGCTAAAGTTAGTTTGTACTCTATGGCGAGACCGTAAGAGCCACTACAGAAGTTGTCCGATCCGCCATTTGTGGTGATGACCAAGAGTTGTACAACACCATCAAAGAGCAACTAGAAGACAGTTGCATTGCAACAAGTTCTTTTTGTTGGACTTTCTCCAGGACCAAGTATAAACTCGTTAAACCATCCTTCCTATTTCATAGTAGTTGATGTGATCTTGTTGTTATGGGAAATACAAAAAGATAAAATTTTTATTTCGACTATCATTCTCTGTGCCCATATTTCCCAACAATTGACGTTCATTTTTTTGCACCTGTGGCTAGGAGGAGTACTTGCCCCAACACCTTGGTAATTTGTTCAGGTGTTGTTCCTACACTCTAGGTGCCAAAATGGTCCATGTCTGTTGCAACTTCAATGCTATCTACATTGACAGGAGTATCAGATGCATCTAAGTCGATAACAACATCATACTTGGAGGTGACGTCAGACGGTAGTTGTATGTCCACTGAAGATATTCCTCAGTGGCCTCTAGAAATGTTCCAGTCCCATCAACTCGATGTCGCGGTAATGGTAGAAGGGTCGACTACTCAATCTTACTAGATCCTTTCTTTCCTATTATCAAACAGTTTGAATTAGGAGGTTAATTTAAATGTGACACAGGAGTATTATGTCAGAGTATTATTCTACATACCATTAGTGTCTCCCTCCACTCCAGGGTGTCAGGAAGTATGGACTTGTTCCTGTTCTAATCCATCCAACACCACTTGTGTTGGTCACACACTTCAACTTTATGAATTCCTTCTTGAGGTTCTTCCACTGAGTTTTGACATGTTCCAATGCACAGTCTGGCCTCTTCATTCTAGTTTTTCAGTCACATATTGTCTCCCTCCAAGCCTCCCTAGTAAACTTCCCATCTATACTCCTACCTATGTCATACTACCTCCTCAATGTTGCAACTAGAGCCTCATCAGACTCCCTCAACCATACAATATAGTGTTTGGGATCTGGGGAAGACATACTAGAACTGATGATGCAGTAGAACATGACAGTGAGGGTGTTTAGATGAAAACTTTGTCAAACTCAGTGTTAATGCTTATCAAGTTTAAATTCACGTTAATGCAAACTAAAGTTGGGGTCTGCAAAAGGCATACTAAGCATACAGAGCGGTTCAGAAGTACACTTTAATGTAAATTATGTTTAAATCGACTCAACCATGTTAAATCTAGGTGTGTATGCTAAATATTGGGGAAGCTGGTTTCAAATATATGAATAGTCAATAGTCAAAACCAGGAACAACTAAATCAGATGATGCATATATAGACGATGGGGCAAAAAATTCAGACTGTGATGCATACAATGGGGCAAAAAATGCTGACCATGGCCATGATAAAATAAACACCAAAAATATACATTACGTTTGCAATCCACACAAAAACATCCACAACAGTATAATACACATAATACTAACAATTTAGATCACCCCCAGTGACCAAAAAACCAAGAAAAATTAACATAATTTAGTTGAAATATATATGGATACTTGACTTTTAACTCACATAAATGCCCCTTCATAGTGAGGATCCTAAGCCATGTGTAATGTTAATAATTTAGATATTATCAGAATATGTGGACACATATACTTATATTTCCTATTACCCTCGCTAATCTAGACCTACTAAAATCAGACATATTTCAGGCATGATGATTGTGTAGCACCCTACATAGAGAAAAAGAAGAGTACGACGCTTGAATAGATTGGCTGCTATTATTTCAAATTAGAGAAAGCTCAAATCTAAGGTTGATACATGGAAAACTATATTATTTCTGAACTATCTACATACATGGAAAACTAGACACAAGGTTCCAATGGGGTGATAGAGAGGATTCCACACTACACATTACCAAACAAAGAAATAGGTATGGGGATATGATTGTAGCAAAGTAGGAATGCAAGAGGGAAGGGTGGATGATGCTTGATACTTTTGAAAAATTGCCCTTCATATATATGTTATATTTCACATACATGTATAGGTAAATTCATATGAAGTTATGATGAATGCAATAATAAGCACACACATATTAATAATATATATAGAATTCTATTATTGCATATTGGATGCATTAGAATATATGTGATGATATGGGTATATGTCAGTAACATATTTGATTCATATTCATATGTTCTAACAAAATAAGACATGTGTCCTAAGCCATGTGTCATAAGCCATGTGTCATGTTATATGTGCTCTTAATTATATATATATATGACAAAAATTAATGAGGGTCCTAAGCCATGTGTCATGTTAATTATATCTCTTGTTAGGTATATATATTATAAAAATCATTAAGGCACCTAAGCCATTTGCCCTGTTAATTGTATGCCATGTTAATTATATGTACTATTAATTATATTCTTAGTTAATTATGTAATATAATTCATATCATTATTAGTATTTACACATATGTACAAGTGGGGGAGTTATTTTTCTTATGAATTCAGATCCCCGCTTCATTATATTGCAACAATACATCAGACCATCATTATATAACAACATTACATCTAACCAACCCTATATTACAACATCTCATTAGACCAACATAACATCACCTAATTATTATTTTCCTAATCAAAATTCAGGTTTGTCAAAATTAGGGTTGATATATATTTAGGGTTGAGCAATGAATAGGGTTGATCAATATTTAGGGTTTTTTAATAATTATGATTCATCATAATTAGGGTGGATCAATAATAAGGATTGATTTCGGTTAGGGTTGATCAATAATTAAGATTGATAAATAATTAGGATTTTCAAAATTAGGGTAGATCAAAATTATGGTTTTTGAAAATCAGAGTTGATCAAATAATATGGTTGATCGATAAGTAGGATTGATCAATAATTAGAGTTGATCAAATGTTCTGGTTGACCAATAGTTAGGGTTAATCACAATTAGGGTTGATCAATAATTGGTCTGATCAATAAATAGGATTGATCACAACTAGGATTGATCAATAATTAGGGTTGATCAATAACTAGGGTTTGTCAAAATTAGGGTTGATCAAAATTAAGGCTTGTCAAAATTAGGGTTGTCGAACATAGGGTTGAACAAGGTTAAGGTTTCTCAAAATTAGGGTTGATCAATAATTACAGTTTGTCAAAATAAATGTGAATAACAACACCAAGGTACAATGTAATATTAAGGTTGATTATTCATGAAGAACTAATCACTAATTCACAATGATTTATAGGAGTAATTTTGCTCCTTCAGATCAATGTACTATATGTATTGTTGATCCGGAGACCATATTACATTATTTATGAGATTTTTTATTAGCCAAGCAGGTTTGGTACTTGTGAAGATAAATGAAGTTATGCATTAATTTTTTATTGTGTGCAAATGGAGGTCATATATGAACTATTAATAGAAATGGCTTGCATACATTTTTTATTGGCATCTTTGGATTTTAAAAGTAACCAATTTCTATTTGAAAAAACTTCACATTGTGCATATAAATCAACATAGTTTATTCTTCATTCTATACGATTACTGATGAGAGCTATGGATAGAAATAGCTACCATTTTCTATATGCTAGATGTGTTTGGCTCTGTATAAGCTATATTGTAATTATTATGTCAATCAAGTTTTTGTAATTTCATTTATATCATTTCAAATTTTAATATAGGTCTTGATTTCCATAAAAAATCAAAGCTATATGGATTATAATCATAATATTAGGTCTGATAATTTCCTCATAGTAAACCAACCATCTAATCTTGTCATACAAGTACACAAAACATTTTGGCTACTCGTACAACAATTATATACTGGCTGAATTTTTATAAATTAAAATCAGATGGATTGAAAATACCTAATAGTGGAGAAGGTACCTTCAGTATAGATTGGAGAAAACAAATAGCATTCAGAAAGTGCCAATGATTCCACCACCACAAATGATCCTAGAAGAAAATAAGATAAAAAAAGAGGAACCGATTAGTATAACACTTAGATGAAATAAAGAATGAAACCAAGAATGAAATAAGAATGAAACCAAGAATGAAGCTCAGATCTTCACAAATGAACACAAATCATAATAATAGGGATCAACTATGGCATCTTGTGTGAAAACTTGGTGGAGGATACATAGCTGGAGGTGGACGAACTCAAGCAACAAATGCACCGATATAAAGGATGCTGGAGATCCCTTTCCATGCCTAGGTTTTCTACCGGCCTTGTTTGTTGACAAGATAGAACATTGCCTTTGTAGATAGGACAAAGGAGGGGAATAGTGGGTCAATGGCTTAGATTTCGGCATTCCAAAGGAAAGTACAGGACAAGGGCATAGCAGACAAGCCTTTCGTTTCTAAGAATAGTCAGTTCTTGTAGCCTAAAGGTGGTAGACCGAATTGATTCCCTTGATTGTGTGCTAGAAGAGATACTTTCCATTGTAGAAGTATTTAGGAAGAAGTGTGAATTCATTTTATGGAGGCACAATGGTGATTCTACGAGAGGAGAAGATGGTAGAGGGAGAGGGGTTAGAGTCGAGGGAGAGGGAGACACAATTTGTAAACCTAACTCGAACCAGGATTCATAATCCTTCCTTCATCAGGAATGACTTGGTCTATACTTAGGCATAAAGAAATCTCAAAATGGAGGTGTTTCAGGATTGTGAACCAAACAACTATCTTCATCAACCTCTGACTGGATTTCGCTGAGATGGCACTAAACAACACACCCAAACAAGAACTCAGTCATGAACCAAATAGGGACTCGATGTTTACATGCTAGTGGAGTTTCTCTAGAGTAATATCTTCAACTGAGACGTCAAGGGAGATTTCCACATCCATTCCCATTTCCCTGTAGTAGGTACTGCCTTATAAGAAGTGGCAGAGCCACTAAGCCTCATGGGTAGACACATTCCCAACCCTTGGCCTACAAAATATATAGATTTGGTGAGATGTCTCATACATGTAGGTTAGTTTAAAGGTCTTAAACATTTGTACCCTACCTCTTTTCAGAAAATTATAACCATTGGATTTTGTTAAACCATTTTATTGCCTTCTTATTATCTCTATTCTATCTGTTTCATCATTTATTAATATGATTTTTATATTTAAATTATATTTTCAAATCTTCTTTCACTTTAAACACATATGGCGTTATATAATTGAATTTTTAATTGATTTTTGGAGACAACATACCCCATAACACTACACACATAATTCTCTATAAAAACTCTCCTTGATAGGTAAGTCCTCTCTCCCATTCATAATTTTAGTGTTTTATATTAAATCATAAGGTAAAAAAACCATTCAGTCAATATGTAGTGTCAATATTTTATTTCTAATTCGAATATTTGTTTATACAAGGTATAATGAACTCAAGGTTCATGTTTGTTTGTCATAGACCAGAAAGAAATGAAAGAACAAATATAATGCCAAAATGCTAATTTCTTACATAAAGTATATTAGTAAAAACATTAGTTTTATACCATCCAAATTTTTTATATTTATTTTCATGTTTCAAATAAAGTTCACAATTCACAGGCCATGTATATATTTTGACTTCACATTTCCTTCCTGGGAATGAAAATATAGACAATATTAGTGATCATATATATAAGTAGAAAATGTACAACTATAACAATTGGTATCACAATTTGGTAAAACTTTACAGGTATTACATGTCATTTTATTGGACGTTTACTATAATTGTCTTTTACTCATAACATATACTTTATATTGACTATGAGTAATTATTAGAATCACATTATGTATCCAAATGCAATCCTATAATGATGCAAACACCAAACATATCATGAGAATTTTTTTTGAAAGAAGCTACAACACAAATCTTGAGTCTCTCTGCATTAATTTTTGGCGTTGATGTTCATGACTTGAGTAGAGCTTCTCTATATTAATTTCCGTTTTGACCATACCATTAAGAACTCATATATAAAAAGATTAGGAATAAATATCCTTGTTCTAATCTGTCATGATTCCACTAGTATCCTAATTAGTTGTGAATATTTGTCTTTGAATAATTATGGGTTGGAAAAAAATCAATGATTATATTATGTGGTGCCCTACCTTGAGAAAATTCATGGCTTCACCACTGCTTATAGGTATGAACCCATCTATACGCAGAACATGCTGAGAGTTCTCATCTTGCTTCGAGTGCCCAGGACCAGGTGTCCATACTAGCTTTGATATGAGGAGAAGGTATGTATTGGATGAGATTCTAGGATGCTTGGGGAAGGTAGGAATGGATGAAAGACTTTCCCACCCTAGATCACTAAATGTCATGGAGCTAACCAAAAGACTTCCAAGCCACACAGGATTGTGATATTGGAAGTAATATCCAGTGTCGGGCAACGCTTTAACTAGGGATCTTTTCATGCATTTGTATTGAACCATGAATTGATCGTCTTATGGGTTGATGTCTTAATAGATCTATATGATTTTTAATGAAAGTCCATGATGAAAAGAAGGGTTTGTAGTCGATTTTCTCATTATGCATATATTTCTTGCGCAAAATGTGTTACCAAAGAATAAAAGGTATCATTCAAAATCACCACACATTATGAAGCATAAGCGATAAGTTTTGATCGAGGGAATATTTGATGTCGAGGCCATAAATATATTTTTTCATTGTGATCTTATTCAAAGAAATCATGGACAACTTATGTACAGACTTGATCTTTACACTCAAATATTTACAAAATTATATCAGAAAATATATACACATTTTTGTTTACAATCATGCTTTACATCAGAGTCATGGAAGCTTAATCATATTGACTACATATCAAAAACATAAGTCCTATTTAATATTCAATCTATATAGGACACCTTCTGCATAACTTTATACGTCTTCTTCATGCACATGTCAATTAATTACCAAAGGGAATGAAACCACAAATGGACCCCAAGAAGGAAAACATAGGTCAGCAAAGCTGGTAATAAATCCAATTATGATTGAACTGTGCATGAAATAGTACTTAGATACATGATAAAAGTAGGAAGACACTATTTTGTGGACAAAGGGTGAACAAGTAGGAATTTCAATATCAAGTTCAAGATGACAATGTTTTTACAAGATCATCTACAAAGAAATATTTTCAACTATTTTAAATATGCAAATTTATCTAGGATATTCTGAAAGTAATCAATTTCAAGTTACTCAATTTTACAAGTTTTAGTACCTTCCTATCATTTCCTTCCTAGGGCGAAGTACCTTGTGTTCTCACACTCTAGGAGAGAATGATACTAGTGCCTTATTAGCTATTCTAGTTAACTGGGGGACAACTAATCCCTATTCATTGTGCATGATTGTGGGGTACTTGGTCCACTCATGTGACCATAGGGTCAAAGCTTGAGGGACCAAAGTCCATAGGGAGTCCAAACTCCAGGAGAACCTAAAATTTTAATCAACAATATTTGATCAATTACAAAATATGGGTGATGAACTTTCAAAAGACAATAAAGGTTTTCAATGCTATTTTGAATTCACTACGAATAAGGATGTATGTGAGTAAATCAAGAAGGAAAATAATTCAATAATGAAAATAGAAGATCTAGTACCTCAAATTTCCAAGAATGCGGGGATAGTAAAATCACAAAGTGGCTCCAAGAAGAGATAACTACATATCAAAACAATCTTGTTACGAGTCGGCTTGGAACCAAATGTGGTTCAATTTGAGTTATTTGAGATTAGATTTTCATATGGGATTACTATTCTATATTTTCATCATTTATAACATTCCTCAATTTCCAATTAGGTTATATATAATCAATGCTAATTAATCAATTGTTTATATACCTTTCTCTAAATAAGTTTCTAAAATGTTACTCTCTATTATATATAAGTCACAAGGCTTGAACATGTTCATTTATGTTTTTAGGAATATCTAGGGTTTCAGTTTAGTTTTCCTTAATACAAATTACTCATACACAATATATCTTGATTATGCTTATGAACACAATTATACATTCATCTACATATGCATGGATAGATTATTTTGTATCTATCTTGATAAGGTGTCTTCTTAGATTTAATGTCGAACTACATGTTATCAAATCAAGTTCTCCTTTACATTTCTCTCTCTTAATATAAAAAATAGGGGTTATCTAGTTTTAATAAGACAATACTTTATTTTTAACATACTCTAATATATTTTTATAGGGGTTTAGTTTATAACAAGGGTACAGTTATTATTTACGATACATCAAATAGTAATTGTTAAGATACACAATGTATCAATACTATTACACATGTACAAAGAACAACATGATACATATAAGATTTAAAGATTAACCTAATATATAATTATAATTAATCTTTTATCATTAAATTCCATCTTATCATTTTATCTAATGTTAATATACCAAACTTTCCAAATTCTAAAGTTATAGGATTCCAACTTTCAAAATTTTTTTATTTATAAACTCGTATAAGAATTTCACTATATTATGCATGTTACTATTACAAGTAAATTTAATACTCTAATGGACCTAAACATAATCCAATGTAATGTCTATGTTAGTGTTAATAATATAGTCATACATGGAAGTTAAACCTTCTGTTCTACTAACATTCTTACATGATAATGAAACAATTAGTGGATTAGATCATCTATGTATCTATTATACTTATATATATCATATTCATGTTATCAAAATGTTATATGAAACTTGTTACATTTCTTTTTATCAAGTTTATTATCTTACTTTTCAGTTCAAAAGGTACTACATACACATAACTACTCCACATTGATCGTCGCAAACTGGTCTTAGATTTCCCCATCAATGGGACTCCTTAGGTGTTGCTAGAGGTTGTATCCCCGGGCATGAGGTCTAATGAGTAGGAAAGCTCACCTTGGTCTAATTCAGCCACGATAGAGACTAGCTATATGTCAACTAATGTATAATGATCTCATTCAAGCTTCCACATGTGAATTTACTATTGTGCAATAGGATTTTGTTCAAACCAGTACATGGATTTAGTTACAATATTGTATCCATATCTATTGTACTTTGTAGAAGATGATTCTTAAGTGTAGAGGATTGAGGGGAGTGCAAGCTCCTCCTTAGGTATGACAGTTGTGTCTTCACCATGCCATCATGATTGTATGTCTTCTTACCTGATGTCATCTATGATCGTTTTAGCATGCCAACACTTGAAGTTTGTCGAAGGAGAAGCGGTGAGGTTGTAGTACTGGCTATAACTATTGGCTAAGAGGAGGTTACCATAATGGAGGTTGGTGGAGATTTCTCTATTTCCAGGTAACATGAGGCTTGATGAAGTAAGGGGGGGGGTAGTGATGCACATCCATGGTGAGGGTTGCAACTTAGTGAAGACAGGTGTGTTTTGAAGATAAGACATTAGATTTGGGTTGCAACCATGCTTTCCCTTAATTATGTGTGTTGGTTGATATTCAAGGGATATCAATGGATGCCTATAAATCTTCGTAACTTGTTAGGATGGCTTGGTAACTATTGACGGGGTCTGATGTTATAGGTATTTCTTTCAAATTCAGTGGTTGTGAGTAATGTTGATGATGTTTTTCTCATGATTGCGGTGGAGTTTTGAGGAGTGTTGGAAACAATAGCTTCTCTATTGTTTTGTAGATCTTTCAATGGAGGTCTACGTTTACTTGTAGGCATTTTGTATTGCTTGTTTTGAGGGTTCTCTAAGTTATATAGAACAAGGAAAACAATCTAGGGTTTTTGAGAACTGTTATGAGATAGGAGGAGCATGGAGGCTTTCCCAGGTCAAGGTGTAGGTTTCTATGGTGTTTCCAGTCAGAGTCGTGTGTTACCTATTTGAGATACTTGTTCCCTGTGATAATTACTTCAGTTTTTCCTGAAATATGTTGAACAAACCTTGAAATATAATTACACTTGACCATTAATTCAAACCATGTGCACCTGCATGTATTCTAGTGGTAACGATGCAAGATTGGGTGTCCTACTTTAGTTGTCAAGTAAGGGTGGACCATGTTAACAAAAAGGGTTGAATCTTAAGTTTAATCATGCAACCCCTCACCTTGAATAAAATTTCATTAGTATATTTAGATTTAATGACCCTCATTGACCCTTCCTTTGGGAAGCTGGTCAATGTCCATATATGTAGTTTAGTATGATGGAAATGCACCTAAAATAAGCTTGCAAGTTAAAAGGAAAGTCTTTTAATATTGTTACTTTTGATCTTTTTATTACTTTAGTATTTTTCCAAGCAATATATGTTCTCATAAACCTAGGGTTTTATGCCTTTTATAGTGTATTCAACATAGTTGTAATGATGTGTACCCATTTTACAATGATAGGTATCATGTAATCATGAAAAAATTTCAATCATTGTTGCTTCTTCTCTTATATGATAACATGTTGTTTTTACCCCGCTGATAACTTATGACATGCAATTGGAATTCTCATGGTTTGAAATATGGGAAATAAGATCTTATGTCAGGTACTAGTTCAGCTTCTTTGGATATGACATTGTTGTCTCATACTTCAATTCTTTTATGTTGTTATGTGTGGTTTTATTCATGAATATGTTATGTGTTGAATTCAAGGGGATGGACGCTTGGGTCCTCTAATAAATGCATATTTATCCATTTTATTTGCATCTTTTAGATCATTTCTAAGAGGTGCTTTGTGGATTATTCCATAGAGAGTTTATTGTCTTAGTTTAGATTTTCCTTCTTTAATAGGAGTTTTTACTTAATTTACTTTGACTTATGTAGGAAAATTGCCCAACCACTCACAATCCCAAAAATCCCAAGAATCAGAGGCTTCAATTCTCATCTTCAACCTCCCATTTTATCAACTCACCTAGTGGGTCGACTCTCATGCACAAGATTTCGGCTTCCTAGAACTCCAGTCAATCATCTGGATCCCCATTAACAATTCACAGTAAAGACTTAGTCAAACTCAGATTTGAGAAAGCTCATTGCTTCAGACAAAATGATTGTGTCACAACAAACATCTAAACACAATCAACTGACTGGCATCCAAGTCGACTGAATCACATTGAAGACCTAGTATACTCCAAATAAATAAGTCTCATTACTCTATCAAACCAACATTTAGGTCAAAGAAAGCAGTAATGCCAGCCGACCAACTGGACTCCCAGTCTATTGAAAAGCACCCTAGACTGGGTCAGGCTAGCCTCCACCAACATAGTTTGATGGTTCCAAACCCCATTTCCCCTATAAAAGGAGGGGTTCCAAGCATAAATTCATCAAAAATTTTAGGACCCTAGATCCTCCACTGTGCATATTCCTTGTTTACTTTTCCATTATGAATGAGTAGTTTCTCTATTGGGGAATGGGGCGTAGCTCCATAGCCCATTCTTTATCTTGATTTTATTTGGATCCAATGTTTAGTGTTTAAAAGATTTCCATCCATTTTTGCATTTGTTTTTTGTTTGGGAAGATTATATTCTTGTGGGGTGATGAGAACCTTGATCCCAAGAAGAATGAACCCAATCACCTAAACAGACCCCTGATTGAGATTATGATCTTTTTATCCAGTTCATCTTTTTTGTTATAGCTTATGGTGACGTGATGCTTGATCCATTAGTTTGGGCACCAGAATAGAAATCACAATTTCTTGATGGGATCCCTGATAGAAGTTTTCTTGGATTGTTGGATGAGGATTCTCAAACACAGAGACCCTGAGTTTGCAAGAAGTCCAACCCTTGTGATATTTGTGCTCTGGAAGGACACAAATCCACACAATCCTGATTTAATCATTAATATTAACGAGTTGAATTGGTTAATGTAAGAGTGTGGTATATGGTGGTAATCCACCATAATCCCAGTATATCCCTTCTTAAATCAATCTAAAACCCAAATACGTAGTTTTATTTCTGCACTTTTATTTCCCACTTTAGCTTAATCAACCCCTCTCAAACTGAATCTTAAATATTGTTCATCACAATTATATCAACTTAACTCTTGAAAACCATTTCTTGGGACCAATACCTTCTATACTAAAATCAATTCACTTTTTTTACAAGTAAATTGATAGTCGTTAAAAGGCTAAAATCTAGGGACAATTTCCCAAGTAGATTTATTGTGCATGAGACGACACATCAAATTTTTGTGCCATTTTTGGGGATGACAACAGAGTTAATTTTGAACCCCTGATTGCTTTGAATAATTAGGAATTTTCTTGATTTTTGAAATTCACTCTTATCTTCTTAAATCTTCCATGATCTGACCTTTTTCTTAGGTATCAAACAATATAGGCAACACTGCAGAGGTGTTTCCAATACACCATTCTCTTTTGATCCTGAGATTGGTTGGACCATCCATCATCTAAACCGAACCCATTAGATTGGGATGGATCAAGAGGAGGAGATAAACCAACGATTAGAGCATACCTTAGATGCATTGAAAGAGACCATCAAAGTTGAATGAGATGATGTCATGATCCTAGAATTGGAAGCCCGAGCCAGTCCACAACAAGAATCAGAGAGGAAAGAAATAACTTAGCACTTCTCAGTCCCATAGTCCTCCAACACACTATAACTCATTCTGCCTCTGGCCATCACCACTCCACAGTTCAAGATCTGAACACAATAGATCACCATGTTTGAAGGTAGTGCATTCGATGGGAGAATTGGTTAAAGTTGTCAAGACCATCACCAATGCTTCATCCATTTTTGTTTTTTATATAAGATGCCATGTGTCCCAGAGGACACTCTCAAACTATTGTTGTTCAAATATTCCCTGACTAACCTAGATAGTACAAAGTATAATGCTATGGAGGGTGACCCATCACCACATGGTGGGCCTCCAAGATTTTTTTTTGAAAAATACTTTCCCGAATCTGTTACTTGTGGAATCTGGGGGAATATCACCCATTTTTCCATGGTTTTAAGGGAAACAGTGTCAGAGTTTTGGGAGAGATTTAAAGAAATCCTTTGTCGTTGCTCATATCATGACATCTCCCAAGTTTAATTGACTAAATCATTTTGTGGATGTGTCGATAAGGAAGCCAAGACCCTCCTCGATAACTCCTCTAGAGGTAACTTCATGTTCTAAAGCTATGACGACACTTAGGAAGTTATCAAACGAAGCGTTGAGACCCAAGCTAGTCAACGACAAGAGGGAGTTCTTAAAGTTTCCAAAGATGAAGATAGCTCTGAGCTCAAATCTATTGCCCAAAGCCTCAAGATGCTTGCCTGGAAGAAAGTTCTTCTATAGTTCTCCTTGAGTGTCTATGAAAGAACATTTTTAGTTCTAATAAAAACAAGTTCATTGAGGCAAGTTTGTTTTTCATCTTTGAGACTATTGATGTTCTTAAGATATATACCATTTTCTACTTCAACACCATTGTATTGCACTTCAAGATCAAGAAATTGTCCTTGCAAGGAATCTATGCTATCAAGATGAACTTTTTCATTTTGTTCAAGAATTTTAATTTAGCATGTAGATCATATATGATTTTTTCCCTGATCTCTTCTTTTTAGATTTGCACTTAGAGAGAGAAGAGAAGGAAGCATGAATAATATCAATGAGAGAATATTTAGAAAGTTCATTTAAACTTACATCACTTACCTCACTTACCTCACATATGTCTTCACTTGTTGAGGCCATGAGAGCAAGGTGAGACTCTCCTTTATTTGAGATGTAATCACTTGAGGAAGACAAGCAGCATGGGCAACATCATTGCCTCTTCTTTCCTTCTTCTCCCTCTTCTTAAACATGATCTCCTTGTGGTAGTCCTCCTTCTTGCTAGAGATGTTCTTGTGGTGGTACTTATTTTATTTGGGGCAATCATTCTTATAGTGTCCCTTTTATACACATTCATAACATCTAGGAGTAGAGGAGGAGGAGGATGAGGAGGAGGGATTTCCTTTGAAGTGTTTCCCCTTGAAGTAGTTGGCTTCAAGATCACAAGTGGATTAATCTTCACTAGAGGGAGTAGTAGGCCGGCAAGAAAGTTGTTGTTCAAGAATAATGGCCTCTACTTGAGCTTTCAAGTTTGAATCCTTGATCTTATTGGATTCCTTTTCTTCTAGTTTGTCTTATTCTTCTTTGTTGTCAAGCCTCACTTCAAAATCTTGGAGATTCCCAATGAGCTCTTTGGTAGCAACGTCACCAATTCTTCTTATTTCTTCAATGGAGGTCACCTTGGATTACCACCTCTTGGGAAGAGATCTAAGAAACTTGGAGTTGACCTTACATTGGTCCATGGGTTGTCCCAAACATGCAAGTCCATTCACAATGGTGTTGAGCCTTGCATACATTTCAACTATTCTTTCTTTTCTTCCCATCTTGAAGTTCTCAAGCAACTCATTGAACATGTTGACCTTTAACTCCTTGAATTTCTTGGTTCCTTTAGAGGTAATACAAAGTTTATCCCATATCTCATGAACTATAACCCAAGTCGAGATCTGATTGAATTCGATGGACATGAGGGCTGAAAAGATGATGCTCATTGCCTTGGCATTGAGCTGAGCCTTCTTGGTGGTAGCTTAATTCCAAGTGGCCATGTCTCCCTCTAGTTCCTTGTATGGAGAAGAAAACACTCTCCACATGTTGTATCTCATCCCTTGAAGGTAGAACTACATCCTTCTCCTCCGATAGAGAAGTTTGTGTCGTCGAATATAGGGGTGGAGGACCTAAAGAATCCTCCTTCTGCATTAAGAGACCCCAACAAATTATCACCCATCTTGTCATCCTTAGAATCACTTGTCTTGGAGAAGACCTACTCTGATACTACTTTTAGGATCAATGGGATCTAGAAGGGGGGTGAATAGATCTTAACCACTTAAACCAAATTCATTAGACCTTCATATTATATCAAGAGATAAGGTTGCATATAAGGAATTTGAGTGCAACTAAACATACATAGTAAGGATGAGAGAGTCTGAATAAGAACAACAATAGAAGATATGTATATTGGTTTGAATCTCTAAACTAGGAGAGTGTACTTCCACTACCTAGAGCGATCAATATCTAGGATTTGCAACCATTGCACACTTCTTATATTCCATTATAAGGGATACAATTTGAACTTCCTTTTCTAGGGCAAGGATACCTAGCCTTCCTTTTAAGGATCAAAGGAGCCAATAACCTTACAAGGACTTACCTATCCTATACCAAGAGTCTTCAACCTTCACAAGGGCTTACCTACTTTTGCAACGAGTTGTCCACCTTCACCATGCAGATCTCCTCTTGCAAAAAGTCTTCCACTTTGAAGGAATTACCCACTCTTCTCTTGGATCTTCATCCTTCAACTTCACCTTCACCAAGGAGAAGCTTTGATCATGGCCAAATTGTGCACATCCGGGAGGAAGGCAGATTCAGAAGGAATCAGACTTTTAGATTTATAACCCGAAACCTTAAAGGACCCCCACAACATTATTTCAGGGTCAAAGTAGATATACGGGGTCAAACACAGGGACGTGGTGACGATTAGGACGCTTGAGATTTCATTCTTGAGTTAGGTAAGCCAAGACGATAGTTGATAAAAGTATGGATCTAGAACTAGTCTAGCGGGTTGTCACGAATAAAAACAAAACAAAGAAAAGAAAATAAAACATAGTCCATAGGATTCTACTAATCAAACAGAAGAAGTTCCTGGCTATGTAACCACAAGTTGGGCAGTCTATGCACCCATTCTCGGGCACAGACAACCCTCAAACACCTCAACAAGCAACCTGCATTCAAACATAGCACGCATCGTGCTATCTGTTCCTATAGGGTAATCCCATTTTCTCTGGCATAGTGTGACTAAAACCCATCTATGGTATGAAACCTCTCTCGAGGATGACAAACCAACATCCTAGAATATTCTAGATACCCTCTCAGGTCTAGAATATTCTAGGATGTTAGGAACAGACGACTTGGTTCGTCCTCCTTTCAAATTTTGATTCAAACTATCTTCTCTTATCTATTTCTACAATGAATCTCTAGATATAGGCAGAAATAGCATTTCAAGCAAGAAAGAGATCAACCAAACTAGCAATCATAACTACAAAGAGAAGATAGAACAGAAAATGTACTAGATCTGAATTAAATCTTCTTGCTTAAGGAAAAAGTACATAAACATGCCCAAAATGGGCTACATAGCCAAGAAGGAGCTCAACTAGCCATGGACAAGCATAGTTGGAACCAAACAAAGATGAAAGAACATCATTTGCACATAAACAAAGGAGAACAGTAGAAGAAAGGAGAATAAGAAGAGATTTATCCCATAGAGGAGAGGTGGCTCTCACTCCCTAGCCTCTGTAGAGGTCGGATCTCGTCTTTTAGGTCATCCTCCTTTATCTTTTGGGATCCTTGGCTTACTTACTCTCTAGATCCTCCCTGAACAACAACTTGGTTGATGGATGGGGGTGGAAGGTGATGGTGTGGATGCTCTCCTTCTCTCAAAGAAGATGGATACTTAGTATTCTCTCTCCTCAGCTTCTGCCTTTGAAGACCTCAGACCATAGGTGGAAGATGGTAGGGAATGGAAGCACGTTGAAGAGACGGGTGTAGAGTGAGCAGGTAAGATCCAACAGTTGGAACCTCCCAAAATGCAGAGCCCCTCTCCAGGTTGCGGGGGGTGTGTATTTATAGGTGAAATGGTCGAGGTACTGATCCAGACCGTGGTCTTGCTCGATCGTGGTGCACCCCGTGGTCGTGGTCAATCTTGCAGTTGCGGTCGTGGTTTGGATTGTGGTCAAGGTGGATGCAGATACCTTGGTCATGGTCTAGGAGGACGTACCTTGGTCACGATCGAGGTTACTTCTTCTTGGACGCGATCGCGGTCCAGGAGGAAGTACCTCAGTCGTGGTCGAGGTTATACGAACCCACCCGGGAGAGCTCTTACTGGTGGTTGAGGGGCCTGCGTCGATGAGCCCTTTTGATTGACGAGGATGCATCCTGATAAAGGACTGGTCATCGAAAATAGGGTCCAAGATATCAAAAGTTTCTTGGTCTCGCTAGTGCGATGCTTAGTCCACAGTGGTCATGACAGATGGGAGTCTAGCTGATGCAAAAACCGTGTGTTGGGGAGAAATCATGGAGAATAGATGTCTTTTCAGGTTCGGTGCCTGCAAGTCCCAAAATTGGCTAGTTGAGCAACTTTATCTAAGAAAAGACATAAATTACTAAAAGATAAGAAACATGGGTTATTTTGGGCATATTAAGGTTATAGTGACACAAAACCATAAATAAATGATTAGCATAAATGCATAAATTTGGGTGTTATCAAGCTTTCACAATCATAGCATGAAAGAAAGGGATTGGGAAAGGGAAGTTGAGAGCTTCATAGGACTACATTGAAGAAACTCTCTTACAAGTAACCTATCTCACTCATATTGATGTTGATATGTAGTAAGATAGAGAAAGCAAGGGTCTCTTAGTAGACAAATCCACTCAACTACATCTAGGAGCATAACAAGACAACTTGGAATGAAGTCTGATGGCACCTATTTATAGTTAGGGGTGTCTACTAGCTAGTAGATGCACTTGGGAAAAAATTCTAGTCGTTTGGGGTGTTGCAACATATCAATTTTTTAGTTTTTCAACACTCCAATGACTAGAAACACTTTTTCTACACATTCTGTATAATGTAATTTTTTTAGTTTCAATAAAGGTAACTCGACCCATAACACTTCGTGACAAAGAAAATTTGAATTGTTGGTCGAGTTTATCCTTGATGAAACTCAACCAAAGGCTTAAGTTTGATTTTCCTGTGCAGAGGTGTTAGTCTAGTTTGTCTTGGGGAAACTCGATCGAACCATGCAGTCCCCAAGATCAATCCTTGGTGTCGGTCGAGTTTCATGTGAGTGAAACTTGGTAAAAAAAAGTGCATGTGATGAATTCTGCAAATTGCTATACAAATAACTAAATATTCATTTTAAGTGCATTTTAAATTTTTCTTACCTTTGTTACAAGTCATAGAATCAATACAAATGATTTACAAAGTTATCCTAAAGGTTTTAGGGTGTTTTCCACAAAATGCATTTGCATTGATTTTGACTTGTATAAGGTCAAGCTACGACTTGATTGAATTCATCCTTTTCATGTATCTAATACCTGAAATCAGTCTTAAATAGACATATTAGATACAAATGAATAAAATGGTTAAGTCATCAACAAAATATAGACAATGTATAACTATTAGGTCAACATTCTTTATATATATTGTTATGTATACTATATATACTATTAAATCACCATCATTATCATTAGTGTTACCTTCCTTCTTTCATATCCATGGTCATTATTAACAAATCATATTACAATGTTAACATGATTGTATACTAATTATACACATCCAAATAGTAAGAAGATAATACAATTATAAGATTTTATACTATGTTCTACTTAGAGCATGGAAGTTCTGGAAGGTTCCTCATTATCATTAAGAATCATTCAAGTGTCATTATCATATATGAAATTCATATGAGAAATATATAGACATATTAACATGTGGGAACATTAGAGTTAATATAAGCATATAGGAGTCCCCTCAAAACAAGAAAATAAGGCAAACATCATGAAACAATCAGCCCAACAAATGGATTTCTTAAATAGTAGTAGCACATGCAGGTGGATAAGCTTATGATTTTTCCTTACCCTAGCTTAAAATTATCATGCAAGCCAAGAAATCCAAAATATGGACGTGGAAGTATCATAATCATGCTCAAATGATCAAAATCGATGTTGAAGAGTGAAGAACATGGCTTTTACTCAAGCATTAAGGTGATGAAATCATGTATCTCAGACAAACACCATGGAAATAGATTCCAAAGTTGAAGATAAAAATATGTAATCACGAAAAATAGACATTCAATCATCAATATTACATTTTCCCCTCTCTATCATCCTTGTTCTACATGAATCTACTAAAAAGGGAGTATCTACTCATATTGGACTAGACAAACAGGGCAAAAAGATAGCTAATTAGATGCAACAAAGATCATATCCCCGAGCTCAAGATTTGAACAATAAGGGACTCCTCTTACTCAAGCCCTCTATCTTGTTCATGCCTCTAGACAACAACAAATGAAATTCTCAAGGCTAACTAGGCTTCACTCAGGAACCATCATCCTTCTAAACATGATATCTTTCATTGGTCCTAGCCAAAGTGCCAAGAATTAGTTGAGAAGGAGCTCAACATCCTTCAAGATTCATCAAAGAAACGACAAGCATAGTGTTGAAGAGGGAGAAAGGGGGGTAAAACAAAGTAAAAACATGAAAACCAACATTAAATAAAGGTTTTCACTCGAGATCCACCATTGATTTGGCCTTTTATAGGACTAGATAGGTCATGCACCTCCTCTATATGTCTTCATGGCTAAAATTACCCTCAAATTACCTTTCTACTACTCAAGGAAGAGGTGGTACTTCATGTGGAGTCAAATGAGTCATTAATCTATAACCAACAATGGTGGGATCATATTTATATCCCATAGAATTGATGAAAAATCGATCGACTTAGGTGGAACCGATTATTGCAAACTTAATCAAGATCGAGTTTGCACCACCTCGACCATGACCGAGTTAGCACCACCATGATCATGACTGTGTTTGTGCCAAAAGATACAGAACCAACTCACCTCAACTTGATCATGACAAAACTCTAACTCAATCACACTCATTCTTGAACTATATCAAGTTTAGTCTTAGGTCTTCCCATAAAATATTTCAAACATAAAATACAATTACAAAATATTGTTTGATTTAGATCGATCATGATCATGGTCAAGTAAGAGGATTTTATTCAAATTCGTGCTAAGGAAACTTCAAATCTTGCAAAAAACCACCTACACATGTTGGATTAAACTCGAACACAAGGTTTGTAAGTTCAAGATGTTTGTCGACTTCAAGAGGTTTACTCAAAACATACAATGTTACTTATAATTATGTGATAATGAAACCTAGGTAAGTTTTCATGAACTCGGTCACAAGGGTAGTTGAGTTCAAGATAATGTAGCTCGGTTTGGGCTATACCCTTCTCGAGTTCAAGATTCACTATACCCAAGTTAAAGCCACTCTCTAGTCAAGTTTAGGCCATACTCAACGTGAGTTCAGGATGTACTTTTCTCGAGTTCAAGACACACTCTTCTTGAGTTCAAGGAACACTCTTCTTGCACCCAATACACACTTTGCTCAAGTTCAAGCTACATTCAAGTCGAGTTCAAACCCAAAGACCCGAAAGCAAAAGTGGTCAAACCTTATCATTCCATGCACCAAGATCTCTTTCCAACTTGGATTTTAGCAAGAAACTTAACAAATATGTGATCCAAGGCCATCAACAACTCAATCCCAAGAAGATATTACAACAAACATTTTAATATATAGAGATATACTAATTGAATTTAAATTTGACCTCATCTTTAGGTCAAAAAAACCATACTCATTATCCAAATACCTACAACACTAAGTATACAACTCCCTCTCTTAATATACATACACACAACATTAAATTATGACCATAGTGTGTACACATACACCAGTCCTTATCACATTAGAGTATCCTTACATGCATTAACACATTAATATAATCATATCATTAGACTAGGGTTTCACCCTATAAATCATACTCTAACTTAGTTTAGTGTATATATCCAAATTTGTTATACAACCAGGTTCCCACCACATTTCATTGAACGAAATATAAGACATATTTATTATGCATTGGATTCTTAAACATAAAAATGAAATTAGTATGTGTCATATCACAACAAGACTACACATGAAATAAACATAACAGAAGATGAACTTCATATTACAAAACATGTTTATTAAGTAAACAAGGACATAGATGTTACAAACCCACTCCCCTTTAAGAATTCCATCATTGTAGTTCGGTTAAAGGTGGATGAAACAAAGTCATCTTGACAGCCTCAATTTAGAAAAAAAACTACTTTGGGAAAACCATACTTAGAATTAATAATCTCATTTGTATAGCATCTACCTGTTCTTGCATCTCAATATTCAAACCACTACATATAATTAATAGTCTTATATGTATCATTCAATGCCATGTGAGTTCAAAATCTAAACAACTCAAGGAAACATGCCTCATATTCTTACATTGTTTTACATGTCAAAGTGTTTGAAACTATCTAATCTTTTCTATGATAAAAAAACGTAGTGAAGTAGTGAGTTTCAAACTCTATCTTAATGGTAGTACGTCAAGATTGATATGGTATTTTGGATTCTTCCATAAATGACCATTGACTCACATCTCCTTCTAAAAGACAGACACATGAAATATTTTTTATTCTTTTGGTATCTTCATGATATGAAAAACCTTCTCTAAATCTCTCATACATGTGTCAGGCTGATCTAGACCTATACTTCCAGCAAAATACTTGGCTCTTAACAATGAAGATATTCGTAAGTCCTCCAAAAATCTATGTGTTTCATATATTTGGGTATCTAGGAAGCTACAACTATAGATAAAGAATCCCTAACTTCTCATGGAGAAGAAACACATGTTGAGATGGAATATCAAGTTCATCTTGTTGTCCTCTTCTTGGGGTTTCTTTTCTACCAACCATTTCTATATCAAGTAAGGATCATATTAAATGGATGAGAATAGGATAAAATATATTAACAATAAATAGAACATCACAACTACTTATTCCAAGAATATATCTCAACACATCACATTTTTATCCTTAACTCAAGTTCCAACAGGGACCCTAAGTCCTTAATATCTATCTTGACTCCTTAAACCTAGGCTCTAGTACCCGTTACATGATGCACATCCCAATTTATCCTATTTGTCCAAAAGTACAGTTACAAGGGGATATATCATCCCAAAAATTGATATCATAACCGATAAAACTTAGACACACACTTATAAAACAACATTGAAATATAGTTGAAGCATAACCAAAACCTTATTATGTTGTGAGTGGGTTTAACCCAAAACCATCTTGATCTTATATAAGAAGATATAAGTCAATATCAAGCTTAGAAATTTCTTTTCACAACCAAGTTTCATCATATCTCTAAAGCAACTCGTGCAATCATAGTATTATCTAAAGCATAGTTCTTATATACAATATATGTCTCACATGATAGTCCATACATATTACAATGTGAGATAAAGTTCTACATCCATAATGAAGATACAACATCTTACACAAGAAACAAATCAGAGATGCAATAAACATACAAGATCATGACTGACTGTACAAGGACTCTAAGTAATTAGTTTGATTCACCAATCAATATAAGTTTTCACCACACTCCATGCATCCAATGTGCACTCTAATCACCTTAAAAGCAAATGGAAACATTTTTATGTGTTATGTACACTTAGTAAATTGGAATCCCCACTTAGAATAGAATAATTTCTCAAGGATCTTTATTTATTTATTTATTAAATGGATTATTGATCTATTGTAACATATGAACACAAAAGGTTATCTTCAAAACTGTATAAGGTAACATACAAGGTGTAACACATAGGAAATAAATCAAGCTTGTCTCATTATCATTACGTCTTTTATCAATATGTGACAACCTAAATTTGTCTTTCCTCTATTGTAACCTTCTTCTCCCATCAAATGTCTTACTCAATATGATATCAATTTCATAGTAGGAGAGTTGTGATACTCCAATTTTGTCACATTGGTGCATAATTTTATTATATGTGGCATTAAATATATAATTGAATTATGTACCATTCCTTAATACATCACCATCTTTAAAGTGAGATCGAATCTCACAATTATGTCCACCTTGCTCAGTAATGTATTTCATTATGTATAGCTTTCAATTGTGAATCCAACGAGGAAAAAATTACCTCAATCGGACCATCATATGCCTTGTTTATAAGATGGTCTCTAAAGTGCTCAATAATAGACATACACCACATCTTATGAGTCGTATTGCCTCTTAGGATTCAATGTTTGTCAAACGTATAAAGATTTAAGAAAACTACATTTTAGCTAATGAGTTCATCCATAGATGCCAAGTGAGATATTTTAACAAAAAAGTGCATTTTATTTGCCTTTTTAGTAGAGTAGTTCATTCTTCTTCACGAATAGAAACAATATTTAGTCTAATATTGTGATGAAATATATTATGTTAAAAACAATCCATGGTTCTTTGAAAGGTCACAATCTTTGACCCTTATGGTCATGCTTTAGTTTTATCTATTTATCACCCAACATTCAACAATCACCCCTCTAGGTTCCTTCATGAGAATTAAGTTTGTGAAGGATCACTAGTATCCCTTTCTGTTAATGGGTGATCTTGTACCCATCTTACAAATCCCCAAGGAGTTCATGGAATTAGATGTGTTCATAGAACATCAACTAATTACCTCTAACAAATTTGACAATGTCAAATGCTTGCTATTAAATTTTGGCCTAAATGCAAAAAAATAATGTATCAGTTAACTTCGACCTTAACCACTATATATTCTCAATCAACCAGTCTCTTGGTAATCAAAATATACATATAGCTCTTCAAATGCCTATAATTTCCTTATATATAACATTGTGGTCAATTATTTAAGCCCAACATTATAGATAATCAAACGTTTCACTTCAGTTAACATGTTCCTTTGGCTACTTTCCATTGTAAGACTCATCCTTGGCTCCATCAAGATGCCTATTTTACTTCAATTTAAATTATAATATTCTCCATATTTACTTCAGGTATTTTTCCAAAATAATTTCTATAATTACTTTTCTTCCAAACACTAACCCTCACAAGATAAGAAATTTGTGAAATTTTCCTTAATGTTTTGTGATTATGATCTACACCTGATTGAGTGTTACCACATTACCCTTAGTGACACTATTCTCTGGACCCATTTGAAATGAAAAAACAATAGATTATTCAATACATCCTTCTATTGTTTGGCTTTCTTGATAATTCCACCACTCCACTGTGTTCTCTTTGCCCTTCCTATTTTAGGTGATGTCGATGTGGGATCGGTCAAACAAATACATGTGCTGTTGATGTCTTTCCTCTTCATTTCTCAGTGTGGTCTGGTGGTACCTCTTAAGGCCTTTTTTCCTTTATGTCACTCTAGGATGATTATAACGACGAAGCTTAATGCTGGTTGTCCTAGTTGCAGTGGTTGGCTACTCTATTGGTGTCCCACACTCTAGTATGCTGATGATGTTGGTCTATATTGTTGTGACACCCTAATGCCACATAAAAGAGAGATTACTCAAAACAAACAACTAAACTAATATGAAACATCTAGATTGCCATGAAATGGGGTAAGTTAAAATTAATTTCATATAGCAGCAAAAGTGGAAACATATTATATCTGAGTCTAAAAAACTATACCACATGGATCATATATCATGCCAAAAGATGTTACATATCACTGTTTAGTGGCTAACATGCCACAAACCTGACACATATAATAAATTGTTCCCGTATATACCAACCATAATTGTACAACCATGGCATACTACCAAAATCTCATATTGATGTACAACGTATACAAAACCCCCCAAGGACCTGAGAGTAGAGGGACGACACATAGGACTCTACTACAAAACTCTAGTAGCATATACAACCTTCAATAGCTACTACTTCTCTTGCTGCTCAACTTCAACCACATGATCTCTACCTTGTTCTCCAAATCCAACTAAAAGATTTGGAAATCCATGGGGTGAGACCAATGTCCCACTAAGAGATACAACTCTCTGCCAACAACTATTATAGGCATAGATAAACTAAAGTAGGAAGATAGAATTATTATTAGGATGATCATATTAAGCTAAATGATATGAGTAAAGTAGTAACACATATTAGGAAATTTAAGCATCTACAACTTAGTAGTAGAACATATTACACTTTTAGAAGGAATACAAACAACATGTATAATATTTATCAACTAAACAATATAAGAAACAAGGCATGGGCTCATCCAATGTGAAAAAAAGACAAGGGTATTGACCGCAACATAAAACCAACCAAGGTAGGTCACAACACAACCAAACAAGAAAACCCTAGTGACCTCAACTAAATCTAAGACACCTAGGTTGCAAAAAAATCAACCAAGAGAGTGTTGTAGTTGCAACACCTCAAAAACTGACATATCAGGTCGAAACACCATCAAACTCAAGCAACGTATGCACAACATGCAAACCCTAATATCATCTCATGATGCGACCTCATCAACCAAGGTTCAACAAGGTGCCCCAAGGAATTATTCTCTCTCTCATGATGCCAAGTCATGAAGGGAGCAACCCACATGTGACAAATTGCAAGATAAACCCTCAACATGGGTAAATTGCAACTTGGTCCAAAACAAACATAACTAGCTCAAACAACAACCAAACAGGACCAAACTAAAAACACGGGTATGTCACATGTTATTAAGGCATCTCAAAAGATTAGATTAAGGTTTAAGAATCTTATTAGCAAAGAAAATACAAACAAGCACTAGCTAGGTCACGAGTCTTACAACCATAAGCCCCAAATAAGGGTTTCTCCTCCAAAATCCTATGTGAAATGAGATGGGTACTTTCTACGCATCCCATCCTCAAGCTCCCACATGGATTCCTCAACATAATGATGATGCCAGAAAACCTTAACCAAAATGATATCCTTCTTCTTCAACTTCTTCACCCTCCTATCAAAGATCAACATGGGACCCTCCACATATGACACATCCTCATCTAGCTCAACCTTCATTGGCTGCAACACCAACTCCATATCAGGGTGACACTTCAACATTGAAACATGAAACATTGGATGTAACCTGTCCAACTCAGGTGGCAACTACAACTTATAAACCATCTTCCCAACATGTGCCACCACCGGTAATGTCCCATATACCTGGGACCCAACTTACCCTTCTTCCCAAACCTCATCATGCCTTTCCAAGGAGAGACCTTGAGATATACCTTGTCTCCCATGGAACTCCAATGGCCTATGACAATTATCATCATAAGATTTCTGCCTATCCTGAGCTGCCTTCAACTATTGTCGTATCATCTTAATCTTCTTTGTTGTCTACTATACAAGCTCAAGATCTAGAAGCTAATATTCACCAGTCTCATACCAACACAACAGAGATTTACATCATCTCTCATACAAAACATCATAAGGTGCCATATCAATACTCCTCTTATAGTTGTTGTAGTTGTAGGAAAATTCAAACAAACTGAGGTGCACATACCAACTGCCCAAAAAATGCAAGACACAGGCTCTCAATAGATCTTCCAAAGTCTTTATAGTCCTCTCAGACTATCAATAAGTCTACGGGTGAAACGTTGTACTAAACCTCAACTACGTACCCATGGTTGTATGTAGACGTTCCCAAAAGTGACTGGTAAACTGAGGACATCTATCTGACATGATGGTAATGGGAATACCATGCAAATGAACAATCTCATCAACACAAACATGTGCAAGATTCTCTACGATATATGTTGTCTTCAGAAGAAGAAAATGCACTGACTTGGTAAACCTATAAATAATCACCCAAATGGAATCATGGCATTTGGCTTTCCTAGAAAGTCCAACCAAAAAGTCCATCATGATATGATCCCATTTCAATTGTGGTATAGGCAATGGTTGCAGAGTCCTTACTGGTTTATGATGCTCTGCCTTAACCTACTAACACACTGCACACTTAGCAACAAACTCAGCCATGTCTTGCTTCATACCAGGCCACCAATATAGGTCTTTTAGATTGTAGTACATCTTGGTGCTACCTGGACGCATGGATTATATAGAAGAGTGAGCCTCTTATAGAACCAACTTCCTTAGATAATCTACATCAGGTACCACTACTCTAATATGGTAATACAATTCCATACTCTGACTCATGGAAGCCATCACTCTTCTCACTATGCAACTCTAATCAGATCTTCTGAATCACAATATCATCACGGTGTGCATCTCTAATTTGCTGCCTTGATGTAGGCTTCACATGTAATTAGGACAACAAGCCTGCCAACAAGGATACTTGTAGCTTCACATTCATCTGATGCAAGGAGACCAACATGTCTCTCTTATACACAAATTATGATGAAGAAGACTTCCTACTCAAAGCGCCTACAACTGTGTTCACCTTCTTTAAATGGTAGTCTATGGTTCAATCATAGTCTTTGATTAACTCCATCCAATGTCACTACCACATGTTCAACTCCTAATTCGAGAAGATGTATTGCAGGTTCTTGTGGTCGGTGAAGATCTGACACTTCTTACCATAAAGGTAGTGTCTCCATATCTTTAAAGCATGGACAAAAGATGCACTACTATAGAAACAATGTTCAATGTCACTTTTAGAGGCGTCGATTTTTTAGTAAAACCGACGTTGGTCACATTAAACGTCGGTTAATGAGGACATCCTACGTCTATATTTGAAGACCAGACAGACATGGGCATCACTTTTCATTCAGTGTCAGTTGAAGAAAAGAAATCGAAGCCTAAAGTAGCCCGCGAAATCCAACTTTTTCGAGCAAAAAAAAAATTGTGCGAAAGTATCAGATACAACGTTGATGTTTTACCTAATAACCGACGTTGAATGAAGATAAAATTTGCGCCAATAGTTCCAATATGGGCATCAGTTGTCTTAGCATAAATGACATTATAAGAATGCATGCGCCGTCCCTGCCAAAAAAATTAGGGTAATGGAATGTCCAATTGGACGTCGGTTTGTTACTATCAACCGACACTTAAGGTTTTAGGTGTCGATTTTGTAGATAACCGATGCCGTTTACAAACATAATAGACCCGCGATCACCCGAGTCTTCCCCTTTCTATGGTTTCATCACTCCTCTTCTGCTGCTCACCTAAAATCACCCGAAGACGCCCTCGACCGCCCACATTCAACCTGCTGGTCGCCGCTACTGCTGCTGGTGCATCTCCTACTCGCCACCAACGCCTCTGCTGATGCTTCTCTCCTCGCCGATGCTGCTGCTGCTGCTGCTCTCCTCATCGGCGGTCTCCTACTCCACCTGGTCCTCCTGCTCCTCCTGTCATCGGTTGCCCTGCTCTCCTTGCCGGTTTCCCGAAGGTACCTGCTCCCACTCTTCTTTCTCTGCCCTCAAGCAGGTACCCTGCTCTGTGTGGGATTTTACCTCTTATTCTTCCTCCTGCTCCCTCTCAGATGGCTGTTGGATTAAAGCAAGGCCACGACCGTGGCTGTGTTGGCCTACCACGGTCGTGTTGGCCAGCACGACCGTACTGCCCCTAGGCAACATGGTCGTACTGGCCAGCACGGCCGTGGTAGGCCAACACAGCCACGGCTGTGACCAGCCCACACGGTCGTGGCCTTCCTTTAATCCAATAGCCATCTAAAAGGGAGCAGGAGGAAGAAGAAGATACATTTGCAATTGAATACTAATGCTTGACCTAATTCTGAAAATTTTGATGCATGTTGAATTAAGATATTAAACCCTAATACACATTTCACCATAATCTTGAATTAACTATATTGCTGAAATCTTGTGATCAATCTATGTAAGATATTAAAACCCTAATGTTAAATCTCTGATTTTGTAGTGATGTGTCACCCTAACATCTACATGAATCCCTATTATATGATGTAGATTGATGACAATGCATGAGCTAGTTTGAAATTTTGAAATCAATTATGAATCTCTCCGTCCCTTGGTCATACTAATTTATGTGTAATCTTTATCTTGATGATGAACATGCATGGACACTCAAAATGTTGAAATCAATGTTATAGAATGACAACACATGTATTTGTTGGCCTAGAAACCCGTCCAAGATTTACTCATTAGGAGTAAATCTTGGATAGTCCCTGGTTTGGGACTATTCTTGAACACCTAATCTCACTTAGGATGTAAGTGTATAATGTGTATTTGGTTTTCAAGAAAATTCCAGTAGCATTTCCCCGTTTGTTCTCTAAGTACATCTGTACTTGGAGAACAGTGGGGAAATGCTGTCGAAATTTGGTTGAAAACCCAATACACATTATACACTTACTAGTGAGATTAGGTGTTCAAGAATGGGATAGGTGGTACACATTTATTATATATAAGAATGACAGAAGATGTATTTGTTGGCCTAGAAACCCATCCAAGATTTACTCATTAGGAGTGAATCTGGGATAGTCCCCATTTTGGGACTATTCTTGAACACCTAATCTCACTTAGGATGTAAGTGTATAATGTGTATTGGGTTTCAAGAAAATTTCGGCAGCATTTCCCTTTTTGTTCTCCAAGTACATATGTACTTGGAGAATAGCGGGGAAATGTTGCCGAAATTTTCTTGAAAATCCAATACACATTATACACTTACTAGTGAGATTAGGTGTTCAAGAATGGGATAGGTGTTCAAGAATAGGTTGGAAAAATCCAAAATCATTTGGAAGGATGGTTCGTGGGCACGGGGGTCGGGGGTGAGGGCGAGGGCGACTCTCTGGCGGCAGAGGTGGAAGAGGGCAAGGCGGTGCTACAGAGTCATCTGTGACAAATCCAATTTGCCAATCGGGGGTAAATGGAGAAGTTAGCAACGCTCCTCAAGACAATTCTACTGCTCCGTCTAGGGTTGCCTCACAAGAATGGAAGGAGGCAACTTCCGCATCTTCCACCAAACCCCCGATTTCCTCTCCCAACACTCCCAAAGGAGCAGCTCCCTCTTCTACGATTGCTGATTGGCTTCAATCTAGTAGGTTGGGTCGAGAGGAGATCGTTGCAGATCTGGTCGAGTATATAGAGCCTGCCCTCCGTGACGGTGTGAGGTGTGCCTCTATTTCAAGCCAGAAGTGCTCTATCCCTACCTGGGAGGAGTTCCTGTCAATCCATTTTGTGGGCAGGAAGCCATTCTGAGGCCAACTTAGTGGCTGGATCCTACGTCTATGGAGGCCAAGTGGTTCAGTCGAGATCATAGCTGAAGAGCGTGAGGGATATATCATCAATATGCCGATGAACAATGAGAAGGAATGGGTTCTAGATGAAGCTCCATGGTTCATGGATGGATCCTTGGTTGTGGTCCACACGTGGATTCCTGGTGCTCTGCTCCAACCCCTCTCCTTCACGCAAGTTCCCATATGGTTCAAAATCGAGAACACAGGTTTGCCTTAGACGCGCAGGCATATTGTATCTGTCGCCAGCACCATAGGAAAACTTGTAGATATCGACGACAATTCTCTGTCTTCTGGCTATCTCGGGGATGTGTTGGTCTGTATCCAAATGGACTGCGACTCCCAAATTCTAAAATCCACATTGGTGGAGGTGGACTTTGAACCGAAGATTCTGAAGACGGTAGTGGTTGCTAAATCTGCCCATTGCCCCAGCTGCAAACAGTTTGGTCATAGGGCAGTGTCCTGCCTGATGAAGGTGAGAAAGGCCCCTCCAGAGAGGGATGTCCAGGTTCATCTGGGGAAGAGGACAGGTGCTCGAAGAATTGCCAGCACTGCCACCAGTGTGCAGCCGCAGGTGACTCCAGAAAGTAAAGATACTGATCTCCCTGACCAGTTGGTGGAAGATGATGCTATCATAGGTATCATCTCTCGACAGATCAATGAGATAGTTATAAACTATGGCTCCGAAGCTTTCCTCAACTATTCCATTGATTCGAGTCTACAACAGGGGGAACCTGATATGTTTGGTAGTACCCCGGTTTGCAATGTAGATAGTATCAATTTAGAATGGGAATTGGGAATTTCTAGGAGCTTTAAGGAAGATGCTGGCTCAGAGTCATGGGAAATTAACAGGATATGGAAGAGTGGTTCCTCGGCTGAGTATGTGAACCAAAAGGAAAAGCTCTTTGAGGAAGAAGAAGACTCAAATGGCTCTGATTTTGATTCTGATCATTGGGAATCTAATGTCCTAGATCTGGAACATAATTGGACCAAAAGGAAGAAAAAGTCAGCCTGGAAAAAGTCGAATAGACCTTGACTCTGTTCTTGCTTATCTGGCTGTGTGCTAATTACATCCTTGCAGGTGTGCGATACTACTTGGTTTCAAAGAACCGTTTCACTGTTGACTGGAGGAATGGGGTTATAGATCTACTTGTTCTTCACAAATTTGTGGGTTCTCATTAATGCCAGTGAAGGCCTAGTAGTGTGGACCAATCGCAGGATCCCAGTGTGCAGTGCAACATTTTGATGGATTCTTGTGAGACTCTCACCTCTTGTGACGTATATATTAGGATCGAATGAGAAGCAACTGATCCTTAGATTCTAGCACTGCTGACGTTCTCCTGCAATTCTAGACACAGCCTCCAGAAGCCAAAGACATCACTCTTTGAAGGTGTGCATAACGATAGTGGTTAGTGTTGGTGGTTTGGATGGTGGACTCTTTAGTTGTTGGCGATGTCATCTGTTTGCTGGATGTCTTTGTTTTCTTTTATTTCTTGTTCTTTCAGGAGGTCCAAATTAGGACTCTCTAAGTTTTTAATCGGATGCTTTAGCATCCCAGTTTTATAGGGGTGCAGACCTCTGTACCCAAAGTTTTGGTTTCATCTAATAGCAATAGGATTTTTTACCGACCAAAAAAAAGAATGGGATAGGTGGTACACATTTATTATATATAAGAATGACAACACATGTATTTGTTGGCCTAAAGTTTTAACCATGCAAAAACTCTAATCTATTAACCCTAGACCCTAATCTTGTTGTAATATATACTTGTTTTCTCTTTGATCATAGAATGGATAGATCATGGATGTCCATTCGCAATCGTTGCACCCCAGAGTTTATATCTGGTCTTGACTAGTTTATTAGATTTGCCGAGGAACATAGGAAATAACCTAGAGATAGGTTCTACTGTCCATGTAGGTATTGCGGTAACAACTTGAAAGTCAGCATTAGTGATGAAATCAAAAGTCATGTCATGTGCAACGGGATTATACAAGGCTATATAGAATGGCACTGGCATGGAGAGATTTCAAACTCGAAACCAGTGGATGTCGATAGCAGTGCTTGTGTGGAAGAAGAAATTGCCTCTGATGACGTAGATGTGAATGAACCAGTTCCAGTAGACATCGTTGATGTGATGTTGGATAGTTGTGGGGTAGAGCACACCGATCAACCTCCCATTTTTAGAAACATCGTGCATGATGTTGATATATCGTTATACACATGTTTTACTAAGTTTACAAAGCTTAGTGCTGTGCTGAGATTGTATAAACTGAAAGATAACATTGGATGGAGCGACAAAAGCTTCACATCATTGTTGTCTTTGTTGAAAGAAATGCTTCTTGAAGGAAACGAGCTACCAATCTCAACATACCAGGTAAAGCAATTGTTGTGCCCAATGGGAATGGATGCCAAGAAGATACATGCATGGCCGAATGATTGTGTATTATTTCAAAAGGACTATGTGGATTTGAAAGATTGTCCAAAATGTGGTGCATCACAGTATAAATTGACGACTTCGGGGGAGTCCAAAACCGGTTCTCCTGCCAAGGTGATGTGGTATCTACCTATAATATCACAGTTTCAACGCTTGTTTGCCAATCTGATAGATGCAAAGAATTTGAGGTGGCATGCAGACGTTAAGAAAAATAATGTTGGAATCCTACGACATGCGTGTGATTCCCCACAGTGGAAAGAGATTGATCTATTGTACCCTGAATTTGGTGAAGAAGTTAGGAATCTAAGACTTGGGCTTTGTACAGATGGGATGAATCTGTATGGGACATTGAGCAGCCAACATAGCACTTGGCCATTCATGCTTGTTATATACAATCTTCCTCCCTGGCTATGTATGAAAAATAAGTACGTAATGCTATCATTGTTGATATTGGGCCCTAAACAACCTGAAAATGATATTGATGTTTATCTTGAACCTCTGATTGATGACTTAAAGAAACTCTAGGGTGGAGTTGTGATGACCTATGACGATTCACGAAGAGAGACATTTCGTTTGCATGCTATGTTGTTTTGCACTATTAATGACTTTCCAGCATATGGGAATTTGTCTGGATATAGTGTCAAAGGAGCTAAAGTGTGTCCAATATGTGAAGAGAACACTGATTCAACAAGACTAAAACATGGTAGTAAGACTATATATCTCAGTCATCGAAGGTTTCTTACAAAATTCCATCCGTATCATAGGAAGCGCAAAGCATTCAATGGATTGAATGAGGAACGAAGTGCACCTAAACCTATACCAGGGGAGGTTGCTTATGAAAGAGTAAAAGGCTTTGTCAATGAATTTGGTAAGAGATCACAATGTACTATGGCCACACGGAGCGAAAAATCTTTATTCAAGAAGAAGTCAATATTTTGGGATCTTCCTTATTGGAGCTCTTTGATAGTCAGACATTGTATCGATGTCATGCACGTTGAGAAAAATGTCTGTGACAGTGTCATTGGTACTTTGTTGAATATACCAGGTAAGACTAAAGATGGGATAAAATCCAGACTGGACCTATGTGAAATGGGAATAAGGTTAGAATTAATAGAATTTCATGAAATGGGAAATCAGAGAACATACTTACCTCCCACTTGTTAGACATTGTCTAGAAAGGAGAAGAAAGCTTTTTGTGAATGTTTGGTAAATGTTAAGGTGCCACAGGGTTACTCATCCAACATCCATAGATTGGTATCAATGAAAGATCTAAAGTTGATAGGCCTTAAATCTCATGATTGTCACACTCTAATGCAACAAATATTGTCTGTGGCAATTCGATTTATATTGTCGAAGCATGTAAGGTTTGCAATCACCATACTTTGTTTCTTTTTCAACAATCTGTGCAGCAAAGTTATTGACCTTGATACTCTCGATAATTTGCAAAGAGAAGTGGTTGTTACCCTATGTCAGCTTGAGATGTATTTTCCTCCGTCGTTCTTTGATATCATGGTACATCTTGTTGTCCACTTGACTAGGGAAGTTAAAATGTTGGGACTAGTTTTCTTGCATTGGATGTATCCCTTTGAACGATACATGAGCATTTTTAAAAGTGATGTTCAAAACCGTTATCGGCCTGAAGGGAGTATTATTGAGGGTTATGTGGCGAGAGAGGTTATGGATTTTTGCAATGACTTTTTCAGTGGTAATGACATTCCTGGTAATTACAAAAACAATGAGGAGCAATTTGGCAAAGGAATTTTAGGATCATGGGTGAAAGTAATCAACCGTGAGCAGTTGGAACAAGGTTACTTGTATATTTTACACAACATGGACAAAGTGAGTGTTTATATCGAGGAACATACCAATTGCATCAAGAGACAATATCCTCGAGCCAATACAACATGGCTTGCCAGAGAGCATAACAAGACATTTATTAAGTGGTTCGAAGATAAAGTCTTACAACAACTATCTCAATCACCAGATGATATTACTGAAACTATCAAATGCCTCGCCTTTAAACCGAAATTGAATGTTATGTCTTATGAAGGGCATGACATTAATGGATTCACATATTACATAAAGTGCCAAGATGATAAGAGTGTCGTCCAAAATAGTGGGGTCACCCTTCAAGCGTCGACTATGTTTTTTGCAAGTGCAAAGGATAAGAGTCCACATGAAGCTAAAATGTCATATTATGGTGTCATTGAAGACATGTGGGAGTTTGACTACATAGATTTCATAATTCCGCTCTTCAAATGTAATTGAGTTGATAACACCAAAGGAGTTATAGTGGATGAATTGGGTTTCACTTTAGTGAACTTTGAAAAGATTGGCGAGAAGGGTGAACCATTCATATTGGCATCACAGGCGAAACAAGTATTTTATATCGATGATCCTGCAAATGATAAATGGTCAGTTGTTCTTCATGGTAAAAGACAGTTCATTGAAGATCCTATAGATGAAGAAGAGTACTATGATAAGTATGATGAATCCAGTCCATTCTCAGTTGGGTTGCCAACACCATCAAATATTGAAGCTAATGATGACTTGTATGTGCGCGGAGATCACAATGAAGGATTGTTAATTGATAAAACATTGCAATATTAGAGGAGTGTTTACATTTTTCATATGTTTTATTTTTCAGAATGTGAACTTTACAATGTGAATTACTTTACAATGTGAATGTGAACTTTACAATATGAATTTTACAATGTGAATTACTTTACAATGTGAATGTGAACTTTACATTCTGATCTTTACAATGTGAATTACTTTACAATGTTAATTACTTTACAATGTGAATGTGAACTTTACAATGTGAATTACTTTACAATGTGAATGTGAACTTTACAATGTGAGCTTTACAATATGAATTACTTTACAATGTGAATGTGAACTTGTAGATGGTTGAGCATTCTCCTAATGACTGTGATGATGATTACCGTGAGGGTGAGGACATCAATGCGCTGCCTCACAATGTAAGTTTTAAGAATATATATCATATATTTATATCTATATGTCCATTTCTAGTTATATCCTGTAAGTGTGTTTATTTTGTCAAATTTTAGGTTGATGATGCAAATGTACCCTCTGAAGCACTTGAAGCACTTGATGAGTAGCACCAAAAAGTTGACAAGAGAAGGGGCATCACTATATTGAAGAAGTTAATAGCACAAAGGGGCAATGGACCCAAACTTGTTGTGGATTTTCATAATCCAGGAAATGCAATTGGAGTGAATCACAATTTGTTTGTTTCATATCTTGGGTATGTTACTCGTAGCCATTGCGGTTGAAAGATAGATTCTTGGCATAAAGTTCCTAAGGGGAAGAAATACGTAATATGGAAGGATTTATGCGTGAGTTATTATTAATTTTCAATTCTATTTGTAAGATTACTAATTTTTTGGATACTAGTTAATAGCAATTCTATTTTGTAGAGTATATTTTAATTGGATGAAAAGTTGCATCGTAAATGTGTGATGCAACGCTGTGGGAGAGTCCTAAGGAACTATAGCACAAATCTCACCCAAGAATACATAAAAGAAGGTGACAAGAGGAAGAAAACAACCACATAATAGTGGAACTTCCTAGACCAAGAAGAATGGGATGCATTTGTTGCTTCAAGACAAACTGATGAATTCAAGGTATTAGGCGTCACCCCCAATTTAATTAATATACATTGTATTAACCTATTCAAGATTAACATTTAGTGTTACTAACAAAATCATTAATGTGCATACTAACTAGGCCCTCAGTGAGGCACAAAAAGCAAGGCATGCACTGAATGTGCATGACCACACAATGGGTCCAAAGGGGTATGCAGGCATTCACCAAGGACTATAGTATGAGGCTACTGCTCAGTCTGCTGCTACTCAGGAGTCCTCTACTATAGGTAGCACACCTCTACCTCGCCATGATGTCTGGATAGCTGGGAGGCAAAATAAGAAGGGAGAAATAAGGAAGCCCACAACTGCTGAGGCGGCTGCAAAAATGGTAAAATACAACTCTTACAGCAATCATTTGAATATTGATTATTTGTGGTGTTTACTTAATTACAAAATTTTGTTTTGGCGATTAGCGGGAGCTGTACGAGCTGAGGAAACAAGGCAAGTTCATCCCTGAGGGCACAAGGGATGAATTTATAGTTGCTTTGGGTAACCCAGAGCATCCTGGACGTGTTAGGGCTGTAGGTGCTGGTGTGGGCATCAAAGCGTTCTTTGGGCCATCCCAGCGCAAACATGTCCCAAAAGTGGGACTTTCACAAGAAGAGGTAACCTATTCTTTCTTTATAATGTTACTGTAAAAGAGAATTCAATAATCAGAAGCTAACATTTCTTTTATCCATGTATAGGTAGATAAGCTAGTTGATAGGAAACTCAAAGAAGCACTGAGCAAGTGGCAGGCATCTCAGACTGCCACTCAGTAGACAGTACCTATGGCATCCCGCTCTACTCCTACTGTAGAGGTTGGGAGTAATATTGTAGACCCACCACCTAGAACATCCACTGTACGTATTTTTATGACATAATAACTAGTCTTTTCAAGATGATATGTTTTCAAGATGATATGTATATATGTATATAACATTCTTTACACAAAAATTTGTAGGGGTTGAAGCCATGCCATCTAAAAAGTAAAGAATGTGTCATTACAGAGGCGTCGGCTTACCCATCCCTACCAGGGGAAATGTTTCATGGGTCTCCATTACCAGCTGGTTGGGTTTGTGTGAGCCCGCTATGTATATTCCCCAATTGGATGGATCTTCCATTGCCATATGCCCACCCAAATTGTGAAATGCTTGGTGAGGCAGAAGGCAGAGTGATATTGTTACCAAAAGTGGATGTCCTCTATACTGAAACTGTATGGTAAATTTACATTACATTAAATTGTTAGTGTGTGTATATGATGTTAGTTGATCTAAAATTATATACATATATAGGTTAAAAAGAAGACACCCAGAGCATCTAGGCCTCCACCTCCACCTCCTAGATTACCAAGTTGGGTTCCACAGGACCTACCTGTCCCGATAGGTCCTAATTGTAGGGGTATGGAAATATGGTTAGGCAAACATGATATAAATTACCATATAATTGTTTCTATAGATGTGGATGCTACAGGTCAATCATACGAAAGCAACCTATTTATACAAGTTATTTTGGAGTTGTTTCAATATGATTGGCTGAATACATCTGTGATAGAGCTATGGATAAGGTGAGATCTTCGTTATACATCCATATACCTTGTGTAGGATCTGGTGATCTGGTTTCTTATTTATTAATGCTTGCGTAATACATGTTTTGCAGCTACTTAGACAAGATATGTGCATATTTTTCATTCAAACATGTAGGATTTTTTATTCCATCTTTGATTAGTCTAGTAGCTAAAGACCCTCCGTTAGTTCAACAATACTACTGTGATGCTTTTACAAATTTTGCTCAAAATAAGAAGACGGTGATAATAGCTCCATTCAATGTGGAGTAAGTTTACTTTTCTTATAATTTGGACTTAAGAAAATTACATTTATATTGTGGATTTTGAGTTATTAATTTGTAACTTTTTTACCTCTAGTGGTACACATTGGGAGTTACTAGTTATTATCCCTGAGACGTTCACTGTATATTATCTAGATCCTAAGGGGACTAAATTGATCCCCGAGACGTTCACTGTATATTATCTAGATCCTAAGGGGACTAAATTGAATTCAAAATATGGACACAAAATGAAACTGGCATTATTCTGGTGAGAAATATTTCATTTTCATATCCGTTAACATATGTTATTACATTACTACATATTTATGCAATGTACTATTTTACATTAACATGTAGGGGTTTAGATGAGTTCAAAAAGGCTGGAGGAAAGGTCCCCAGGAAAAAGAACCAGCAAATAATTTAGAAAAACGTGGAAGTAAGTTCCTGACTGCAATGTATATATTATTTATGTGAACAGTGCTTAATTAGTTGTATTTTTTAATATTGTGTATATTTCAATTTATAGTGTGCTACACAAGACAACATATGGGCATGTGCATACTATGTGATGCGATTTATGCACATGATTATCAAATATGCCGCAGTGGACATCGATACCATTCCTGAGGTATTATATATAGTCTCATTAGATAATATGAAATATATCAATCTTATTTATATATTATTAATTATATATATACATCATTCTCTTTGCAGGTGTTTAAAACTGACCACAATACATGAAAGGCCTTACCAGATGTACATGCTCCCTATACGACGAAAGAATTAAATGATGTAAGAGAAGAATGGGCAACATCCATACAAGTAGTGGGGGTTTTAACATATAATTGGGATGTTGATAGCGAATAATGACTTAAGAATGATATTTTGTAAATGAATTTCTGAATTATAATATGTGTGAATGTTTCTACATGTCTGAATGTTTCTACATGTGTCTAAGTGAAAATGAATGAAACTATTGGTTGCTATATGAATGTTTCTACATGTGTGAATGTGAAAATGAATGGAACTACAAATTGCTACATGAATGCTTCTACATGTGTGAAAATCGAATGGAACTGCATGTTGTTAAATGTGTGAACATTTATGTTGTTAATTTTGCAGGTTTGTGGCCTATGGTTGGATGATATCAATGGATGTTGTAAAACCTACAGTTCATAACTGAACTGTAGGTTTCTCATTCTGCGACCAACCATAGTAGGTCTGCAGATTGATAGAAAAAAAAAACATAAAATAGACGTCAGTTATTTGTATAAAACTGACGATAAATGGTTACAGTGTCGGTTTCCCTACTAGTAACTGACGTTGATTTCCCTAGTGAGGCCAGACACCATGGCCGTGCTGGCCAGCATGGTCGTGGTAGTGGGCCAGACACCACGGTCGTGCTGGCCAGCACGGTCGTGGCAGCGGGTTAGATGGCATCAGTTGTCACTAAGAAACCGACGCCGATAGTGCCCCAGATGGCGCCCTTTCTATGGAGCAAAGGTATATGGCGTCGGTTTCAAAGCTAATAACTGATGCCTATACCCCCTGTTGGTGTGTTTTCAGTGGCACGCGAAGGGTTGTGGTGTCGGTTTGCGAACTGACGCGTAACAGTTGGGCTTTTAGCGACGCCCACATAGGTGTCGCTTAAAAATTGATACTAAAGGCCTTAAATAACCGACACTAAAGGTCGGTCGTAAGCTCTAGATGATGTGTCAGGTAGCTCTCCTCATTTTTCTTAAGATGTCACGAAGTGAAAGAAATCATGTTCTTAGCTTACATCAGCACACAACCCAAACCATTCTTCGCAGCATCACAAAAGATGATATAACCTTTCCCATGCTTGGTAACACTAATATTGGTGTACTAGTCAAATTCTCCTTCTAAAGATAGAAAGAACGTTTACACTTACCATCCTAGGCAAATGACACACCCTTCCTCATCAGCTTCATTAGGAGTAATGTCATTACACTAAAGTCCTTGATAAACTTCTTGTATTACCCTGCTAACCCAAGGAAACTACAAACATCTTTCGGTGTCTTTGACTGCTCCCACTCTAACATATACTAAACCTTCTTGGGATCCACACACACACCTTCAATAGATACTACGTGTCCCAAGAAAGACATCTCCTTCAGTTAAAACTCACACTTGCTGACCTTATCATATAGCTTGTGCTATCTCAACAAGGTCAACACCTACCGTAGATGTTGCTCATGCCGTTGGCTGTCTCGGGAGTAGATCAAGATGTCATCGATGAACACCATCACTAACAGGTCAAGATATAGCCTAAACACCATGTTCATAAGTTCCATAAATGTTATTGGTGCATTGGTTAGCCCAAATGGCATAACCACAAACTCATAGTAACCATACTGAGTTCAGAAAGATGATTTGGATATGTCACTTGCCTTGTTCCACAACAGATGATATCCTGACCTAAGATCTATTTTGGAGTACACTGCGGCTCCTCACAACTAGTCAAACAGATCATCTATCTGCGGTAAAGGATACTTATTCTTGATCTTCATCTTGTTTAGTTGTCAAAAGTCGATGCATAACCTCACAAAACCATCTCTCTTCTTCACGATCTACATTGGAGCACCCCAAGGGGACATGCTCGGTCTGATAAAGACCTTCTCTAGCAATTCATGCAACTGCTTCTTCATTTCTTTCATCTCAACTAGTGCCATCCTGTACAATGTTTGTGATATCGTCAATGTACTAGGTACCAAATTGATCTCAAAGTCAATCTCTCAGAGTGGGGGAAGACTTGGGAAATCATCACACTACTACAGAAACAACATTCAGTGTCACTTTTCTGGGCGTCGGTTCTTTAGGAAAACCGACGCCTAAACTATTAGACGTCAGTTATTTAGGCAAACCGACGTCTATATTCAAAGACCAGCCAGACACGGGTACCGCTTTGAATATAGCGTCGGTTGTTAATAACAAACCGACGCCTAAAGTCGCCCACGAAATCCAATTTTCGAGCAAAAAAAATAGTGTCACTTTCAGCGTCGGTTATGTAGATAGAAACTGACACCTATGCGCAATGAAAATTTGCGCGAAAAGTGTCACGTTCAGTGTCGGTTAACCTTTTATAACCGACGCTGAAAGTGGTTCCCGCCAAACAATTTCGTGAAAAATATCGTCCAATTAGACGTCGGTTGGTTCAAACAACCGACGCTAAAGAGGTTTAGGCGTCGGTTGTTTGAAATAACCGACGCTATTTGGGAACTTAATATCCCGCGATCGCCCGACTCTTCCCCTTTCTTCTGTTTCATTGCGAGCCAATTTCCCTTTTCTTCTCTACTGTTGCCCGGCCACGCCGCCGATTTCTCCTCCACGAAAGCTCCTTCTTCCTCCACGACAGCGCCGCCGCACCGCCGGCACACCCCCTTCTCCGCCGCCACTGTTGCTGCCTTCTTCCCCTTCTCCACGCCCCCTTCTCCGCCATGCCCCCTTCTCCGCAGCCACTGCTGCTCCTTGGTCTGCCTTCCCTGCCGCCTAGAGCTCGCCGCTGTGCTGCCTTCCTCCTTGCCGCCGCCCGCCGATGCCGCTGCTCCTTGGTCTATCTGCCCTACTGCCTGGAGCTCGCCAGCCACCGCTGCACCTGCCTGCCCTACCGCCTGGAGCTCGCCGGTCACCGCCACCACTGCTGGGAGGTCAGTTGTTGTTGCTCGCCTAATATTGCATCTAAATCTTGGTTTCACCACTTCTTTCACTGAGAAATGAGAAGAATGGCCTACCACGGCCGTGCTGGGCAGCACGGCCGTTCTGGACAGCACGGCCGTAGTAGGCCAACACAGCCACGGCTGTGTTTGATTTGATTTAAACCCTAATTTGATTTAAATCCATTCTAGCATCCTAATTTGATTTGATTAAACTCTAACATTGATGAAACCCTAACATAAATTGTGATGAAACCCTAACATGTACATATCTATTATTGTGTTTGTTGGCCTAGAAACCCGTCCAAGATTGACTCATTAGGAGTAAATCTTGGATAGTCCCCGATTTGGGACTGTTCTTGAACACCTAATCTCACTTAGGATGTAAGTGTATAATGTGTATTGGATTTTTGAGAAAATTTCGACAGCATTTCCCCGTTTGTTCTCTAAGTACATATGTACTTAGAGAACAGCAGGGAAATGCTGCCGAAATTTTCTCAAAAACCCAATACACATTATACACTTACTAGTGAGATTAGGTGTTCAAGGATGGGATAGGTGGTACGCATTTATTATATATAAGAATGACATCAAATGTGTTTGTTGGCCTAGAAACCCGTCCAAGATTGACTCATTAGGAGTAAATCTTGGATAGTCCCCAGTTTGGGACTGTTCTTGAACACCTAATCTCACTTAGGATGTAAGTGTATAATGTGTATTGGGTTTTCGAGAAAATTTCGGCAGCATTTCCCTGTTTGTTCTCTAAGTACATATGTACTTAGAGAACAGCGGGGAAATGCTGCCGAAATTTTTTTGAAAACCCAATACACATTATACACTTACTAGTGAGATTAGGTGTTCAAGGATGGGATAGGTGGTACACATTTATTATATATAAGAATGACATCAAATGTGTTTGTTGGCCTAGAAACCCGTCCAAGATTGTTAATTGAAGCTAATGATGACTTATATGTGCGTGAAGATCACAATGAAGGATTGTTAATTGATAAAAGATCACAATTTTAGAGACATGTATGTTTATACAAATGCTAAATGTTTGCCTTTTTCTAATTAATACAAATGCTAAATGTTTGCCTTTTTCTAGTTAATACAAATGCTAAATGTTTGCCTTTTTAATGACATTTTCAGATGGCTGACCATGATAAGCATGATGTCCATGATGAGCATGAAGTCCATGATGAGCATGCTGTCCATGACGAGCATGGCGAGGATACCAATGTAAGTTCTAAAAACATATCATGTATTTCTATAAAATTCATTATCTTCTAGTTATGTCATATATCTTATATTTCTATAGTGGGCTAATTCAGTGTGTTTATTTTTGTCAAATTTTAGGTTGATGATGCACATGTACCCACTGAAGCACTGGAGCAACTTGATGCGCAGCACCAAACACTTAACAAGAAAAGGGGCATCACTCTGTTGAAGAAGTTAATAGCTCTTAGTGGCAGTGGATCCAAATTGGTTGTGGAGTTTGATAATGGAGTAAATGCAATTGGAGTGAACCGCAATAATTTTGTAAACTATCTTGGGTGTACCACTCGGAGCCATTGTGGTGTTAAGTATGATAACTGGCATAAAGTTCCTTAGGGGAAAAAAGACTTGATATGGAAGGATTTATGCGTGAGTTATTATTATTTGCAATTCTATTTTGTAGATTACAAATTCTATTATTTGCAATTCTATTTTGGATACTAGTTAATAACATTTCTATTTTACATAATCTGTTTGCATTGGATGAGAAGTTGCATCGTAAAAGTGTGATGCAACGCGCTGGAAAGATGCTTAGGAATTATAGGACAAATCTGAATAGAGAATACATAAAAGAGGGTGATAAGAAAAAGAAGTCAGCCCTTGAACAATGGAACTTCTTGGACAAAGAAGATTGGGACAATTTTGTTGCTTCAAGAAAATCTGAAGAATTCAAGGTATTAGGTGTCACTCCCAATTTAATTAATATACATTGTATTCACCTATTCAAGATTAATATTTAGTGATACTAACCAAATCATTAATGTGTATACTAACTTGGCCCTCAGTGACGCACAAAAAGCAAGGAGTGCACTGAATGTGCATGACCACACTATGGGTCCAAAAGGCTATGCAAGCGTTCGCCAAAGACTACATGAGGAGTCTGCGGCTACTCAGGAGTCTGCTCCTACTCAGGAGTCTGCTCCTACTCAGGAGTCTGCCACACCCATGCCTCGCCATGATATCTGGATAGTTGGGAGGCAAAACAAGAAGGGTGAAATAAAGAAGCCCGTAACTGCTGAGGCGGCTGCAAAAATGGTAAAATACAACTCTTAGAGCAATCGTTTGAATATTGATTATTTGTGGTGTTAACTTACCAATTTCTGTTGATGGTGATTAGCGGGAGATACACAAGCATAGGAAACAAGGCACGTTCATCCCTCAGGGCACAAGGGATGAATTGACAGTTGCTCTGGGTAACCCAGAGCATCCTGGACGTGTCAGGGGTGCAGGCGCTGGTGTGGACATCAAAGCATTCTTTGGGCCATCCCAGCGCAAACCCGGATCGAGACTTTCTCAAGAAGAGGTAACCTATTCTTTTTTTAGAATGTTACTGCAAAAGGAAATTCAATAATAAGAAGCTAATGTTTCTTTTATCCATGTATAGGAGAATAAGAGAGTCGAGGATATAGTTGCTAAGAAGGTCAACGATGTAGTTGCTGAGAAGGTCAAGGAAGAATTGCTACGGTGGCAGGCATCTCAGGCTTCCAATCAGCCTATGGCGACCCACTCTTCTCCTGATGCACAGACTGCGAGTAATCCTGGAGACCCATCGCCTAACACGTCTGCTGTAAGTATTGTTTATGACATTGTACCTAGTCTTTTCAAGATGATATGTTTTCAAGATGATATGTATATATGTATAACATTCTTTACGTAAATTTGTAGGCATTGAAGCCATGCCGCTTAAGAATACAAGACTATGTTGTTGCAGAGGCGCAGGCTTACCCGTCCCTTCCTGGGGAAAGGTTTCACGGGACTCCAATACCACATGGCTACGTTCGTGTGGGCCCATGACGTGTGTTACCCGATTGGAGGGAAGCTACATTGCCATATCCCCACCCGAATATTGATACACTTGCTGAGGCAGAAGGCGGGGTCATATTGTGGCCCAAAGCAGATGTCGTCTACACTACTAAAATTGTAAGATAAATTTACATTGATTTAGATTGTTAATGTGTATATATGATGTCAACTGATCTGAAATTATATATACAGGTTAAAAAGAAGACACCAGGAGCACCTAGGCCTCCACCTCCACTTCCCGCATTACCAACTTGGGTTCCAACTGACCTAACATACCCGTTAGGTCCTGCTTGTAGGGGAATGGCATGTTGGCTATGGGCACATAATATACATTGCCCGATAATTGTTTCTTTAGATGCAGATTATGCAGGTCAATCATACGATATCTCTTTATTTATACAAGATATTATTGAGCTATTTATGTATGATTGGCTGAATACATCAATGATAGAGACATGGATAAGGTGAGATCTTGTTTATACATCCATATACCTTGTGTAAGATCCGGTGATCTGGTTTCTTATATATTAATGCATATGTAATACATGTTTTGCAGCTACTTATTCGAAGATCATTGCAAACAATTTGCATTTGATCATGTGGGATTTTTGATTCCATCATTGATTAGTATGGTAGCTAAAGACCCTGATAATGTTCAACAATACTGTATAGATGCTTTTACAATTTTTGGTCAGCAAAAGAAGACGATAATAATAGCTCCATTCAATGTCAAGTAAGTTTACTTTATTTATAATTTGGACTTAAGAAAATTCCATTTTTATTGTGCATTTTGAGTTATTAATTGTTAACTTTTTACCTCTAGCGGTAAACATTGGGAGTTACTAGTTATTGTCCCCGGGACGTTCACTGTTTATTATCTAGATCCCGTGGGAAGTACATTAAGCACTAAAATTGGACACGTAATGAGAATGTCATTATTCTGGTGAGAAATATTTCATTTTTGTATATGTTAACATCTATTATTACATTACTATTTACTTATGTAATTTACTGTGTTATATTAACATGTAGGGGTTTAGATGCATTCAAAAAGGCTGGAGGAACGGTCCCAAGGAAAAAGAACCAGCCAATAAATTGGCAGAACGTACAAGTAAGTTCCCGACTCCAATGTATATATTATTGATGTGAATTGTGCTTAGTTGTATTATTTTGTATGTTTCAATTTATAGTGCGCTACACAAGACAATGGCTGGGCATGCACATACTATGTGATGCGATTTATGCAGATGATTATCAAACATGCCGCATTGGACATCGATACCATACATGAGGTATTATATATAGTCTCATTAGTTAGTATGAAATATATCAATCTTATTTTTATATTATTACTTATATATATACATCATTCTCTTTGCAGGTGTTTAAAACTGACCACACTATAGGTAAACGCTTAAAAAACATACATGCTCCATATACGATGGAAGCATTAAATGAAATAAGAGAAGAATGGGCAAAAGCCATACATGCAGTGGCAACTGTAAGATATAATTGGGATGTTGATAGCGATAATGAATGATACTTTGTAAATGAATATTTCTGAATGTTAATACATGTATTTGAATGTTTCTATATGTGTGAATGTGAGAATTGAATTGATGTCTGAATGTATCTACTTGTGTGAAATTTTCCTTGGGACTTTTGCAGGTTTGTGGCCTGTTTGTAGGCTGATATCAATGGATGTCGTAAACCTGCAGTTCAGAAAACTGAACTGCAGGTTCTCATCCTGCTGACCAGCCACAGTAGGCCTGCAAACTGATATGAAAAAAAAATAGATATAGACATCGGTTATTTACAGAAAACCGTCAGAAAAGACCTACAGCGTCGGTTATTGGATAAAAACCGACGCCTAATAGTACAAACAACCCGACCGTGCAGGAAATCACGGCCGTGGTGTAAAAGGCGTCAGTTATTCATATAAAACCGACACCTATAGTACTAAACACGGCCATGCAGGGAAGCACAACCGTTTCGTCTTGAAGTATGGCATCGGTTTTTTATAGAAAACCGACGCCAAAAGGGTTCGCGCCACAGAAAACAGCGTCATCTAGGACTCTTTCTGCATCGGTTACCAAGTAAACACCGACACTATAGTCCATATAGGCGTCGGTCTTTTAGTAGACAACCGACGCAGAATGTGTCCTAGATGACGCCATTTTCTGTGGCGCGAACCCTTTTGGCGTCGGTTATCTACTAAAAGACCGACACCTATATGGACTATAGGCGTCGGTTAAAAAACCGACGCCGAAGTGTTCGACCTTTAGCGGCGCCCACATAGGCGTCGCTCAGAAACCAACACCAAAGGGGGTTAAACAACCGATGCCAAAGGTTGTTTCTGTAGTAGTGTCAAGAAACACATCTCGAAACTCATAGACAACCGGCACCTCTTTGATACTAGGATTCCTCACTTTGATATCCACCATATGTGCCAAAAACGCCTCACAACCTTGTCTCATCAACCTCTCTGTCATCATCACTGACACTATGCACGTCAGAAGGATCTTCCTATATCCCTGAAAGACCCACAAAACATCACTATCAACAAACGTCTCCACCTTAGAACTACAGTCCATTCCAAGGACTACATTGAATCCATGCATGTCAAGTGGTATGAGATCCACCTGAATGATGCATCCTAAAAAATAAAGAATGCAAGAAGGACACACCTCCTACAAGTCGACGGAACCAACTAAAGGAGTTTCTTAGAAAAGACTATCCCGTCTATGAGTAACATGCGAAGAACAACTAGAGATCACTGCTATAGTGGTAAAGGAGTGTGTCACACACAGGTCAATCAAAATAGATATAAAGTTAGAAGAAGATAAATTAGAATGAAATAACTCCATCTGACATGTCATGACCCTCAGATTGACTACTCTTTCTAGTTGACTCATGACATAGAATCGAGTTGTTGTCTATTTTCACCCTCGTCCTCTATTGGCTTGCCCAGATGAACCAACCTATGACTCTTGACCATTTCCCTGGCCTCCATCACTGTTGAACTATCACTATTGCGACTGTTGCTGAGTTTGTCTCAGCTATTGTGTCACCTCTTCATCCTTCATAGGGCAAAACCACTTTGTATTCCAAACCTACCCACATTTATAACAAGTCTTCCTCTCATACCATGGCCTAAATGGCCCTATTACTGACACTAATGCAATAGTGTGAACTCCTACCGGTGAAAAGGTACGACCTCTAACCTTGCTTGGAGGCCACTAAAATTGTACTTCCGACCACTATTGTGACTGAGGTGTTGAAAACCTAGGATTGTTGAAGCCTCCAGACAGTTGTCCTTGATACCATGTTGGTCTCTTATTGGTGTTTACCTCTCGCATCTCCACAACTGACCATTGCACTCTCCAGACTGACTCCACAAATGTGACAAATCGTTCCATGTTCTCTAGAGATGACATCAGTGTTGTCAACTCGGAGTTCAAACCCTTCTCAAAACACTAGATTCTCTCCTTCTCCATTGTAGACAAATGCAGAAAAAACTTGAGAAGATCCATGAACTTTGCTTCATACTCATTGATCATCATAGATCCCTATCAGATCTTCTCAAACTGTGCGATCTTATTGTCCAGGTAGGTCTTCGGGAAGTATCAGCTCACAATCTCTCACCAAATATCTTCCCAATGGATCACAACACCATGCCTTTTCTCCTCCTCGATGGCCCACCAATTGCTAGCACTCCCTTTCAACATGTACATTGTGTGCTTCACCTTTTCCTCTCCAACGATATTGAGGATCTTGAAGGCCTTCTGCAACTCAGTCAACCACATGTTAGCATATGCGGAATCTACTGTACCGACATACTACAACACCCCCGCACTACTTAACCTCCCGAAGGTCTTCCCTGAACCTTGAGATTCAGCGTTGGGGATTGCTTCCCTTTCTTGGGTTATGGGCATTCTATCCACCATATGCATCATCGTGGCCATAAACTATCCAAACATGGACTGAAAAGTGGGATTGGCCATAGTTTCTAGGTCGAACAGAGGAACTTTAGGCACTCCATCATCTCTTGCATGCCTCCTAACACCACCTCCTGGTGTAGTAAAACTTCTCTTAGCATTTTCTTTGTGTTCTATAGACATATCTTTTCTTCTCTTCTTCTGCTTCTTCTACACAAGCACAAGTTACCATTACAAATCTCGGATGACATGAGAACAGACACAAACCCTAGTCCTATGTCCCCGTAGACTAAGCAAACCTAAAGCTTTGATACCAACCTAACTTGTAATACCATGATGCCACACAAAAGAAAGATTACCCAAAACAAAGCACATAATTAATACTAAACATCCAGATTACCATAAAACATGTTAAATTAAGATTGATTTCATATAGCCAAAAAAGTGGAAACATGTTATATCTGAGTCCAAAAAACTATACCACTTGGATCATATATCATGCCAAAAGATATTACATATCATTGTTCAGTGGCTAACATGCCACACACATGTCACATATGATAATTTGTTCACATATATACAAGCCATATCTGCACAACCATGGCATACTGCCAAAAATTCATATTGATGTAAAACGTCTAAAAAACAACCCCAACAACCTTAGAGTACACAGACAACACATAAGACTCTACTAGAAAACTCTAGCAGCATATCCAACCTTCAACAACTATTGCTCCTCTTACTACTCAACTTCAACCACACAATCTCTACCTCATTGTGCACATCCACCTAAAAGATGTGGAAACCGATAGGGTGAGACCAATGTCCTAATGAGAGATATAACTCTCCGCCAACAACTATTATAGGCACAGATAAACTAAAGCAGGAAGATTACATTATAATTAGGATGAGAAAATTCAGCTAAATGATATGAGTAAAGCAGTAACATAGATTAGGAAATTTAAGCATCTACAAATGCGCAGTAGAACATCTTACACTTTTATAAGGAATATGAAGAACATGTATAACCTTTATCAACTAAACAATATAAGAAACAAGGCGTGGGATCATCCAATGTGAATCATATTTGACCCTAAGAAAATATTCTACAAAGTTGTATTACATCTTTTATTTTCCCTGAGGATTTGAGTCATGCCACCCAAATCCAACTGACCACTACTAATTCAAAATGAGTGCCATACAAGATCTATGGAAGAGCTGGACTACATGAGCTTCTCCTACACTACTCAATTAGTTTGAGTTTGCACCGTAGTGACATATCAATCATACTACAAAATAGCAACTTATAGTCTAAGTTATAGTCCTATAAATATAAGCAACAACTTATAATCAAAGCTATAGTCATGTAAACACCTAGCCCGCCTTGGTACAGGTCACAGTGCTAGAAACCAGGGTATATAACTGACCGGCCTAAATCGTGCGTCCTAAATTTTTAGGCGGATTTGAGGTAGTCGAGCTTTTACATTTATAAACCTGAATCCTTCTAGGCCCCCGCAACTTTGTTTATGGGGTCGAAGTAGATATACGGGGTCAAACACAGGGATAAGGGGGGTAGTGTTGAGAACCCAGAATTGACACGCTACACTCTGGCAGGTAAAAGAGATTGTAAATTCCCCAGAAGGGAAGCGTAAAGATGTCACAAACAAAACAAGAAAACTATCTCCAAGTGGAGTTACTAGAAAGATTTAAGGTTTTAGTCATTTAGCAGTTTTTAGGGGTTTTTATGCGATAGAAACAGAAAGATAAAACTAGAACTAGAGCAAGGTACGAAGGATAAGACTATAGAAAAACAAGCGGCACCGATAACATCCTGTACGCCTCCTCTCAGAGCGGGTACCTCTAACCAAGCCTCGGCACCCCTCTATGGGTTGCTGGGCTCAAAGTTAGAGTGGAATGTCACTGAAATGACTCCGTTCCAGGCACTCTCGTACTCCAGAAATGGTCCAAACACTAGAGCCACAACACAACTCTCGAAGTTGTTGCGACGGGAAAACACAATTCGGTAGCTAAGTGAAACGTGATCCAAAACATGCAAGCTAGAGTTCGGATATCAAACATAGCAGTCATCCAACATATTGCACCAAGCATAGAGCAGCAAGTAATTAAGCATTTCCATTTCTATAAGCATTAAAGGTCTTAATTACAATGCATAAGTAAAGGAATTAAATAATAGAATTAAAGATAGGTGTCGCCTTCTTGATGTAGAAGAACGACAGGCTGCAGTAGCCATCCCGCCCGATATCGGACAGGGGCCTAGCCCGATACTACCGTGTCGGGCGGCACGCTCTCTCAAGCGGCACACCGCGACGGACGACTGCATCGCTCAAGGACCTGGTCGATACGCTCAAGTTGGGCACTACACCCTCTCGGGCGACACGCCTGACGGGCGGAGCGTATCGGGTTCGTTATCGTGTCGGGCATGGAGCTGCATATCCTATTGTCGGGCACTCATGTCGCGTATCTACATCAGCCGATATCGGCTCCCAGTGTCGCCCGGTACAGTCCTAGGTGAACCAATCCCCTCCCTCTCGGGATGGGGAAGAGCTCACCTAGTGTCACCCGGTACGAACACTGGAGCACGATACGCCTTCTCTTGCAGCCTCCTCCGAAGATCACTCGACTCTTCGAAACCTAAAGTGACCAAGCTTGTCTGAATTGTCTAAGCTGTCTTTTTGGCTCCCTGTTGCTACTATTTATAGGCAGCTGGTCGTGAGAAGATATGGTGCTCGAAATGCCACGTGTCCTGCTTTCCGCCATTCAGTTGGTGGTCGACTGACGCGGGTATCGCCCGGTATCGCTCGGCATAAGGAGGTCGGCTGTCGGGCGTCGGGGGGGAGGCGCCTGCCGGTGGGTGGCTGATATCGCGTGGCACCTAGAGTAGTTGTGGCGTGCTCGGCTCCCTGTCGGGTAAAGAGGCGTGTCGTCCATCGGTACCCTATCGCGCAGCATTCTTGCGTCGCGCGTCGTCGTATCGCACAGCCCTGCCGGTCAGCGTGTGTATCGGGCGTCAGGGGGGGCCGAGACAGTCTTGGACTTATTTGCGGGCCGGAACGGCCTTATTGGTGCTAAATGGGCCAAAAAGGGCGGAAACTCTGCAAAAGATGGAAATGTTGGACTGAGAGCATTGCTTGTCTAATTATTGCGAAATTGCATGTAAAATAGAGGAATCTGGCAGAAAAGGGCAGTTTTGATAACATAATAAAGGCCAAAAATGTCACGAAAATTGGTGTTATCAACTCCCCCAAACTTAGCTTTTTGATTGTCCTCAATCATTATTTAAACTTTATTTGGCGATGCTTCTTCTTGCGTAGTATGCTTCTCAGGCTAAGATGTAAAACAAGTATCGTAATGCCTTTAGAGATAATGCTGCCTCATTACGAACAAAAGACTTCGTCTTTCTTGCCTTATTGTTTAAGTAAGATTATTCTCTACAGCTTCGGCGAGATGTTGTTGTATGATTCTGAAGTTAGCTTCCACACCAAACAGCTTTATTTTCGGGGCAGAAAGTTGTGTATAGGATAGGCTAAGGCTTTTTGGGTTTTCTTCTTGTTTCCCATCGGTCCATCCAGGTAAGGGTCCGTTAACGGGCAAGTGGTCCCTGCAGTCCAAGCCAGATGGCTTTAGAGCAGTGATTTCACATCCTACGTACCACAGCCCCGGATCTACCATGCCTAAAGATGGGTACTTTTGGGAAACAAGTGTGTGTAAATTTTTTTCTTTTATTGGGCACAACTCTCATGCTTTTATTCACGCTCATAAGGCTTCTCTCTCTTTTTAGGATTTTTGTCTGGTAAGGGGAAACAAAGAGATTCTTGCTGTTTGGGCAGCTTTTTCCTTCTCCATACTCGTCTCTTAGCTGTTTGCGAGATTATTATATTTTTTGAAATTTGTGGCATAGCAAAACATATTCTTTTGTTCATTTGAAGCAGCACTATCGAAAATATATAACAGGACTTGTGTCATATTTAGCACAAAGAAAATATACTTGGCAAGCAGTTGCATCAGGGTTTTTACTAATATAGTGACTTTGTACATATGCATGGGAACAAAATAAGCAAAATTTTCAGAAATTTCAAAATTTATATGAACATGTATATGTATCAAGATGAACAAAAGAATCAAAAGATTAAGTTAGAAAATTTGGCAAAATTTTGTACCTCCCTCACTGGTACCATGGTACCCCCCAAACTTACTCCACACTCTGTCCCAGAGTTGTGAAGTAGATTAGGCAAGGTAATGCTAATCTAGTGAGGGTTAGCCGACGAGCGCGCCTTCGTCAGATAGAAGCTCCCACACATATTCTCCTCTTTTGCTGTGGTAATCGATGTGATGGAGCTGGTCAGGTGTCTCTTTATTTGCTATCCATTCCAGGACGTGGATGCCACAGTCGTCGGATAATGGGATCTGTTGTGGGCTACGGTGGTAGAACTGAAGTTCGTGCCATCTGTTTGCTAGTGTGTCCAGGAATGGTTGTATCATCTTTGTCACCCCATCGTAGTATTTCCGAGTTAAGCATTCGACAGATGACAGCGGTTCCGATGTACACGGCACTGGATGGTTCTTGTTGCCGTCCGAGCTGTTGTAAAAGATTCCTACTCGTTGTTGGGTGTACACCGTCAGGAGCATCTAGTGGTTATAATGAAGAATTGGCAGGAAGATTTGGCTAGGGACTCTTCTTTCCAACTCTTCCAGGAAAAGCTTATGTGCTCCTGATTCGTCGGCTAGGCAAACGTCATTAAACAGCATAGGATGGGCTATATATGCGTGATCGAACTTTGGTTGTAAAATTTGGACGCAAGCGGTTAATACCGATACCGACAAACATCCTCCTTCTTTAACCATGTCCCTTATCTCATCAATTGGGACTACGACATTTCTCACCTTGTAAATGATATCCCTCGGGGTAGCATCTGCTAATTTCAAAAGGATTACATCTACTTGCTCCTGCGTGAGCGTAGCGCACGAGAAACGATCGAAGTTTTTGATCATCCCTTATGTGGCTTTAGGCGAAGCAGTTTGTTCCATCCCGTGCACTTTCTTAAGGACCATCAGTTCCTTGCCTTCCCCATGTTTGACGGTCGCCACTTCTTCTTCTTTTTCTGAGGGGTTGCTGGACTAAGAAGAGTCTTAATCTAGGTCACTGTCCAGCAGTTGCTCCGGTACCCCGACGTCCCGGAAATAACACTTGTCCTTGATCAGAAACATGGCGTAGGTGCCCCTGCGTTGATAGAAACAATGGCCCCTAAGGGCCCTCAAGTTGCCAAATGTACTGAGCACCTCAATGGCACTTAAGACGACTAAGGCACTATTTCTGCTTCCCTCTTTAGCCTAGACGGGGAAGTTGCGAATAGAAAAGAAGTTCCAAATGCCGTTGTGGCATTTGGCTCCTCGCTTGATAACTCTTTGAAGACGCACCGGTAGAAGCCTCATGTTTTTGTCTTCTGGGAAGCTGAAGGTGATCCCTGAGTGCGACACCTCGTTGTGGCTGCAATTCAGGAGCCAGACTTTGTGGTTCCTTAGGTCTGCTACGCAGAGGAACCATATGTTGTGGTGCTTGTACGGTACCAACACGAGGTTAGGGTTGTGCTCGTCAATGTGTTGCAGCATGTTTGACACCGCAGAGGAGTCTAGTTCTCTGCACATCAACCTTCTCGCCAAGGTCGGGGTGGCGCAGTATATTTTCTTCCGACCTGTCCTACTATTGATATTTTCTATTATAGCATTCTCGAGGACCCTGAATAGCCTTTTTTCAACGACAGCCGTCGAGCGGAACATGTTGCGGAGTGTTCCCCATCGTACGGAGAAGTAGTCGTCGCTCCAGACGACGTCTTCTTCATCTGCCTGCGATCTTAGGACACTGTTTAGCAGTTTCTGGTCTCTGATCGACATGTAGTTGATGGCTCTTCTGTCGAAGTCGGCCATTTCGAAGGACGGTATCTCTGATGGCTCACGGAACCTGTCTGCCATCGATCGTCTACCTCAGGGGAAGTGTCTTTCATTGGCTGCGTACACATCCCCCTTTTCTCCCTCCAACTCGTTTGAAGAGTTTGTCCCGATGCTGACATCTCCGTTATCATCTTCAATATCATTCAGGGGAATTGTGGGATTTTCTTCCTTGGGACCTACAGAGCTCGCCCGTCCTGCTAGAGCTCCATCGGTGGACTTCGGTTGCATCCCCTCCTTGGGCATTGAGGGTCGCCCGGTGGAGGAGGAGGGTGATGCTGATGTCGAGGGGGATGCTAACGAAGATGATGGAGAGCCACGGCTCGGAGGTGACGGTGACCGTCTCGGCTGCCTTCGGCACGGATGGTCGTTCCCTCTATCCAGCCTCTCCTCGATTTTGTCGAGGCATTGGAGAACTTGCTGCATTATTGAATTTACGGCCTCTAGTCCGCTCAGCAGCTCTCGCTCTTGGTTGCTCAGCCTGTCTTGAACAGACGCATATTTGCGGGTTAGGGAAATACAAATTTCAGAGTTGGTATATGTTACCTCCCGCAACCTGTCGAGCTCGTGCCCGAGCATCATTCCGAGCGATGGGGAAGCTCCGGTAGATCTTCCTCCCGTCCTCGCGACCTCTTTCTCATGCAATGGCTTACCAGGGATGGTAGACTTTACGTAAACAGTTTGCGGCGTCGATGCCGCCAGGCGGGGCGATGGCGCTACTTCAGCAGCTATCGCCTTCCCTTTTTGTCAGCGAGGGGACGACTGTGGTGCGGGTGAACTTCGGTCCACCTCTGCACTGTCGGCGACCTCCTCTCCTGCTATAAAAGGCGACACAGGTTGCGGCGTAGGTGTCAGCTGAGCTCCCTCGAGCTCCATCCTCAGGGTCTCAGCGAACACCGCATTACTGGTGCTCGGCTCAAGTTCTTCTTCTGCCGCTATAGGCATTTCAAGGATGACAGGGGCTGCGGCCGTCTCTTCTGCGGCAGCTCCTGAAGTTTCTGTCTCGGTGACCCCAACGATCACTGGTTCTTTGTCGGCTACCACCCTTTTTGTTGAGGCGGCGGATGATATAGCTGGAGCGACTACAACCCTACTGGCAGTTGTAGCCGGTAGATCTGGAACTACCCCTTCCCGGGCTTTGGTGACTGTGGTGGGGGTTGTGCCTTTTGTTACAGCTTCAATCTCGGCTGTAGTGAATACCAACTTGTCTACGTTGTAGTTGGCACAGCGAGGGAGCGGGAGGAGTGTATTTGTCCTTGCAAACTTATAGAAATAGCCCCCCCCCCTCCTTCCTAATGATGCTGGTCCTCATCAGGTACTTGGTGTCAAACACCTCATCGCCTTGCATCCTTGAAAGGCTACGCGGCTCCTTTGGGTACCCGAGTCCTACCGTGATTAGGTTGATGATGCCACCCATGCAGTATTCCTTGGTAGCTTCCTTCATTGGATGTAGTCTGTTCAGCAGAAATCATCTGAGGTTGATCACTCGACCCTCCATTATGTGCCACATGACCTGGAGCTCTTCCGTGTATATGTTGATGGATTCGTACTTGCTGAACAGGAGGCATGCCACAAGTTTGTTTACTATCCTCCAGAAGCATGACTGTATAGCAGCTACCTTCTTTCCCGGCTTGAACGAAGATTCACCGGTTAACGTGTTCCAGAGCTTCACAGGATCGAACCCGTCTCCTTTGGTGATTCTCTCACCATTGTCCATCAGGTTCCTCTCCTCCTTGCTTGAAGAGAAGATTTTGTTCAGAAACTTTTCGGAGATTGTGCACTTCGAGTTGTAGAGTTGGGCTTGGAGTCTGTCTGGCCCTCCGAATTCTTTTCTCTCCACCGGTGAATTTCTCACCCGGTGGAGGGAAGACATGAACTCCATTGTCATCCTAGTGTACGAGGAAGACCTGCTGAAGCAGATTTTCTTCAGACCCGCCGTGGCGAGGATGGTTTTCAGCCTCTTCTCGATACCCAGATCAGCAAATGAGGCTTCATGGCAGAACCTGCTGGGGCGGTAGATTTTGGGCACCAGCTTAGCGTATCGGCGAGTATGCTCTTCGTTCCTTGGCTCGAAACTCATCGCCAAGGCTTCCGGGATTGCTGCTGCTGCTGGGGGCGTTGGAGTTAAAATTGGAGTTGGAGTTGTCTCTTCTCCAACCCTGGCCCTCTTTTCTATTGTAGAGGCCTCGACTGGTCTTGGGTTCGGGCGCTTCCGCTCAGCGTTGGAGGGTTCAGCCGCAGTCTCGGGGTAGATCCTCCTACCCTGAGAGTCAACAGGGACAGCAGTCATCTTGGTGCGGGCCATCTCTGTAGGACAACAAAAGAAATACTTTGATTAAATATGTTGGCCTTCGAAAGAAGTATATAATAAAGAATAAATATATGCGCCCATTTTTTTTGTACAAAGATTGTCTGGCCCCGCCCCCCTTAGTATCGGGCGACACACAAGGTCCTGAGGTGAAGTCATGTGGCCGATACTAGGGATTAGTATCACGCAATACGACAAGGTGATAGGGCGACAAACGTGCGGCCGTGTCGGGCGATAAAAGATGCTCGATATGGCTCGTATGTAAAAGGGAAAAAGCGTGTTGCCCGACACAAAACCTTTAGGACGATACAAAAATGGACGACACGACTATCGTCTGACATGGCATATCGGGAAATAGTTACTAAAAGATATGTTGTGCGATATGCATGTCGGGCGATACGAAACCGCTCAGCTAACAAGGCCGATAATCTATACATGTTAATAGAGAACGCGTCGGGCAGCATAGACTGTCACGCGATAGATCTACCGGGCTATATCTACCGGGCGATAGGTCTGTCGGGTTGTACCTCATAGAGTTCAGGACTTCCGCACGTTATGAAGGCAAGGGGTGTCGCGCGACACGGGAGAAAAAAGCACAAAGTCCTTTGCACGATACGGGAGTTCGAACACAGTAATTCAGGTAGCCCGACACGGTAAAACTTGTTCTCATATATATAGCAAACTCAAACTCGGCGGTGAAAACACGGCAAGCAATCTTGGGCATGCATCGGTCGATAGGGCAATTCATTCCGGAGACGGGCAGTCCATCCGTCGGCCTAAGGGTTATCAGTCCTTTGGCACGATCGTCACAGGCTCATGCCGTCTAGCAGCATCTCTTGTCATGGCTTTAGCGATGCCCGAAAACACTATTTGCATGATGTTGCGCATCCTGCCGGAAGAGTTGCTTTCCGTTACGACCCTCGGAGTAGAGGCTAGAAGAAAGAAAAAGGGAAACTTGAAAGCAAAAAGGGGTAACAAAAGCGGTTGAGGAGTAAAACATCACTGGCCCGAAACTAAGGTCCTGACCTCAGCTAGCATTACCCATCCCGTCCTATAGAATACTTCGGTGACCCACAAAACAGAGTCAGTGCATGTGGCGCATGAACTGACTCGGGCCTTATTACATCCCAAAAATGTTTGTAATGTTTTTCTTGCAGGAAAGTAAAAATGTCCTATTCTAGGAATCAAAAACACAACTTGGGTTGCCTCCCGAGAAGCGCTGCGTTTCACGTCTTCAGCTGGACGCTCAAAGTTTCTTCTTCTTGCATCTTCATCCCCGCTTCTGTAGTCATTGCCCTGTTCTTTTCGCCGGTTCGGTATTGGACGGAATCCTTCCCGATGGGTTCTTCACAATTTCAGCCAATTGAGCTAGCTGCTGGTCGATCTAGCGTTGGTGCATCTGCATGTCCGCCAGTTGTACCTGCAACGAGTTCAAGACACCGGAATATGATAATGCACTCTGCGCCAGTTGATTGTTGATCGTATCTTGCTTCTTAACAAAATCAAATAACTGGCCAATCACGTCTGCCTGGCACGTGCCCTTGCGTTGTTCTCGGTTAGACCCTTGATACTTCCCCTGTGCTTGGAAGTTCCCTCTATTTGATGGGAAATGAGTGTTTTTGGGGTATTGGCTTGGTCCTCCCCTTTGCTCAAAAGCCTAAGGTTGCTTGGAGGTGCTTTGCAACTAATGCGAATTTTCAGCTGCATCCTTGTTGCCATAGTTGAAACCAGGATGGTCCGGCCTTTTGAAATTCACAAACGCCACCTTCTCGGTTTCGTCATCAGATTCGGTATCACTTGATGCGTCTGGTTGGGTTTAGATGCAATTGTCTACCCCGTGTCTGCCTTCTCCACATGTTACACATTTCATTACCTTTTCGACCTGTTTCTTACCCTTTCTGCCAGATTCCTTCAGCTGCTTTACATCCGTAGCTATCCTTTGGATCTGAGAAGTGATTGTCTCTAGCGCCTTGGATTCAAAAGAAAGTCCCTCACTAACCTTCTTAGCTTGGCCCCGGTCAGATCTATCATAGTCAGTGCCGGCTTGCAGCTCGGCCATGTTCTTGATGATCTTCTCGGACCTGCTCAGCTTCTTCCCCAGGAAGTCACTTCCGGCTGCTGTGTTCAATGAAACCCTTTCTTCGGGAGTTAGGCCGTTATAGAAGGTAGTGATCAAGAACCCTTTCTTGTAGTTGTGGTGAGGGCAGTCCCTCTGATATTCTTGATACCGCTCCCAGGCTTCATGGAGATTCTCATTAGGCTTTTGCATGAATGAAGTTATCCTTTGTCTGTTTCTCACTGTCTTCTCAGTCGGGTAGAACTTATTTACGAATGCGTCTGCCAATGCCCCCATCCGTTCAAAGACTGGTGGGGTAACCCAAGATACCAGGACAGGGCCTTATCTTCTAAGGAGAAGATGAAGCCTTTGCAATAGATCACCTCCTGGGGAACCCCCCGCATCTTGATAGTATCACAGATGCTCTTAAAAGCATCCAAGTGGTGATAGGGATTGTCTTTTTTAGAACAACCTATAAATCTTTTGTTCTGAATCATAGAGATAATAGATGGCTTGAGTTCGAAGTTTGCGGCGTTGAATCGCGAAACGACGACAGGGCATCTAGAATTGTTTGCCTTAGTGGAGGCTAGCTCCCTTAAAGTCTTTTCTTCTTCGCCTGAATCGTCGATGTTGCTACCTCCCTGTTGTTCTTGGTTCTGGTGTCGCCTGTGTCGATGACGGTGATGACGCCTGACATGGGGGTGGCCTTCCTCGGAGTGCTCCGATTCCTGATCTTCCTGCTGATCATTTCCGTCGTAGAGATCGTTGCCACTCAGCGGAGGTGATTCATCCCTAAGCCTTCCTTGTTGTTGACCTTCAATTTTTTGCGGGTTGACACGGGGAGGCATGATGTCGATGACTGTGCTCGGTCGATCGGTTGAATGGTGTCAGATCTCGGTGGTACATGGATCTTTCTTTTAGGGTTCCTGAGAGAAAGACACGAAAAATCAAGTCAGAAAATTGAATTGTTTAGCTTAGGCTAAGAATAATAGTAAGGAGAAAGAAAAAAGAAAAGGGGTGCTGTCAAGCTCGTTTCCAAGCTTGAGGCACAGGAGTGTAGTTAGTGCATTCGGATTCGTCTACAGTACCATTTTTGCCTTATCCCTGGCAACGGCGCCAAAACGTTGACCGGCCTAAATCGTGCGTCCTAAATTTTTAGGCGGATTTGAGGTAGTCGAGCTTTTTAATTTATAAACCTGAATCCTTCTAGGTCCCCGCAACTTTGTTTACGGGGTCGAAGGAGATATACGGGGTTGAACATAGGGACAAGGGGGGTAGTGTTGAGAACCCAGAATCGACACGCTACACTCCGGTAGGTAAAAGAGATTGTAAATTCCCCAGAAGGGAAGCGTAAAGATGTCACAAACAAAACAAGAAAACTATCTCCAAGTGGAGTTACTAGAAAGATTTAAGGTTTTAGTCATTTAGTAGTTTTTAGGGGTTTTTATGCGATAGAAATAGAAAGATAAAACTAGAACTAGAGCAAGGTATGAAGGATAAGACTATAGCAAAACAAGCAGCACCGGTAACATCCTGTACCCTTCCTCTCAGAGCGGATACCTCTAACCAAGCCTTGCCACCCCTCTCTGGGTTGTTGGGCTCAAGGTTAGAGTGGAATGTCACTGAAACGACTCCGTTCCAGGCACTCTCGTACTCCAGAAATGGTCCAAACACTAGAGCCACAACACAACTCTCGAAGTTGTTGCGACGGGAACACACAATTCGGTAGCTAAGCGAAATGTGATCCAAAACATGCAAGCTAGAGTTCAGATATCAAACATAGTAGTCATCCAACATATTGCACCAATCATAGAGTAGCAAGTAATTAAGCATTTCCATTTCTATAAGCATTAAAGGTCCTAATTACAATGCATAAGTAAAGGAATTAAATAACAGAATTAAAGATAGGTGTCGCCTTCTTGATGTAGAAGAATGACAGGCTGTAGTAGCCATCCCGCCCGATATCGGACAGGGGCCTAGCCCGATACTACCGTGTCAGGCGGCACGCTCTCTCAAGTAGCACATTGTGACGGACGACTGCATCGCTCAAGGACCTGGTCGATACGCTCAAGTCGGGCGGTACACCCTCTCGGGCGACACGCCTGACCGGCGGAGCGTATCGGGTTCGTTATCGTGTCGGGCATGGAGTTGCGTATTCTATTTTCGGGCACTGGTGTCGGGCACTCGTGTCGCGTATCTACATCGGTCGATATCGACTCCCAGTGTCGTCCGGTACAGTCCTAGGTGAACCAGTCCCCTCCCTCTCGGGATGGGGAAGAGCTCACCTAGTGTCGCCCGGTACGAACACTGGAGCACGATACGCCTGCTCTCGCAGCCTCCTCCGAAGATCACTCGACTCTCCGAAACCTGAAGTGACCAAGCTTGTCCAAATTGTCTAAGTTGTCTTTTCGGCTCCCTGTAGCTGCTATTTATAGGCAGCTCGTCGTGAGAAGATATGGTGCTCGAAACGCCACGTGTCCTGCTTTCCGCCTTTCAGTTGGTGGTCGGCTGACGCGGGTATCGCCCAGTATCGCTCGGCACAAGGAGGTCGGCTTTCGAGCGTCGGGGGGGGGGGGGGGGGGGGAGGTGCCTGCCGGTGGGTGGCTGATATCGCGTGGCACCTAGAGTAGTTGCGGCGTGCTCGGCTCCCTGTCGGGTAAAGAGGCGTGTCGTCCATCGGTATCCTATCGCGCGGCATTCTTGCATCGCGCGTCGTCGTATCGCACAGCCCCACCGGTCAGCGTGTGTATCGGGCATCAGGGGGGGCCGAGACAGTCTTGGACTTATTTGCGGGCTGGAACGGCCTTATTGGTGCTAAATGGGCCAAAAAGGGAGGAAACTCTGCAAAAGATGGAAATGTTGGACTGAGAGCATTGCTTGGCTAATTATTGCAAAATTGCATATAAAATAGAGGAATCTGGCAGAAAAGGGCAGTTTTGATAACAGAATAAAGGCCAAAAACGTCACGAAAATTAGTGTTATCAATAACCCAATCACTAAGGTACACCAATAGTTGTCCTCTATCACATCATATCACATTCTCATCATTACTGAGATCCGACCAAAATCATTCTTAAAACACTTGGGATCCATATGTCAAGGACACATGGTCACTTGCACCTCACATACTCAGTAGTATGTGCTCTGGGTTTCCCTTGGGAATACCCATTTCACCATCCAGCAAAGTTTTGACTCTGGAATGGATCTATGGCACAAGAAACTACATGATTATTTAATTCAATTAGTGTCTTTTAGCATCAATCAAGTTACAACGTACAAACCCTAACTAAATTCTACCAAAATAGGGGTAAAGGTACAACTACAAATGATATAAAATGTATGAGGTAAGATGTTGTCCCATCATGACTTGATATCACTGCCAGATAAGGCTATCAACATTATCACATCACTAGGGGATAACAATCCCTAATATCATGACTGGAGGATACCACCTCACATTAGGCATTGAGCCTCTTCCAGGTCATAAGACCCACACACATAATTCATGCACATCATCATTATCTCATGATGCCTCATAAAGGTTTATAATCATCACCCAATGTCATGTCAAATACACCATAGAAATAACTAGCAATGGTATTCATTCCACCTGCAAGGTTAGGGTTATACAAGTAGGAGAGATTATTCATTGTTACATATTAATTACTACAAGCAAGATAAGTAATTACATCACACACCTAAACTAGATTTAGGGTTTTACAATCTTAAACAATTAGTCTTTCCATAACCACATTCATCACTAGACCTTAGGTGCATCATCTCCCACATTCTTGGAGCACATTAGGGTTAGGAATCATAGTTATGATCAATAAATCATTCCAAATTGCACTATGTATCGACCATCAAGATCCAATATGTAGAGACCATCACTTACCTATACAAGTGTAGTCACCTACTAGGTTATTACATTATAGCAACCATAGTGTAAACCCCATAGTTAGAGACCATAGGAGGTTAACACCTTGTTGCGACCAGGATAGGTATGTGCAACGATCAATCACACAAAAGCATGTGTTGCAACCAGAAGAACACATGTAGTGACTACTATAGTGACCAGACCAAGCTCAAGTATATGTAGTGACCACCCACTTACGGTTAGGGTTTGTTGCACCCGCAACACATCATAAAAATGTAGTGACCTCAATCAACCAAGGTCAAGACACTCTAAAAAACACATAATTGACTCTAAAAAAGAGAAATACTTCAATCACAACAGATGATAAACATCAAGGAAGTTAAACACCATCAAGGGAAAAATATCCTTGCAAAGATGAACATCAATACCCTAAAAACGATCATCACTAAGATCAACAAGGAAACCATGCATGGAGCAGAGAAAACCATCGTCGAACCCATGCACATAACAACCAAAACCTTTATCTACTACATGATGTATGAACCATAATATGGTGATAAAAACAAAGATCAAGATGCATGTAAGAAACAACAAGTCCATTATCACTTATAGTTCAGGTGCATGAATTTGGGTTTAGAAGTAAGAGTAATCTATGTAAGAATACTTCAAAATCTTAAACCCTGGAACATTATAACATCATATAGCATCTTAGAATCATATTGTAGATATAGAACAACAACATGCAAGCAAGAATATGGTGTAATAATAGTAGAGGGAAAAGTTATATAACCTGCCTTAGGATGAAGATCAAGCTCCAAAGCCACAAGCTCCAGAAGAAAGAAGGAACTACAAACTTGGATCAACTCCACAGCCAACAAGGTCACCTCATGAAGAAGCTACATACGAAGGTCAAAGGAATATTCATGAAGAAGAAAGTTCAAACCCTAGGTTGAACAAGAGAGAAGGAAGAAGAAATAAGAGAGCTTCATCTCACTTAGGTACTACCATGATCAAACCATAGTCTTAGCCTCTATAGAGAGAAGATCTTCAAGAAACTGCCATAAAGAACCATGGTCATGTCCAAGAAAAGAGGCGGAGGGATAGGATCCAAAAAAAAATAAGATCAAAGGTGTTGAACCACTTACCAAGAAGGAAGATCACCAAGGATCACCACAAGAGAGATGATCAATATCAAGATCACCACATGCAAAGGTGATCGGCCACCAAGCTCCAAAATCACCACCTCTTCAAGCACCACCAAGTTTAAGGTTGAACACAAGGAAGAAGATAGGAATAAGAGAGCTAAAAGAGATACTTGCATGTGAAAGAGAGGGCTTATCCCACCCTATTTGCATCAAAAAAGAAAGAGAGGGTTTATATACTCAAGGGTAGTAGAGAGTTAATGATATGATATGTCGAGGTATGAGAGAACCATAAGGGCACTTGTCCCAAAAAGGATCAACCATGCAACACACATGCAACATGGTCATTAAAATCTATGTGGTGTAGTGACCACTTAGGTCCACTACACCCCCTAAGCCGAAACAAAGACAAGGGTATCGACCGAAACATAAAACCAACCAAGGTAGGTCACAACACAACCAGACAAGAAAACACTAGCAACCTCAACTAAAGACAAGACACCTAGGTCATAGAAAACATCAACCAAGAGAGTGTTGTAGTCGTAACACCTCAAAAACTAACACAAAAGGTCAAAATACCATAAAAGTCAAGCAACCCATGTGAATCATGCAAACCCTAATATCATCTCATGTTGCCACCTGATCAACCAAGGTTCAACAAGGTGCCCCAAGGAATCATTCTCTCTCTCATGATGCCAAGGCACATAGGGCACAACTCACATGTGACAAAATGCAAGATAAACCCTCAACATGGGTAAATTGTAACTTGGTCCAAAACAAGGATAACTAGATCAAACATTAACCAAACATGAACAAACTGAAAACACAAGCATGTCACATTTTATTAAGTCATATATAAAAGATTAGATTAAGGTTCAAGCATCTTATTAAGCAAAGAAAACACAAACAAGAACTAGCTAGGTTAGGGGTCTTACAATTGCAAACTCTCTTCTAGCTTTAGAGGGTTTCTTCTTAGGGGAACCGACCTCTGGTTTATACAATTTTATACACTTATATTTTATGGCCCATTTTTTTAGGGTATTTCATGTACTGTATTTGTTTGGCTATTTTGAACTTCTGATCATCATGGGTTTTGGTGAGTGGTTTTGTTTCTTATTAAAATAATAATGATTATAAGAAAAGCATTTCAATTTCATGAAGTGGGGATATAGACTTTTTTATATACATCCACTGACTTTCAAGATGTTTCCATTCCTACAAACCATATCAAGGTAGCAGTCCTTAGTGTCATCCCTATCCCTTTTCTATGAGTGAACAAAAGATGGAGACAACCAATACCTTACACTTGTGTCCCAATGTGAGTGAACTATCATATTAGACCACCGCCCAGGTTCACTCCCCACTAACACTAGTAGACTATTTCCCATCCTTTCCATCTTAATAAGTCTCAATCTAGACCCCCACCCCAATTCCTATTTGTCTGTGTTTCTATCTGCAAATATCTAATCTCAAACAACTATAGACATAGCGATTGGTGTGGTTCCTCGTGGGAGATTGTAGGGGCTACTTTTCAAGTTGGTGAAAATTTTCACATTCCATATGGTTTCATCCTCATATAGATCCCAATCAATAATCTCAAAAGATCCATACTTCTAGGTGTTCTATAGAGTTAGACAGCCAATTGTATAGGGTGCTACCTACAATGTTAAGAAGTGATGCTCCAACATGTTAAGGTGTGTAAGTTTTCCATGTTGGTTTCCATTTTCCTTAATGATCATGACATCATGGTATGATAATAGTATGAATGATGCATATGGAATGTTCTTTCCATGGTGACCCACTTGGTACAGTATGGACGGTGGTTTTAGAGAATTGTTATAGATTTAGATGCATATTCTAGATTACCTGATATTTTATCTTCTTGCCACCCACTATTGAATATGATTTCCTCTCATAAATCTAGATGAAGTGGATAATTTAGAAATCCCTAATGTAGAAATGTTGTTATAGTAAGACAACCAATTGTAGTAAGGAAGAATGACTACATTTACAACATATAGCACAAAACTACATCATAGTACATCTACAATAAACGCCTCTTGATGTTTTGGCTTATATGAACTAGAATAGGCATACAAACATGTGGAAGTGATGGTATATCTTTGGTTTAATATTACAATGTTTGTGGTCTATAGTTTCAATATATGTTTGCAGTTCTCATGGTACTAATTTCTCTGTTGTAAATGTCATCTTAACTGGAAAAAAATGAGCTGACTTAGTCAATTTGTCTACTATCACCCATATGGAATCATGACCCTTGGCTGTCCTATGAAGACCAACCACAAAGTCTATCGTAATATGAACCCATTTCCATTGTGGTATTGGAAATGGTTGTAATGTCCCTACATGCTTCTGGTGCTCAGCCTACACCTGCTGACAAGCTGGACATTTGGCAATGAACTCTGCCACATCACACTTTAGACCTGGCCACCAATACATGTCTTTCAAGTTTTGGTACATCTTGGTACTTCTAGGATGCATTTCATACATGGAGGAGTGAGCATCCTCAATTACCATCTTCCTCAACCCATCAACATCAAGAAATATTTTCCTATTATGGTAACAAACTGTACCATCATTTGCCTCATGAAAGCCATCATACTTTTCACTGCCAACTTCTGATCGGATATTTTGTGTCACGGTATAATTTTGTTGAGCATCATGAATCTGCTATCTCAAGGTAAATTTCACTTGTAATTGTGCCAACAATCCTTCCAGCAAGGAAACTTGTAGCTGTGCATTCATCTAGTGAAGAGACACTAGCATATCTCTCTTATGGCACATCAAGGAATTTAATTGTGCATTATCTACCGTTAATGATGAAGATGACTTTATACTCAATGCATCAGCTACCACATTATCTTTCCCTAGATGCTAGTCTATTGTGCAATCATAATCCTTAATCAGCTACATCCATCTCCTCTGCCTCATATTCAGCTCTTGTTTTGAGAAGATATACTATAGATTCTTGTGGTCAGTGAAGATGTGACACTTTTCTCCATAAAGATAGTATCTCCAGATCTTTAAGGCATGGACCACCTCTGCAAGCTCCAGATCATGTGTTGGGTAATTCTTCTCATGTTTCTTAAGCTGTCATGAAGCAAAAGAAATCACATTTTTATCCTATATCAACACGCATCCCAACCCATTCTTTGAAGCATCACAAAAGACAATATAGCCTTTTCCTTGCTCTGACAGTACTAACACTGGTGCACTAGTCAACTTTTCTTTCAAAAGGTGGAAAGAATGTTGACACTTGTCATTCCAACCAAAACGAACATCCTTCCCGGTTAACCTAGTTAGCAGTAACGCTATAGAACTGAAGTCTTTGATGAACCTCCTGTAGTAACCTGCCAGACCTAGGAAACTACATATCTCTATCGGTGTCTTTGGTTGTTCCCATTCTATTATAGATTCCACTTTCTTGGGATCAACACAAATGCCTTTTTCAGATATAACATGGCCCAGAAAAGACACATTAGCTAACCAAAATGCATACTTGTTGAACTTAGCATACAGATGATGTTTCCTCAACCAAGTCAATGCCTGGCGAAGGTGTTGCTCATGTTGTTGACTATCCTTGGAGTATATCATGATATCATCTATGAACACGACCACACACTGATCAAGATAAGGTCTAAATACCCTATTCATTAGATCCATAAAAGCTACAAGTGCATTGGTTAGCCCAAACGGCATACCCACAAACTCATAATGACCATACCTAGTCCTAAAAGCTAACTTGGGTATGTCATCAGCCTTAATTCTCAACTGATGGTAACATGACCTCAGGTCTATCTTTGAAAACACAGTGGCACCTCTCAACTAATCAAAAAGATAATCAATCCTGGGCAAAGGATACTTATTCTTTATTGTCACCTTGTTCAACTGTCTGTAGTCTATACACAAGAGGAAGTGTTTGGCCTAATAAAACCCTTCTCTAACAATTCTTATAACTAATTCTTTAACTCCTGCATCTCTATTGGTGCCATTCTGTATGCTGACTGTGCTATGGGTTGTGTTCCAGGAACAAGATTGATCTCAAACTCAATCTCTCTATGAGGGGGAATGCTAGGAAATTCCTTAGGAAAGATATCCTCAAGTTCTCACACCACTCGTACCTCCTAGATAATACGACCTACTGCCTTGGTATCCACAGCATGAGCTAAGAAATCCTCAAATCCTTGTCTCATCAACCACTTAGTTGTCATAGCTGACATCAAACATGTAGGAAGAATCTTCCTATCATCCTGGAAAATCCACTGTACATCTCCATCATGGAACGTCGCCACCTTAGTATTACAGTCCAAGACTACCTTGTATTTTTCCAAGGTATCCATTCCTAGGATATATCAAAATGATGCATGTCAAGTGGCAAAAGATCCACTTGAATGTTGTATCCAGAAAAAGAAAGAACACAAGAAGGGCACACTTCCTGCAACTCGGCAGAATCAACCAAAGGAGTCTCTAGCCACAGACTATCAGATCTAAGACTAACAGGTAGATAACAACTATCTATCACCTCTTTGGTGATAAAAGAGTGTGTCGCACCCGAGTCGACTAACACAAATACAAAACAAGTAGTATACAAATCCGAACAAAATAACTCCATCTGACCTATCACGACTCATGGATTGACCACTACTTCTGGTAGGGTCATGGCATAGAACCTTGCTATCACCTGCTGCCATCCATGCCCTCTGCTTACTTGTCCAGAGGATCTTGCCTGGGATGCCTGACCACGTCCTCTTCCACTACCACTGCTAAACTGTCATTGTTATAGACCTTGTTGACTTTGCCTTGGCTGCCGACTCACCTCCTCATCTTTCATAGGGAAATAAGGTCTTGTATTCCCCACTTGCCCACACTTGTATCATGTTCTGGTATCCTGATATGGCCTAAAAACCCTATCACTGAAACCGATGAGGTATTGTGGGCTCCTGTTGGCAGAAAACTATGACCTCTACCCCGACTCGGGGTCCACTGTGATGGTGAATGTGATCTTGGTTTAGTGAAGGTTGTCCTTGGTTGTAACTTTGGTGGGAAAAACCTCAGCTTCTTAAATCCTCTAGATGGTTGCCCTTGAAATTGCATAGGTCGCTTCTTAGCATTAGCTTCACGCTTATCTATGGAAGACCTCTCAATCCTCCTTACGAATTCCACAAAGGTGGAAAACCTCTCCCTATTTTCTAGGGATGATGTTGTTGTAGTCAACTCAGTACTTAGGCCCTTCTCAAATCTTTGGATCCTTTCCTTGTCTGTTGCCACCATGTGCAGGAAGAACCTCAGAAGTTCCATAAAATTTGATTCATACTCATTAATAGTCATAGCCCCTTGATGAATCTTCTCAAACTGAGATATCTTCTCATCTAGATAGGTCTCTGGAAAATCATGGCTAACAAATTCCCTCCAAAACTCCTCCCATCCTATCACAACTCTTGGTATTTTCTCCTCTTCTATGGCCCACCAGTGGCCAGCAATACCCTTCAACAAATATACTGCATGCTTAACTTTGTCTTCTTCAACGATGTTTAGGATTTTGAACACCTTTTCCAGCTCAATCAACCACATGTCAGCATTTGCTGGATCACAAGTACATGCATATTCAATTGCCCCAACACGTCTAAGATGTTCAAATATCTTCCCAACACCTTGGGACTCCACATTAAAGGTGACTACCCCAACATGAGGTGTTTGTGCTCTGTTCATGATATGTGTAATTGTGGCCATCATCTGCCTAAACATAGACTAAAACCTAGGATTGGCCATCATTTTATGGTCTACATGAGGCATTGCAGGCATCTCTGGCCCTGCTTCTGGCACTCTGTCATTGCATGCATGCCTCCTAGCACCTCCTCCTGGTGCAACATAGCTACTCTCAACGTGTTATTCATGTTCTCCAGACATATTTACATAAGAATAAACTACGATCAGATATGTTGGATACAAAAGAACAGACTCAAACCTAAGTCATATGTCCTTGTAGACTCAGTACACCTAGAGCTATGATACCAAATTAAATGTGACACCTCGTTATGCTAAACGAGATTACTCAAAACACAAAACACGATCAACTACTAATTAATCACATAGACAAAAATGTGAAATAATTAAAATCGATTCCGACAATGTAAACAAACTCTAGAACATTTACAAAAGGTCCATCATTCCATTCTCATATATTGTAATAAGTATTTACATATGGGTCCAAAGACCTTAGTCACATCCTGCATACAAAAGATATTTCACATGTACATGCCATATATTTACAAACATTGGCATACTACCAAAATCTCGTGTTGATGTGAGTATATCATCTAGAAAGCACATCCCATACCCGGACCTGAGAGTACAGGGATGACACTAGGATTGTACTACTAACATCTATAACTAACCATCCTTCTGAATCTATTGATCACCTGGTTGGTTCTCTTCTACAGTGCAACCTATACCTCGTTGCCCGCGACCACCAAAAAAAATGTTGTGACCCAAGGGTGAGACACAATCCCAGTGAGAGATATAACTCTCTCTAGCATATATTGATTCTAACATATTAATTAACAGTAAAATACATTGAGCAGTTAGGGTATTGAATAAGCAATATGAACAGATTGAATAGTTTAAGCATACTAAGTAGTTAAGCAAATAAGTTGTAGCATCAAGTAGAATTACACAATTTTCATAAGTCTACATCATGTAAGAACTATGTAGTGTAAAGACAAGACAAGGGTTAATCAACCAATGTGATACATATTAAACCCTAGCAATTATACTACACGACTGGTATTATATCTTTTATTATTATGCCCTGGGGAGTTCGAGTCGTACCACTCAAAGTCCAACTGACCCCTGTGAAGTGCTACTCAGTCCCGTATAAGATCTAGGAGTGCTGGTATCCTAAGATCTCTTCCTCTCAGTCAGTACGAGTAAACTACAATGACATACCAGTCAAACTGCCAACATTGACATATAGTCAACTGATAACAACTAGTTTGTACTTGGTACAAGTTGCGACACTAGAAAATAGGTTATACAAAACCCTCTAATCTGAGGTACAACCGTAATTGTCCTCAATCACATCAAATTTCAGAGGCATGGCCATAACCATCCTCCATAACCTACAATTATGGATGACAAGGATATATCCTCAACTTGCCACCCCTACATACTCAACAGTATGCGCTCCGAGTTTGCCTTGGGAATTCCCGTTTCACCATCCAGTAAGTTTTGATATTGAAGATGGCTCTACGGCATAGGACTCTACATGATTAAGGTAACACTTGATTAATTACTACCAATTGAATACATTAAGGCTTTATCATACAAGTGGACATTCAAACCCTAATTCTTTTCTAACAAGAGTATATGTATAACAACTTCAAATGATATAAACATTTGAGATATAAATCTTAATCACATTACCACATGATATCATTCATTGCAAATTTATGGACCACACTTATCATCATACTATTACAAGATACCAATATCTTATCACAAGTTCTAGGGTTTTAACCCTTATTGGAACATGAAGAGGATTTCACCTCAATCCTGGCTTCAAACATGCCCAAAGGTTGTTAAGACCATCACATTATTCATAGTAAAGTTATCATCATCATTTAATGCCTTAAACAAGGCTCAAAATATCATTAGCACATGTGTCCATAGATATTAACATGACAAGGCATTATGATATTCAAATAGTACTATATTGTGGTTTCAACACATGCAGAGTGTAATTCATTATCACATTAATCATTCAAGAGGTTTGATTATAACCAATCAACATCATATAATTACATTAAGATTAGGTATAACAAGCTAGATCACATGGGAGTTACGCATCCACTTATTATAGTGATTTATCAAATATAACTATGTAATGGCAAAGGTAAGACAACAAATTAATGGTATTGAACCATCGCATTATCATCACTAGGACCCACATATAATACCATGTGATTTATTCTAATCCATTGGATTTTGAAGAATCGAATATTATTCATTGGATCAGGTTCATTGTTAAAGGTTATCAATTGAAGTACAGGTCTAACCATTAGATCAATTCAACCAAGGAACCATTGGTTCAAGGTTTAGTCAAATATAAAATTACATTCTTAACTCATCATATATGGTGATGACCTGATCCACCATTAATTGTGATCATTAGGTCACCATTGGTTGTTAGGACAGTAATACATTCTGTTAACACCATCAAATATTAAGCTAATGTCATCATCGATTGATAACATCATTAGAATACTTAGTGGATGATAATTAAATGTCTAATTGAGCCTAAACCTGACCGAAGGGGGTGACCATAGGTTGTCACCATAAATTTGACACCCTTGATCACGAAAATCAGTTGCCAAGATAGCAACACCATTGGTTGTTGAATGGTATGACCATCGGTTGTATGATAGGGAAGGAAATAGCTTGAAAACCCTAATTTGGACCATCAATTATTTTATGCTTAGCACCATAGGTTGATGCTATAAACCTGTCTCAGATCATGTTACACCTTAGAAAGGTCGTACACATGTTTACAAGTTAATATAGAACTGGAAAAAAATAGGGAACACCACAAAAATTCGTAATTTTAAACAAGCATGGTTTCTTTATGCTTAGATCATCACATTAAAGCATAAACATGAACTAACAAGAATCTAGTAAGCAATATAAGTGAAGAATGTTATGTAACTAGCCTGTACATAGTAGTTCAGATCCCAAACAGAAAGAATATCGAGAAAATAGGTCAACAAAACCTTGGATTCATATCAGAACTTGGCCAAATAGGTACTTCTCTCCACAAAGAAGCAAAATCCTAGAAAAAGAAACAAGAAGGATAGATTTTTAAGTTCTAGAGCCACTTTCACCATGGAACAAAAAGGTTCCAACCTGGAGGAAGGTCTAAGGAAGGAGAAGATCAAGAGAAATGAAGAAAGAAGGAATAAAACAACTTGCCTTAGTCAAAATCTCTAGAAGATGACCTTGGAAACCCTAGATAGGTCTAGATGGAGCTCTAGGAGACCTTCTTCTCCAAAAGAGGTTGTCTTCTACCTTAGAGAACTTGGTTCCATAGAAAAACAGAGTGGATTCGTTGCTCTAGGTTAGAGGAAATAGAAAGCAAGCATAGTTTCATACTTGGGCAAGGAAGAGGTAAATATAGCCCATAATTAAGGATGGAAGCAAGCATGAGGTGTAAAATTGGCTCCCCATGTGTCTATGGCCTTAAACTATTAAGAATATACAAGCACACACACAAGAAGCTCCCCCAATGTCCATACATACCTTCTTAGATTTCCTTTGTCGAATTTCCCAGCCAATCATATAATTCATTAGTTGATAGCTACTAAAGGTAGCTCATCCATGAAGGGGTAAACCCTAAAATACCCTTGAGGAAAACACCTTCAAACAATGGCTCAACTAGGAGACCCATGGATCAAAATACTTAATAATGATAATATAAAATCTAAGGACCATAATGAATGTGACAAATTGCAAATAAAACCCCTCAATTGGGTAAATTGCATAATAGTCCAAAATGTATAGAAAAGTGCATAACTTGCTCAAACAGTGTCCAAATTGGACCAAATTTGAAAATTAGGCTTGTCTTATGATTTCAAAACATATAAAAAGGTTAGATTAGGGTTTAAGCATTAAATTATGGTAATTAATCCCATTCAACTCATTAAGCAAGTTTAGGGGCCTTACACCCACTCTTGCAAGCAGCTCGATTCCTTCTCCTATGACATCTCCTCCTTGCAACAAGTTTTCAACCTTGAGGATTTACATACCAAGATCCTTCTATCTTCCTCCTTGTCCTTCTCCTTCACTTGGAGAAGATCATCACACCTTCTTCAGTCTTGAAGAAGAAGAACAACTCCTCCTTCACTAAGAGAAGATCACTTCAGTCTTTGCTCTTTGAGAAAGGGCATTGGGAAGATAGAAAGATGGAGAGATTTACAAGGTAACAATGAGGTATCTCTCTTACAACATGCCTAACTCACTCATAATCATGAAATTCTTTGTAAATGAGAGAGAAAAAGGGACTCAAAGGGGTTTAGCACACTCAACTATAGCAAGGACCAAGGATAGCATGTATGATAAACCTTGGAATTAACTCCAAGAGTACCTATTTATAAGTGGGGGTGTTCCTTTGAGTGTGGGATCACTTAAGGATGAAAAATAGCCATTTTACAAATAACAACATATCTATTTTTGTTTCTAACAACTCTCCAATGGTTAGAATCACTTTTTTATGTTTTCCGTATAATGCATTTGGTCCAGTTTCACTAAAAGTAACTCAACCGATCCACTATCTGACAAAGCCAATTTTCAAACTATCAGTCGAGTTTGTCCTTGGGTAACTCAACCTATCAGTCAAAATTAACATTGGTTAGAAAGTTGGTCAGTCAAGTTATGTGAGTGTACAACTTGAATGATGCAACCATTTCCAAAAATCTGTCACAGATTGATCGAGATCCAAACTCGACCGATTAAGTTGTTGTGACAAATTTTCAAAAATGATTTTTAAGTGATCAAATGGTGGAATTAAGTATCCCTATTTTTTTCTCATCTTAGTTACAAGTCATATCTTCAATACAATTGATTATCAAAATATTCTAAGGTGGTTTGGAGTGATTTCCCAAATTGTACATTTGAATTGCTTCTAACTTTAACTTGGACAAGATAGGGCTTGGTGAATTTGATCCTTTTCATGTACCTAACGCTTGAAATCAATATTAAACAAACATATTAGATACATATGAATGGAATGGTCAAGTTATTATCAAAATATGGAAAATGTATAACTCTCAAGTCAACATCCTCCCCCTTTTTGACAATAACAAACCATTCCTCAACATATTGAAAAGGATATGTAAAGTTATACCTTAGCCTTGTGAATTGCAAGGGGATTCATAATTTAAAAAATGTGAATTTCTCCCCCTTAATATATGCTCACTCTTACCAACATAGTTAGTCTTTATACACAAAGCTATATAACATATATACTACATGGTCCTTTAGCAAGCCACATGATAAAACATATACACAGACAAGAAAAGGATCACATAGATAGTAAAGGCAATATGATTGAGCTTCAAAACATCGAACTTCTCTCACCTTTTTGGCATTATGAAAAATTAAAAGGGGTAGAAGAGAACAAAAATAGGTCTTCTACAAGAACAACCAAAAACATCCAACCTCAAGATATAACAGGCAACCACACAATACACATCAAGTAGAGAAGATAGAGAAACAAGCAACTAGTGCGATAATTAAAATATGGAAATTATACCAATAACTCACATGATAGAACATACATAGAGTTATGATACAAAGGATTAGGATTATAACACATAAGCATCTTCTCAAGACAACTACAATCCAAAATGATGAAAACAACAAGATGATATAAATAATACAACTCTGGATAATGTACCCAAATGTCTTAAGTACAAAATAGTCTAGAAAGGTATATATGGTCAGCATCTAAAGACTAAAAACTAAAACATCTAAATGTCTAGGCTATCTAAGTCCAAAGGGTCATCATCGACATCATCATCAAAAGCTTCAGGCTCATAGTCCTCATTTCTATCTGAAGGTGCAGTAGAGGCAGTATCTTCACCTTCATCACCAAAGTCACCAACAAAGCCATCATCATCAAAACCATCCTCATGCCCATCATCCTCAAATGCCCCCTCATCATCAGCAACAGCTTCCTCATCGACTTGGTCGGGTATCTCCTCATTGGCAGAAGAACTGAAACCATGATCGGGACACATGGCATTCTGCTCGTCTGAAGTCATGCCAAGATCATGGAGCTCCTGAGCCTGAGGCAAAGTGGGAGAAGAAGTGCCAAGGCCTACAAGTAGGGTAGCTATGGGGACAGTAAAGAGAGTTCTCACTCCAGTGGTAGGTGTAGGGGTAGGTCCACCAATAGCAGAGGATGTAGTAGCAGAATTAGTAGGTGGAGGGGCCGGGTAGAAGTGATTATATGAAAAGGAAGCATAATCACCACATGGGTAGGGCAGGTAGGTAGGGTAAGGATGGGCACATGACAGGTTCATGGTTGATATGATTTGGAAAAGATCATGAAGTAGGTTCCCATGAACCTGTAGATTGTTCACCTACTGATGCACCATGTAACCTGTGAGGGCTCCATTGGATACATGAAATAAGGCATGGGTAGGTCAGGAGGGTGGTGGAGGTGGAGGGGCCTGTGTTGAGGTAGAGGCTCCAAGAGTGGTGGAAGAAGATGTAGGCAAAAAGTTTTTCTTGAGATTGGTCTCGCTGATATATAACCCTTTTTTAGAATGCTTGTAATGAAAATCATGAAAAAGAGACTTGTCAGTCACAAAGATGAAGTGACCATAGATCAAGGCTAGTTAGGGCGGGTGGTTGCCTCAGGTTTTCTTCCCAGAGTCAAAGTAGGTCATGTGGTGGAGAATGTATCTGGCCCACTTGAATCCTATGTTCTTCAAAAGACAAAACATAATTACTACAGTAACTCTACAATTTTAGTTTGATTCTTCTAGGGATGAATATTGTAGTTGACTACCAGAGAAAGTATGTGGTTTTTGAGACCCAAGGAAGAGGATGGGATGGTGGATTTCTTCCTATAGGGTTTCTGTGGCTTCTTCAAGAATATATGATTATCAGGGAGAGTAATATCATATTGCTTGTAGAAGGCCTCAGGGTCAAGAAGGTCCAAATACGCATGATAGTCTTTCCTCCATGTGTCGGTTACCTCAGTACTATTGAAAAACATATTCAAGGTGTCTTCTAAGATTGTGAATTTCTTATTGGCAATCATAAGGGTGATAATCACTTGAGTATTAGGAGGGGGTACAAGAGTGTCATAATTTCATGATAGATTGGCGTAAAATTCATTAACCACCTTAGTTCTTGTAATGGAGTTGTGAAAGCACTGTCGTTCGACACTCATGGCTGCAAGGTGATGGTCATAAAGCAACTCAGAAACCTCATCTATAACCTCTTATTTATACGGACTAGGCTCAAACAAGGCATGGAAAGGGAAATGATTCCTCGAAAGGAATTCCTTGTACTTATTTAGAGCTTCAATGGATACAAATAAGGTGTCATCAAAGGGAATGAGGTGAGAGTTGGAGGAAGATGATGGTGCTTCGGAAGGTGGGGCTCTCTTTCTTCTATTAGAATCCATGGAGGAGAAAAGGAGAAGATTGAGGGACCAAATGCAAGATAACACCACCAAGGGCCATCTAACCACCTAGGGAAGATAGGAATGAGATCTAGGTAGGTCAAACTAAGGTTGTCTAGGGATAGGAGAGGGAAGGTCAGGGCTAGGGTTGAGAGCTTGAGAGAGTTGGAGTAAGGATTGATCGAATTTCTTCTAGTTGAGAGGGAGAATAGTCTTCCAAAATCTACTTAAGATTTGGTCTAGCCCAGTCATCAGTCGACAACTATGAGAAAGAAACTTGACCAAATGGCTTTTTACAAAAGCCCTCGGCCACCAATCGGTCGAGTTCGCAACTCGACCGACAGAAGTTTTGTCCCATCTTTAGGAATCTTATTTTCTAGCAATTTGAGTTCTAATCAAATTTATTTTTATAATCCATTTTGCATTTTAGACATACTTATGCACATATCACTCATCATTGGGTACTATTTAGTGATAAAACCATCATTTGCGAAAAATACCCAAAACAAGCGGAAAAAGGCAAAAGAACATGAAATTTTAGCACTTTAGAAAGAAAGGGTAATAAAAACATGAGCAAAGCAAATTGGATAAATAACAACTAACTAGAATGCATATCAGACTCATTCAATGCAGTTACGAGCAGTTTAGATCTAATAAAATTAAATTGCTCTCTAGCTAGAGGTTTAGTAAAAAAGTCCACCAAATGATTTTCTGTGTCCACATGTGTGATATAAATATCCTTTTTGGCAATGTGATCACAGAGAAAATTAGGACAAACATATATATGCTTTACTCTAGTATGGAATATAGTATTGTAAAATAAATTGATTGCATTAGTATTGTCACAAAAGATGGGAGAAGCATCAAAATAAATGTTAAAGTCTTAGACCATTTGCTTCATGTATAGAACATGGGCACAACAACTCCCTACTGCAATGTATTTAGCCTCAGTAGTTGTAAATACATTATGCTCTGTTTCTTGGAAAACCAAGACACCAAGCATGGTCCTAGGAGGAAGAAAGTGTCACTTGTGCACTTTCTATCAATCAAACATCCTATATAATCAACATCACTATAAGCAGTAAGAGTAAAGTCCCTTGACTTAGGATACCATAGTCCAAAATTTTGGGTCTTGTCTATGTACCTTAAAATCTTCTTAACAGTTATAAGATGTGATTTCTTGGGATTTGATTAAAAGCGAGCACTCAAGCCAACACTAAACATTATGTCAGGCCTAGAGGTAGTTAGATAAAGTAAACTTCCAATCATACCTCTATAGAGTTTCTCATCCACTTTCTCACCTTCTTCATCTTTATTAAGTTTGGAAGTTTTTGACATGGGTGTGTCCATTGGCTTTGTGTTCTCCATCCCAAAACAGTTAAGTAGCTCACTTGTGTACCTTCTTTGGTTGATGAAGTTCCCATCTTTAGTTTTCTTATTTGAAAGTCGAGGAAGACAGTAAGCTCACGCATCATGCTCATCTCAAACTCACTCTATATAAGATCACTAAAGTCCTTTAAAAGACAAATATTAGTTCCACCAAAAATGATATCAACAACATAGGTTTTAATGACAAGAAAATTGAGAGAAGTGTGTTTGGGAAACAAGGTAGAACCTACTTTGCCCATGATATAGCCATGACCTAACATGCTTGTTTGAAACCATAGAGAGATTTTAGCAATAGATAAACATGGTTAGGTAAACTATCATGATCAAAGCCAGGAGGTTGTGCAACATACACTTCCTCCTAAATTGTACCATTCAAAAATGCACTTTTAACATCCATTTGATATAGAAGGAAATTCTTGTAACTAGAAAAACCAAGCAACATTCTAATGGACTCAAGTATAGCTATAGGTGAATATGTTTCATCAAAATCTATACCTTCCTATTGATTGTAGCCTTGAGCCACTAACCTTATTTTGTTTCTTACAACCTTTCCGCTTTCATCTAGATAATTTTGGTAGACCCACTTGGTGCCAATGATATTTCTATCACATGGTCTTGGCACTAGAGTCCACACTTTGTTATTCTCAAATTGGTCAAGTTCTTCCTGCATGGCTAGGATCCACTCATCATCCCCAAGAGCTTCTTTGACATTCTTTGGCTCAAGTTGTGATATGAAGGAGTTGTTTGCTTGTTTTTTGTTGTAGGCAGCCCACATATTCACTCTTTCAAAGGGGTCACTTATGATTAGCTCTTTAGGATGGTTCTTTATAAAAGTGGGAAGTTGGATTCTTCCTTTATTCATCTATCTCTTCTTCTTGAGAGACCACCTCTTTTCCCTTTTGGGTGATGTTGAGTTCCTTTAGGATAGGAATTACTACATCTGCAACATCATCAATAACAATATCTTCAGAAATAGAGGGGTTAGTCTTAATAAACTTTACATTAATAGATTATTCTACTTTAGATAGATCAACATTATACACTCTACAAGCCTTGCTAGTAGTGCTATAGCAAAGAAAGAAATCCTTGTATGATTTCGGATCAAACCTGTCAAGAGAATCTTTTGTGTTCAAAACAAAACAAGGACAACTAAAAATGTGAAAATACTCGATCGAAGGCTTCCTACCACGCCATAGCTCATAGGGGGTTTTCTTCAAAAAGGGATGTGTGAAAACCCAGTTTTGCACAAATCATCAGGTACTAACGTCTTCGGCCCAAAACTTCTTTGGAGTGTCATACTCTAAAATCATGGTCCTGGCCATTTCCTTTAGTGACTTGTTCTTCCTCTCTACAACCCCATTTTGTTGAGTTGTTTGAGGTGAATAAAAGTTATGTGCATATCTAGACTCTTCACAAAATTGTTCAAAAATATCATTTTCAAATTCTCCCCCATGATCACTACGAATGGAAATAATGCGGCAAGAAGCTTCATTTTCAACTCATTTGCAAAAGCTAGAGAAAATATCAAGAGTATCACTCTTAGAAATGAGAAAGAAGGTCCAAGTATATCGAGAGAAATAATTGACAATAACAAGACAATACTTGGGACCACGAAGAGATTGAGTTCTCATAGGTCCAAATAGATCAATATGGAGAAGTTTAAGAGCTCTCTTAGTGCTAAGGACTCCTTTAGGTTTGAAGAAGGACTTGGTTTTGTTTCCTTGGTACAAGGTTGGCATTTCAAAATCCAATTTGGGAAGTCTCTTGATGAAGTCCTTTTTCATCAACTTCTTCAATTGATGCATATTTACATAACCTAGATGATGATGCCAAAGAGAAATATCATTCAAATTGACTAAAAGGCATCTACGAACAATAGGCTTAATAGATTCAGGCACAATTACATAAACATTACGATTCCTAGTTCCCTTCTATATGACATTGTAAGTGAAGGAATCTAGGAGCAAGCATTCAAAAGAAGTAAATAGCACAAGGTAAGAATTATCACATAATTGACTAACACATATTAAATTGTGATGTAGGCCATCGACAAAGAGAACATTCTTGATACATAAGGATTGACCTTCATCACTCTCACCTTTTATCTTACCTTCCTTGTTGTCCCCAAAAGTGACTGATTCCCTTTCTTCATTGTAAAATTCTTGAAATGGCTTGTATCACCTGTCATGTGCTTTGTTCAGCCACTATCAACAATCCATTTTCCTTTTTCCTGCAAAAGAGGAGAATGTCAGTTCCCAACTCAAACTTTGGGATCCAGAGCTCGATTGGAGACCCATTTCATCTTTGGGTTGGTCCCCTTAGGCTTGTAAGGACAATAAGTAGAAATGATCGTCACTTTTGCAATGAGAGCAAATCATAGGGTTCTTAGATCCAGAAGACTCTCCAATGAAAAGAGGAGTTTCCTTACTCTTTTTCTTACCTTTAGCCTTACTATTACCCTTAGGAGCTCCCCCTACAAATCTCCAACCACTAGTACCACTTTGTTTGGTAGAATAGTCAAGGATTTCATTCAGGGAGTTTTTCCCTTTGAGTAATTTCAACTCCATTTTATTTGAGCTCAAGATCAAGAAATTGGCCTTGCAAGGAATCAATGCTCTCAAGATGAGTTTTCTCATTTTGTTCACAAGTCATCAATGATTTTACCTAAACTCTTCTTTTTAGATTTACATTCGGAATAAGAAGAACAATTAGTAACAAGAATGTCAAATTTCTTTAGCTAACTCATGCAAACTTACCTCACTTACCTCACCAATATCTTCACTTGTGGAGGCCATGAGTGTAAGGTCGCACTCTCCATCTTCATCAGAGATTGAGCCACTAGAGGATGATCCTTCCCAAGCTGCATGAGTTGTGTCATTGTGCCTCCTCTCCTTCTTGTCCTTCCTCTTGTATTTTCTATCTTTATTGTATTGTTCCTCCTTCTAGGAGCTGCTCTTGTGGTGTGACTTTATAGCCTTAGGACATTCACTCTTGTAGTGTCCTTTTTTACTACACTTGTAGCACCTTGTAGTATATGAAGAAGATTGTTTTCCTTTGAAGTGTTTTCCCTTTTATAAGTTGGCTTCATGATCATTAGGGCAATCATCTTCACTAGAGGAGGATGGAGAGGTCTGGCAAGCAAGTTGTTTTTGAAGGATGAGAGCCTTCACTTGGGCTTTGAAGGCACTATATTTGATCTTCCTTGATTCTTTTTCTTCTTGATTTGCTTCCTCTTCTTGCTTGTCAAGTATTGGATCATGAGCTTGTAGATTTCTAGTAATCTCCTAGGTTAGAATATCACCAAGACTTCTTACTTCTTCAATAGAGGTCACCTTTGACTCCCATCTCTTTAGAAGAGACCTTAGGATCTTTGAGTTGATTTCTCCTCCATAAAAAGTGTGTCCCAACACAATTAGGCCATTGATGATGATGCTGAGTCTTGAATACATCTTGACAACTCCTTCTTTCTTCCCCATCTTGAAGTTCTCTAGGAGGTTGTTCAACGTGTAGATCTTTGCCTCCTTCACTTGCTTTGTGCCTTCATAATGATGCACAACTTGTCCCATATCTCATAGGTTGTATCCCACGATGAGATGTGGTTGAACTCGGATGGAGTGAGGGATGCATAGAGGATGCTAATTGCTTTGGCATTGATCTATGTATTATTTAGAGATGCTTCATCCCAAGTTCATACTACTCTAGTTGGCTCATTGTAGGGTGCAATCATCACTTTCAACATATCAAAATTCATTCCTTGAATGTAAAATTGCATCCGCCACTTCAAATAGAGGAAGTTGGTGTTGTCAAAGACCGGGGGTGCATGGAAAAGCCTTGTTATATCCTCAATTTTGGTAAAAAAAATTGAATTATATAAAATAAAGCCATTCACATTGTGGCATTGGTGCAACCCATGACCCGAGTGAGGCCCATGAGGCTATCTTCTTTGAAAATAGGTCATGGAGGCATAAGACAAAGAAATAATAGATTTCTTACATAAATAAATATTACTAGCTTTTTGAATTACTGGATAATTGAGTTATAAGATAATATAAAAAGTTTCCATAAGAAAATAAAATGCATAGTGTTTAGGTAATTAAAGGAATACTTGGATGACAAGTAAGGATCTATGTGGCAACCTATTTAATATATTGTCCTACATTTCCATGCCTTCTTGGTATTAACAATAAGAAAGAAAAGATGGGAGAAGTGTTAGATACTGAGAGCGAGAGAGACGATGAAACCCTAGATGAAAATGGCGAGAGAGAGAACCAGAAAAGAGTCTTGGAGAGGAAGCCAAGGGAAGAGTAGAAGCCGCGAGACTATCTCATTCTCTGTTTGAAAACTCTCGCATCTGTGAAAGTACAGAAGGGAGTGAAATATATACAACTGTTATCACTCGAGTAAATTATAGAAAGGTTCCACTAAAAGATAAGAATGCAAGATAATAAACTATATCATCTCGACTATACTAGCTAGCCAATACCCCCCTGCAAACTGGACAAGGGATACCGAAGTCCCAGTTTGTCTCGTAAGCGGCGAAACATTGTCTTAGTGAGAGCTTTGGTAAACATGTCTGCTGGCTGATCTTCCGAAGGTATATGTGCAGTAATTATGTGCTTCAAAGCAACCTTTTCCCGAATAAAATGATAATCGATTTCGATGTGCTTAGTTCGAGCATGAAAAACTGGATTAACAGTAAGTTGCAAGGCACTCATGTTGTCACAAAAGAGATGAGCAGGATGACTGAGAAAGATTCCAAGGTCCTTCAGAAGAAAGGAGACCCAAGTGAGTTCTGCAGCTGTGGAAGCTAAAGATCGATATTCAACTTCACAGGATGAACGAGCCACAGTGGTTTGTTTCTTTGCGCTCCAGGAGATGCAGGTGGACCCAAGAAATATACATAAGCCAGTGGTAGATCTCTGAGTAGTTGGGCAGCCATCCCAGTCTGAATCACTGAAAGCAGTTAGTCTAATAGAGGAGGATGGGTGAATAACTAGGCTAAGAGACAAAGTTCCTTTTAAGTAATGAAGAATGTGTTTAACAAGAGAGAAATGTTCTTCTTTAGGATAAGCTAATCTTTGACAAGATGTATTAACTGCATAGGATATATCTGGGCGTGTGATGGTGATATATTGTAAAGATCCAACGAGTCTACGATACAAGGTTGGATCATTCAGCCGAGTAGAGCAAGATCTTCTTGTAAAATTCAAGGCGATAGGTGTAGAGGCTAGTTTGCAGTCAAGGAGGTTTGCCTATTGCAAAACCTCCAGAATATATTTCTCTTGACTAAGCAGCAGGGTAGATTGTTGTTGAAGCACTTGAATTCCGAGAAAGTAGTGTAGAGGTCCTAGTTCTCAAAGATTAAAAGCATTGCTCAGAGTCTTTTGAAATTGATACATAAACGCAAATTCATTTCCAGTAAGAATAATATCATCGACATAGAGAAGCAGATAGAGAACACGATGACCATTATGAAGAACAAAGAGTGAAGGATCAGCTGTGCTGCAACAAAAGCCATAATCGATCAAGAATTTGCTAAGTTTATTGAACCATGCACGAGGAGCTTGTTTCAGTCCATAAAGAGCCTTATTTAGTTTGCACACATGATTGGGATAACAAGAGTGAATAAAGCCTGGTGGCTGCTCCATGTACACTGCTTCAGTAAGGTCACCGTTCAAGAATGCATTGCATATATCAATTTGTATCATATTCCACCGAAAACTAAGAGCAATCGTGAGTACAGTCCGTATAGAAGTAGCTTTAACAACAAGACTGTATGTTTCCAAGTAATCAGTGCCTTCCTCTTAGCTATATCCTTTAGCTACCAGGCGAGCTTTCAGCCTATCAAGGGATCCATCACCTTTATTTTTACTTTGTATACCCATTTTGTGCCAACAACGTTATGAGAAGTTGGTTGTGCAATAAGAGACAAGGTGTTATTGTTGTGCAAAGCTGTTAATTCATCAGTCATGGCAGCAACCCATTGAGGATTTGACATCGCACTCTTTATAGTCTTAGGAGTGGTAGGAAAGGCAGATGATACAAGAGCATACTTAGGATTTGATTTTAGCATTATAGACTTAGCTCTGGTAATCATAGGATGAGTGTTGATAGGAATTCCCTTGACCTCATGTGATGCACGAGGAACAGATAGAGTAGCATCATCAGAAGGATGAAGGACTGTTCTTGAGATAGAATCATTAGCAGGTGAATCCAGATTACTGTTGTGGGATTCAGATGAGACAGAGTCTACTGGTGAGGTAGGATAGAGTATCATTCTAGACTTAGCTCTGGTAATCATAGAATGAGTGTTGATAGGAATTCCCTTGACCTCATGTGATGCACGAGGAACATATAGAGTAGCATCATCAGAAGAATGAACAACTGTTCTTGAGATAGCAACATCAGCTGCAGTTGTTTGAATAATATCAGGAACTGCATCAGGATCTTGATTTGACTCAATAGAGTTTTGAGCGAGAACCACATCTTGATTATGCTTAGAGTCAACAATATTGGAATGCATTTGTGATAATCTGGTAGAATTATCGGTAATATTTTCAGGCAAAGCTTCAACAGTGACATCAAGAAAATCAGAAAAGGAAGACAGTTCTCCTAGAGAAACATTGTTTGGAATAGTATCCTTGTAAGGGAAAACTTTCTCATTAAACACCACATGCATTGAATAGTATATACGACAAGAAGAAACATGAAGACAATGATAGCCTTTATAAGTCTCACTATACCCCAGAAAAACACATGGTAAAGAACGAGGTTCAAGCTTATGTTTATTATAATCTCGCAAACAAGGGAAACATAGGCAACCAAAGGATCGCAGAGTATCATATGCAGGTGACTTGTTATACATTTTTTGAATGGGTATATCATAATCATGACATTTTGATGGCAGACAATTAATTATGTAGACAGCTGAGGAGAAGGCCTCAACCCAGTAGCATCAAGGAACATTAGAATCTAACAGCATAGTAAGGCCAAGTTCAACCACATGGCGATGCTTTCTCTCAACTAATCCAACATGTTCATGAGTATGTGGACAAGAGAGATGATGTTGAATTCCCTATGTCAGCATAAATTCTTTCATCTTAGCATTTACAAATTCACCACCCCCATCAGTAACCAAAACCTGAATAGTAGTGTGAAACTGATTCATGAAAAGTTTGCAAAAGAAAACAAAGTAGTTGAAAACTTCAGATTTATTCTTTAATGGAAAGAACCATGAATAACCAGTGTACTCATCTACAAACAAAGCATAGTAGAGGTATCCCTATTTAGAAATTACAGGGGATTTGCCCCATAGGTCACAATAAACTTGTGCAAACGCACTATTGCACTTAACATGCTTATTAGAAAAGAACAGTCTATGGCTTTTTCCTAGAGAACAACTATTACAGAACTCTAGATCTTTATTTGAAGAGGAAATCAAACTATGCTTCTCCATATATCGTTGGATGTCAGAGTGTAAATGCCCCAGACGTCTATGCCAGATTGCAGAGGTTGTCACAGCTCTTCTCAAAGTGACGAAACTTTTTGGACACCAGGACTGGATAGTGTACATTCCTCCTTTAAGAACACCCCGAGCCAGAGTTGTGTGTTTCTACAAATGTTTGATTAGAAAGATGTCCTTTTAGAAGAGAAAATAACAAGGAAAATCATGTGTTAATTGAGCAACAGACAGAATATTTCGCTTGATATGAGGGACAACAAGGACACGATATAGAGGTATAGGAGTTGTATGTATTAAATGTGTGGTCGCTGTTTGAGTGATCGGTAGAAAGGTAGCATCACCTATCATTATAAAATCAAAACATCTGTAAGATATAACATTCTTCAATATACCTGATGTCTGAGCAATGTTATTTGTGGCTCCTGAGTCTACATGCCACTCGTTCAGATTAAATTTTCCAGGTTCAGTAACATGCATAGCAGCTAAGGCCTTAGCCTGTTCAGCAATAGAATGTTCAGTCAAGGATTTGGGAATCTCAGGGCTTTGAAAGGTGTTGTCAAACCTATGTCAGCATCTCATGGCGTCATGACCTCTCTTTCCAAAAATTTGATAGAAGAGAAGAGGTCTGCCCTGATTCATATAAGGACAGATGCTTTGATTGAAACCTCATCCTACAGAAGAGAAGGAAGACTCTGGTGGTTTGCTGCCAAGAATTCTAGATTCTTGTGGCCTGAAGTAAGGGGAAGAAGGTTGATATGGACCTAACTGCTGAATAGGAGAGGGATGACGATAAACTAGATTATTCCCATAGCCACCTCTGCCAGAACCTCTATTGCCATAACTATTGTTGTTGCCACCATAGGTCATCCTTTGACCAACAAAAGCCAGATTCAGAGTAGAGAAGTTCTCAGCAGTGGTTCTGCGCATATCATGATCCTTTAGAAGTGACACAACATCATCATAGCTAGGGATTAGTGGCCTCATCATAGACACAGTGAAGCTTTTGAAGTCACTTCCTAATCCACTTAGTAGATAGTAGAGTTTATCATCATCAGAGAGAGATTTTCTTATAGCATGCAGTTGATCACAAATAGACTTAAAATCACGAATGTACTCAGCAACAAACTTACTTCCCTTCTATATTCGCCGCAGTTTGGTCATCAGTTCGAATCCCCGTGATTGAGTGGATTCACAGAAGATTTTCACCAGGGCTTTCCAGATCTGATGCGCCATTGTATGCCCGACCACAATTCCAAGCACATCCTCAGAGAGAGTCCCCATGATCCATCCTTTCACCAAACGATCCATTCGCATCCTGAGAGAGTAGATGGGATTGGGAGAGATATAACGTACTTCATCGATAAGGATCTTCTCTGGTTGCTTCTCAGTGTCGTCGATAATGGATTCCAGACCATTGCTCTCGATCAGCGCGCAGACTTGGATTTCCCAGTAGAGATAGTTTGAACAGGTGAGCTTCAGAGAGACGAAATTTGCCACATTCACTCTAGCGGGGTATGGGAACTTCTTCTTGATCAAAGCGTTAGATGATCTAGAAAGGATTTCAGAGGAGGTGGATGATGATGATGTTGATGTCGCCATGGAAGAGGAAACTTCTAGAGGATCGAGAAAGCTCTGATACCATATTAGAATGTGTGGTATTCAACCCAAAACCAATTGGGAATGGGTGAAGGGATCACACACCTTATAAGTCCAGGACCTATCCCAGAGCTCAGCAGTGTGGGAGAATCCTAACACCCCCCCTCAAGTGCAGCCACTTTTGTGTGCTTGCACTTGTTCTTTTTTTTTAGGTAGGGTGTGGTCCTCACACTTGTCTCATGGGGTTTGCTCTGATACCACGATAGATACTGAGAGTGAGAGAGACGATGAAACCCTAGATGAAAATGGTGAGTGAGAGAACCAAAAAAGAGTCTTGGAGAGGAAGCCAAGGGAAGAGCAGAAGCCGTGAGACTATCTCATTCTCTGTTTGAAAACTCTCACATCTGTGAAAGTACAGAAGGGAGCGAAATATATACAACTACTATCACTCGGGTAAATTACAGAGATATATATAGAGGATGCTAATTTCTTTGGCATTGATCTATGTATTATTTAGAGATGCTTCATCCCAAGTTCATACAACTCTAGTTGGCTCATTGTAGGGTGCAATCATCACTTTCAACATATCAAAATTCATTCCTTGAATGTAAAATTGCATCTGCCACTTCAAATAGAGGAAGTTGGTGTCATCAAAGACCGGGGGTGCATGGAAAAGCCTTGTTATATCCTCAATTTTGGTAAAAAAAATTGAATTATATAAAATAAATCCATTCATGTTGTGGCATTAGTGCAACCCATGACCCAAGTGAGGCCCATGAGGCTATCTTCTTTGAAAATAGGTCATGGAGGCATAAGACAAAGAAATAATAGATTTCTTACATAAACAAAGATTACTAGCTTTTTGAATTACTGGATAATTGAGTTATAAGATAATATACAAAGTTTCCATAAGAAAATAAAATGCATGGTGTTTAGGTAATTAAAGGAATACTTGGATGACAAGTAAGGATCTATGTGGCAACCTATTTAATATATTGTCCTACATTTCCATGCGTTCTTGGTATTAACCATAAGAAAGAAAAGATGGGAGAAGGAATATAATCCTTCGTAGTTGGTATCCAATTGTTGGTGATAATATAGAAACGAGTGATTATGTCCTTTTTTTGTGGGCTTGTATTAAGGATAATGATAATAATCCAATATCTGTCGAATAGTGGTACACCTTCCTCAGCTTGGGTTTTATAACCCATCCTTCTATGAGGAAAGTTGATAAATCCCAAAGAGAATCCTAATATGGTTTCTTATGGTGAGATAAAGACATGTGGAGTCAGTGGGTAAGGTGTTAATCACCTTCCTTTCCCTTTGAATCATGATATATGAGTATATGTCTCTCTCCCATGGGTGTATGAGAAAAGGAAGGTTGACTTTTACACTCAAGGGCCGCTCTCTCTATTCCTTTCCCCTCCTCGCTTCCTAGGGACCATTAGGATTCCTCCTGCGGGCCTGTATATATATTCCCATGAGAGCCTTATCATCGGTAGAGCACCTTATCCCCGAGGATCATAACAGTGTCTAGTAGATGGTTCCCAACCATCATGGTTCTAACCTAGCCCTAGCATGGATAGCAGGTGGAGTCACGAGGAGACGATGCCTGGGGATGAGAACTCTCGCTAAATCAATGTACCCAACCACAATAGGTTAGGCACCAATGACGGAGTCGGGGATCACGACACACGCCGACTCTTTTGGTGGCCGATTCTTAAGGACGACACTAGTAGTAGGTGGAGAGCACTGAGAGGGTTGTTCCAATAATGGATGGTACATGAATAAATGGAGGTGGTGACCCTAGTGGCGCCATGCCCACGGGAGCCAGGATCCTAGTGCGTAGATGGGCGATTGACGTAGAGGTTTTGCATGATGGTGAAGACAATGGAACCCCATCGATTCAGTCCCATACCATCCAGGTAGGGAAGAGAGGTGGGTTGTGGCTAGAAGCTGAAGCCTCGCCAACACAGTACCACTTTGATCTCCTTTCTATAGAGGTGATCAACTGCCTCAACTCGCAACAGCACCGACGTACATGTGTATGTACATCGCAAACAACTAGGGATTGCGGACGCAAGGGAGATCATGACTCGAGGCAAGGGAGAGGTGACATATGAAGTTAGGTGTCCCTTTGATGATCCTTGACCCACTACAGTGGCAGCGGAGGTGGTTACAATGCCACAACACAACCTATGTGTGTTGAGAACTGTGGACATGTGAGGATGGAGGAGGAGCCGGAGGTGACAGATAGCAGGATGGCAGGATGGTGATACACTCCATCACCCGCTCTGTGGTGGGTGTCAATCCATCCTGCCCTGAGTCACATGGAATAGGGTCCCCTCACGTGAAGATGTGCGATCAGAGCTGTCCTTCGGGCAGGAAAAGCCCAACACAAGGAGGAAGAAAAGAAAAGAGTGAAAAGACTCTTCTGCCCAGTCTGCATGTTCAAGCCCCAAGGGTGGAGAAGTCTTTTTCCCCTAATAAGGAGTTGAGCCATATTAGCAATGGATAAGGTAAGTTAGCTGACGTGGCACCTTTTAATTGGTCCAACATTGATAATCTTGCAAAAATCATAGTATATGATAGGTAACTCTGATTGCAACGTATGAAAGTTTATCAGTTGAACAAGAGGAATATAAATAAATTAGTTGTAGAACTTAGTTAAGGTTCTTGTTACAAGATTATATACAAAACATGTTATAATGTGTTTAATAGAAAGGTAAAACCCAGATTCCTTTAAACTGATGCTTAATTAAGTAGATTCTTTTATGTTGTGATAATAACTGATCTAGACATGTATAATGAAGGAATCATTGATAATGATGAATAAATGATGTTTCTAGATTAATAATCATGTACATGCTGATTTATGGTTTTGAAACCAATTTGAATACCTTGCTATGATCTTAATGTTGGTAATATGATGTAGGTATCACGGATAATCTAATATGCTCAAGATGATGATTAGGGTTTAACCTAATGTCCATAACTAAAGGTTGTAATCTTAGAAACCATGAAATGAAGGAATTAGGGTTTGTAACCCTAATCCCTAGTCCAAACATAAGATAACCCTAAACCATAATTTACGGGTGAATCTAGATCTAATTAATGTAATGTGAATACATGGTGACACATACGTAGTATGCATGTTTTAGATAATATTGATTGAATGCTTTATTGCTTGGATGTTTGGATGCACTCTTAAAGGACATGAGTTATTCTACTTGGTTTCTACTATAGCATAAGGTATGTGGTTACACTTATGAATACATGTATCAAATTTGGAGTTTGTCGAGGTTTCTCAATGAGATTGAATGAAAGATAAACTACTTGCTTGTTTACTTACTTCTTGCAAATTATAAAGTTCCTACGAGCATCATGTAAAGTAAATAACAATATTCTAAACCTTGTGTTAGATTGATCTGAAGGGTAATGCACACGAGCCCCAAAGGGACAGTGATTACACCTGAGGTAGTAGACCAGATATGGGTTGGAATATGAAAACAAGTTTATGTTCTTATGCGCAAGATAAAGATGTTTTCTTATATGTGTATATGTGATTATTGGATGAACCCACGTACCATTATAGAAATATACTGACCGCATATTTCTTTATCAGTGTTTTAGGTATCAGATATACTTGATTCATGGACATAAGGTTATGGATAAAAGATGCTGAAGACACTAAAGTTATTCATGAAGGTTTACATATAATGGTATATCATCATACATGTACATGTTAACTCTTTTTAAAATTTATGTAAATCCTTAGAGGATCTTTTTATGCAAACATGTAACTATTTGTTCATTAATGGAGATTTTTTTTTGGTCAGTAAAAACTCGTATTGCTTTTTTTGTATTTTTTCCTTTAGTATCTGTACAATGCTTGCTACCCTCAACTGAGGACAACTAAATAAAAAAGGAAAAACTATATACAAAGAATTAGCAAAGGCACCAACTTGCAACTGACCAAAGAAAACAATAGGCAGAGCACAAAAATATAGAAAGGATTTACATCAGCTACACTAAGCAACAGATCCAAAGATAGACACATTAGGCCAGATCAACACTGTGGGAGACAGTGACAAGGGGAGCTCCAGCAAAAAATGCCAAAACACCAAAAGGGAAAATCTAAACATACATCCAGAAGCTCATCTTGCAAAACAAAAGGGTACACGAACAAAGCAACCACAACTCAGCCAAAAGAGAGCAACCCATCTATACCAGAAGAAAACTCAACCATCACTATGAGAGAATAAAACTCATCATCACAGTGAGAGGGGAGCAACAAAACACCACAACGAGTAACATCCATCACTCCAGCAGTTTTGCCAATAGCAGCAACAAGAAGACCCAAAAACAACAAAAGCCAGTAGAGATTCAACCAAGAACAACCCACCAATCAGACAGAACTTCGACACTTGCCATCCTCCTCAAGCCATCTTAAGGAGCCAGGACTTCACCACTCAATACAGAAGCAGAGCACATCCAATAGAGATCAAGCACATATGTAGAAGGATAAGCACCCACCCATCACCACAGCAGATATACCAGTAGCAGCAACACACAGGCCCAAAAGAAGCAGCAGGCCGATAGAGCTTCAGCCAAGAAAACCCACCTAACAGTAGAAGAAAGTACAGCAGATGGGGAAGCGAGCAACAAGTAGCTACAACCTTCAAACCAAAAAAAACAACCCAAAACCAGGAAAAATCACTATGCAGGGATCAACCGCACCACCATCCACACCATAAAAACCACATGAGAGAGGGGAGCCTCACACTCATAGAGTGGATACTCAACCTTCACCAAGCCAACAAAGCTTCAACAGCAGCAGAGACCATCTCAAGAATCCAAGCCTCCAGAGAAGAACAAAAGCAACCAACCACACGGGGCAGAGACCATCTCTTTAAAAAATGTTGGTCTACAATTTATATTAAAGGTTCTTGTAGAGTGTCTGAAACCCTTTATATATTCATGGATGTCTTGGGCCCAAAGGATCTTTGTTCTTGAGAGGAGGATAACTGACAATTTGATTTAGCTAAGAGATCACCAGGAGAAACATCCTTTCCAGGAAAGCAACCAGACCCAGGTGAGTGGCGAGCAAAGAGACTCAACCATCATCGGAGATCCCAAAAGAGAGAAAAACCAATTCAGCAAAACATCAACCTTCAAACTCACCTGATAGGCAAAGAGAACTACATCTTCAATAGGGAGAACAGTCCGCCTAGAGCAGGACAACCAAATTCACTACCTTTACGAGCTGTAAGACAACAGCTTCAGAGGAAAACGTGACCATCACTGTGACAAAGAGAGGGGAGCATAAGGATAGGCCATCTCAACCAAGCAAACAGAACTCTCCAACATATCCTCCAAGCTCAAGCACAAAGCCCATCATACTATCGAAACAGGCTACAGACCAGCTTGCCCAGAAAGCCAGAACGTTCTAGACATAAAACCAGGCCAAGCGAAACCAGATCATCACAAGAAGACCCAACCGAAAGCCAAGCAAGAGAGGACCAAATGAGCAAGGAGAGGGGAGCCTCACACTAGAGGTGGATACTCGACCTTCACCTTATCAACACTCACTTCCAGAGAAAAGCAGCAAAGTAGCCAAACAAGAAAGAAAGACGAACATCATAGAGCCCAATAGAAGAACAACCAGCAGAGAGATCAACAGGAACAACACCACTTCAGAAGAACACTCTAACATTACTTTAACAAAGTAAGAGGAGAGCAAGAGCAAGTCATCCCAGCCAAGCAAACCAGAACCATCAGCCTAAACACCATGCTCAAGCAACAGAATCTACAGAATTGCGAACGACAAATAGACCATCAACAAGAAACAGAGGTACCAGCAGGTCACCAAGCCAATGAAACCAACCAAAGGAGCCAACCAACATCAACTAGAAAAAATATCAAAATTAGCCTGAATAATCCTCCATAGAATATCTGAGCTTCTACCAGACCCTGAATGGACTCTAGCATTTCTCTCTATCCAGGAGTGATAGAGGATGAGCTGGCTAATGGATTTAGCTTTCTGACCTTTTAGATTGACCAAATCCTCCCAACACTTAGGATTCGAACCAAGAAGCCCCTCCTTCACATCATTGTTCCATAAGATATTAACAAACTGACAGTCAAAACTCACATGTTGCGAACTCTCATAGCCCATCCTACAGAGAAAGCACATAGAAACAAGAGGAATCCCAATCCTTCTCAGATAATCAGACGTAGGTAACTTATTTAACATAGCTTTCCACACGTGGATTTTACAATTAAATTGACACTTGCAACTCCAAATCCATTCATACTTGGGGTCAGCTACTCCTTTACTTCAGACACAATCCCATATACTATTAAACTTAGCAGATTTGTTCTTGTTGAAAAGCCAGCAATCATCAGAACTTAACTTGTCAATATTGAAGCTACTGATAGCCTTCATGATAATGTGAGAACACCTGGAATCTTTGATGCTCCACTGCTTATCTTTGATAATAGTGCTCAGCAACGAATCTTCAAGGAGGCCAGCTCTAACAATCAAGTTCCTATCAATCAAATCATTCAACATCTTCCCTCCACACCAGGGGTCCTTCCAGAATTTGATAGAATGGCTTGCACCAATCCTAACATCAACAAACTGAATGAGCACATCCCTACTCCTTAAAAGAGAATTGAACATCCATGAGTGATTGGAAGAAATAACACAACTCCAAAATGTCTCTTTATTAAAATACTTTTCTCTAATCCACTTGACCCAAAGTGAATCTTACTTCCTCGTGATGTCCCACACATTTTGTACATGACACGCCAGAGCAACCTCTTTGCATTTTCTAACTCCCAAACGTCCTTCCTTCTTGGGCAAAGTCACAGCTTCCCAACTAACTAAGTGGATGTTTTTCTTATCCTCAGATTGCCCCCACACAAAGTCTCTGGTGAGCCTGTCAATTTCATCAAGAATGGAATAAGGAATAGGAAAAGACATCACCCGAAAAAGGTGGATTGCAAATAAGGTTGACTTGACCAGGTCATCTCTACCAGCTAATGAAAGAATTTTGCTCTTCCAACATTCTAATCTCTTCTTCACTTTATCCATCAGAATCTCACATTGCTTCCTTCTCATCTTGCCAGAAAACAAGGGTAAACCCAAATATTTTGTGTCTTCAAGCTTGCCAGTACTGATCTCCAAAATGGAGGAAATAACATCTCTATTCTTGAAATCCCCCAAAAATAAATTACTTTTGCTGTGATTAATCTTTAGGCCAGACATATTTCCAAACTCATCAAGAAGCTTCTTAATATTCATAGCACACTCATTATTTGCTTTGGCGAAGATCATCAAATCGTTAGCAAAAATAAGATGTGAACAAAACAACTTTTTTGAGATAGAGATGGGAATAATCTCATCATTCCTGATGGATTTCTTTAACATCTCAGAAAAACCCTGCATGGCTATGACAAAAAGGTATGGAGCAATGGGATCTCCTTGCCTTACCTCATTTGTAGGGAAAATAGGACGATAAGTTTCCCCATTGACCATGACCTGGTAGGAGGTGGAATAGAAAATATTTTCAATCCAACTAATCCATTTCAAGGGGAAACCCATCTTCCACATTATAGAAAGAATATATTTCCAATCAACAGAATCATAAGCTTTAGACACATCAGCTTGAATGCACATCTTATAACAGTTTTTCCTCTTAAAATCACATAAAATCTCATTAGTTAACAGAACAACATCCTTTAAGCTTCTTCCCTTGACAAACACACATTGGTTTATATCAATAATACTAGGAAGCACCAGCTGAAGCCTATTAGCTAAGATTTTAGAGATGATTTTATAAAAGACATTGCAAAGCGTAATGGGGTGCCAATTAGTAATCAGAGAAGAATCCTGCCCTTTGGGGAGAAGAACAATATACGTCTTATTCACTTTTTTAAGCATATTCCCATTCCTAAAAAACTCAAAGACAGCTTCATAAACATCATCACCTATCACTCTCCAAGCATATTTATAGAAATGACAGTTGAACCCATATGGACCAGGACATTTGTCCTCATTCATATTCTCAATCGCCTCATCAACTTCCTTCCTGGACACTTTACTGATAAGCAAGCAGCTCTGAGATTTAGAAATAATGGGGCCATCCCATTCATCCTCCCACACCCTACCTTTATCCTTTTTACAAAACAGAGAATTGTAGAACGTGAAAATAGTCGATTTTATATCCTCTTCATCTCTAGATAAATTTCCATTAATATTGATATAATTCATAGTATTTCTTAGCCTTCTAGTCTTCAACGCGGCATAGAAAAATTTAGTATTCAAATTACCCTCTTGGAGCCATTGAACTATGGATTTCTGCCTATAAAAACTTTCTTCAATCCTAGAAGCTTTCATCACTTCCTTCCCAAGAGAGTTGGCTTCACTCCTGAGATTAACATCATTAGGATCAAGATCAGCCTTCCTCTGGGCAGTAATAGCATCATTCTTCAGCTGAGACATATTATCATGAATATTACCAAAACATGATTTATTCCAAGACACCAGGCTCTTCTTCAGAAACTCAAGTTTTCTATAAAATCTGAACATGGCAAACCCATCAACATCTAACTCCCAAGCCTCCTTAAGCAGGCCATCAAAATCTTTGTGAGTGATCCAAGAATTAATGAACCTAAATGGTGACTTCCTCTTTGTCACATCACCTAAAATTAAACATAACCTCCTATGATCACTCACCAAATCAGTAATGCACTCACCATGGAAGTTATCATATCTATCTTGAAAATCACCTTTATACAAGATCTTATCAATTTTGGTTGCAATAAATTGATCCCCTTCCTGTTTATTGTCCCAGGTATAAAAGGACCACTTAAGTCCATCTCAAACAAACCAGAATCCAGGACAAAATTATTAAAATCATCCATAGATTTAGCAGAACGAGGAAGAATACCAATCTTCTCATTGGTTATTCTCACAGCGTTAAAATCTCCCATAATGATCCATGGGCAATGCAGACCATTGGCAAAACAATCAAGATTCCTGCAAAGACTTGTCCTATCATAGTCATCATTATGGCCATAAACGGATGTGAGAAAGAAACTTTCAATGTCTTTATCAACTCTGACATGAATGGCCTGATCACACTCATCAATTTTGGAAATAAAACAAACATCGTCCTTCCATAGAATAAAAATTCTATAGAGAGCATGCGATTTCATATTAGAAACCCATTTGTACTCACCAAAGTATCTACTCATCAACTTCTTAGCTTTCTTCTCTCTAATCTTCGTCTCAACAAGGATGACCACATCACAGTTGGCCCTCCTAATTACCTCTTGGACATTCAGAATCTTATTACTTATACCCCTGACATTCCAAGAGGTAATAGACAGGGATAGGCTCATTTGATAACTGGGGTTTTTGAACTGTCAGCCTCAGTGCTACCAGATGCCATAGAAAGTTCCTTAGGAGAAGGGATAGAATCCAATTGATCCAATCTAAGACAGTTATTGTTATAACCTCAATTTTCCAAACTATGTAATGACTTTTTGTAAATATCATTTAAAGATAAATGAATTTTCTTGATTGATGTGATGTGGTTTGGAATGGATTCCATGATTGATTGAAATGTATTTCATAAATGATTGGTTGCATGTTTCTTAATGGGCCTTGCTCTATTTGAAGCCCAAATTGACATTAACAAAGAATACATAAAGAATCCCCTAAAATAAGGAAAAGGATATGGCATATTTTCCTAAAGATAAGAATTCTAGATTATGGATATCTTGGAGTTCAAGGAACTCAAAACCAAGAAATAATAATAATAGGATTAAGGAAAAGAGGGAAAAAGTGATTAATATCATGTTAACTTTAATATTAAGAAAAGGAATCGAATCCTTGTTGTAATCAATCCAAATATTGTAGGAAGGAAGAGAAACCTATAAGGAAGCTTCCCTTAAAATTTGGGAAAGAAAGGAGTAACCGTTTGGGAGATATTAATTTTCTACGTTTTCCCTTGAATTGTCTTTAATTGATGATTTAGGAAATGATTTCCTATTTTGTTTGAACGTGATTAATCAGGATCGTTGGATCTTAATCCTATGATGCTCGGTCATCGTCTCAGTTCTACTGGGACTAGGATTCGTGGGCAACAAAGGATTCTTTTCCTCTTCGATTTCCTTGGAATTTAGAGCATGTGGTCGTGAACTGGTTATCCCAATAGCTTTGGGAGGTGAAGACGTAGAGGGAAATCCCTGGTTTGTCGGGGTTTCGACTCCGATTGGGGAAGTTCCCAATTCCACAGGGGCTCGCGCAACCCTTTTATAGGGGAGTTAATCGAGGGGATGGGCATCCCTGATCTCTACACCGATCTCTGCAGGAGGACGAGACGAGCGAGATCGTGCCTTCTATTGTCCCCTTTACTCTGACCTACACCCCGATACCAGAAGAAAACCTCGCCGGAGGTCCGGCGAGTAGGGAGGAGTCACGACGCGTTCTGGGCTCCCAATTGAACCTCCAGTCAAGTTCAGAGGAGAGAGACGGCGCTCCCTGGCCTTGTGGCGCGATCTCTAGAGGTCGAGAACTCTGAGTCAACCCTAAGGTTGACTCTCGCAGGTTTGCTGGAACGGAGGTAGAAGACGACCTGTACCCGTCCGATCAGGGACCACGATAGATTCAGTAGAATCCAACGCTTCAGGGTAGGAGCAGTTGTGGTTGGGCGCGTGCAACCTGGATCATTGGATCCAAGGAGCGGACCACCGGTCCACAAATCAAGCGGCTGAGAATTTTCGGTAATTACTCTCTCTGACCAAAATTACAGAAAAAGGATTTATCTTGCGAAATTAATAGATATTGCTAGGAAACTCATATGAGAAAACTTAATATATGAAAGTTTCATAGAAAAATGCAAGGAACACGATAAAAATAATTCCAGAACTTAATTCCACCTAATTTTGCAAAAGTACTTTATTTGGATAATAAAGTTTATTAAAATTTGATGAGAAACCCTAATTGCATGTTAAGAGGGTAATTTGGTAATTTAACAAGTCAAATCATTAAGTTTTACTCTGAGAAGGTTAATGGTAGTTTAATCTATTATTTGTTTGCAAGAATGCTTAACTTGGAATTATAATGATTAAAAGAAGGTTAATTTGCAAGAAAACCCTAAATTGAGATAAAGAGAGAAAAAAACCATATTTTCATGAAATAAGGAAATCAGTTGTCTAATATAGGAAATTCAATGAGACATTAGGAGTTTCATGAGAATTGATAAATTAAGGATGTTAATGAGGAAGTAAGGAGTAAAACCCTAATTTCTAAAAAGAAACCCTAATTTGGTATGATTAAAACGATTAATGGGGTTTAATGAATCATTAGAGTTGATGTTAACATGTTAAATGAAAAGTAGTACATTATGTCCAAAAAGGAAGAACTTTGCACATGATTAGTCTAATTTGGAGTTTATGTGCATAAATATGCTTGTAATTTAATAAGGGCATAAAGTTATCCTCTTTATTGATTTAATGTTGTGTAATGGATAATTCAAGCCGATGATAACCTATTGCTGATAAATGTGAAGATGGAATCTAAAGGGATAATCTTTTAAATGTTTTAATTGTTCAAATCCATAAACAAGAAGGGATATGATGATCCTAAGTCAATCCAAGTATAAAAGACTATTAATTGAATAGTTTGAAGCAATTAAGTCTTATATAAATGGAAAAGAATATTTTTAGGGTTTGATAATAAAAAAGGGATAAAATTTGAGAAAGAGATCTAAGAAACCCTAATGAATATTAATGAAGCCTTAATGCGGATTAGAAATCCTAGAAAGTAAATCCAAAATAATAAAGTAGATTCTTGATGAAGTGTGTAATAAATAGAGTATGTATTCTTTTCAGGAAATGCATGATGATTGAATTACTTGCTTGGATATGTTGATTGGCTTGATTGAATGTACATGAAGTATATGTTGAATAATCTGCATGACTCATCAAATCAGGTATGTGGTTACGCTTATGAATAATCGCTTTAGTTTCCCGGCGATTTCCGAAGGATTTATCGGTTGCTTGAAATAACTGTTGAATGTCTATTTATTTCATGCAACTGTAAAGTGAATATGACTATCACATAATGTATATGCCATCTAGCTCAATTCCTTGATCCTCTCTGTGTCGTATTGGCGGACCTGGTATATAGGCTACCTAGAGGGTAGATCCACCAGGTCGAGAAAGACTTTGGCTGCCTAGAGGGTAAGTCCAACAAGTCACCTTAGAGAGGTTTCCATATAAGTCCTTATAGGGACAACACAGAGTTGTGGATAAATATGGATTGAGTAGTTTGGATTAAAATGTAATCTTGATTGTTAAAAAGACTAATTGCTTGATTACATTGTTAGCATAATTGCTTGATTATTGTTTCCCCCACATACCGACAGACCGTTGTTTGTCGGCGTTTTAGGTACAAATCTCAAAGCACAAACAGTAAAGTGACACATTGTGAATTCAAGAACTAAAGAACAAGGAGGAGTTAGTTAGAGTAGTTCATATGTGGTTAGAAGTCTAGTACTTCCAACTTTTCAAAGGTATGATAAAGAAAAATTTTATTACCATTTTCAGTATAGTATGTTAGAATTTAATAATTGTTTTTGGTTATATGTCGAAACTTTGATCCGGAATTTCATGGGTGCGGCTTCAACCTTTCGGTCTCCCTTAATTGGGGGTTATCGGAAGATGGGGTCGTAACATTTGGTATCAGAGCCTGGGTTCCTCATGTAACCATTAATAATTATTAAATTTTACAAACTCCATAGAACCCAAGGGAGTTATTAGAGGAGTATCCAATAGACGGAGGTGTCTAGAAAGGGATCACGATCGGGGGCTGGCAAGATTTTCCTCCGCACCGCTAGTCGGAATACGAGGACTCCCGGACCCGTGTGACCGCCTGGCCAAAGTCTTAGGGTATGAATCGAAATAAGATACCTTTAGGACTTCTCATCTTATTCATCCCTTCTCATCACAAAAATTCTGTTAAGGACCCTAAGGATTAGGGTTTTCTCTCTTTTCCTCACCCTCTTGAGGTATGGGTAAGGTTAATAAGGTTTAAGGAATCCTCCATCAAATTAATGAAAAGTATGTAAATAAGATGTCATGGACATAAGCTTAATAGATTAAGCGCAACTAAATGATAGATACATGCTTAAGTCGTATGACATAAGTTATCATGTCCTCAGAAGAGACCTGAGGCTAGACCTTCTTGTCGGGAGGATAAGTTAGTTTGGAGATAAAGATCTCCATGGTAAGTAGAAACCTGGTTCATCCTACAAGGATGACGTTAACCCTAACCCTAAGTGAAGGATAGAGAGATATGGCATGATGAGTTAGACCAGGTGTTTGGGTGGATGTGTCTGGGATGCCATATGAGCCATGAGAGGTTGGATGACCGAGTACCTTTGGCCACCCAAATCTTAGATAGAAGATGAGTATGTTTATATCTTCTTATAGATGAGAAGAAGAGTTACATAAACCGTAGAGAAGTATAGTAACAAGTTTTGAGGCCTTGTACCTTGTTAGTTGTCCTTGAGGAGGACTCAACCTTAAAGGGTTGTTCGAGTTGAAGGATGACAGGACGTGCACGTTATGGCAAGCTTGACTCATGGTTAAGAGATAGAGCAGGCAGTTGGACACCTAAAAGTGAACCTAGGGTACCTAGGCCTAAGAGGGAAGTGGTATACCTAATGCTCATGATGAGGATTAAGTTGCTATAGTTTCGAGTATGGTGCTCCACATGCATAAAGGAAAGGGAAAACCCTTTTAAGTTAAAGGTAGGTTTGGTGAACCCCTCATAGCTAGGTTGAGGATAAAGGAAGATATGATCTTGATCCAGCATTGAGGAAAGAGGACAAGTATAACCTAGCATGATTCAGTGGGTGATCTGCCCATACCTTAATAGCTTGCTAGGGTTAAGTAGGCTCATGTGGATGTAAACCCTAGACCTAGGAGCTTTTGTGACCTCGTGGTCAAGGGATAGTTTTCCTCCCATCCTGGGAGAGGGACCCCTTTGGTAGGGTGTATATCAGTTTTGTTAAGAGGTCTCATAGGATCTTGAGAAGTTAAGTGAAGAGTACATGGTATGAGAATCAACTTATAGACCCATAGATAATCATCTCTATGTGCATGTAGATGAGTTACCATGGAGGTAATCGGTATGGGGCTTGACCAAGGTAGGCAAGTTGCCATGATCCCTATGGAAAGGATGAAGTCCAGCCCATGAATACAGAAAGGGAGATGATGAAGACTTGGGTAAGGTTCTAAGTGAACATGTACTATGATGGAGAATCCTAAGTCTATCCTAAGGGTCAGGTAGGGATAAGACCGATGAAAGTAGGAGTTGCCTAATTCCCCAGTTGCACATGACCATAGGGTCGGGAGGTAACAGCTATCGTTGTCTGAGGGCCATGGGTTAGGAGATTGATCACCTTCATGAACTCATGGGACCCAAAGGGCAGATGAGTAGGGCACTCCCTTGATGCATGAGGGAAGAGGGATGACCCCAAAAGAGTCGGTACCCTATGGACCTAGAGGAGTTGACTAAGGATATAAACCTCAGTGGGTTCAAGATTAATTTGTTATCATGATGTCTGTGATGAAGAGACATATATGTGGCACGTTGCAACTTAGATGTAAAGGTGTATTGACAAGGTGGGATGTACCATCTCTACTCTTGGAATAGGAAGAACTCTGTATTTGGACTGCAGCCAAATGCTTATTTCCTCTTATTATGGGGGTGAGAGATAGTACATTATGCATGTCATACACCAAGGATAAGAGATGATGTAGGTTGGAACGTTGCCAAGAGAAATGGTGATAGAGAAGATATCTACCCTAGTAAAGTGAATGATACACAGATGGCTTGCTAAAGGAATGAGGTAGTCATCTGTTGAGAATGTTTTATCATGAGCTATGTCGAACTTACAAGTTTTACCAGGTTGAGTTGATCACCATGATGATGAAATCAGAGAGTGTTCTTAATAAAGATGGACATAGAGTTTGAGGTGAGATGATAAGTGAAATACATGGAAGAGTATGTCTTCAATGTTAGCTAATGCCTAAGGATGTGATGTGGTAATGAATGCTCTGGTTGAGTTATAGCTACCTAGTTTAGCTAGAAGAGGTTGTTTGGCTAACCCTACGTTTGAAATGGAGAGGTGTTTGGATAGCTTTCAGATGTAACAAGAAACGTTGAAAAGTTAAGGGTTGTTTGGTTAGCAGTCTAGCCCTTGATGCAATAAAAGGACGGTGGTAGAACCTCAAATGCACTTCTTTAGAAAAGAAGATGATGAAACCCCGACATGAGTGGTTTAGGGTTTCTGAAGAATCGATCTTGAGGAATCATGACATACAGGAAATCATGAAAACACCATGGAAATGGAGATATCACTTTGGATGCTTAAGATGAGGTTGCATGTGGTTTATGGTCATGCAAGCCAGGAGGTAAAGGACCAACCCCAGTAACCCAGTGTATCGATATAGAGGACAAAAGAGTCCTTGAGAGGGAATGGGAGATCAATACTATGGATGTGGTGATGGGTCTCCCTTGGACCAAGGAAAGGTTGAAATGCAATATGGGTTATGGTAGGTCTCCTTACCTAGAGGACATGAGAAAGAAAGAGTTTTGTTGAACTACCCATGAGAGAGATGGTTCAACTACACCATGAAGTGAGTTCGAAGGTTCTTGAGTTTGACCTAAAGGTTCACTTCCATAAAGTGGAAGTAGGTACATTGAGAACTCTATGTAGTATAGTTTATCACCCCTAACCATGGTTAGTATGATCCAGAATAAAGGGTCTGATGAGGGCATATGTGCTCATTTAGGGTGATATCTAGAGATAGTTCTTGTCCTTTGAAAGATGTGACAATGACCACCATAACCAGTATCAGGTTTTATATTAAGCTCTGTAAGGGAGGTTGTGTCGGTCACCACTTTAGTAAGGTGATGTTGGTGAAAAGGACCACATGATGAGACCCCAGTGCGTGTAGATAAAGTCACTTTGATTGTGCAAGGGCTGAAAGGAGCCTAGAGACGATGAGAGTCGTGAGCAGATGCAAAGTAGACTGTCATACAAGTTACTGTGGGAGAAAATGTGACATGAAAATCCGACCCCTCTGAGCTGCAGTTAAGAAAGCTGAGTCCCCGATACATGGGTCCATTAGAGATGGATGGGTGGAGATGGTTAGGTTTTGACCCTACCCTTCAGGATAAAGTAATGTGGGATGTTTTCCATGTGTCCAATTTAGAGCACTATGTGAGGTACCCCGACCATGTGCTGAGCAATGAACCTAGTGAGCCCCAAGGGAGGCTGACATGGCCTGAGTCACCTGTGTAGTTTATAGACGCCAGGATGACAGGACTCAAGGAAAAGGATATGTGATGGTAAAGGTTCTTTGGAAGCGCCATGAGTACGGTAAAGCCACGTAGGGGCCAATGATGGACATGGGAAGAGGGTTATCCTGAATTGTTTGTTTGTTTGTTTGTTTGAATTTTGAGGACAAAATTCCTATAAGGAGGGGGGGATGTTATAACCTCAATTTTCCAAACTATGTAATGACTTTTTGTAAATATCATTTAAAGATAAATGAATTTGCTTGATTGATGTGATGTGGTTTGGAATGGATTCCATGATTGATTGAAATGTATTTCATAAATGATTGGTTGCATGTTTCTTAATGGGCCTTGCTCTATTTGAAGCCCAAATTGACATTAACAAAGAATACATAAAGAATCCCCTAAAATAAGGAAAAGGATATGGCATATTTTCCTAAAGATAAGAATTCTAGATTATGGATATCTTGGAGTTCAAGGAACTCAAAACCAAGAAATAATAATAATAGGATTAAGGAAAAGAGGGAAAAAGTGATTAATATCATGTTAACTTTAATATTAAGAAAAGGAATCGAATCCTTGTTGTAATCAATCCAAATATTGTAGGAAGGAAGAGAAACCTATAAGGAAGCTTCCCTCAAAATTTGGGAAAGAAAGGAGTAACCGTTTGGGAGATATTAATTTTCTACGTTTTCCCTTGAATTGGCTTTAATTGATGATTTAGGAAATGATTTCCTATTTTGTTTGAACGCGATTAATCAGGATCGTTGGATCTTAATCCTATGATGCTCGGTCATCGTCTCAGTTCTACTGGGACTAGGATTCGCGGGCAACAAAGGATTTTTTTCCTCTTCGATTTCCTTGGAATTTAGAGCATGTGGGTGTGAACTGGTTATCCCAATAGCTTCGGGAGGTGAAGACGTAGAGGGAAATCCCTGGTTTGTCGGGGTTTCGACTCCGATTGGGGAAGTTCCCAATTCCACAGGGGCTCGCGCAACCCTTTTTATAGGGGAGTTAATCGAGGGGATGGGCATCCCTGATCTCTACACCGATCTCTGCAGGAGGACGAGACGAGCGAGATCGTGCCTTCTATTGTCCCCTTTACTCTGACCTACACCCCGATACCAGAAGAAAACCTCGCCAGAGGTACGGCGAGTAGGGAGGAGTCACGGCGCATTCTGGGCTCCCAATTGAACCTCCATTCAAGTTCGGAGGAGAGAGACGGCGCTCCCTGGCCTTGTGGCGCGAGCTCTAGAGGTCGAGAACTCGGAGTCAACCCTAAGGTTGACTCTCGCAGGTTTGCTGGAACGGAGGTAGAAGACGACCTGTACCCGTCCGATCAGGGACCACGATAGATTCAGTAGAATCCAACGCTTCAGGGTAGGAGCAGTTGTGGTTGGGCACGTGCAACCTGGATCATTGGATCCAAGGAGCGGACCACTGGTCTACAAATCAAGCGGCTGAGAATTTTCGGTAATTACTCTCTCTGACCAAAATTACAGAAAAAGGATTTATCTTGCGAAATTAATAGATATTGCTAGGAAACTCATATGAGAAAACTTAATATATGAAAGTTTCATAGAAAAATGCAAGGAACACGATAAAAATAATTCCAGAACTTAATTCCACCTAATTTTGCAAAAGTACTTTATTTGGATAATAAAGTTTATTAAAATTTGATGAGAAACCCTAATTGCATGTTAAGAGGGTAATTTGGTAATTTAACAAGTCAAATCATTAAGTTTTACTCTGAGAAGGTTAATGGTAGTTTAATCTATTATTTGTTTGCAAGAATGCTTAACTTGGAATTATAATGATTAAAAGAAGGTTAATTTGCAAGAAAACCCTAAATTGAGATAAAGAGAGAAAAAAACCATATTTTCATGAAATAAGGAAATCAGTTGTCTAATATAGGAAATTCAATGAGACATTAGGAGTTTCATGAGAATTGATAAATTAAGGATGTTAATGAGGAAGTAAGGAGTAAAACCCTAATTTCTAAAAAGAAACCCTAATTTGGTATGATTAAAACGATTAATGGGGTTTAATGAATCATTAGAGTTGATGTTAACATGTTAAATGAAAAGTAGTACATTATGTCCAAAAAGGAAGAACTTTGCACATGATTAGTCTAATTTGGAATTTATGTGCATAAATATGCTTGTAATTTAAGAAGGGCATAAAGTTATCCTCTTTATTGATTTAATGTTGTGTAATGGATAATTCAAGCCGATGATAACCTATTGCTGATAAATGTGAAGATGGAATCTAAAGGGATAATCTTTTAAATGTTTTAATTGTTCAAATCCATAAACAAGAAGGGATATGATGATCCTAAGTCAATCCAAGTATAAAAGACTATTAATTGAATAGTTTGAAGCAATTAAGTCTTATATAAATGGAAAAGAATATTTTTAGGGTTTGATAATAAAAAAGGGATAAAATTTGAGAAAGAGATCTAAGAAACCCTAATGAATATTAATGAAGCCTTAATGCGGATTAGAAATCCTAGAAAGTAAATCCAAAATAATAAAGTAGATTCTTGATGAAGTGTGTAATAAATAGAGTACATATTCTTTTCAGGAAATGCATGATGATTGAATTACTTGCTTGGATATGTTGATTGGCTTGATTGAATGTACATGAAGTATATGTTGAATAATCTGCATGACTCATCAAATCAGGTACGTGGTTACGCTTATGAATAATCGCTTTAGTTTCCCGGCGATTTCTGAAGGATTTATTGGTTGCTTGAAATAACTGTTGAATGTCTATTTATTTCATGCAACTGTAAAGTGAATATGACTATCACATAATGTATATGCCATCTAGCTCAATTCCTTGATCCTCTCTGTGTCGTATTGGCGGACCTGGTATATAGGCTACCTAGAGGGTAGATCCACCAGGTCGAGAAAGACTTTGGCTGCCTAGAGGGTAAGTCCAACAAGTCACCTTAGAGAGGTTTCCATATAAGTCCTTATAGGGACAACACAGAGTTGTGGATAAATATGGATGAGTAGTTTGGATTAAAATGTAATCTTGATTGTTAAAAAGACTAATTGCTTGATTACATTGTTAGCATAATTGCTTGATTATTGTTTCCCCCACATACCGACTGACCGTTGTTTGTCGGCGTTTTAGGTACAAATCTCAAAGCACAAACAATAAAGTGACACATTGTGAATTCAAGAACTAAAGAACAAGGAGGAGTTAGTTAGAGTAGTTCATATGTGGTTAGAAGTCTAGTACTTCCAACTTTTCAAAGGTATGATAAAGAAAAATTTTATTACCATTTTCAGTATAGTATGTTAGAATTTAATAATTGTTTTTGGTTATATGTCGAACCTTTGATCCGGAATTTCATGGGTGCGGCTTCAACCTTTCGGTCTCCCTTAATTGGGGGTTATCGGAAGATGGGGTCGTAACAGTTATCACCCTTTAAATTCAGTTGACGTTTAGGTGGATCTTTGTAAATGCTGACCTTAGCATACTTCACAGAAGTAGAAGAAGCCTGTGAAGATAGCTCACTCTCTGGAGACTCACTAGGAAAAACTGGGACAAGAGCTGGAATGGAGAGACCAGCAATTGATGAAAGCACACACAGGTCATTTTTAGTACTAACCACAGCGTCAACCTCTAAACTCAGGTGTAACAAAACATCACCCTTACGGATACTACTCCCTACCTCCTTATCAGTAGAACAAGTAGTTTAAAACCCTTCATTAACCATTTTAGATAGAGCCTCATCTTCCACAATCTCCTCAATCTACGACAAACTCATTTTGTTTCTCTGAATCTCCTCTCCTTCTTCAATTTCCTCTAATATATGCTTAGAACCAGCTTGTAAATCCACATTTGGAATAATGACAAACTCCCTGTGAGCAACAAGGTTCCTCACCTCCCAAACCTTCTTCACAACACCCATCTTTGTAACTCTCTGTCTTCTTGTAGAAGTTTTAATCAAGCAGTCATCATGACCATACTTCCCACAGTATCGACAACTATACAGAACCCAATCGTACTCAATTTCAATCAGGTTTTCATCTCCCTCATCACTTCTCAACGTAATCCTTCCTGGAAATTTAGCATTGCTACTCATTACGACTTGGATCCTAGATACATCCAGGCATTTCATATTGAAAGTAGTTTCATCCATCTTAACTGGGCATCCCAGATACGAACCAATCTTGCTAAATGTTTTACTGTCCCACAATTCCAACGGAAGACTCCTTATATTGATCCATATCGGAATATCATCCAAGATCAGTTTCGTTTGAGAATCTCCAACTTTCCATTTCCTAAATATGATAGGTCTGCCAGCTACTAGCCAATCTCTGATAAGAACATCTTCCATGTATCCTTGATTTGCAAAGCGGACAATGACGAAGCCACCACCTCTATCAAAAACTTCAAAGTAATCTTTTGTAGTCCAGATATTATCAAAATGATTACAGAGCAATGGGATAAACGGACAGAAATCCACCAAATATCCAAGCAAGCATTTGTTCCACCTCTCTGCATTCTCACTCACCTCCTTTTTAGAGTAGATAATCTTCCCTTCGATAACCAAGACTTCAGTACTGTCCAGATCTAGGATGCTCCCGGAAGATTTTGGTCTCACACTTTCCCACCCAGTCGAAGCACAAGGAACCGGACATGGATCTCTCGCACCATCAAGACTATTTGGTTCCTTATGCCTGGGATAACCTTGAGGAGGAGGTCGGCGAGATGTCGTTGCCCACCCCCCCCCCCTGTCGCCTTGTCACGCTCGGGTGTTCGGGAGTCCATCCTTCTTTTTGAGTACTTCTTTTTAATGGAGATTGTTTACTATTATTTATTATTTCTTGAATCTGATCCGAGAATTTATGAGTAATGGTTCGCGACTTTAAGGTCTTTTAGACACTCAAAAGTGTGGGTCGTTACAATCCTCCCTCTAGGTTGAAGGAACCAAGTAGGTTCTCACCCATGTTCTCATATCATATGAGATTTGTTGGAGAACATCCTTGATCTGATTCCAATGGTTGGATCTAGGGCTCTTGAAGGGGGTGAATAGAGCTTTAAACTTGCACAAGAATAGTTAGACCTTCAAATTATATCAATTAAAACCAAATTATAACACTAAATTTGAGTTCCTATCTAAACAAGCACATCAAGGATGAGAAAGATTGAAATAAACACTTTGACAAGGTGTTTAGAGTGGTTCCAATCTCCAAACTAGGACATCGTTAGTCCACTACCTAGAGAGGTCAACCTCTAGGACTTTGCAACCCATGTATACTTATATTTCATGATTAGACATACAATAAGACCACCTTACATCCAAGGGCTTACATATCCAAGAGCTAGTCTTCTATCACACAACATGTCTTACCCACTCTTGCAAGCAGCTCGATTCCTTCTCCTAGGACATCTCTTGCTAGTAACAAGTCATCAACCTTGAGGATTTACCCACCAAGCACCTTGGATCTTCCTCCTTTCCCTTCTCCTTCGCTTGGAGAAGATCTAACCACCTTCTTCAATCTTGAAGAAGAAAAACAACTCCTCCTTCACTCAGAGAAGATCACTTCATCCTTTGCTCTTTGAGAAAGGGGATTGGGAAGATGGAAAGATGGAGAGCTTTACAAGGTAACAACGAGGAAGCTCTCTTACAACATTCCTAACTCACTCATAATCAAAAAAATTCTTTGTAAATGAGAGAGAGAAAGGGTCTCAAAGTGGTTTAACACACTCAAATATAGCAAGGGCCAAATATAGCATGAATGAGCAACCTTAGAATGAACTATAAGAGGTCTTGTTTATAACTGAGGGTGTAACTTTGAGTGTGGATCACTTAAGAATAAAAAATAGCCATTTTACAACTTGTAGCAGATCTATTTTCATTTCTAATAACTCTCCAAAAGTTGGAATACTTTTTTCTGCATATTCTGTATAGTGCATTCAGTCAAGTTTCAATAAAGGTAACTCGACTGATCCACTATCCGAGAAAGCCAATTTCCAAACGATTGATCAAGTTTGTTTTGGGGTAACTCGACCAATCAGCCAAAATCAATTTTGGTCCGAAAGTTGGTCAATAGAGTTTTGTGAGTGTACAACTCGACCGATGCAACCATTTTCAAAAATTCGTCACTGATCGGTCAAGATTCAAACTCGACTGATTAAGTTGTTGTGACAAATTTTCCAAAATGATTTTTAAGTGATCGAATGATGGAATTACGTGTCCTTGATTTTTTCCCATCTTAGTTACAAGTCATGTTATCAATGCAAATGATTACAAAAGTATTATAAGGTGGTTTGGAGTGATTTCCCAAATTGCACATTTTTATTGCTTTTGACTTGAACACGAACAAGCTTGGGCTTGGTGAATTTGATCCTTTTCATGTACCTAATGCCTGAAAGCAATCTTAAACAAACATATTAGATACATATGAATGGAATGGTTAAGTCATTATCAAAATATGTACAATGTATAACTCTCAAGTCAGTAATGTGACCATTTTAGCTAGCACCAACTCTTTTTTAGATGTAATGGTAAATGTGACTCTTTTTCACCCTTTTTAAGCTCATATGTGACATATGTGACCTAATTTATGCTCTTGTGCTCTATTCCTTGATGTGGGTCTTAATCTTATGTTATCCTCTCTTAAATCAGAGTCTCTTTAGCCCATATGATCAATTTGATGTGAATTCCCACATAGTCCATTTGTTGATGATTTGATGAACTATGTTGAATTTGTATGTTAGTAGATATGTTGAAACTAGTGATGGGTATTTGATGTCTAGAACTCAAGGGCAACCACTTTATATTGAATATCTGCTTATTTCCATATCTTGTTGATCTAAACCATATTCTATACTAGGATCCTTGTATTGGTGAAACAAGACCTTGTTGATATTTTATGAGTCCTTTGACCCTAAAATGTACATAAATCACATAAGCCTTGTAATAGTCATATAAAACGCATGAAACCTTGAAATTACATGAAACTTGATGTACACTATCATGATGGACCCTAATCCAGTAAATGACCATCAAATGCACTAATAAGCAACTTTGAATCAAACTTGGATAAAACCCTAAAATTGGAACTAACCATGGTTAATGATGAGAATATAATACATGCACATAATCTTGTTCTTAGTCAGGTGTTGCTTGAGATCTAGATGGTCAAGGATAAGCTAAGTTAAGAATCTATAAAATAGGTACGTGATTTTAGTAGTTATATGATGATGGCTTTACTATTTGCAACTTGATATATATGTAAGCTTGTTTACTTACAAAAGTATTCCCAGTATTATTATAGAATTGTACTTGATTCTTTATTTCATTGATTTTATAACTTGAACAAATAATATAGAACTCCATTATAAAAACTGTGTTCTCCTACCTGCATTCTCGGGGTAAGGACACAAGGTTGGGTGTCCTACTTAAGTTGTCAAGATAGACAAAACATGTCGATAAATAGAATTAGCTAATGGCATTGAGCCTTAATCACCCTCACGAATCCTTCCAATGGGAATCTGGTCAAGGCCTTATGATTCATGATATTATTGGTATAATTAGATGAAAATGATATTAAACATGCACTCTCACTTTTCTAAGTTAACTTGCTTATTCTAGTTCATTAATTCATGTACTTCTTTTGAATTATGTAAACGTTATATATGTGTGTATGTATATATATATATATATATATATATATATATATATATATATATATATATATATATATATATATATATATATATATGTGTGTGTGTGTGTGTGTGTGTGTCTATCTTTATGCCTTGTATCATAAACCTAGTGGGTTGACCCACTTGTTGCATGTACGTTTTAGGTTCAGATATAACTTTCTAGTCGATGGCTTATGAGTAGGTGTTGAGGATTTTTTGTTGTAAAATCCTAGATAGTGTACATTTTAGAGTTGTATAATCGTACTCTAAAATTGTAAGTGAGACTATGCAATAAACAATGTTGCTCAATAATACTTTTTGATTATTGAGATTATGTTGGTGGTTTCTCTTGCTATTTGTTCATGTATGCTAAGTTTTTATGTTTTCACATGTTGTCTTTGGTATTTGTTTGGTTCATGGACTTGGGATTCCGGATCCATAACAAAATCTTTTTTAATCATCTTTTTCTCAAGTAAATCACTACATATTATTTCAACACAATTATGTGGTACCACCTAAACACATACTAGATGTCTCCCCATACATTGTCTAGTCTTTCTCAGGAATGGAACAAGAGCCTAACTACCCAAGTGAGATTTAAGAAGGATGCATCATCTTGTGAGAATATTGCATCTAAGGACTTGACACTCTCCCCTTGAATCTAAAGATGATCGAACTTTCACTCCCATCACATTGGGACTTCCCCTAATCCTTAGGGTTAACGGTTCACTCCCACACTACATGACTTCCTCTATTTCATTTCTAATCTCACAAGGTATCTTGATTATCCATGCATATCATGGATGCCTTGATACTTGACATCATGAACATTGTTTACACACAACCCTTAACCTCTCTCATGTTGATGTTAATATTCAGATCATCAACATAACACACATTTCAGATTCTTAAATCATAGACCATGCACATGCATTAAAGTTATATGTATTCTTACATAGATCAATATGCATTGTTTGTATGCCATTAAGGCGCAATCATTATCATTAAGGTTGCCTTCATTCTTTCATATCCATAGTCATTGTTACAAAAGCATATTTCCATGCAAACAAGGATGTCCGTTAATTATACACTTCCAAATGATAAGAAGATAACACAAGTCATATTACTATAAGCTTGCATACTATGTTGTAATGAACTAAAGCATAGAAGTCTAAAGTTACAGGGTAAGGTCCCTTATTATACTTAAGAATTATTTAAGTATCAATAAAATATATAGAAATGGTTCATGGAGAAAACTTAGACATATTAATAGGAAAAACCTTAAAGTTAACATAAGCATATAGGAATCCACTAAAAACAAATGAATATGATAGACAACACAGAATAGTCTGCCCAAAAAAGCATATTCCTTGAACTATAGTAGCACCGTGCAGGGGGATAAAGCTATCATTTTACCTTATAAAACCTTAAAGTTGTCATGCAAGCCTAGAAATATGGAATATAGACATTGTTGTAGAAATATCAAGCTTGAATCATAACATATCCTAGAGAGAGGAGAACATGGCTTTTAATTAAACATTGTGGGGCTAAAATTTCATATCTCAAACAAACAACAGGGAAACATAGTCCAAAGCTCAAGATAAGAAAATGTAATCACTAAAAGAAGACATCCAAGCATATATAGTATGTTTTCCACTTCCCAATTTCAACCATGTTTATTCTACATGAATCTACTAAGAAGGGAGTATACAGACAAGGCCAAATAACAATAAAATTGAAGTTAAAAACTTCTATTCTCTATCTTGATCTTTGAACAATAAGGAATCACCTCCTTTACAAGCCCTCTAGCTTGTCTAAGACTTTGGTCAGCAGAATACGATCTTCTCTCAGCCCATCAGGATCATAAACCATCTTTCTTTAAAATGTCATTTCCTTCATTGGTGTTAGCCAAAGAAACAAGAATGTGGTACATGAAGGAGAAGAAGCTTGGCATCCTTCAAGATTTGTCAAAGATCAAAGAAACATGGTTTTGAGAAAGGAGAATGGTTGGGGAAAACAAACTTCAAACATGAAAACCAACCTTAAAAGATGGTTTTTCCTCAAGATTTCTCATGGATATTGCATCCTTCAAATCCAGGAAGGTCTTCTTCCTTCCCCACAACTCTTTACGGATGCAACTGCTCTCTCCTTTCCATTATTGTAGTGAGAGACAACATTTTGCATGGAGTTGAATGGGTTATTGACCCATGACTAAAAAGATTGGGGACATATTAATATCCCATAGAATTGCCATTATACCAACTCACTTATGTGATATCGACTATCATGAACTTTACCACGACCTAGTTCATGCCACTTCAACCATGACTGAGGTAGTGCCACCTTGATCATGACCGAGCTTGCGCCAAAAGAATCAGAAGCAACTCACCTCAACATTGTAATGAAAATCGCAAACGCGATCACACCCATTCTGTAACTCGGTTGAGTTTAGTCTTAGTGTTTTTCATATAATACTTTAAATGTCAAATATAAGTACAAATTACCATTTTCTTGAATTCAATCATGATCTCAGTTGAGTTAGAGACTTGTATTCAAAATCATGCTAAAGATGATTTTAGATAAAGAAAAAACATCATCAATATGAATTAGCTTAAATTAGGCTACAAGGACGATCAGTTCAAGCTATTGGTTGAGTTCTTACTCAAAAACATACAAAGTTACTTATAATCATGTAAGAATGCTATAAGGCAATTTGTTTTGAAATCCATCACAAGGTTGGTCAAGTTGAAGCTAATGTTCCTGAGTACAAGGTAACTCTTTTCAAGTCCATGCCACAATATGCTCAAGTTCAAGACACACTCTGCTTGGGTTCAGGTTACACTCTATTCAATTTTAGGTTATACTATTCACGAGTTCAAGACACCCTCTACTCAAGTTTAGGTTGCACTCTACTCGAGCTCAAGCCATACTCTACTCTATTTTAGGCTACACTCAGATTGAGTTCAAGCTACATTATGCTCCAGTTCATGTTACACTTTGCTCATTTTTAAACCTAATAAAAGGGGTCCAACCTTATCAAGACATGCACCAAGATCCACTTCCAACTTGCCCTTTTAGCAAGAAGCTTAAAAAATATTGAGGTCCAAATCCCATCAACATTAACGTCAAAAAGCTCTTAGAAAAAACAAAATAATGTTCAAATACCGACCAAGTTAATCTGAACTTGACCACATCTTAGGGTCATATAAATGATTCTTATCATCGATCTATCTACAACACTAAGCATACCAACTCTCTCTCTCTCTTCATCATGCATACACACAACATTGAACCATGGCTTGGTTGTGTACACATACACCAACCCATATCATATTAAGGTGTCCTCACATGCATCAATGTAATATCATATATACCCTCATATCAATGACTAGGTTTTGACCCTATAAACCATACTCTATCCAAATCTAATTTAAAACAAGTTCGCATCACATGTGATCCAACTGAACATAGACATATCTATTATACATCATGTTCTTACATACACATGACATCGGCATGCATCATGTTAACGCATGAGTAGACATTGGATAAACATAACAAAGGGCATGCTCATATTACAAAACATTTTATTAGCTAAAACATGACACATGTGTTACAAAAATTATGTCCATAGAGAATAATGACTGATCTATCAACTAGCTTCGACTAAAATTGTCATGAGGATATTCAACCCTAACTATAAAGCTGGGTCATTATCTTGATGATCAACTTTTCATTAGTTCAATATTTAGTGGTGAAAGTATCCTATGAAACCCCCCTAACAACTTATTAACTAGCTAAAATGTGTTCATAAGAATTAGTACTCTATGTTGGCAATTCAAATATCTATGTAAGTCATTTTGTGAAGTTTCTAATGCAATTCTAGCATCTGAAAATGTATTGTGCCAACAAAGAGCCTGAAATCCTTAAGCTATCTTCCAATGCACTTTCCTACATAGATAGAGATTTTTGTGAGAGTGCTCGTCCTACATTGTCAATCTTGAAATTCTAATTGTCTCATGAATTTCTTTTCCTTTGTGATGGCTTATGCATGCCTCTTGGCTATGAGGTTATAGGATTGCTGGCCCTAAGTAGATTTAGATTAGGCCGTTGTTCCAAAAAACCCTTGTGCTGAAACGGGACATGGTTGAAGTGTTTGGCCATAGTATCTAGACTACGACATTCCAAGCCCAAACCACTATATATAACCTTGTTAAATCGTAAATATTCCAATCTCTCATCTTCATATATTTTTGTCTCTAAGTAACTTTTTGCTCTTTATCTCAAGATCCAACAATATTGAGGAGGTAATGTTTATACTGTAGGGGACACTTGAGTGGTCGGGCTATGATGATACATGTGTGATGTAGATATGTGGGGGAGTTGCAGTGGAGTGGACTGGACTGAGATATTCCTTTGTGAATATCATTGGTGTGGCCTAACCTTAACGACATGTTTGGTTTGTGGGAGGGGATTCAGATGGGATCCACAGACGGATAGCATGGGCAGGTATTGGTGGGGGATGGGATATATGGTATCCTATCTTATGTTTGGATGCAACATGGGATAGGATTAGATAAATAGATTGTTAGTCATTTCTAGCATTGGTTTTTAGTGTGCGTTACTATTTCTTGTAGTTAATAATGAATATTTTGACACAATTTTATGAAAATAATTTTTTTTTTAAATAAAAAATTATAATTCTACACTCGAATTAAAAATGCAAAGATATGTGCATGTTAATTGATGTAAAAAATAGGTACAACAAAATGAGTTAACATATTTATGTTCATTAATAAAACTAATTTTTATGATATTTTTTTTGGAAATATAATACAAAATATCACAATTTATTATGCATGATGTGGAAAACTACCATGAATTCTACTCAAACATTGATTTTAACCTAGCTTGTATGTTATAAACAATATAATTGAAAAAACAAATAATTAAGAATATGATCCACCAAACAATTGTATCTTCAAAACATACACAAAAAGACATAAATATATAACAATGACTCCAGTTTCATACAAGTGAAGCATACTCAAAAACAAAATTCATGAATGAAATTGCACAAAGAAACTACTAATAAAAAAAATTCTAACCAAAATCAATATTCTAGTTCTTATTCAATTGGCTCTTTAGAAATATTTCTCTTTCATCTTCAGTCCACGGAAAAAATGTCTGGCATAGTGATTCATTTGTAGTCAACAGGACAATGGCTGATATCTTCTCTATCCCTGTAAGATTGCCTAGTTTCCTTACCTCTTCACCAATTGTTTCTTTTTGTTTTTCAAATTTTGTCACCATAGACTCACCTAGTCTCTCTGTCGATGTTTTAATGTCTTCTCCAAGACGCTTCGTCACATGTAATAGCACATCTGCCAAATCATTCTCACTTCTTCTCCTTTTCCGCCCCATATTGTGACTCTCTTTTCTTATACCATCTCTACCCATTGGAGAAAAAGCTTGGCCATTGTCACTCTCATCTAAATCTTCAACATGAACATTATCTTCATTTAGTTGTTGGTTATCCATTTCCGCCCTCATATCTTCAGCATCTTGTGCATTACTTCCAGTTGCTCGATCTTTTCCAAAAATCAGGCATAGCTTATTAAAGTGTGGAAACTTTTTGTTTCTCCAACTATCTGCTTCAGGGTGACTCTGGAATATACAAATACCAAAATTAGATAGTTAATATATATGATATTAAAAAAATAAGTCAAATGAGTTTAACATAATGTAGCTATTCCAAACATTGTTCTCAGCCTCCACACAATTTGTATTATTGTTAAATCCAAACCCACTTGTGCTACCATTCAACATATCATAAATTACATTGAATTCTCTTTTTAAAACCTTAATCTTTGATTCAATATGTGGTTTTCCTTTTAAACCACAACCTGGTAGCATTTTCTCAAGGTCTTTTTCTAATGCCTGTAGGAAACCCAGCTTGAATCCATTATCTGCTTTATATTTCCCAGAAACAACCATATCTTCAAGTGCCTCAATTAGTTTGTCCTCTTCCAAAGGTGTCCAAATCCGCTTGGGTTTTTTCTTTGTTCTCCCTCCATCTTCACATGGAACTTGTACTTGTTGTTGAGCGACTTGTAGCTTATTGCTACTTACCACAATTTGATTTTGAGATTTCCCATTATTATTCATCCCTAAATAATGATGAAGATACTTACAATTCAAAAAAAAATATTACAAATGAAAAGAGTATATTTAGCAAACAAATACTACAATGGCATTTTAAAAATAATAATATTCTAATTATTGTCATATTCATATATTTTTTCCAAAAATTAAATGAGTAAAATAAATAATGTCATCATCATTGAAAATGTTTTTTACAATAAACAAATAACAAAACTTTAGAAAAATGAAACTATTTGCATGACTAATTCAAATTTGACCATTCTGTATACATTTGTTGTGCTAAATTGTCTCGAAAAAGAGACCACTCATCACTTGGCTCAACTATTTGTATGTAATCATCTTGATTCTCATCATTTGTAACTATCTCAGGGACTTCTTCCTCAATTGGGTCACTTGACATTTCCCGTCTGATAAAGTTGTGCAGCAAACAACATGCTAGAATAATTTTATTTGTAGTTTTGACCGGATAAAACGAAGGACTTCTTAATATCGCCCATCGTTGTTTGAGTAGACCAAATGTTCTTTCAACCACATTACGTGCAGAAGCATGTCTATGATTAAAAAGCTCTTTTGCATTACAAGGTTGTTGGCTTATTCTCCATTCATTTAGATGATATCTTTGTCCTCTGTATGGTCCTAAAAACCCCTCACCATTGACATAGCCAACATCTACCAAGTAGTAATTTCCTACAATCATATTTGTGGAGAAAAATTAATAACAAATATAGATAAATAATAATTCTAATTATATATGTATGAATTTGTGAATTTTACCATGTGGAACACGAAATCCATTGTGTCTACTCATGGCATCTCTGAGAACTCTCATGTCTGATGTTGAACCCTCCCAGCCCGACAAGACATACATGAATTGCATCTCTTTGTTGCAAACTCCGAGAACCTTAGTTGCAATGAATCCTTTTCTATTTCTATATATCGCCTTGTCTATCTCAGGGACACACATTTCAATATATGTGACATCCAATGCTCCAAGGCATCCCTAGGTAAGAAATAATATTTAGTATATTGTTTAATTGATAATATATATGTAAAATAAATATGCTTACTTTAAACCATTTCCAACGGTTGTCAGTTGAATTTTCTATAATTTCCTCAGCCTTTTGATACAATATTTTATGTGACCTGATCACAGAATCTAACACCTCATGAAAGTATCGACTCACAGTTTCACCAGATCTGAAAAAGTCATCCTGAATTATCCTATTTTTTTAGTGGTGAGATAGGATACAAAGGAAAATAGCAACCATCTCATCAATGGTTGCATTACTACTAGATGTGAGTTGCCCTGTCGATGTAAGTAATGAATATTGTAAGTAATGAATACAGACGTCGGAAAGCTCGACGGTCCATCCTAAGCTTGTTGATACACTTTTTGTCACTCTTGTAGACCAACCTATCAATCAGGCTACTCCTATTCTCATTTTGATCAGTTAAACTATATCTTGATCTTAAAACTTTACGCTCATATGCCCATGCAACTATAATGATGATGATTAACCATAGAAGAATCGACTGATGTATAGAATGTAGGAACAATTGTACACTGATTCTCCTATTTCAGATAAGTTTATCCTTTTTTGACAAACATGTCATTGCTGCACATAAAACTGCAACCCATAAGAAATTTTTCTAATTAAAATTTGTCAAAAATTACATCTATTTGTTGAGGTGTTTAAGACTAATGGTTTATGTTATATATGAAAAAGAGGAGAATATATAGATAAGATGGCCATATAATCTGTAAATTATTTTAAGTTGTGGACATATTATTTTAAATGACATATTCACATAAAGCAGTAGAGTTACTAGTTACAAAATGACATGTTCACATAAAATGCAGCCACAATAATACATTACTAAACGTGTAAAATTATTTTCTTATGATCCATACATGACAGTAAAGTAGTTTGAAATCAACATGTAAATATATTTGTAAGCACTTTGGTTTAAAGTAGCGTGTACTAGTTCATTGACAACATGGATCAAATTTTTATAAAAAATTTCTCCACTCACAAACTTTTTAAGACAATATTACATATCATGATATCCACGTATAAAATGTATTAAAACGCTACGTTTTTGTTACCTTCTTGATAAGATGTTGTAGATCGGTACGTCGAGAAGAAAATTATCTATTTGGAGTTGCGCACAGAACGTTCTTGACCAGAACAGAACAAGGTCTCGGTAGCTTTCGTGGAACAACAGGGTGACGCTGTTGTAAAGCAGCCGCTGCGTTACAAAGAACCAGCAGTTGTGAACGGCAAGATCAACAACAGCCGCTATGATTTCTTCTATTCTTTTGCAGGCAAGTTCAATAGCCGCTTAACCCAGCAGCCGTTCTGGTAATGCCCACGGTCTAGGAGAGCTACTGCTCTGAGAGAGAACCAGCCGTAGACGGAGACCTCCGACCGAGAACCAGCCGTAGACGGAGACGGAGAATCAATAGGTGGAGCGCCGACGAAAAAAGAAGGAGAGTGGCCGCTGTTTCCTTTCGTTGAGCGGCGGCGTCCTGCGAAGAGTCGCACGCAGCGTTGTATCGGGAGGGTTTATTTTGGGTTGGGAACGACTGTTGGTTTATATCCGTCTCAATACTTGGGGGGTCCGGAACTGCGAGTTCTAGTTTGTTAGGACTCCACTACGGCTGGTTGCCTATCCTATCGTGAGTCTTTACCCAACCAAAAGTAGGATTTGATTTTAAATGGGATTCACAGTCCTATCCCTCCGCCTGTCCTGCCAAGCAAACACGCCGTAAAGGTAAAAGCTATCATCTCCTCGGGATAGAATGTTAGTTACCTAATAAAAGACTGTCACTTTGATTTCAATACCGTCGCCTACCCCTTTCGTTAGTGATACCGACCTGTCTTGTCGATATCACAAATAACTGATATCAATTTTAACTATTCTTCCTCATTGTCTGGACAGGAAAGCGACCATTTCTGAGAATAGGTACGACACGATGTCTTACATAAACACTCCCCCTGGCATTCTACTAGCAGTGTACACCAATGGCGGAGAAGTCTAACACCATTCCTGAATTGGTGTAACTCGCCTTCTTATATAAAAGCCCCGTGTCCATTGTACTAGCAGAACAGAACAATGGCGGAGAACAAGTCTGGATCCAATCCAAGCGGTGTCCCTTGCCGTAAGCTACACATCGCCGTTTTCCCATGGCTAGCATTCGGTCGTATGATACCCTGCCTCGAGCTCTCCGTGTTGTTAGCCAAAAGAGGCCACAAGGTAAGTTTTCTGTCCACGGCCAGGAACATTGATAGGCTGCTTCCCAAGAACCAAGCAGATTCCTTATCTGATGACCAGCTGGATCTGGTGAAGCTGCCACCACTCCCCAAGGTCGAGGGCCTAGTACCGGACGACGCCGAATCCACCTCCGATCTGCCGCCCAACCGAGTTCAGTACCTCAAAAAGGCTCATGACGATGGCCTGTCAAAGTCTTTGTCCGAGTTCGCCTCCAGTGGAACCACCGAGGGGAGCAGATCCCGTAGACTGTATAATCCATGACTTCGCCCCACACTGGTTGGCTCCTTTGGCTTCCCAGGTTAACGCGCACACGGCGTTCCTAAGCATCTTCACGGCTGCCTTCCTCACCTTCACTGGACCGCCGTCCGAGATGGCGGCTGAGACGATGACCCGCTCGAAGCCCGAAGATTTCCTGGTTCCTCCCGCGTGGATCGCCTTCCCGTCAGTAGAAGCCTTCCGCCTGCACGAGGCACGGAGCATATTCGCCGATGCGTTTGAGTCGGTCAGCGCATCCGGGCTGACGGATGCGCGGGAAGCGGTTGGGAACCACGCTGCGCAGCTGCGATGCTGTGATCGTCAGGTCATGTGTGTAGTACGAAGGCAAACATCTGGAACTCCTCCCGAGCTTGTATCAAAAGTCCGTCCTTCCGGTCGGCGTCCTTCCGCCACGGCCTATCAGCGACGACAAGCTGCAGATAACTGACGAAAACGAGGGCCAGTTGCCGCTCTTCTGTTGGCTCGACGGTCACAAGGCGAAGTCGGTGCTATAAAGAAACGGTGGTGAATAAACACTTTCAGGTATTTAAGAAGGGCACTTAACACAGTGCTCTAATCCTTTCTTATATAGACGTTTGTGTTACAGTTCAGATCCGATGGAATAGGATCTCAGTGATGGTTTACAGAGTGGTTGCGCAAGAAACGTTTCTGTTAGACACGTAATTACGGAGATATGAAATATATATGCTAGCTATTTCAACAGCCTCCCTCAATCTGAACTGGTAGTATCAGATTTAGATTGTGTCTTAGTCTGGAAAATGCGGGTGCAGCCAAGGGCTTAGTGAATATGTCTGCAATCTGATCTTCGGATGATATAAAACTGATCTCAAGCATTTTCTTTGCAACACGTTCTCTGACGAAATGAAAATCAACCTCGATGTGTTTGGTTCTAGCATGAAAAACGGGGTTTGCTGACAGATATGTGGCACCCAAGTTATCACACCACAGTCGGGGAGGTGTCATCTGAGATACACCTAATTCACCTAATACTGATTGTAGCCAGATGAGTTCTGATGTTGCATTAGCAAGGGCTTTATATTCTGATTCAGTAGAAGATCTTGATACGGTAGCTTGTTTTCTGCTGCTCTAGGACACCAGATTGTTTCCGAGAAACACTGCAAAGTCACCAGTAGATTTGTGATCATCAGGGCTGCCTGCCCAATCGGCATCTGAGAATGCGCTGAGTTGCAATGAGTGAGACCGACTGAATGAGAGTGCTGCTTGAGAAGAATGCTTGAGATAACAAAGGATTCGCTTCACATCTGACCAATGTTCAGTTGTAGGGGACTGCATGAACTGGCAGACTTTGCTAACAATAAAAGAGATGTCTGGCCGAGTAATGGTGACATACTGCAAGGCTCCTACGGTGCTGCGGTACTTTGCGATGTCAGTGGCAGACAGTTGTTCCCCAACATACTTGGATAGCTTGTCAGACGTGCTCATTGGTGTTGAAACATGTTTGCAAAGTTGCATATTTGTTCGCCGTAATATATCACCAATGTACCTGGATTGAGACAACTTGATTCCACTGCTGGTCTTGCTTACTTCAATCCCAAGGAAGAAATGTAGCTCCCCTAGATCCTTGATGGCAAAGTGAAGCCGCAATTGATTAAGACGACATTCTGCAGCCAGAGAAGAAGAGCTAGCAACAATGATATCATCAACGTATATCAGCATATAAATGGTGACTTTGTCTGAGTTTAATATAAACAACGTAAATTCGGCAGACAGGCACACCCAAAACAATGATATCATCAACGTAAATTCGGCCAACAGGCACACCCAAAAGTATGAAGAAGTGTGTAGTCAGGTTTTGTTCCTAAGAGACGTTCAATGGGTGTAGAAAAACCAATGACCCTGCTAGGTGTGCGATTTATTAGAAAGCAAGCAGTAGTGAAGGCATCATCCCAAAATTTTAAGCGAACAGATGCGTGCGCAAGCATGGAGAGGCCGACTTCAACTATGTGGCGGTGTTTCCTTTCAGCTGTCCCGTTTTGCTGATGCGTATGGGGACATGATACCAAATGTTTAACACCGGTTTCCTAGAAATACTTGTTTAATTTGTGATATTCTCCACCCCAATCTGTTTGGAACGAGACCAATTTAGTATTCAGTAGACGTTCAACATGTTTTTGAAATCGAAGAAAGGTAGAAAGTACATCAGACTTATGTTTTAGTGGTTAAATCCATGTAAACTTGCTGAAATCATCTATGAAACTAACATAATACTTATATCCTGAGATGGTGGTTACATCTGGTCCCCAAACATCAGAGAATACAAGCTGGAGAGGAGTGGACGAAATACTAGAAGAAACAGGAAAAGGAAGTTGATGACTTTTAGCTTGTTGACAAGCATTACACACTGTGATGGCATCGTTATTGGATGCAACTGAAGGAAGGTTATTTGCTCACAGAACATGTTGAACAATAGTTGAAGACGGATGGCCAAGTCTGCAATGCCACAGATCTTGGGAAGGCTTCGTGCTGGACAGAGCTTGTTTTCTTGGATTGGTGAGGCCTAGAGGTAAGGGATATAACCCACCCCTACACTTGCCTTGAAGAAGTAGATTCTTCGTGACCTGATCCTTGACAGAAAAATAAAAGGGGTGAAATTCAAGAAATACGTTGTTGTCAAGAGCAAATCGGTGCACAGAAATTAGATTCTTCGCTGATTTAGGGACATGTAAGATATTACGGAGAGAAAGGTTTCGTGAAGGAGTGTGAATGGAAGAGTGACCAGTGTGGGCGATGGACAAACCTGCTCCGCTAGCTACATGTACTTGCTCTTTACCCTGATATTTGTCTCGAACTGAGAGATGATCCAGATCTCCTGTAATGTGGTCTGTAGCTCCGGAATCAGCGTACCAGTTTGTGTCAACTGGATATGTGGGAGTCTGGGTGAGATCGGCTGCATGCTCGTCTGCCTTGTATGCATGATCAAACCGAAAGTAACATTTTGGAGCACTGTGTCCATACTTGCTACACAGTTGACAGGTAGGTCGTGCGGTTTGAAAGCCATGTGCAGCAGGACTGGAGTGTGTGCCTCGGCCTCTTCCAGTACTTCCTCGCGCCCCTCTTCCTCGAGCATATAAACGACCTCCACCACGATTAGAAGAGTGAATGGTGCTATTTGCGGAAGGCTCATGCACCTGTATTTCGCCATTGTGTTGTTCTTTCCTCAGTTCGAAATTCAACATATGTGCGTAGAGGTCTGTGAGGGTGACAGGCTCTACTCGCATAGTGATGGTGGTGACCAGTGGGTCATATTCTGAACCAAACCCAGCTAGCATATATGAGATGACCTCGTCATCTTCAAGTTTGTGGCCTATGGATGCCATTGTATCAGCAAGTTTCTTTACCTTGTTGAAATATTGAGCTATGGGCGTGTCATTCTTCTTGATATTTGCCAGTTGGACGCAAATCTGCATGATGTGAGCTCGCGATCCAGACGAGAACATTTCTTCCAGTGCTTCCTAGGCTTGACGTGCTGTAACACAGGAGAGAACTCGTCCAAGAATTCTCTCAGAGAGAGAGAAGCCAGAAGTGTGCCAAGCATAATCTGGTCATGTTGAACCCATTTAAGATATTCGGGGTTGACAAGTAGGGAGACTCCTTCTTCAGCTCCTTCTTCAGCCGCTTCTTCAGTGACTGTCTTGGGTGGACTGGGAATCGAACCATCAACATAACCTAGCAGTTGTTGCCCGCGGAGATAAGGAGGGAACTGCGCCTTCCAAAGAAGATAGTTTTCTTCAGTGAGTTTAAGAGTAATCAGATGGCCAAAGGTAGGTGAGGGAAGGAGGCCAGTAGAGCTAATTACGTTGGGGCTGGTTGTAGTGGAGTTGCTGGTTGAGGACGCCATGTTTCTCTTGGTTTAAGAGCACAAGCTCTGATACCATATAAAGAAACTGATACGGTGGTGAATAAACACTTTCAGGTAATTAGGAAGCGCACTTAACACAGTGCTCTAATCCTTTCTTATATAGACCTTTGTGTTACAGTTCAGACCCGATGGAATAGGATCTCAGTGATGGTTTACAGAGTGGTTGCGCAAGAAACGCAGCAGGGGCGGAGCCAGACCTTGATATGTGGGGGGCCAAAATAATAGTACTACCCACCAAGAATCGATCCAAAGACCCTTTGAAAGTAAATGTCATCTGAATCCACTGTACTACGTTCACATGTTGATGAGTTTGTATTATAACCGTTATATAAACACATCGTTCGCACATTTGTTGAAAAAATAAAACACATATGTGCGCATGGGGTATCGAACCCGCGACCTCATCCAAGGGAGAAGCTCCACTAGCCGCTGAACCGACTATAAATTTGGGGTTTTATACACATTGTAATTATATATATTATTATACCATATCATAGACTTATGTATATATATACATATATATACTAAAATTTTATTTTTTTTGGGGGGGCCATGGCCCATGCTTGCCCCCCCTGGCTCCGCCCCTGAAACGCAGGACTTGGTATTCGTGGTGTGCACTACATGCGCACTACATGATTTCTGTTAGACACGTAATTACAAAAATATGAAATATCTATGCTAGCTATTTCAACAGGTGCTATATGTCGCTATGGGTAGGGAGGCGACGCTCAGCTTAGAAATGACTCATGAACAGGCCCTTGGTCTGGATCTCTCAGGGAGTCCCTTTCTTTGGGCGCTACGCAAGCTGGTTGACTTGCCTCCCGACACAGAGATGCTGCCTCCAGGGTTTGAGGGAGCGAACCAAGGGACGCGACCTTGTGTGCATGGGATGGGTGCCTCGGGATCGAGTATTGTGTCACAGCTCCATCGGCGTTTTCCTTGGCCACTCCGGCTGGAGCTCCACCGTGGAGGCGCTGCACCACGGCATCCCACTTGTTCTGCTTACCATATTCGTTGATCAAGGATTAGTTGCTCGGAGGACGGTGTCTGAAGGAGCAGCTCTAGAGGTGGACAGGGATGACAGCGACGGTTCCTTCTCCAGGGAGGCAGTCGCCAAAGCATTGACAGAGGTCATGGCTGGGGAGAAAGCTGAATCATATAGAAGCAGGGCCGTGCAGCTACAAAAGGAGGTGTTCGCTAATCACGATATTCATGACCGCTGCTTGGACAATCTCATTTCCTTCCTAGCAGGTTGGAAAAAATAAACAACGCAATTGTAAGAAAACTCAAAAGGAGAACTCGCAGTCACCAGCTGTGGGTTGTCTTTTGCTTTCTATGTTTTGTCATGGCTCCGGACATTTCACTTGTAATAAGAGAATCCTCGTTTAGTACGTTACTAGCGTATGCCATATTTTTTTATATCAAGGTTTGGTTGCAATTTTCTTTATTATTTTTTGAAATTAAAAACTGTCTCAATGTGTTCGCCATACGTTTATGTTTTTTTAGTATATATTGTATAAGGAGACTCATATGTATTATATCAGAAAATCAAAGAAGGGCTGAATGTGATTTTTTCTATTATTTTTAAAATTTACAAATTGGTCCTTGTGTGTATACTACACTTTTGTCTTTTTTTATTAAATTATATATTATATAAAGAGATTCATTTATATTATATAAGAAAGTCTATAAAGGAGGCTGAATCAATTTCTTCTATTAATTTTTAAAATTACAAACCGACCTTTTTTTTAAATTATGTGTCGTACAAAAATAATCATTTATATTATATAAGAAAGTTCGTAAAAGAGACTGAATATAATTTCTCTATTATTTTTTGAAATTACAAGCCCACTCATGTGTATAAGCAGACCGATTATTATATATATTGTACATGTTAATTGCATATTTTTATTGGTTCTTAATGTTTTGTCTATAAATTACGAATTGTAGTCTATAAGGAAGCCGTGCTATACACGAGTTTATGCCTAGTATAAATAAATGGTTGAATTACAAATTATATTGGCATTCCGGTACTTAGCCAGTTTTACATCATACTCGTTCCAGGTATCCCGTTTACTTTTTTTATAATATTATTAATGGACGCGACAAGCTTAGGATAATGTAGTAAATATAATGTTCAGCATAGGAGAGGATTACACATTAAAATGGGATGTAATGTGCGTGGATTGGGATACACCCCTTAGACAAAACCTCAATAAAAAGAAAGGAGGGAGAACCAAAACTCCTTGATATATAAATGACATACACTTCTATTATGTAAGGGTCCTTTAGTAGTACGGTAGCTTTGGCTTGCCAACCTCAGGAACCAGAGTTGATGTTGTAAACATACCATCTGAAAAATTGTGGCTAGAGTTTGCCTGTCTTATTTTTAGGGTGAACTATGTCTATCACTATAAATAATCAAGAGAATTATAAAATTATAAAAATAGAGAAGGTACAACAAGTTCAACATCATACTTAAACAAGACGTTTTGTGCCAAAATAATTGTTATCAAAGAATCTTCAATAAGTTCAACATCATGCTTAAACAAGACGTTTTGTACCAAAATATTATTGTTATCAAAGAACCTTATATATATATAAATATATATATATATATATATATATATATATAGAGAGAGAGAGAGAGGTGTTAGAATAAACTTAAGTGTTCCAGCCCGATGTACATAAAATTTCTATCGTTAGATTAAGCTCCGATCACCACATTAAAAGCAAAAGAAAAAAAGAGCCCGACCCCACTAAAGGTTCGGTAGCCTCTCTCCCTACCCACTACGTAACCTCTCTCCACTAACACTACTACAGAAAATGCTTTTTACAACGGGAGATAGACAACAGTTCTGATAATTGTGTTGTAGTTAGCATACTTATCACAACAATCCCATTTTTGTGTTGTATATTGTATATTTTATACAACGCAAGTCATTTACAACATGCCAAACTTGTTGTAATATAGGAGGATACTACAACAACTACTAAAGTGTTGTAATAGGTTGTAGTATCACAACATATTCAAAACCGTTGTAAAATATGTTATTTACACAACATATTTTGACCCGTTGTAATAGTCACATGTTGTAATATACCATCATTACACAACGCAGACTCACCCGTTGTAGTATGTATTAATTATACAATAGGTCTTTACATGTTGTATTTGGTACATGTTGTAATAGACCACCATAATACAACATATTAAAACTCATTGTCATATCCCAACATGAGACAACAGACTCCAACCTGTTGTTATATATTATAATTACACAACATGTTGTAACATGTTGTAATATCCACACATAAAACATCATTGTAATAGACCTCCATTACACAACGTAAACTAAACCATTGTAATATACTATAATTACACAACATTATATCACCTGTTGTAATAGCTACATATTGTAAAAGACCATAGTTTAACAACACATCATATTCACATAATTCTCTGAATTTTTCAATTATTCGCGTATAATATATGTGTGTGTATCCATTATAATATTCACGTATAATATTCGCTTGTATATATATATATATATATATATATATATATATATATATATATATATATATATATATATATATATATATATATATATATATATATATCTATATTCTATAGTTTTAAACATCACTATATAATTTTAGTATTGTATCCATTAATTTTAAATATTTCTATCTGCATTTATATTTCATTAATACATAATATTTATAAATGCAGAAAGAAG